>JAJKFI010000018.1:12819687-13079468 GCA_029204185.1 Lerista edwardsae | reverse complement strand
TATTATTATTATTATTATTATTATTATTATTATTATTATTATTATTATTATATCTTGAGTATATTCCATTATCTGTCAACTATGGTAAAAGACTTAAAGAAGAGAGAAAATGCACTTTCAAGCTTATCATGAGTTATGAGAAGATTGAATAGAGTGTAAAAATTGAATGAAATGTACCAAGTTAATGTATATTGATGTATGCCTTTGGTTTTGAACCTTTTCCCCCAATAATAACAATAGCAATTAAAACATAACACATAAAGAAGATGCAACATTGATTACATCACAAAGACAAATTAGATACATATCCAGTAAAGAACCACCAATGTTTTACCAGTGGGGGGTCCAGTATTAAGAGCATGAAACAGAAAGGACAGGTTGCTTACCTGTAACTATAGTTCTTAGAGCAGTCATCTGTACAGATCCATGTAATGGAGTTCTGCACATGCACAGAGCTGACCTCAGAAGCTTCCAGAGCTTTGTCAAGAGCTCTGCTCTTGGTCTTGAGCTGGGGAAACCCCATGCACACTGTATGCTTTAAGGGTGCAAAGAATCCCTAATCCCTCACTTCCCTTGAAGACTACCTCCTAAGTTCAAATGATAGCATTCAAAAGGAGAGCTAGCAGTTGGGAGTCAGATCTGCTGAGGCAATGATTGGGTTGGTCATTGTGTCTGCACAGACGATCACTTGAAGAATTGTAATTACAAGTAAAGAACTTGTCCTTCTTTGTGATCTCTGTGCAGGCAACACCTAATGGAGACTAGCTAGCATTCCTCTTAGCTGGAAGTGGGTAAAGGTTGTTCAGGAGAACAGCATGCCCAAACAAGGCATCAATTTTTGACCTCATTTTCAAGGCATAGTGATTGATAAAAGTCAGTGCCATAGACCAATGGTTCCCGAACTTAACTGGGTCATGACCCAGCTCCCTCTGCCTCTTCTTACTGGTTCAGCTGGGCACTGCCATCTTGGATCTCACAAGATCCAAGAGGGTGGCACCCAAGTCTAATGAGATTTTTTGTGTGTGTGATATCCATGGTTCCGCCATCTTGGATGGTGCCATCTCACAAAAACTTGTGAGATCCAAGATGGCAGTACCTGAAGTAGAAGGGGTCACCAGGTACATCCTATGGTGCTTCTATGAGTGCTGCAATGCCTTATGACAGTGGTTCCCAAACTGTGGGTTAGGACCCACCAGTGGGTTGCAAGCCAATTTAAGGTGGGTCAAGAGGCACCGAGGGCAGCCATATTGAAAATATGGGAAGTTGGGCTGCTGGAAAAGGGGAGGCCTGTGTAGTTGTTTTGCTTGTATCAGGGTTGTAAATAAGCTTTTTTTCCCCTCTCACTTTACTATTGGAAAATGACTGAGAAATAACCCACCTTAATACTGCATTCTCAGGAAAGCAGCAGGCTCTGGAGTCACAATGACGGCACTTCCAGCCATTACATCACTTCTGGTGGGTCCCAGACAGATAGTCTTTCTAAAAAGTGGGACCTGGTGCTAAAAAGTTGGAGAACCATTGCCTTAAGCCATTGCAATGCACACGTTAGGAACTCTGGCATAGCTCTTGTTGCTGCTGTGCATGAAATACTTCTGCAAGCTGAGTCAGCTGAGTCTCACACTCAGCTGAGTCAGTGCAGCTGTCCCTGTGATGGCTCAGAGTGTCACAAACATGCCATAAGGCACATTTGAAGCTATTCAAGAGCCAACTGGGCTGGTGTGAAGCCTATGCCAGCTCAGCAGCATGGCAATCCATCTTTTCACTGTCTGGCACAGGTATAATTATGCTGGGCACACAACAGCTGGGAGAGGGTGGCGGGGGGAAAGTGAAAGAAGATGGAATGAGGGGAGAATCTGGCCCGGGGTGGGGGGAACGAATTGGTTATAGTGGTTCATACTACATGCAAGCCCCTCTTCCTGGGCTAGGCAGTCCTAAATGGGGCTTCTTGGATTTGTGCTAACAATATAGCTGGCACGGATCCGAGAAGCCCATCGGAAATATATCCCCTTATCCCAAAAAGACCTCCAGGGGCAAAAAGCTGTGGAAGCATTCAGGTTTGGCTATACATATGTGCAGAACTCTGCTACATGTGACTGCACAGAGACCAAGAAGAAGTAGTTAATAATGAAAAGGGATCAGGACAAAAATCAGAGGAAGGGAAAGTAGAAAGGAAGCAACTGGCAATAAATCAGTCAGCCATATTTACTTATTGTACTATTTTCACTTTCCATCTAAAGGAAAGAGACGGTTCTATATCACACCATCAGTTATATGACCTAGTGTTAGGTCCTTCTGAAATCCTTAATTACTAATAAGCACATATAATGAAAGTCCATAGTTTTAAACAAGCAAAATGTAAACTATTTGGTAAATTAATCAGATTTATCCTAGACCTTATTTCATTACTTCAAGAACTTAAAACATCCTTCAACTTGAAATAAATATGTGAAAAAATAGTATATAATCTTATCTGTGTTCTTAATAACTTTAACATCCAGTTTAAGGGAGAGATTTATTAAACTTGTTGATTATTCATCCTGTGTTGTTTTAGGATCATTTAAAGCAGTGCTTCCCAAAGTGTGGGCCTCAGCCAACCATTGGGAAGCAAAACTGGGCCATTCTCCCTTAAAGGGAGTGGCCCATGTTTGGGTGTTTTGTGGTTGGAGGGCTCTATACAGCATTGAGGAGGTCTGCAGCTGTCTCTGTAGTTTTCCCTGAGGCTAATAAAAGCCCCATTTTGCACTAAAAGTGCACTTCCAGTTTACACATGAAAAGCAGACGTGCACTTTTGAGTACAAAACAGGTTTTTTACTTGCTTCAGGGAGACCTGCGGAGGGGACTGCGGGCCTCCCCAACACTGCAGAGGGCCCTCCAACCACCCAGGTATGTGTACAAGTCCCATGGTGCCACGATGACTGCAGCACTGTCGTGACACCTTCCCCAGTCCCAGTCCCCGCCCACGCAGTAATTTTCAGCTGTTCCAAAGCCCAAGTAGGACTTTGGGGATCGCTGATTTTAAAGAAAAGCCAACATAATGCTGCCAAGCATTGACACTGTGGTTCATAAATTATTAACCATGTTAAACAAAGTCACATGGCTATCCATAGTGGCAGAGGAATTTCTGAAGTTTCCAATGTTCTCATGTTGATGTCTAGTGATTAGGGATGTCCAATGGTACTTGAGTTTTAAGGAGTTACAAAAGAAAATGATCCAGCCAAGAACACACATGGATTCCTGAATGAGTGAACTTCAGCATTTGATTTAATAGAAAGGGTAGCTCTGCATGCACATCCCATGTCTGAATGAGGAAGTCCAACCATGCAAAAATGCTATGTCAGTGGTTCCTAACCTGGGGGTTGCAACCCTCAGGAAAATTAGAACCATTGTATTCCCTCTTAAAAAGAATGTCTACAGTGGCACTGCAGTGATTGTGCCGCTGCTGCAAAAAAAAAGGGGTTGCTTACATTCCCTGGGGGTAGTGCTGCCCATCCAGAGGATGCAGGGGGGCTCTGCAGTCCCCTCCATGGCTCTCCCTGCTGCTCAAAACAGCCAGGTTCACGATTGCAAACTGGAAGTGGGTTGTCATCCCAGCAAGGAGCAGTTTTGAGCAGCGGAGAGCCCCACAGAGGAAATCGCAGGGCCCTCCCCCCCAAATGGCCTGTACTTCCCCCAAGATCACTTCCCCAAGCCTTCAACACTATTACACCTCCCCCATCTGCTAATTCTTTTACAGTATCCCCAACCTTCGTGTAAAGGTTGGAAACCACTGCTCTATGTGAATATAAAAGCTCCACTAGAAATCTCTAAATCAGGACAAATTTTTGAAAATTGTAGTCCTGAAAAATGATGATGCTTAGTTTGTTTTGGATGCTGCTGCTTAAGGAAAAATAATTCAGAATTATTCAGATTATTATAATCACATGTAAAGGAGATTGTATATGATCGTTACTGATAGTTGAGAAATTACTGAAAAGACAAAGCACTCAATCCTTTATGCTTTTACCTGAGAGTAAACTCCATTGAACACAATAGGACCTACTTCAGAGAAGACATGCATAAGGTTGCACTTAAGTTACACTTTTAGGTCCAATGATTTCAAGAGTTTAATTCTTCCTCTGAAATCAATAGTACTTGAGTGTACTTAAGCTTTGGCTAACTCAAATTCTGAACTGAATTGGCCTTCAAATTCTGGTATGTCAGAATGAGCATTCTGGGCTCTACACAGTGGTGGTGAAGCCTTACTGTTTTCAGCCACCCATTTACCTGTTCTGATGAGCAGCTACCCATTTTCACATCCGGTCTTTGCAGAGCCTTGCACGAGGGAGCCGCTTCCGATCGCTCCAGAAGGCTCTGTGCCCTGATTTTCCTAGGGAAGAAAACAGGTTGCTGCTCATTGGAACAGGCTTCACCACTGCAGCACAGCACCTGGAATACGTATTCTGGCGCACCAGATCCAGCCCACAGGCTGTAGTTTGAAGACCCCTGGGCGAAAGCATAGCACATGAATTTCGTGTTTGTTGCATTTCATGATGTTGAATCTTGATTTCACCACATGGGAATGCATTTATAGCAAATAGCCTTAGAAGAGTGACAGGGAAATATATCCTGATAAGGTTTCTCTATCAAAATTTTTTTTACATAAGCTTGCTCTTAAAATGGCACCTCTGATCTAAAAAAGCTATTGAATATTGCCTTGTCTACTAAATTTTATTTCTGCTGAAGACATTTAAGATCTTTAAGATCTGAAGACATTTAAGATCTCGATCCTTTAAGATTGTGTCACAATGACTTTGGTTATTCTGCATTAATTCTAACTTATTTTGTTATATAAATGTAACTACTATCATTCAACATTCCCTTTCTATCCCACCCGCAAACCCAACTCTGGATCCTCCACTGATTTCCTATGATTGCACAAACCAATGCAGCCATAAAGCCACATTAAAACACAACAGAAACGCTACAGGAAGACTACAGCACATGGTGGGTTTTAATATCGTATGCATACTTTTTTACATCCAACCATCACAAAAACTTGGCCCACTAAGGAAATAAACACCACCAAATGAAGCAGAAAGAAAGAAAAATTAAAAAAAAAAGCTTGCTGCTCTTACATCTAGTGTGCCAGTTACTGTGCAAATCCTGAGAAAGGGAGGAAAAACAAAGATGTGGGGAAAGTTGGCATACAAACAGAAAAATTTGGAGTATACAACCATTACAACAAAAAAGGGAAAGGAAAGGAAAGAACAGAGCCCACGATTAGATTCTGAGAACAAAAACAAACTACATGGTGTTCAGGAGCTGTACAGTGCTGACACAAAGCTAACAACAGGAAAAAGAAAGGCAATTTGTGAGTAATAATTACCACGCTCATGAGTGATGACTGAGGAGGGGAAAGACAGGACATTTATTTCAAAGAAAAGAAAATGGGGGGAAAAAAGAAAAAAGTGAGAATTTGTTTTCAGCAGTTTAAAAATATACGTAGTATTGCTCTTGGAACTCTAATTCTGTATGAAACTAAAACATCAAAAGCAGGCAAACAAAAAAAATTCCTCAAATGAAGCATAAAAATATCCTGATGTTAGAAAAGTCTTTCATGTTTATACATGCATGCTTTTTACATTTTAAGAACATATGCAGAAGTTTAAAAGATAAATGAACTTGTTGAAATAAAAATCCATGAGCTAACACTTGCACTATAAAACATCTATTAACAAAACATATGTCTCCAGGGTCTAAACATACTGGAGAATAAATTTAAGTGAATCAATGGTCAAAAACAAATCTGTGCATAATTTGAAGGCCAACATATACTCAGATGAACTGACATTTCTAGAATGAGTTGAGTAGGAAAAATTGTCATTTTTCATATTTAACTAAAAAAAAGAATTTTAGAAAAGGATATCTGAAATACTGTAAAGTTTTTTTCAGTCAAGCCAATTACATGGCATTTAGGTTGATGAAAACACTTGAATGATAAAGAATACACCAGGGTAATGACTGCAGGCAAATTAGTCACTAACGTATCAATTAGTGATACATGCACTATCAAAATAAGGACTATGAAATTGCAAAACATAACAGTCATTTTTTTCCAATTATTTTAAACAATAAAAACAAAAAAATATTATGAGAAGTGGATAGAGGAGGAAATTTCTATTGGGAATGAAGAGAAAGAATGGCAGTTTGATAGCAGAACTGGTAAAATTATATGCAATGATTCCAGACAGAATCAATAACAAAAGACAGTAGAGAGATGGTAAGAATGGTTAGACAAAAGGATTGAAAAGACAACCTGGTTCAAAATCAAAAGTTCAGATGCTAGGGTTTTGCTTCTTTAAACGAAAGAAACTCAAGAAAATGATCTATACATTCTTCCATGGCAAAAGTATTTCCTAAAGAAACCACCTTCCTATGACAGGTGTCATTTTAGGTTACTGAACTCGTTTAGACAAATCAGTTGGGAACCACTGACTCAGTTTATAAAGAGATTCTAAACAATTCAGCATGAAAAAACATGTATTAATATATCCTGATTCCAAATGTATGGTATGCTGGTTAAAAAAAATTACTTTAGCCAATCACTCTATTATCACGTATTTCATGGTTTACCTTCAGATCAGTAAAAGACATGGCACTGGTTGGCTGCAGTCCTTCACTGGACGCATTTGGACAGGACTTACTTTCATTCAGTAGATGTGAAGGGAAAAGTCACAGATCTTTTTCATTAATATGGTAATACCTGATCCTTCTTCTGTTACCATGCCAAGGCCCTCTGCTTTGTTCTGGCGTTCAAAAGCATTTAAGTCAAGAACACTGAAATGCAAAAGGCAATACACTGTTTTTTTTAAAAATCACAAATCAATATTCCATGCTATAGGACTTGGAACAAATTCTTTTGTCTATCATACTACTTTACATCTGGATTAAGACAATGAAGTAAAAAATAACACTGGTTTTGCTTTACATCTGTGTCTATGGAAGGAGCATTTGGCAATGCAGGCTGTGTCAGTTTCTGGTGGGCATGCAGAACCTCTGGTCATTTGCTCCAGTAGCTCCAATATATACAACATCACTGTGACACGTATGATGCCACTGTGGTATTTATGATGGGGAAGCATGGTGAGTTCAAGGGTGGGTGGGAGCGGGCAGGAGGCAATTCAGGGCAGTAGGTAGTGCATTTCAGCAGCAACAGCCCACCCCACGATCCTTTCTCTGTTTTCCCAGCCTAGCACACCCCCTGCCTCTTCACGGATGTATATCAGCTAAGTCTGAGAAGACCCATTGATGGCCAGACAGGCTGTCCACCCCACCTCCACCATAGCATGCACCAAAGTGGCTGTATAGTGTAAGGGCAGGATTGGGCTCTCTTCACCACTGAAAGTGTTCTTGTTTGAAGGTAAAGGTAAAGGTTTCCCCATGACCGAATGGTCTAGTCGTGACCAACTGTAGGGGGCGGTGCTCATCCCCGTTTCTAAGCCTGTAGAGTCAGCGTTTGTCCGAGGATAAGCTTCCGTGGTCATGTGGCCGGCATGACTATACGCCGTAGCGCACGGAATGCTGTTACCTTCCCACCGAAGTGGTCCCTATTTATCTATGTGCTTTCGAACTGCTAGGTTGGCAAGAGCTGGGACAAGCAACGGGAGCTCACTCTGTCACGCAGTCTCAAACTCCCAACTTTCTGGTCAGAATGCTCAGCAGCAGCGGTTTAACCTGCTGCACCACCATGTCCCTAGCCTTCTACGTCCCACGACCTTGTATGAAGGAAAAGACTAAAAGAAGCACTTTTCTCCCAAATAGCATTGGTAAGAATAGCATAGTACTGAAAATGGAATTTGGGTTGGGGATGTATCCCTCACTATATACATTCCTCAATCCAAATCTCTATCCCAACATAGCATGAACTAAGGCCAATTCCACCCACTTGCTTTTCTTTCCCCACTCCCAACACACACACACACACGCACGCACGCACACCTGTTCTCAATATTTGTTTTTGCTTCTGTTTCCAAATTAATATTTTTCTGCCTACTTGGAGAGTTTCCCAAGTATATAGATACTACTACTTTGTTTAAGGATGGCCCTGGTTCTCTGCTCTCTTGATAGTAAGCCTGGTGGCCCTGTGCCTATTAGTGTATATGGATGATAAAATTAATGAGTAGAATAATAGATATATGTTTGCTTACCTACAAGATTGCATAAGACCAGCAAGACTCTGAAAGAAGCCTACATCCTTTTTGTCCTTGAGATAGTCAAGCATTCTCTAAAACAAACAAATGTATGTATGAACTTGACATGCTTAGGTAATCACTGCACTACCTGAGACATTCTGTAACTTCTCAAGCAATCACAATCACCAGCAAAATCTATAATTTTAAGTAGATATAGAAATGCTCATGAACGAACGAACGATCTTTAATGGCATAATGAAATGCTTATATAAAGCAATTGGATGTTCAGATGCCAGCCAGTTACCTGCTGAACAGTAGAATTTCCTCCGTTCAGTATGGCAATCCCAAGTTTTAGGGTTGCTGCAACCATAGGCCCCATTTCTCCTGAAAAAGAAACACTTTTTTAAAATAAATGATCTGTAACTCCTTTATATACAGTAAGTAGAATACATAAAATAGTCAAATTGTAAAATCAATCATGAACAATAATTTGAATGAAAACATGAACTGGCAACAGTGAACGTAACAACTAGATACAAACTGTGAAAAATTAAAGAATAAAAGAAAGATGCCTAAGATCACTTACTAAAACAAACATGAGGAGATAGACTACAAAGAGAGTTAATTGAGCAATACCATCCTTTTCTTGGATATTAGAACTCCATTAATCCACACAAAAAAGCAAGACCAACAGTTTTCAAGATCCCTGTTTCTTTTTCTCTTGTTTATATTTGGATGCAATTTAAAGTATAGATTGAATTGGAAACAGAATTTTGGAATTGAAATGTGAAAGAAGACTATGTTCGTGGAAATTGCATTTGATTTATTCTCCATTTCTATCCCAATCATATGAATATTATTATTCATTTTTAAATATATTCTTTTATATATAAAGGATTCAATAATAAAATTATTGTTCAGGTATCTCCTACACACACACAGGCAGATTTTGGAATAAAACAGGACCATTAATGGATAGTTACAATGCTAAGCCGCAATTCTGGCAAGTATGATGACTGCACACCCCTAGAGCAGCGGCCATAGGCCATACTAAGCCCTCCATCTAGCAAATCACCCTGGGTCAGAATCAGGGGGGGTTATCTCATGGATCACCCAGCTTCTTCACAGTCAACCCCTGTAAAAGGGGCTAGAAAGTATAATTGCTCCACCCACACTGGCTTAGGTAACCACTAAGGTAAGTGTCCCGGTACAATCTTGGGGTCAAACCAGCCTGCATCCCTGATCCAGGTGGTCTCTGGGAATTGGTTCTAGTTCTCATCTCAGCTCTTGCTTACAACATTAGAGACACAGAAACATGATTGTATAATTGAAAAGCCTTTACCTTTGCTGGCACTAATTGTCTGAAGGACCATTTCAGCAGCTCCCCGATCATGTAGCCTTGCTTGCTGGTACAGAAGCTTTTGTTTTTCCATTTCTTTTTCCTGAACACAAATCCCAGAGTTGAGGCCTTAAGTTAATAACTGTCTGTTGTAATTTTCTGTACAAATGGGCTCTACTGCAACTTAGGATTGAATACAATATACACGATACTGTACTATCAACCATCTCTTTTCCAGATATCCAACTAAAGCTTCTCTCACTCTGTTTCTTCCAACTAAAGGTTCTCTCACTAGATTCTTGGAGCTACACTACTCAGTAGTAAATGGTCTGTTAAAAACAATTGGATTCATAGTTCCTGGTTTGTATATCCAGTTTGTCTTAAAATTATACTTTTGTACTCTTTTGTGCAAAGTTTTCACATTTTATTAAAATATTGTATAGCATGAGAGTTGCTTAATAGTGATCAGCTCATATTGCAGTTTATACTGCAATATGGAATATACAGCAGAATGTCTTCAGTAACTCTTTGATAATATGATGCAAAATTTAGAAATAGGTGCCACTTCAAGCAGATGACATAAAATAGAGTAAGTTCTGTTTTACAAGCTTGACTGACAATATATGAATGGACTTGGGTATACTGATCTTTGCTTTGAGTACTCAAGGACAGCAATTTACCTGAGAGTAAGTCCCATTAAATTCAGTGGGTCTTACTTCTGAGAAGACATGCATAGGATTGCACTGTAGGCTTTTACTAAAAAAAAAGAACCCCAAAACTATAATGCAAGTGCATCAATGCACAGCTAATTCTCGCTGGCTTTTAGATTTTCTAAAGCTGGTGTCAGAAAATGTAGAATTACAATGGAAAAGTAGATGTTTGCATAGAGCCTTATAACAACACCAAATCTGTCCAATGGTCTAAGGCAATGGGGCATGGCATCATCAGATATTATCACACTCAAAAACACAGCGGCCACATTACTTATGACCTAAAGCAATTGCAGCAGAAGGAGCCACGGACACAGTTTTGTTGACAAACATTCCATCTAAAATACAGAAAAGAAACACTGGAACATGGAAGAGGTTTTAAAAATGAAAAGTTGATATGAAATATTTAAAAACCTAAATACTTAAAAACCTAAAACCTTAACAATGAAAAGTAGATATTAAATATTTAAAAACCTAAATACTGAGAGGAAAAATTGGGGGTGACTATAAGACATGAGAAGCATTAGTCTAAATGAAGCTAAGGCTGCAATTCTTTGTGCACTGACATGAGAGTGAGCCCTATTAAACACAGTGTGTTTTACTTCTAAGTAGACACGCGGAGGATTGAGCTGCAAGTCAATTATATTGTTACCAGTGAGTTCATCTTGAAGCCTGAAATTTGTACATTACAAATGTAATGTACAACGTAATGTACAACGTGACAAAAACAAAACTGGGTTGCATCCACAGTACATTCAAAGGAGAGGGAGTGGGCATCCCTGGAATCTGGAATCAGTAACTTTGTTGCAAGTGAAGCTCTCCTTAAGGAAGATGCTTCTACTGGTTTGGGGCAATTCCCCCCTTCCATTACAGAACTTGGGCCATATTCCACCTCTTTTCCAAGGGTAACCTGACTTTCAGGACTACTTTTTTTTTTTAGGGAATATCTGCTTCTGTCAGCTTTCATGTGCTCGTGGATACAGTATGTTGGATGCAACCCTTAGTGTAGAAATAAAATGGGTATGTTCTTCCTTCTTCTAGTTTTTGAGGGTTCCTATATAGTTAAATGTTTTTAATTATCTGAGTAAAGCATAGATAAAGAATAAAAGAGCACAAAGTAATATTGCATTGCTGTTATTGTCATTTGAAAACTTTGCCTTCTTTTTAAAAACTCTTCCTATGAGAGGGAAAAACAAAAAACAGAACCACACACAAACAAAACATCATTACAACACTGTTTCAAAAAAGCTGCAATACATTATTTTTCTAGCTTCAGAAGCCTTTAAAATTGAGTAAGTTGTATCCTGACCATGAGCAGAGCAGAGCAAGCACTACTTTGGGGAAACTCCTGCTTGCCTAAATAGCACTACAGGGAACCCCTCCACTCGTGGGAGGCTCCCTGTAAGAGTGGAGAGCCTCTCCCATGGATGAAGGATACGACCCAATATTTTTATGTTCCTACGTTCCATATTTTAGACCCAACAATCTTTTCCTTTCCATTCTAATTTTCACTGATGCATTTTGTTAGGAAAGAGACCATGCAAAAGGTACATTATTATGATGTTTCTCCTCTTTCATCTGAAATGATCCAAGGTCAAAAGTTTGGCAGGTCGAAGAAAATTGAGCATCATGGATTTATATTCTTTAGGAAACAGTCCTGTAAGTAGTTTCCAATGGCAAATGGCAGAAAGCACCTTTCTGAGCACTTCCCTATGTGAGGAAGAATGACCCTTCCTACATAGAGGCTAAACAGGACTCTAGAGCTAATCTACATGTTACACAAAAAATGTGGTACAACCAATAATGTAGCAAGTAACAACAGGTCTTGCCATTTTAAAATATTCTTTCTTTTTCTGAAAAAAAAGTTTTAGGACAGAAAAGCAGAATAAAATCACTCAAATTAAATGTGGAAAAAGCCATTATTTCAATCTTAGTACTTTTTTGTTATGCTTCTTTGTACTTCATTCATGGGTTATCTGCTTCTTAAAGCCTATCTGGAAACTAAGAAAAAGATTTTAAAATTTAGTGTATATCTGTCACACAGGATGCTGGAAAAAACTGGTTTGTGCTACATACAAGCAAAGATTTTGCTGAATTCTGGATTTCATTTAGGACTCTAAGGGGCCAGTCCTATCCAACTTCCCAGTGCTGATGCATCTGGGTTAATGGGGCAGTTATGGAAGCCTCATTAAAGTCAGGGAACATTTGACCCCTTACCTTGCATTGCAGCTGCATCTGTGCTGGACAATTGGTTAGGATTGGGCCCTAAGGCAATTAATTAGATACCTTCCTTCTTTTTATACAAAATATTATTTCATTCTGGGCTAATATGGCACACATTCAAATAAATCAGTATGAAAGAAAAGAAGACATTTCAAAACACAGAAACAAAGTGACTTGAAAAACATAAGCATTACTGGACACACAGAGGGTGATGTATGCACATGTATGATGCGTGCATTACAATTGTTTTCTTGCTGAAAGTGACAGAATTAGAATTTTTTAAAAAAAGGTATTGCTCTAAATTGAACAGGTTAAGTAATTCTAGGCAAAGAGGGTATCTGTATGATAACACAATAGCTTGAAAATAGTGCGTGTTCTGAAATGGTGTTGTCAAGAGAGACCCATCTTCAGTGCAACCTTGAGGACCAGCAGTTTTATCTGAATGTACAGGATTGTCACAATAGTCTGGTTAGAGATACAGCTGCAAATAGGTACAGGTGTGCCCCAGTATCCACTGATTCGGTATCCATGGTTTCAGTTATCCACAGATACCATGGGTACTGGGACATCTATTAAAAAGACTGGGGAACATTAAACAAACCTCTTTTACCTCTTTGTAGCAAAACCACGGAGGTTTCCCTATCTTTAAAAAGATATCCCCAGTATCTATGTTTTCAGGTATCCACGGGTGGGTCTAAAACGGAGCCCCAGTGGATACCAGGGCATGCCTGTATTGTAATGAGGATCAGGCCACAGCAAATACAGTAAGAATAATGCAGTATCAAGCTGGGGTGGGTTAGATTTAAATCAGTATCAAGCTGGGGTGGGTGGGTGAGATATAAATCCTCTCAGCAGCTGTAGAATAGTACATGACTTCATTGTACAAAGGAAGTTTATTGAAGTTATAAATGACAATTAGAGGATATGGGATTAAAGAGTTCAAATACAGCTTCTAATTGTTCTAATCGTAGATCCTACCATTCAGCCTCCCTTCCTTTCTTTTGTACATCAGCCTGGAAAAAAAAATGCTACCATGGACGATTGAAAGTTCATTTTCCTTTGTACAGTTCCTCATATCACTCTTGCCATGTGAACTTATAACCTTTTCTCTTTCCAGAGATTTTCTAAACCTCTACCTGGATTTCAGAAGCCATTTTATCACCACACCAAGTGGGCAACATGTAGCCCTAACGTGCCTCACAAATATATTGCACTGACCTTAGAATAACTAATACCAGTAGAAGAATAATTGAACAAACCTATCATAGTAAAGTTACAGAGTACAATCCTAACTTACCTTTCCACTGGTGCAGCTCTGCTGGCTGTGTTGCAAATATGTCATAAGCCATATTCGCACCACCTGGAGAGCAAGTAGCACTGGTGGAGAGGCACAATGATGGCCGATGGCAGAGGTAAGGAGAGCCTCACCCCCTACTACTACTACTAGCATTGAGGAAGCATTGAGAGAAACAGTTACTCTTTTAACAGTACTTTTGACATTATACAGGCAGGAGGTGTGGTCTTAGAGCCGACAGCCTGCCTGAAAAAGTTAAGCAGGATCAGCTGCTGTCTCGCTTGGATGGGTAACTAGAAGCTGCTTGATGGGTCTTTGGGAAGGAAGGCGGAGGAAAGTGGAATGTGGAGGAGTCAGCTGGCAAGAAAAGGATGTTAATCTTGAGAGCCAGTCTGAGGCATGTTTTGCAGCAGCCTGTGGAAGCTTGGTCTATGAGTGATAATACTTGTATAATCCACATTTGAAAAATGGTGTTTATAGTTGGACTATTTACTTAAACCATCTAGAGTGTTTGAGAAAGGCAGTATATAGCTACTACACACACCTTGTGTGGCACAGAGTGGTAGGCTGCTGTACTGCAATCAAAATCTCTCCCCGCAACTTGAGTTTGACCCCAATAGAAGTTAGGTTCTCGGGTAACCGATTCAAACTTGACTTAGCCTTCTTTCCTTCTGAGGTTGGTAAAATGAGTATGCAGCTTGCTGGGGGTAAAAGTAAATGACTAGGGAAGGCAATGGCAAACCATCCTGTACAACTAAGTCATAAGAAGAGCCCCACTGGATCATGGCAAAGGCCCATCTAGCCCAGGTTCCTGTATCTCACAGTGGCCCACCAGATGCCTCAGGGAGCACATAAGACAACTAGATACTTGCATCTCGTTGCCACTCCCCCGCATCTGGCATTCTGAGGTAGCCTAATTCTGCCTAGCAAACATTGTGATATGTCACTCTATGAGTCAGTAATGACTTGCTACACACATACACACTGTGTGTGTGTGTGTGTGTGTGTGTGTGTGTGTGTGTGTGTGTGTGTAAAAAGCTATTATTCCCAGATATTCAGGTCACATACTAGGTACCTGCAGGGTCCGTTGAGTTAAGATGAGTACATCAGTACAGTGAAATTTATCTCACTAAGGACAGCCCAATCCTAACACGCACTGGAATAAGGAGGCCAACTGGCCTGCTCCATATCTCGCATTAAAAAATTGACTTTAACATTAAACTCAAACACATACATAAAAATATTTAAAACAGAACAGAAGCCAACACATCTTGTCAGGCCATGGGGGGAGTGAAACAAATTGTCCAGGGGAGCAATTACGCTACAGCACTATTCCAGAGGCACAGAGGACTAACATCCACTTATCAATAAAATGCTACACTAAATAGGTATGGTTTTAGCCCTCCCTGAAAAGCCATGATGGACAGGGTAGTTCTTCATTTCTCTGGAATTTGGCGCCACAACAGAGAAGACTTGCTCCTGAGCTGTCACCCTTTAACTTAGGATAGAGATGGCACTTGAAGGAGACCCCCCTCCAAAGTAAGAGGCAGACTCGAATATATGGGAGAAGGTGGTCCTTTAGGTAGCTTGGACCCAAGTAACAAAGGACCAAAAAGGTCAATATCATCTTGAATCGAGACCGGAAATGAAAGGGCAGCTAGTGTAGCTGCTGAAGCAGTGGTCCAACTGATTCATCAAACTGAAACATCGAACTGTTTAGCCCCTGTAACTACCAGAGCTGCTCCATTTTGCACTAATTGCAGCGTCCAAGTTGTTCTTGAAGGTAGCACCACATACAGTGAGTTATAATAGTCCAGTCTTGAAGTCACTAATGCATGGACCGCCGTGGCCTGATTCGAATGGCTGAAGTATGGTCACAATTGGTGCACCGGCTGAAGCTGTGCAAATGCACTCCTAGCTCCAGTGCAACTTGGTACTTCAGAGAGAGGTGAGAATCCGGAGCACTCCCAGACTGTGCACCCATTCTTGCAGGAAGATTGTCACCACATTTAGAGCTGGAATTTAACAGCAGCAGTTTTAGGCCACAAAGGTTACATTGTGGCACTCCACAAGTTCTGGGCTTGGGGGAGAGCCCAGAAAGAGGGAAGATCTGCTCATGAATAACCTAACTGCCCATGCGCTGGTCAGGCCGGCCCCAACTACTGTATTCCTTACAGCCCAGCACTCTTTAAATCCGTAGCATAACATTTTCCTTTTTTTTTTTTTAATGAATTGACATTTTCATTCAGCTATCCACCATATCCCCAGTGGCAGATGCCATTCAGAATGGCACCTGCAACAAGCATGGACCCATTAAACATGGCCAGTGGAAGCTTCTGCCTGCCAATTTAAAGGGGGCAGCACTGGTTGCAGGTGCCAACCTGAAGGTCCCTGCAGCTTCCAGAAGGTATCTGTATAGTGGATAATGAGGATAGGGCACAGATAACAAGGTAAGTAGCAATTCTGCCCCTTGCAAATAAGCCAATTTGCAGATAGTGACATTGCATATAATAAGGACTAACTAAATAGATAGCAAAGTTGTTACAATATACCAAGATAAACAGCAAAATTTCAGGATTATAAATCAGCAAACTTTCTAATGTATATGATATCAATAGACATTTTCTTAGGGTGCAATCCAAACCAACTTTCCAGCACTGACATAGCTGTGCCAATGGGACATGTGTGCATCTGCAGTTGGAGGGGGCAGTTATGAGGCTTCCTCAAGGTAAGGGAACATTTGTTCCCTTACCCGAAGCTTCATTGCCCTTATCCCAGTGCTGGAAAGTTGGTTAGGATTGTGTCCTTAATCCCAATAGACCAATTCCAGTCCCAAAATGTAAATATTTCATTTTTCTTAAAAATGGAAATAGCCTCTTCTTAGTCTATCACTGTTCAGATTTGACCAGTATAAATTGTATTAAAAGTCATTTACCCAGTCGAAAGACATAATTTTGAAGATGAGTGAAAATAAATGATGAGTTCCTTCATTTACCATAGGGTGTTTCATAAGGCATATCTACTATAATAAAGTTTATTTGTTTAATTACAATAACAGGAATCATAAGGAACACTAAAATTATTTGTGCAGAAGCGGGCATACATCACCCTTAAGAGTTCTAAGAAATGTCAGAGTCAGAAATGTGTCAAAACCTGTTGAAGATGTTGGGTCTAACAAAACTGTCACAAATTAGACCCACATAAATATACACACACATTATTTTACCTTGCTGCGTTGGGATCCTGTGACCTTAAGGAAAGGCGAGGATAAGAAGTGAAACAGCAATAAGAAAAAGTGTCCAAAGTGAGGATAACTCAAACCATATATTTTTAACAAAGTGTATTTCCTGAAAGAATGATCCTATGTAGAAGTGTTACAGTGAAACAAACCAGAAAGGTCTAATCAATGACATGAAAACAAACGAACACATACCATAGACAACAATGAACACAGTGAATGCGTGTGATGAGTGGGTAGGGTAAATAAGAACCACTAGTCTGAATCAACGTAATTTTGATGTATTTTTCACAATCACCATATTATTCTTAGTTTAACAATGAGGGAAGAACAATCTATTAAACATATTCCCCACAATGACATGTGCTCAATGAGACCAAAAATGACAAAATCACTTTCTCACAGTGGCCAGCAGTTTAAAAACAAATAAATCATAATTTGTCCAACGTAGACACTGGGCAATATCCAAAGTTTAGCTGCAGTACAGCATCCTGATTTCTTCTATGAAATGAAATGATCCATGAATAGGATTCCCAAGTAAGTCCCCAGAGAATTTCTATGCTCACAGAATGGGAAGAACCTAAGTGTGCAATACCTTCGATTTCTCATTTTTACTTGAAAATCGTATGACTATTCCTGTATTTTTATAATTTTAGTCATACCTCACGGTTCTAACTTTTCAATTTTGCATGAGAATCTCTGTTTTCCCATTTCTTCTTAAAACATGTATGCCCTGTGCTCTGGCCCCTAGTTTCTTTTCTTTCTTTCATTTTTTAAGAGGATAATCATAGGCATGGGCACAATTCATATTCATGCTCATCATTTACATTTTGGGTACTCAGGTATTCTCACCCAGTACAAAAGCTCTCTTAGGAACCAACTCTCTGGTTTGACAACTGGCTAGTTTTGTTAGTGCATTGTAAACTACAGGAATATACCACTGTAATACACTCTATAGGAGGGTATCTTTGTTGACATTTGAAAGTTTTAGATAATGCATCGCACAGCAGCCTTACTAGGTGTGGCCATAGGAAATGGGTCATGAAAACACAGCTTGTGCCTATGCAGCATCTATATGAAGAGCTCAATCCTGAGTCCCTCAGCACAGGCAGTATGAGCATACTGCCTGCACTGATGTCACAAAATGTGCCATAAGGCGCGTGCAATATGGGCAGTAAGCGCTCACTGCTTGCATTGTGGCAACAATTCTGAGCAGAGCAGGAGGGAGTTCCTGGGTGGGTGGAGGCTGTAGAGTGGTGGTGGGAATTGGTGGCGAGCTTTGCCGCTGATCCCAACCTCCATGTCGGGCCGCATGGCCCAACATGGATGCCCTTGCCTCTGCACCATCTAAAATAGTCAGTGCAGTGATGAGTAGGCATCTTACCTGCCCACGTCCTTATCATGGGAAAAGGGGATGAATACTCCCACAGAGCCTCCCATGGCTGCTTGGCTGCTGTGGGATGCACCAGTGGTTGCCTAGCTATTGCTGTTCACTTGGGTGGCCAGGCAGCTCAAGACTGGGCTTCCCTTCCAAGCACTAGATAGTCCTGAACTATAAATCCCTTAACAAACTGAGAGCACAATCCTAACCAGCTTTGGTGCCAATGGCGCATGTGCTACAGTTGGGGGGGCAGTCATAGAGGCCACCTCAAGGAAAGGGAATGTTTGTTCCCTGACCTCAGAGCTGCATTGCCCTTACCCCAGTGCTGGAAAGTTGGTTAGGATTGTGCCCTAAGTTCAGTAGTACACCTTCTTAGACGTTATAGATTCAGCTAGTGGAGCAAGGAATGCTAGTTAGATGCTCTGAAATAATGCATAACAGCCAATAAAAATAAGATGAGAATAACAATCTTACTTCAAAACTCTTCACCTCTTCTTCACTGTCGTCATCTTCTTCATCATGACAGCTCTGAAACCATATTAAAATAACAGATTCATAAATGACCTTAAGAGCCAAATACACCTTAAACATTTACCTGGTTGTTACTATGGAGGGTAGGATGAAAGAAGGTAGCTCCCTCCCTCCTCTCTTTGCCCCCTCACACAAAGATGTCAAGGGATTGGGCTAATAACCGGATCCTGTGATGGTCTCCATGACCTAATGAAAGTACAACAGGGTCCAGCAATAACCAGGCTATTTTCTGACTTTTTAATCTCTCAGCAGAGCCCTCTCAGATCCATGAGAATGTGCCTACCACCCCTCTCTTGGATTTCTGTTTAAAATAAGAGACGATAGGGTTTTGTAGCTCTGCATTATTATATGTTAGTTTTATCCCCTATTGTAAGAATAGAACTATTTACATCCCAGTTCTATAAGCTGCTGTACGTAAATGGCATTGTGACATGATACACTGTTGGAGGATCATTACCAGCCTCCGCCACAAAACATTATGAGCCTTTGCTGTAAAGCAGTGGCTGCAATGAAAGATCAGTATTGTGATCGTTAGACCAGGCCAGCGCTGGTAGGGTAGCATGGGAAGAATGTTGTGGGCGGGGGGGGCTCCCCAGGGCCCGGTCCTTAATAAGAAAGAACATTTTCTGAGAACAAAGAAACAAATGAGAAAAATGTCATAATATCACATTTTTAAGGTGGACATTACTAGTCATTAAGGTTTCTATTCCTACATTTAAAAATGAACAATGAGATAATGCCATGAAGTGGGGAAAAATTACCTTTGCCATAATATCAGCATACGCCATATAAAGATAATCTTCCTCCAGCTTACTGTGGTATATAAAAGTACATAAAAGGAATAATTATTAAGAGAATAGAAAAAAAGTACTCTTTGTCCACTTTATGAAATCCACTAATGAAGGAAGGTAGTAGGATTTTGAAGAAATCACTATGTTTGCTCCTTGGTTAGCTGGGTCTAAGCACCTTCATCAGTACAGAGCAGATGCTTTCAAACACCTTACCTTGGTGACCCACTGCATCATCTCAAGTGGATTTGGGGTCCTCTGAAGCCAAGAGGCTGCAACCTAAAATAGTGCATGACCTCAAAGTGGCTTCTAGGTAATGCCAACTCACATCTGCTTCAGTTGCTGGGTCACACAGTCATTCTCAACCTGTGTGTCATGGGTCATGATCTGATTTTTGGACCACTCAATGGCCACTGAAGTGAGTTGCGTGCTGGTGTGTCTCAGAAGAAGCTTCTAGGTGGGGGGGCGGGGCCAAGTTTAGAGTGTGGTGCCACGATTCTCTCACTCTCTGAGGGGATCTGACACAAAGCCGCCTTTTTCGGGGGTCTTGAGTAGCACCCCCCCCCCAGGACCCAGGAGCAGGTCTAGAGTTTAAGCGTCCCTTGAACCTGAAAAGCAGCACCAAGTGTTGTTTTGGAAGGCTCAAGGCTGCTGTTTTGAGAAGGAGTGCTGGATCCGGACGCCATTGTCCAGAATAGTTCTATTCTCCTGCTTCCCAAATACTGAGAGCAGCTATAGAAGTTTTGGAAAGAAATCGCAACTTAAATTCAAGATCTACCATTTAAGAACTACAATCCAACAAAATCAAATCGAGGCAAGACGTATGTGATTCTACTATCCGAAACTGTAGAAGAATACGGACATCAGACGGAGCAGTTTCAAAGCAACGAGACGAGAGGGAGAAGACAGGGGGATCCTCCTGCCTCTACATCAAGACCAGCAACAGAAATCTTGGAAGGACTTGAGAAATTATACTTGGAATTATATTTTAATGACAATTAACTCTTTCTAAAATAGTGTGTCTTTATTATCTGAAATAGATGAAGATTAAAGATCAAAGATCAAAAGATTTAAGACTCGAACCATGATGGAGTAACAAAAGATAAACCGGGAGTGAAGACAGCGGATTCACCCCCCCTTTCTCTTGTGATTTAACAGAAAGACTTACATGATTTAAAGACAACCTGATGATGACTTTTTTCTTATATGGCTGGTGAAGGATTCCTGAAGGGCTTGTAAGATATTAGATTGATTAGTTTGGGGCGTGTGGTGACAGATCCTGGATTGATATTCGTTTTTGGAACTATTTTGGACGTATTTGGGTGAGTTTGCCTGTTTGCCTGCTTGGATTTGTGGATTACGACGGGGACGGAAGACAAACAGGGTAGATTTATAGTTGAGGCGGTTTGAGGAATGCCCTGCTTCAACGGAGGAATGTATGAGAGGGAGAGATTGCTGGCAGTAATCGAATTTACAATGATACTCTAATTTGGTAGATATATCTAAATTGTAAATTAAGTGAAATTGACTGAATTTATAAACGTGATTGAATTATAAGTGGGACGTTTGAAAAAGAAGATAACGCATTAAAGAACAGAGTGGTCAGAAAGAACAAAGACTGAATTACTTTCACTTTTACTGGCTGAACTGGTTATAGATAATAAGCCGTGTTGTGTCTAGACATTTAAAGAGATATATGTCTGCGAAACGTGCGACTATGGAATATATAAGCACAGATGTTTAACTGAAGTGATTGTTGTCTATAAGTATTGATGGCCACTGCATAATTCTCTTATTAAGTATACATTTGTTGGATAGAGAAGCAAGATAAAAATATTATTCATAAACATATGTTTGTGTAGCTTGCTACACCTTGAGGCCAAAATATGCCAAGACAAGAAAGAACACAAGAACTTTTAAGACAGGATAATACCAGGCAATCTACACAGATTTTATTGATTGAACTACTCTCAGAAATCCGGCATGTGATGCAAGAAGTGGTAATTATTAAGAATATTGGAGAGAACGTTTTACAAGATTTGGAGAGTCTATCAGAAGAACTTAGTTATCTTGATAAATCTATGAATGAAACTAAAAAGGCAAACAAGACAATGGACCGAATAGAGATAAACTGTCTGAAGTTGGAACTGGATCAGTCAGGCTCTGTGACTAGAATACAGAGCCCCTTGGAGATAAAAATAGAGCCTATTCGTAGGCAAACTGCAGGCCGGCTAGCTCTAGGAAGGGAAGTAGTCTTAATGGAGGAACAAATAAAGCTTACACGGGAGATATAGAGAGAGCTGAAGATAAACCCTTTGGAAGAAGAACTCAATCTACAGAAATTTCACAGAGTGTTGGAGATAAATCCCATGAAGCAACAATTGGACTTATTAACATTTAAGATTGAGATGCAGAATCTTTTTCAGGAATATCTAAGGAGGAAGAGATATTGTAATAATGTAAAGGACAAAAATGAGGGGGAATGGCAGAATAAACTGAGAAAGTTTTTTTCACAAAAAGAAGAGGAGGAGGAGGAAGAAGATGAGAAGAATTTTTGAGTGAAAAGACACCTAAGATTATGGAGATTGAATTAGGGAAGATATAGTCAATGAGAAAAAGATGATACTTAAATAAGGGAGACTTTTTTCTCTTTCTCTTTGCTGTCTTTATTAATTAGAGAACCTGAAAGTAGCTATTGTATGTCTTTTGGAGAGATATTTAAGAAGATTATTAAGACTTAAAAAGTGGCAAACCTATGGATGGATAGCAGAATTGAAATAAACATTAGATGTGAATGTATTATGATATAGAAATGTTAGGCTAGAGTTAATCAGATAATTAAAAATGGAAATTAAGAGTTAGTAAGCTTTGTATACAGGACAATTAAGCAACGTTTAAGTCATGGTATAGACTGTATGCAAACACCAATATAGGTAAGCTGTAATCAGTGTAGGCCTATTGTGTGAACCTCTGTATTCCTTTGCCTATGTATTACCCTTTCCTATGTATTAAAATACGTATATATAAATTTTAAATAAAAAAAAAAAGAAGCAGCTTCTAGTCCGCACACGATTTTAAGTTGCAGCCTCGCGGCAGCGGCCCACAACCCACCAAAAGTCGGGTTGCAACCCACCCAAATGCTCACACAGAGCCATGTCCTCAGAAGTATGCCAAAGGAGGAATGGCAAAGACCAAGAGTCAGAATTTCCCCTGCTACTGAAATATATGGGACCGACCCATATAGGAAAATGTAGTATCAACAAAGTATTCACATATATATTTATACTTTATACTAATTTATACTAATTATGTATTTTCTTTGCTTACCTATTACCTTTCACTCTATTAGTCAGTTCAATATGGCAACAACAAATCTAATATGACTAAACAAGGCCAAACTAAAAATTACAATGCACAAATATGCTGTTATTCATTGTTTAATGGGTGTATAAAGGGGAAAAAAGGGAAAAAAGAGACCCAACATTTTTCAAGAGTTGGTTTGTAAACAAATATGTACAAACACCATTAATTTTATTAATGGTAAACATTTATATTCTGCATCTTCTTTCACAAGGGGAATCAAAGTAGCTTACAACAAAAATAAAAAATATAAATCATACAATTAAAGAAGCCAATAACGGCAGCCAATTTTATCAATACTTGCCCCAATTTAGCTAATAATTTGGGTAGCCCAATCCTAACTTGGCCAGGAGCGGGCAGGCCAGCTGGGACGAATGTCCCCTTGCCCCACAGTAAGCCACAGGCAGCCAGATAGGGTTGCTTGGATCTGTGCCTACTAAATAGCAGGTACAAGTCTGAGCTGACTGCAGCAGCGGGAATCAGGGCTGCATGGCCCAGGGACAGGGATTTGGATCTGGCATAACTGCAGTATCTGGACTTCTCCCACCTCCCCAGGCTGCACCTCCTGTGCAGCCTCATTCCACCCTTCCCCTGCCCCAAATGGTTCCCACACTGGCCAATCTTGGCCAGCACAGGGATAGTTTACCTGCTACTTCCTGTGGCACCTGTGGGCCAACACATCTGCCTGCATTGGCCCATCACCCATTTGCACTGCACAGACATGCCTTATGATAGTTTGTAACTGTGTTGGGCTGATGCAAGCCACATGTGTCAGCCCAAAGGCGCATTTGGATTGCACTCATAGTCAAATGTAGTTCATATTCATCTACCACTCACTGACAACCAGTTTATTTTTTAAAGAAACATTCAAAATCAGCTGCTTTGTCTTTGTATTTCATAAGCATTTAAAATGCTTTAAAAATGCAACAATAACTAAGAGTCAATGCATATATTAAATTGCAACTACCACATATTTAGATGCTCAATTGTAAGAGCAGGGTGCACTGAAAATGCAGATTTGGAGAGAAAGCAATTCACAAATATTAATAAATATCTTCCCCATCACTCTCACCATTTTTCTGTTAATGCAGTTCGACTGAATAATAAAATCAGCTGATGCAAAGGATCAACTCTTTTAATACAGTCGTCTTCCTCGGGTGGTTCTACTCCGGGTTTCTATAAATACAATATGAAAACAGAAAAAGAATATAAACTGTTGTTTGGAATGTGATTGACATGTGTCATGAGCAAGAACTCTTCTCTGAGAAAAGTCCTCTTATCCCCCCTTCCCAAATAACAGCTTTCTGTATACACTGAGACTGACTTAGGTAGCAGCCTGTCACTCTCCATTCTGAAGAGGGCTCTAGGTTACATCTTACACGCAGTCTTCCAGTCAGGGATTTTCAAGGCAATTTTTAGTACACATGTTTTTGGTTTTATGCTCCAATCTTGGAATGTAACCCTCACATATGATATGGGTTGACTGTATCAAAACAAAAGATTTTGGGTGCCCTTGAGTAAGGTGTCCTCAGTGGATCCCAGTCATCAGAAAGAAACAAAACTGATACAAACTGAAAATCTCCTGCATGGCCTCTAAACTCCTTTGGTTCTGCGTGAAGAGGTTGGGGTGATGGCAAGTGCACAAAAAATAATCGACAGGTGCCCAGTTCCGTGACTCCCAAACGTACTGCTAAGTCTTCTATCAATGTGTCTTCAAAATAGTGATCTTCAGTTTCAACCCAAGACTTTTCATATCCTTGGAGAAAAAGATTGACAGCTCGATGCCTAGAAAGGAAAACAAATGTGTATTTTTTGTAACATAATAAAATAATTGGTACCTCAATATTTTCCTTCCTTTCCCTCTTCATGTCTCTTTGCTTTTGAATTATGTCCCATATAACACAAGCTATTATTATTAGAAGTAAACTATCTTGATGCTGTGGCAGAAAGGAGGTATAGATATTTTATTTATTTATCCAGAAATGTTTACACCATTCCACATTTACACCCCTTCAAGGTGACTGATCACACACCATAAAAAACCATAAGGAAGTAAAACCAATATGATGCATCTAAAAACTAAAACCCACCAGATGTAGTGATTAAATAAGTAACTTCCTTTAACAGGAGTGCCAACGATTTTGAGAACCTCGTCTGGCATCAGAAGAAAGAGCAATTCTAGAGTACAACTGCTTCATAAACTAGAGAGATTTTGAAATCAATGAGGTTATTCACTTCTTCTACTTTTCTAGAAAGCGCATTTTTCTAAATGAAATAAGCCTGGTGCTTACACACAGGAACCACAACAGGTTCTCTGGAATTGCAACTTCAATGCATTTTCACAAATATATATGGTCAAAATTAAAATAATATTTTAATGAGGCATCGTTACTATAGTTTCTCCATTCCCTCTCACACCTCCCTTCCAAGCAATCAGACATACTCTGTGAGTTGCCAGCTATAAACTATAAATATTTACAACTGGCATGCATGCAGAATCACTGCATTTGTGTGTCATATATAGAGGTGTTTGTTTCTGGTAAAATAGATTTACAGCCAGGCAGCTCAAACCAGAACTCCTTGGCGGCCTCCTGCCCCACCCAGAATCCCTGCAATACTGGCATGGGTAACCTCACCTCTCACCAGCATCACATTGCTGACTCTGGGCATCGAGAGGCTGGCGGTTCCCCAGCTCAGGCGGTAAGAGTTTACCACCCCCGCTGTACGTGCCTTACAAGCGGTACACTTGTCCTGCTTGCACTGGAGGGTTCTGGATTGAACCCGAACACAATGGGTTTACTTCTGAGTAAGCTAAGTAATTGTTTTCAAACACCTCTAGTCATACATAAGAAACAACTTGCACAGGGAAGAAGGCAACAAAACAACAACATTCTTTTTCATATTTTTGATACTGCATTGTTAGCAATTATTTTCCAAAATCTTCAAATGCTGCCGAAAGTTATGAATAAATTATGTATACATTCTGCATGTTTCATCCTTTTTATTTTCTGAAATCACATGTACCGTGGAAGATTATACAGTGGTGCCATTCTGAAGCAAGCTACCACTGCTCTTTTTCTCTGCTTGGACAAAAGTTTATGCCATACTGCCTTTTTGGATCTTTGAGGATGCTCAACCTACGGTACGAATGAGAATGAAAATTAGACAGATTGATCTTTGGTTAAACAAAAGAAAAACATACATAAAAAGTAAAACTCTATAGATTTAGTGAGTCCCATTCCCTCTAAACCGCAAGAGTCCTCTCCTCCGTTTGCCCTCATAACCTTGTGAGGTTAGGTGGGTGAGGCCAAAGGACAGTGACTGCCCTAAGGTCACACAGGAAGCTTCATGACTGAACAGTGATTTGAACCTTGATCTTCCAAGTCAGAATCCACCGCTAGAACCAATATACCGTCCTGGCTGTCATGTGTTCTTTCAGTCTTCATTTCTCTTTTATCATACCATAGGTGCTAAATCAAGGTTAAGTGGCGTGCAATAGTATTAATCGTGTTCTTCATTCTTCTGTTCCAGGATTTTCCATTACACAATTGAGGCCCAAATCCTAGGGAAATTTTCAGCACTGACATAGCTGTGCCAATGAGGCATATGCTGCATCCTGCACTTGGGGGGGCAGTCAAAGAGGCCTCCTCAGGAATGTTTGTTCCTTTAGGAGCTGCATTGCCTTACTTCAGGGCTGGAAAGTTGATTAGGATTGTGCTCTGTGACACATATCCTCTGCTGCCTGATGGAGCAGTTTGCTGCACATTAACAGCATAATCCTATGCAGGCTATTCAAAAGTAAATCCTTCTATGATGAGTGGGGTTTACTCCCAGAAAAGTGCACATAGGATTGCAGTGTAAGAGGTTTCATTATGTGAATGAAAATTGTATCTTCCCCATGGCAAACGGATGTGATGGACTGATTAATTTATGCAAGTATGGAAGGGAATTGTTGGCTGTGAACTTTTTTCCATAGAAACACAAGCTTGCTCCATGGCATTGTATGTGCCCCACAAGATACAAGAATTCAGCAATTTGTATGGAGGCAGTACTTTTCTTTGCATGAAAATAAACTTTAGGACTGCAAAACACATGCTAGTAAGGACACGCTTAAAGGGGAAAAAACCAATATTCACCTCAGATAAGGCAAAGATTAAAAATAATCTTTTTTTATTAGTATATTGAACAATTAAAAAACACCTAAAAATTAGTGAATACAGTAACTTAGACAGGCAAATATATCAAGGGCTAGATATCAAGACTTGATATGGGCAAGTAAATGTGCATCACAAAACAACTTTCAGTGAAAAATAAACTAAGGATAGTGCTAGGATAGCTCAAAACACAGAATAAAAAAAAGTGAATCAAGCATGTCAGGACAGTAAAAATTATTTATATTAGGGACCAAAACTTAAATGTGGGTAGTCAAAACTATTAACAGGCAAAGTCAATATGATCCTAAAATAATTAGCAGTATGAGAAAATTCTCTATACTTCCCATTCTGATATTTTTCCAGCCCCGGTTAAAGACTTTCTGGAAACAATTAAAGAAAGAAAAGTAATACATGAAGCAAAAAGCTGAAAGAGCAAAATAATGCACAGGTTGAGATAAGTGACAAATCTCTAGCATAAAGATGGATTCAATTGATTTATTCTTAAATATTAAAACAAATAGATGTGCCATCTATTCACCTTTGAAATTTATCAATTATAATTTAGGAGGAAGGGAAAGTGTGCGTTAAACTAAAAAAAAATAACGTAAGTGGCTGAAAAGATCAAGAAGCTGCCCACAGTGGCACCAGCCTACATTATAGTTTATAACCACAGACCATGAAGAGATACTAACCATATCTCAGTTGCATTATAGAAATTGGCTCCTGTGAAATGATATATACAGTGGCCCCTCAATATTCACAGGGGATCCATTCCTGGAACCCCCATAGATACCAAATTCCGCAGGTACTGAAACCCATTCAGTTTGGCGCCCATGCCCACCCAAACCTGACTAGAACTGAGCTTCGGTCAAGTGTAGAGGGTTTTTGGAGGCCTGCAGAGGCCTTGCACAACTTCTATGGGCCTCAGAATGGCTGTTTAATTTTTTTAAAAAAGTCACTTCTGGTTTGGGCAAAAACCCTCCAGGCCTTTCCTGGGCCTCAGAATGCCTTATAAGAATGTCACTTCTGGGTTTTGTCAAAACCTGGAAGTGACTTTTTGGCCTAATCAGCCATTCTGAGGCCCACAGAGGTAGCGGGTGGTCATGCGCAGCCTCTGTGGGCCTTCCAGAGTTCCACGCAGAAGTGGCTGTGGACAAGGACCCCTGGGGGACTGCAGTTGGGGTCTTTGCAAGCATCCCTGGCAGAACCATAAGAGCTGTTCACATGGGGGATAGAGCAGATGGGCACCGGATTCAGCCCACGGGCTGGAATCTGGCAACCGCTAATCTAAAGGATAGCTGTTTCACTAGTAGCTCAATGGGATTCTCAGTCTTAAAAGATGAAGGCAGACTATGCCTGAAGTGGGTGACAAATTTATTACTAATAGTTCCTGTTGTTCTTGGCTTCTTCAGGGTATTTTGAGGTTGTCAAGATTGCACTTCTCCTGAAGAAAACCAATAATGACAAATATGTGGCAAAAGGGCATAGTGAACCAGAACAAAACTGTCAGGAGACAAAAAGCAAGGGATCTCCTCATAAATGCCTGCCCACTGCACCCACCGCCATATAGCACAAGTCAGAAGTCTTAATATAAACTAGGCCAATACAAATTTAATAGAGATAAGCATGCCCTTCAGAAGTCACAGAGAACAAAATTTAATGGTAGGAAGTTATGTTTTCTACAGGCTCCTGGACAGCATTCTCAATCATTTACACGGTTAAAAAAGAGGGGAAAAGAGGAGCCCTGGGTAATCAAATTATCTGTCCATCTAAAGGTAGTATCTGTGATCAAAACTATGCTGGATTAGATCGAAACAGCTACTTCAGCAGGCCCATGAAGCATATGAAGCATATGAAGCCCATGAAGCAGGCCCATGAATTCAGAGGCATATCCTATACCATATCAAACAATGTTTTTCAAATATATTCACAAAGGCTTTCTTGCCCAAAATCCATATTACTTAAAACAGTTATTGGGATAAAAGCCTAGGTTGATTGAAAATAAACAGTACCTTTATGTTTCCCCTGCTGTCTCTCATGAGGAAAAGGAGTAACATTTTACTAGGGTAGATAAATGTCACAGGTGATGTAGGTACTCAGGAAAGTAACTTGGCTTCTGAAGAAGCTCGCCACAGACAATAGCAGAAATGTAAAAGTACTCTTTGTGTTTAATCAACCTTGGCTTTTAACCTGGCAAGTGTTTTAAGTAACAATGCTTTTCAAACTTTCCTCAATATGGGGCTCCTATTTGGATAGAGGCCGTAAATCACGACCTCGACTTAATAGCGGCTTCCTTCTTAAGGAAAATTTTAGGTGTCCCAAATTTGATTCGTCTCTCCACTCTAGCTCTTGAATTAGGAACACATCTTCCTTCTACTCTCGCTTGGTCTACTACTTTTAAATTCTGGCTCCGTCTTCATTTGAACACCAACCCTAATTCTCTTCTTTATGACCTTCTCAGAGACTCCTACTCTTCAAATTGGCTCAAGCTGATCGAGGCCTAACTTCTATCTCTTGGCCTCAACTTGGAATCCCTTACTGATACAGGAGTTCTTCAGGCCCATTCCTTAATTAAAGCCAAACTTTGGCAACATGAATATGAGACCCTCTCAGCTAGTTTGAATCCCACTTGTTCTCCGCTTTTTTTCAGTCTCTCCCCTTCTTTAGGTCGCCCTTCTAATTATTTTTCCCTACTAACTAACCCTGGACTGAGAAGAGCTTTTATGTTAGCTAGATTTAATATTTTTCCATCAGCTGTGCATGCAGGCCGTTTTTTAAACATCCCTCGTGATGATCGGCTTTGGTTTTTTTGTCATTTGGTGCCGGATACCCTAGATCATATTTTATTTTGCTGTCCGGTTCACCAATCTCTCCGGAAGTTACACCTTGAACCCTGGTTGTCCTTTTTTCCTAACTCTCTTTCTTTTTTTTTTGAGTGATCATTTCCCATTAATCACTGCCGCTGTAGCTGGGTTCTTATTAGAGATCTCCAAATTAACTATTCTCCCCTGATTTTACATTTTGTTTTGATTTTACTTCCTTTCTTTTTTTTTTTATGTTTTAATACTTACTTTGTACTTTGTACCTTGAAGGAATTGCTACAGTGATGTGCCTGTTATTTATTTATGCCATTAAAGGTTTGGAAATGGAACTTTCCTCAATTTAAAATGAGGTTTCTCATGAAGTATGGTGGAAAGCTGCTGTTCAGGTATCACAATGGCACAATCCTGTGCAGGTCTACTTGAAAGTAAACCCAACTGCATTCACAGTGGGGCTTACACAGATAAATGCACATACAATTGCAGTCCTCATCTCTAAATTGTAGTCATTGTACTACTACATATCTCTATGAAAAGCAACAAAGTTTTTAGAAAATGGACTGAAGTACTTAAAGAATGTTAAAACTATAAAGGTATCTAACCTGATCCAGATGAAAAAGTACATTGGCTATATCCAGAACCCGTTCCACTGTCTTCTCTGGATCTGAAGTCACTTCAGTTCTGTTTGGCAAATCCTTGTAAAGAGCCATCTGCCATCTAATGGCAGGATCTTCAAGCTGCAGAAAGAAGAAATTTAGAACCCAAGTGGGGCATTAAAAATAAGAACCAAACTGCTAGAAGCATGATTGCATAACCACCAACTTACTGGTGCCAAGGGATATGCAGAATCTGCCACCACCACCACCACTAGCAGCTTGCAGTGGTGGACCAACTGTGTTTTTGCAGCCATCAATGATCTCACACAGCCTGAACTCTAGTTCCGGTGGTGCAAGACCCATATAGGATAGGGTTGTAAATATGGCATTCACCATTCAGACTTTTGTATGACAGGCCTTAGCATTACACCAGTGGGTTCACCCCATCGTGTAGCATTTTTGTACTAGTAGCAGCTGCTACCAGGACTATGTTGTAACATAAGAACATAAGAAAGGCCTTGCTGGATCAGGCCAAAGGCCCATCTAGTCCAGCATCCTGTATCTCACAGTGGTTCACCGGCTGCCTCAGGTAGCAAGCAAGACAACCAGATAATTGTATCTCGCTGCCACTCTCCTGCATCTGGCATTCTAAGGTAGCCTATTGCACCACCCCTAGGGAAGACACCAGACTGCAGTTGGGGTTTATTAAACAGAAGTATGACAGTGCAATCTTAAGCAGCACCGGAAAATACATTCCTACCTGGTCCTCATGAAGAGTATCAGCTAATCTCAGACTGGACGTAAGTTGTTAAAAAGAAAATGTATTAAGACATTTACCTTCCCCTGTAAGTGAACGTTACTGCGGATTATATCTCGAACCTCATCTTCCGTGTCTTTCTGTCAAGAAATACAAGGTATAATTTATTGAAAATATAATATAAGGTACTATATATTGAAAATATGCAGTTTAGTAAAAATATTACCTTTATTAAAAAGTGGTAAGTTTAGAACTGTTTGTATAATACATGTTTGTCAATAGCTGAAACAGAAGTATAGGTTTTGGGGCCTAGTCTTAACTAGAGTGGTGGGATAATATATGCTGCATTAAATATCTAATTGCTTACTATTGGTCCCTATCTTTTTGACTCAGAACAACATTTTTGAAATAAATATTAGGCATTGTGACTATTAAGGGAAAGCAGAAGAAGAGTCTCAAAATATTGTATTAAAAATGTTTGAAATTAATATGGGGATAAAGGGGCATTCCAAATGCATCTGGAGGGCACAAACTTTCCATTACTCATTTGAATTTAGAAGTACAGTACATTGTGATTGCTTAGACTGTGGGCCAGAGGTGTGCAAGAACCTCAGGGGAACTGGGTCAGGGGGGGCCCTGGACTGTGACACTATGTAAACACTTGCTTATGTTTTTGTTTAAAAGCAGTATATAAATATTATCTAATAACAACTGTGGTTGAGAAGAAACAAGTCATGCTTATTGATGTGGCCATTCCAGGATATAATCAAATTGAAGAGAAACAATAATAAAATACAATGCCTTTGTGGAAGGAAAACCACCACCACCCCAATTGTCATTGGTGCATTAGGCACAATCCCCAAGGTTCAGAAGAAATATCTGGCCAATACAAGCATTGACAAGATAACAATTGAATAATTGCAATGAGCTGCACTACTAGGAATATTGAACATCGTACAGCAATATCTCACCAGTTCTTACACTTTTGGGGTAGAGTTTTAAACAAGTGAGCACCCAAAAATCCCAATCCAAACATCTAATAGGCTATGACATCACTAATGATGATAATAATAATGTTAACCTACCATACTTAATCTGTTTTTTGCTAGTGCAATTAATTCTTGGTCACCAGGTGCACAAATATTTAGCCCAACAGGGAGCAGTCTTTTCAGTGCTGCCACAATAAGAGAGGTCTGAGTTGAATACCGGTCACCTTTCCGTTTCATTTTTTTCCTTTCTTGATCAGAAACAGCTGTCTGCAATACATAAGGAAAAAATTCATTTTCAAATATTTGTAAAATAGCAAAAACAGTCACACGGGGGGCCACAAGTGGTGGCGGTGGCCACTGATTTGTATGGCTTTAAAAACAGATTGGACAAAGTCATGGAGACTTGATCTATCAAATGCCTAATATCATGCTTGCTATATGCTACCTCTAGTTTCAGTGGCAGCCTGACTGACTACCAGCTGTAGAGGAGCAATGGAAGGGGAAACGTCTGCCGGACTCTTCTGCTTGTGGGCTTTTCCAGAGGCAGCTGGTGGGCCACTGTGGGAAACGGAATGTTGAGCTATGTGGGCCTATTGTTGAGGCCAATGAAGAAAGGAATTACAAACCAAAAACAACTATACAGTAATATCATTGGTGTAGGAGGTTCAAGCATGGGCTGGTACGCTGCATATATTAGTATCAGTATCCATAATTAAATAGAGATAAATAGTGGAAGGTAGGAAATTTGCCAAAGGAGATGTGTCATGGTGTTGGAGTTGGGATTGACTTGTGGGTGGTAGGGTCTGCCTTGATCTGGCTTGGGCTTGATTGTCCAATACTTTATTTAAACTTTTTCCTGTATCCCATGTACTCCAGACATTGCTATTGTACTTATTTTATTTTTGGGCTGGTCTGTGACTGCAATAAATGTTGTTGTTATTAAATACAAAAAAAGTGTCCTTGATTTTACTGTATCTTGCTGCGTCTCAGGGCCCAATCCTGTGGGCTATAACACCAGCAGTACATGTGTACTGCCAGCTCTGAGAGCGCAATCCTAACCTGAAGTTAGGCCAGCACAGGCCAGCAAAGTTTGGCCAACACAAGGGCCACTGTAAAGTATGTTTGGACCACTCTCAGAGTCAGAGAGGCCAACACACAGACATGCGCCATCTTCCATGATTTCAAGAGTGGTCCAAGTGTGCTTTATTGTGCTGGCCAAACTAAGCTGGCCTAACTGCGCTAGCCTAACTCCAGGTTAGGATTGTGCCCTCAGTGTTGTAAATGTGCCATTAAGCACATTTACAGCACCCGGAGAGTAGGTGCCGCCCACTCTAGGGTTACACCAGTTGGTGTTGCTTCCCAGTGTGGGCAGTACGGACAAATAGTACACCAGCAGCACTGGCTGGCAGTAAGGCCTGTCAGGGCAGGGGGGGGGCATGGAGGTACAGAACTGGGGGATTCACAGCTGGGGGTGTGACCAGCGGTAACTTCCACCACTGGATCCTCATCCCCTGTGCTGGGCTGGGTAGCCCAACACGTGGCTGTGCCAGAAATATAGTTGGAGGAGTCTCAAGGAGTCCCATTGCAGGGCCTGAAGCTTTCCTCAGGAGAAGGGAATGAACAAGGAGTATCACCTGCACCTGTATCACAAAAGGTGCCATAAGGCACTGCTGGCCCTGGGCAACTGCCTGGCTAATGCCTGTGCTGCATCACCCGGGGTGGCAACGCAAGCCAGTGAACAGTGAGTGTACCACTTACCGGTGTTGCTTCCTTTTCGGATGGGAGGGTGGGGGAGGGGCGGAGTGGGATAGGACTGGCGGAGACTCTCAATGCCAGTTCCTGATCTCTGTGTAGGGCCGCACAGCCTGATATGGAGGCCCTCGCCTCTGTGCTGGCTAAATAGCTAAATAATAGTTAAATCCCCTCCTCTTGCAGAGCCTCCCATGGCTGTCCGGCTGCCAAGTGGTTGGGCAGCTCAGGATTGAGCTGCCCAAGTTGCCACTAACGCATGGTTGTAATACTCAAAATGCATTGGGTATTAGTTTATCTTTTCTGCACTTGAGAAGTCCCTCTACCCTTTTATTCTTGAATTTGATTCATCCTTCTTCCTCCACTTTATAGTTCTCATGTATTTTTCTTGTCTTGTTGTTTTAGTATGCCTTATGATTTTAAAAAAATCCTTGAATATTTCATGCATATTTGAAATGGATATTTCCATGCATAAATTTCTTAATATGCAGAAATCATATTTGCTGTTTTCATGCAGCATTCACTCAAACTGCAGCTCTACCTAAAGAGAATCTTTTAGAATCAAATATAATTTGAATGACAAATACTAATTTTTATATTTTTAGTTTCTATCACCATTTTAAAACAAAGGTAGAATAATCTAAACTTCTGAGGACTGAGTAAAAAGGGTATATAGCGTTTAAAAGTTTAGTAATCCCAAGAGTTATTTTGCTGCAATAGTTTAAAGCAGAATAAATGTCTTTGCCAAAAATTGAGATAATACAATATAATTCTGTACCTTGGACATCTTGGATTTGGTATCAGTAATAAGAAAAGACATGTTGTTGATTTCATTCTGCACAACAAAATTCTGTTCTTCCCTTTTAAAATTCTGAAATGGTAAAAAAACATTTTGTGAAAAGCACTAAGTATTAGAAACACACTTCCTGTTTCTGATTAATTTTCCTCCTTGCCTATTATCTATAAAAATATAACATATATTTGAACCATATTTAAATACAATGTTTAAATATATGGCATTATATTTGTCTTGCATATAGAAAGAAAAAATGCAGGTAAGAAATTTAATATTTTTAATCAATCTGATCTTCTCTCAAGCTATCATTTCTGAATGCCCTTGTTAGGATCAAAACATTCCTAATGTTTTCAAGGACCTAGCAATTTTATTATAATCAACCATAAAATATACTTGCAGAGTCCAATTTTTAGCATAAATATGCAATTGCAATTGATGCAGATGAGTGTGAATACATCCACAACTACATTAAAAGCCTAATCCTACCTAAATCCCATGTGGTGATGCAGGGTTGCTGATGTGGCAATCATTGTATCTCATGGGGGACTTTTTGGCTGCAATGGGTCAAGTAGGACCTGCGCCAATGGCATCACTAAAACAAATTTTTGTTTATCCATGGAGGAGGATCAGGCCTCGGATGGATGTTACGATATGACACTCTCTAGTACTGATGATCCCATCCACCTGGCCTGATCTGCCCACCTCACCCCATCTCCTCTCCCATTCCCCCCTCTCTGTCTTCTCCTACACTAGACTTACCTGCTGTAGTGGGTGTCCTAATGGCTGCTGGTGCACATTGCTACTGTTGCTACTGCAGTCACAAAGTGCTTTATGGCATTTTTGTAACACCGCACACTGGTCGAACACATGTTCTGCCAGCTGAGTGCTTAGATAGGATTGGGCCATAAATGAGGTCTACGAGAGCATTACAACATAGACCTGCACTCCACTATGTGAGAAAGCTGGCTTCTTGAACAGCTCTTCCATGCAGGATTACTGGCACATATAATTGCATGGATTAGGCTTCCTGATTTTGTAAAGAAATATCTCTGAGATTAAAAAAACGGAAAGTTGCCCACTAGGGACCACTGCAGTTCAGCATCCATTAATTTTAATAGAATCCCTCTAGAAATGAAGGCAAAGCAACCAAGATTCATAGATTGCTGTCTGATTTTCACACTTTGAATCCAAGTAACTAGTGAAATTCATATGCCATATGTAAGCAATTGCCACAGAACCATTATTATTACTGTAACTAAATAAATAAGTGGATAGCCCAACTGCCACAGACAGGACCTCCTTGGTTCCTATCATATTTTGTCTCTCTCCTTGCGCTCTGCAATATACAGACCTTCCTACACACCCATATGTATATGGTGCTGACTGCATGCCAAGTAAGCATGATCCCCAGGCCAGTGCTGTGTCACTTTGCTTGGAAACACTTCACATGGAAACATCAGATCCTACAGACTTTTAAAGAAAGGCTTGAATTTGGTTCACCAGAGCAGCCTTCTGCCTCCCCTTGCTGAGCCTTGCCTTTGTAGAGACTTGCCTTTTAAAAATTCCATGACCAGCTGCACCTTGCTTGTTCAGCAAATTAAAACCCATGGACAAGAAAGACTGCATCCTGAGAGCTTCGTGATTGTTGGGTTATCAAGATAATTGTGATTTTTAAAAAGGGCTTCCACATTAGCTTCCCACACCAACTTCATAGTAAATTATCTCAGGAGATGTATTTTAATTGAGGCAAAGATTAATCAAGAAGCTACCAATTGTACCCTCTTTAGAATCCAAAACAATAGAGAAAAGCCTTCTGAAACTGTGGATGGACCATCAAGGTCCACCATGCCACAAAGAAACGGTCCTTCGTTAGTTCACACTAGAATGGCCTCTATGCTTCCTATGGAGACTTCGGCTATAAAAGGTCATTTCCCCATTCTCAACACCATTACTGTTACCCATGGATTACCCAGAAAAATACTGATGCTAGGTCAAGCACCTTTGCTTTTGCCGCTCAGAATGGCTCCAGTGGTGAGGGGCCACTTACACAGCACATTGCTGCGCTATAAATAATTAGCATCTTGACCCCCCTTTTGGTACACTACTGGTCATTGCACTTGGTCTCTGAATGCATACCGGATTTCCCCTGTGTGTGCATGCTACACTCTTCTTAGAACAGACCTGGTAATAATTTCACTAGTTACAAACAAAAAATGAACTTACATGGGATTTTGACCAGTAAATGAATACTTCCGCAACCATTCGAAACAGGTCCTCAGCCTCTGGATTAGGTTCTTTTAGCCACCTTGCTCTGTCATTAAATAAAGAACATTTCATTTTGTGAAATTCTTGTTCTTTAGGACTGCCAGAGGGCATTCCATATCATTAGGATAATACCTCACTTTGAATCGAAAGGAAGAGTCAACATCTTACATTGGTTCCGGGGTGTGATGCCACAATTAAAATCTTTTTAATTAATTAATTACAATATTTTTATCTTGCCTTTCCTCTGCCAAGATAGATGCTCAAGGACGCTCACAATTCTCAATTTAAAAAAAATACATAAAATGATAAATCACAGTAAAAGATATAAAACCATTGGAGGAGGGCAACTACTGTATGTACAATACTGCAGCAGAGGCCCAAGAGGCAGAAAACCCATCACGAAATGGCAAACGAAACAAAAACGTTTTGAGCCCTCACTCAAATGCCATTAGGAATATAGATTTTTTTTTTTTTAGGAATATAGATTTTTTTATTTGAAACATTTTCTTACTACTTCTTTGTTTAGGGAGGGGGTAGATCTTAGTTCCCCTGATAGGGAGTTCCGTAATTGTGGCACCACAACCGAGAAGGCACGCCCCCGTGCTGCCAGTGATTCCCAAAGTCCTCCATGGGACTTAAGTCTTATGGGAAACAGGGCTATAGCAGTCATGCAATTCCCAGAATTGTGCCGCTGCTGGGACCACGTAGCTGCCTTCCCCCTCCCCGCCCTTTAAGGGGACATAGGCCAGTGCTTCCCTTGCTGGTGGTCACAACCCACCAGCATGGCAACCACAACTTTAGTCTAAGGTGATTACAATTCATAGGATGCAGACATGAGAGATCCCAAAAAAATAGTTGTATATAAGGTCTCAATTTTTGTTAAAGCCCAACTCTGTACATACCTATTGTAGTCCACAAATCTAATCAACAATGGATAGAAGGCATAAAGATCCCGAGCTAGTGTTGTAAACTCATCTAGGATGAGGAGTTCGGTCTCAGACATATCTCCCCTGCCTTCCGCTCTTAAATGTTCCTCGTCAGATATAACCATTGCAGCTTTTTTCTTTAGTTTCTCCATCAGTGGCAGAAAATGTGTTTTCAAGAGGTGAGGCTTCACTTTGCTTATGATAGGCTGAGAAAACACTACACAAGAAATCAAATAGTACAGCATACAGTAAACCATAGTAAAAGATGTTGTGTTCCAACAATAGTTCTAGAATGATGGTAATTACTATTCTTCCTCTATCTACAACCTCTCTATTACTGTTTAGGTTAGGTTCCCTCTCCTGTCTCCAAGTTATGCAAACTTAAGAGATACCACCTGCACACTGTTCATTTCCACTCACATCCCAGTTTCTGGCAAATCTGTTTAAAGATTTGTTCTCTTTGTTCTCTTGATTAAGAGCACAACCCAAACCTGGAGTTTGGCCGGCACAGTTAGGCCAGCAACGTTTGGCCAGCACAAGGGCCATCATAAAGTGTGTTTGAACCACTCTCGGAGTCATGGAGGATGGCACACTCACAGTCCCTACTACGCTGGCCTCCTCCCCAATCTGCTGCCTAGCCACTGCTTCACCTAGCTGGTTGCTTCTGCTCTTCTTCAAGTGGCAGCTGAAGTAAGAAGGGCTCTTCTATTCCTGCTCTGCCGCTGAAAAGACAAGTGGGGCTTGGAGATGATGGTGGTGGTGGTAGCCAGAGGTGGAGGAAGAGGAGAAAGGAAAAGACAGTGGTGGCAGCAAGAGGTGGAAAAAGAAAGGACAGGTTAGTGCACTAGAAAATGGGGGAGGTTGGCATGGGAAGGAAACAGAAAGAGACTGGTGCAGAGTGGGAGATGGGAGAGATTGAAATAGGGATTTAAAAAATTGTGCATTGAAGAAAGCAAAGCCAGCACCATCCCTAGCTGCTTCAGGTGCCAGATAGGCTTAATCTGGGACTGCTTAAAGCATGAGGTAAAGTAAAAGGCGGACCACATCATCTGCTGATTTTCTATCCGTGGATTTGATTCAATGAGGGTCCCCTGATCTGCGGTGAAGTTTGACCTATACCCTTCGAATGTAACCGGAACTGTGCTGTGATTGGAGCTGTGACCAGAGACCACCCTGGCCCTTAGAAGGCCTTCTGAAAAACCAGAACTGACATTCTAAGGGCCTCAGAACACCCTCTGGACACCACCAGAGCACAACTCCGATTGTGTGCAGTGTGTGCACTGATGCATGGATTTTTTAATCCAATGTTTTCAGTATCTGTGGGGGACCTGGGAATGGAATCCCTGTGGATGCCAAGGTACTACTGTACTGTATCTACACAGTTCAGGAGTCCTCCTGTATCCTCAGGGGATGTATTCTCCCCTCCACCAGCAGATACAGGAAACCATGGATACAGGGGGACCCTTTCTCCTGCTTCCTGTAAATGTTCCTTTAGCTGCAGGCTGCCTGGATGCTTGCCCTTGTTGTAAGCTTTCTGCCTATAACATCTGAGTAAAGCAAGATACATGATCCTTTGTGTGACTTTAAACAATATAAACAGACATATGGGCACTGAAGGGGAGAAGAACCATGGATAAATGGATCCACAGATACCAGCTCTGTAGATACGAAGGAATGCCTGTAATTGAAACATCCACACAAAAAGAGGAAATGTCAAGTAACAAACGTTACATCTTACCTGCTAATCTTTTCATCCAGGCTCCTTCATCTATGCCTAAGTTATTATGTATAATTTTCAGTATGTTTCCCAGAAGAGTATTCATATGCTCTGAAGTCAAAGCTGTGCAGCACATTTCACTCTTATCAATATTGTTTTCTGGCCCATGTTCCCACCAATGCGACATGTAGCTACAGAGCATAGGCAACACAACTTCCATTACATGAGGCATTTGTGTATAGCGAATACCGGATTCAGCTAATTCCACAATTTCTTCCATTAGTTTTTCCAGAGAAGGGATGTTTGGGCAAAGCTCATCTACACTGTTTGGTAAGCTGAGTCCTAGAACAACAAGAATTTTGAAAGTTATGACTGATTTTATTATAGATGCTGTGTTTGTTTTTAAATCTGTTGCATTAATCCTTTGGGTTGTGAATTGCCCTGAAATATTTTTGCTGAAGGGTAAGATACAAAGTATCCTGATGAATAAAACAGCAGCAAAATAATTATAACGATGTGAACCACCAATAATGAGAAACAAATGCATCCATCTTGGTTAGTTTTCCCTTTCAATATATATTTCACCCATTATAAATATTTTAGTTAAGATACAAATATAATTCAAGCAACATGACAATATTTATTATGCTCATATCATATTGTGGTCCTTCAAAAAAAACTATTTGAAAAAGAATGAACCAAAATGAAATTAGAAAAATATTATACGTTTCAAGAGACTGAAGCATAAGAAAACATCAGATAGTCAGATATTTGGAATCTCACAGCTATGAAGTTCCATACCTAAGGCTGAAAATGAAAAATGAAGACCTATCAAGTTCAGAGATAAAATGTGTCTATAACTATCACTTGTTCATAAATCTTATGCATATTAAGTACAAGAACGTTTCCTGGATTTCAATGGAAAATTGCTGGTCTCTCCTTTTAACCCTGTTTTGTTCATCTAAGAACAGGAACTGCATCACAAAACAAAAAGTAGTTATACTTTCAGAAGGATTATACAGTACACTGAAAGGTAATATATGTAATTCAGCTTTTAGAGATTGTTAAATGTGGAAGCATCTATGTACCTGATCTGTCTCTTGTAGTCTTAGTATTGTAAATAGAATACATGTTGTATTTGTTCAGATGAGTTTCCAAAAATGCCACAGGAAAGGCACCAGCAAAAGCAGCAAGGCATTCACCTAAAGCTGAGCGTTGCCTGCAAATTGAAAAAAAAAAAATACTGTCAATATTTATACACCTTCTCTGGCTGAATGTGTTCAAAATGAATTCAGGATCATCCCTCATTTTACTATAAACTGTAACCTTCTCAAGAAGATCATTATTATTCCTGTTATAGAAACTTAAATATCCACTGGCATATAGACCTGGATTGCTGCAAGAATATTAGACACATTTAGTTTTAAAATAAAGAAGTGTACATATAATACATACAGGAATTATGAAAGTGACAGATCTATCGACTCTGGTGCAACAGGGCCCATACTGTATATAGCATTGGATTCAAGCAGGCAGGAGGTCTTCCCAGGGTAAGGAATAAATTCTCTTACCCTGTGTAGCTCCCCAGTCTAATCGATGGGGATACTCCGATTTGTACCAGCAAACCTAATAGCCCCATGTATCACTGGCAAGCCCAGGATGGGGGACAATCATCTGGATGGCAAAGCAATGGCCAATAACATCATAAGCTGTCTCACAGCTGCCAGATGATCTGGCTGACAAGCAGCACATGGCAAGGAAGATTATGAAACAGAAGCTGTTCGACACAAAACCACATGATGCCAATGGCACTTGATGAACAATTCAGTGTTGACCCCTGATCCTCTTCTGGCTGATCTGGAAGTTTGGGTGAAGCCCATTCCCTCTCTGCATCCTTTCCTTCATTGACTCCGACTAACTGCCAAGGGGCAGTACTTCCCAAACATCCAAAACTGATCCTGGAACCTCTGAAGAAGTGGTTCCCAAATTAAGGATTTGTGAAAACTGTGCTGCCTTGAAGCTGGCAAGACTAAAATTAGATGAGGCTCTACCCACTGAAAGAGACTGCGCATGAAGTCTTCTGCATCATTCTGCCTTTAATACTAAGAAACTAGAAAGAAATGGGCATCTTGTAAGATTCATACAATCAGATACCATATAAGACAGACCCATGGGTGTAAAGCATGAAATCTACACCCATGGGAGGACTTCAGCAGGGATGTCAAGCTCCTATGAAATTCTAGCACTATTTCCAAGACCATGCCAGTCAGTTCATTTGGGTAGCATAGTGGACAGGCTGGACACCAACAATTCTGTTCTGTGTATTCACCATTCAAAATGAAGTGAGTGCTGTCCAGCACAGTGAGATAGCATTACAACAGGTCAGCACAATCCTGCCTACCAAATGTTGCCTCCTGACACAACCTTGAAGACAGAGCTGGAAGAGGTTAATAATTCCTCAGGTTTCCATTTTATAAGCCAGATCAGTGCCGCTCATCCAAATTGTTCATTTAAGTTGTTCCTGAGCACAACTCAAAATGCTGCTTTCAACTTTAAAGGCCTACATCAGTCAGGGGACTAGAGAAGTGAGTGGAAGTATTGGCCATAGGACTAAGAGGTGCTTGGCCTGTTACTGCAAGTCACCCTAGAAATCACATAAGAACATAACAAGAGCTCTGCTGGATCAGGCTTCCTGTATCTCACAGCGGCCCACCAGGTGCCCCACGGAGTGCATGAGACAACAAGATGCTTGCATCCTGTTGCCACTCCCTTCCACCCGGCACTCTGACGTAGCCTACTACTAAGGTTGCACAACCCATCATGGCCTATATACCCCACGATGGACTTTTCCTCCAGAAATCTGCCCAATCCCCTTTTAAAGGCATCTAGTCCAGATGCCATCACCACCTCCTGTGGCAAAGAGTGCCACAGATTAATTACCCGCTGGGTAAAAAACCTTGATAGAAACCTTGATATCACCTTGATAGAAAGCTGGGTTAGACATATATAAATAAATAACTTTAGTCCATATTGGTCCACTTTCACCCACATATGATTCTTCCCCCAACAAACTGATATCCCCTGAGGGAGCCTTGCTCTAAATTCTATCTATGGCTGAAGCTAGATTAAAGAAAACAAAGAGCAGCACTTTTTCCATAGTGTCACCCACACTGTGGAACTCCTTCCTCAAAAAGGACCACCAGGGCAGAAGGTTAACAAGAACGTGTTGGTTCTGGTAAGCCTTTGGGAATGAGATCTTCCTGGTTATAATGGGCTAGCTTTCCTATCTTTCTCCTGTGGCCTATTCATGGCAGGATCAATCCCTGCCATATGAGAAACTCCTCTCAGTCAGGCAGGTCAGTTTGAAAGTCTTCCTGAGGGGAGGAAGACCCTGTGCTTCCCAGACTGACCTTGCCTCTCAGCAATCCAGTTGGATCTTCATCTAGCTCTGGTTCACTGAGACAAAGACAGAAACATACTTTAGCATGGAGATCTTTCTGCCCATGAATGAAGCTGTGAGCGCTCTGAAGAGGATGAATTTGCACAGTCATGCTGTGCATCAAGTCTGAGAGCCAGAGCGTGCCATGACTGAGGCTTCCACAGCCCACTGCTCTTCAGGGGGTGGGTACAATTTGTTTTGCTGGGAATTGCCTGTGCTGCTAGCTGACCTTCACTTCAGATGAGGGATTAGACGGGATTAGCATGAGATCAGCATGAAGAGCCACAAACATTCGGCACTGCTCAACCTCCTTCCCTTCATCGGGCTGGAGAAAGTTGAGCTGAGGCGCTATAAAGAGCACCAACAAGAGACAACTTTTTAATTATTGTTGTATTATGTAATGTTCTAGTGACCCTGATGGTTAAGTGAAGCTGTTTCATGGAAAATAAATTTCAAAATGACACTACTGAAGTTAACAGTACAATTCCCTAGATATCAATGGACTTGGGATCCTAAACGTTCACAAGGAATTGAATATTGCACATGTTCCCCTTACCGCTCCACGTAGATAGTCTTGCTGGTTCCCAGTGCATACAAGCTTGCCAATATTCTGTAACAAGAGATCTGTACATCTTCCACTAAAGAAACAATAACAAATATTCAATGCATTTCATTTTATTGCAATACAAGCAGTAGCTAAGCTAATATAAACCCTACAGAAAACCAATTAAAATATTACAAATTTTATGTGGAATTAATATGCATGTGCTAAAAATGTAAGCCACTCTTTTTATGAAATATAATTATACTCCCACGTCAAATTCACATCCAGTTTGAATCTAAATATTATTACACTGGCATAGTTATTCCTAAAACACATTATGGTGGCTAGTTGTGTTCTTATCTGTAAATTTTCTCTAAATAGTAGAGCTATGAAAAATAAAATATCATGGGATAACACTGTTATTGGTCCAACAGTTTTGTATTACCATGAGCAAAAAAGCCCTAGCATTTTTTTCAGACATTCCTAGATGGGAATTATGTCAGACACTTTAAGAGTTTTCAGTCTGAATGTAGGACATAATTGGGTGGGCTCAAATGTGACCCAATTCTACACAACCCCCCTCCACATCATTGTTTGTTCAAACATTAGCTTTGTGTGTTGACCAAACCCAGAACTATGCTTCATCTGTAGTTTACAAATTTAGTTATTTAAATGAGTTTTATACCACTTTCCTAAAACTCAAAGCACAAATAACCATTACACCAGCATTTGAAACCAAACTTTGATCTCTGTTTCAAATGCTGTGTTTATAAGGCATAGCTCTGCAGAACTGTGGTTTAAACAAACCACAATTTTGACATCACAACTGAACAATGGAGCCAAGGGCTCAGGACACGCTCATAACCAAATAAACCAGCAGTTTCCCAAACTCTGGGTCCCCAATTTTTAGTAGGTCACAACACTGACAAGATAGGATTAGGTTATGTGCATCAGAGGTTAAACAACTGGCTACTTGTGGGGAGCACTGCTGCCCAATCACCATTATAGCCAGAGAGGCTTGAGTGCTGATAAAATGAAACTTTTTTTAGGTGGGTCCCGATGCTAAAACATTTGGGAACCACTGAAATAAACTATGGTTTATTCAATTATCAGAATCCACTCATTATGTTATCACAATCTGCAGCTTTGAAATCTGAATCCTTCTAAGTGCAAAACAAATGCTCATTAATTTAACTATGGCCCTTTCCCAAAAGTTATTGTTCGTGTGAGTTTTTAAAGGTTTTGTAACATTTGAATTGCCAACGCAATTTCTATTTTCACAGAATAATATTCTACATATCTTCTTTAAGCTGAGCAGAATCCAGAAACACACACCATCTTTTTTTCTACGCTTTCCTATTATGGACTTCAAGAATTTCTGAATCAGACAACTTTTTAGGGGGCTTTGACCTGAAGAATACTCATTTATTAAATTTATATACTGCCTTATTGCTGAGACCTCAAAATAGCTTATAACAAACTATAAAAATCAACATTGAAGCAGAAATTAATTTTAAAAAACTAAGCCACTCCACAGTCTAAAAAGTATGGCCAGATGGTTTTTGACAAGACTTGGCAGACTACAGTGTATGGCTGATAGGCTTGAGTGGAGCAAGTTATGCTGAACTACATATATATCAAAGTAGTTGTAATGTGTAATATTTTACATATGAATTCAGGCTATTTACAATTTAAAGATATATAAACTGAAGTGGCACATAATGAAATTATTCATATTGTAAATGATGTAGGGCGCAATCCTAAACTGAGTTAGGCCGGCATAAACTAAACCAGCAAAGTTTGGCCAGCACAAGGGACACCGTAAAGTATTGTTTGGACCACTCTCATAGTCAGAGGCCTGCACACAGAGGTGAGCCATCCTCCCTGACTCCAAAAGTAGTCCAAACATGCTTTATGGTGGCCCTTGTGCTGGTCAAACTTTGCTGGCTTAGTTTATGCCGGCCTAACTCCAGTTTAGGATTGTGCTCTAACTCTGTGGAAAAATCAGAAACAGGAAAAAAATATGTTTCAAACCTATCACCCTAACCACAATTATACGGAATTAAAAACTCTCAAGTTCTTATCCTGACCTTTTTTGGAAACTTTTTCAGAAAGCTTAATTATATGGAATTAAAAACTCTCAAGTCCTTATCCTGAGACCTTTTTCGGAAAACTCCTAAATAAAGAAACTATATTACTGATTAGTCTATTGAAAGCCAGAAAGTCATACAGTATGTTGAAATAATACCTACATATTAGATCTTCTCCAAATTGATGCTGTGCAATATGTTCGAATAGTGAAGATAGCACTGGCAGGAGAGCCACTGTAGTATAGTTAATTATTTGTGTCACTCCTTTTGGCTGACTCCTGGTATGTGTAAACTGTCCTTGCTTAAGGTTTTCCATTGTCTTTTCCAGATCCTCTGCAGCATTATCCAAAAATGTTCTCAAAGCCATCTTGACAGACTCAAGGCCCGTCTTCATCACGGTCCTACATGTTACAATCACAAAAAACAAATTTACATTATGTCATAAACTAAAATATGCAATTCCTTAGACTCTGCCATATAAAGTACAACAGTGAAAACTGTTTTCACTGGTCAGACAAATGTCACAAGAGGGCAGCAGAAATCCACAAAGTAGCGAATCTTAGCTTTAGTAGGCAAAGCTGTGTGCGGAAACATACTTGGACGTGCTACAGATAAAAAGCTAACCTGAACTGTATTTACACTGACAGTGGATCATTGCATCATTAGAAGGTAGAATAGTGACTTCATTAAAATGCATAATCCAGCTATCCTGATCATAGCTGGAATGTTCTACTATAAACTATTAATGGAATAGTAGACAAACATTTGACTATATTTTGCCTTATTAAGGAAGATTATGTCTTTATGAATTATGAAGCTTTCATTCTATACAACTATACTGTGTGCATTACATACATTCAGATATTTATGCAGCTATTTGTACATCTGTTTGACCCTGCAAGTCTTACAGCACAATCCGCCACTGACGCCAAAATGCTTTACAGCAGATTGCATCAGCCCAAGGGCACTCTAGGATTGTGCCCTCAGTCCTGACTAAGTAAATGAATAGGTAGGAATTGTAGTTTCTTTCACTCAAGATAGTCATTACTGTAAATTTTCAATAATTTTTTTTAATAATTCAATAATAATTTTCAATAAACTGACAGCTCCATCCAAACCCTGATGTTGGGCCGATGCTAACTGCTAGCGTCGGCCCAACGGCAACAGCGCTGACACAAGAATGCCAACCAGCACCCTCGCATCAGTACTGCTGCCACTGGGCTAGTGGCAGCAGCATGAGCCCAGCAGTGCCAGCGAAGCCAGTGGCAAGACGCTCCTGTGCCAGTCAAGTTCGGATGGCACAGGGGTGTTTCTAGGAGGGGGGAAGGCGGGAGGGAGGGTGGAACAGGGTGGGGTGGAGGTGGGATGCAGCCATTAAGCCGCATCCAAACCACTGGCCCCAGGCCACACACATGTGGGCACACGGCTTGCTCAGAGCTGCGCCTGCTAAAGAGCCCATTGGGGCGGCTGGTGCCTACCCCAGGGTAAGGGCGGAAACATGCCCTTGTCCTGTGGAAGCTCCAGCCAGCTCCTAACTTGCGCTGGATTGAGCAAAGAATGTAAGCATTCTGGTGCAAATGAGTTTTAGGCCAATATTGGCCTGTCTTGGGGTAAGAGCAATTTAACTATAATTAGCATTTTACCTTGCATCCAAAGTTTGTCCCAAGATATGAAGGCAATTAACTATTGAGGTTGCATCATTTCCTAAGTAAAAAAATAAAATAGATTTTGTATTACACTATTCTTAAATTTTGCTATTACTCTGCTGAATTTACTGTACAAGTGGAAAAAAATCAAATTATAATAAAGTTCTCTGCATAATTGTGATATTAAAGAATATTTTAGAATATTGTTTCAATTTTTATACAAAAAATAGAAATGATGAAGCATCACCAAAAATGGCTGATGCAGATAATGCTTATTTCATTAATAGGATGAACAACTGGTTTTAAGGATGTAATAAAACCTTTGGTATCTTAAAATAGGGATAACCTTGAAGTCAGACTTAAAGCAGAAATTTCAGTTCTCAATGCCCACATGTTGTATGACTGCATTACATTTGGAAGTCTATATATCATTTTAATTACCATTTCTCAAATCTACAGTTCCCCAATAATGAATACATGAACTTTTATTTAAATATTTTCTTGCAACACCCACTTTATTACATATATCTTTTTCATTTAAATTGATAACTTACAGAATGCAAAAGTGGTAACAATATATACAGAAGGAACTTGCAACAAAATGGTTCATCTCCCCAACCCAAATGCCCACCAAATTCTGCAAATAAATGAGCTGTAAACTGCCTCCTAGTCTTATCTCAGGGTCAGTCAGGCGTCAGGGCAGTTCAGGGGTGTCAGCTGCCTGTTGATTGTTTGCAGAGTTTCTGCAGATCATCTTTTATGCTTGCAGAGAGTTTCCAGGGTTTGATTACACTCCTTGGAGCTGTCCTTTGTGCTCCCTTTCACATTTTTTATACTGGCCCAGAGCTGTTTTGAACATGCTGTTAACTCCTTAACTCCCAACCCTTTCTGAAGTTGCAGCAACTTTTGTTTTTGCCAGACAAATTGCAAATGTTTGATATTTTTACTCAATATATATCATTTCTCAGCTTAAGCATGGCATTGTTTCTTTGTAATCATCACATTTCTCTTTGTTCTGAATCTGATTACATGCTGATTACAAAAAAGATTTGGAAAACTTATTCATTTAAAATTAATTCATTTTTAAAATGATTTTTTAACCCACGAAAATGTGTAAAAATATATAGTGTGGCCCTCTTACTGAAAAGGAGAGACTCCTGCTTTAGACCTTAGACACCTGTTTTAGGGACCCATGCATCAGAACCACAGCAGAAGGGCTTTAATCAAATCTCCGTTCTAAGGTCCTAACCTGCAAAAGTCCCTGATTGGATTATTTAATCCTTGACAGAATATCCTATTGGTACCAATGAAAATTTTTTTCCTGAGTAACTAGCAGCTTGCCCCCTTGACTATGGATTCAGACGTCATCAAAGTCCCAACCATGGAGCAGGGCAAACTTACTCCAATTGAGTAAAAGTAAATGTTCAGAGCTAATAATTCTGGAATCACATGAAGTCTGGCCCTTAGAAGCTTATGACAGCCACAATTTGTCAGCTTTAACAAAACATGTGAAAATGAATCAGTTCCTAAATTGAGCAGATCTACTCCCTCTAGTGATTTTGAAGAGTAAATGATAAAATGAATGAAATTTACATATTATTATGGTTGCATAAATGAAATAATTTATATGAACTCTCCTTATATTGAGTCAAAATGTAGGCAGACCGAATTAGTCAGATGCACAGATTTCATATTCTTTGTAACCAGCCAGGTTTCACTCTTTCACCACACTGAAAACATCTCAGTGTAATGGAAAAAATTGTTTTCCATAATGGTCCTCAACAGATAATATACTAAGGGGAAAAGCAATTAAAAACCCAAATTGCATGGGTGGAATCACAAAACAAATCTAAAGGTAGAAGTTTAATCGACAATCTAAGGACAAAGGACTCTATAAAGGTTGCATGATGTCTAATGAGTCTCCTTGGATGTACACTAGCTCTTTTACTGATGTAGGTCCGAGGAAATTCTTGGGGAGGGTTGGGCTGAGAAAGGGAATAGAATCTTAGCATGTGACACTGCTGCTAGCATCCACTCTCCACAGTTCAGGGTACTATGGAGATGGAACAGGTTCAGCAGGATGCTGTTGCCCACACACTTCCTCTAGACATATACCCTGGCAGCCACGGCCCACAGAACAATGGAGCAATGTTCATGTCATCATTCCAGGACTGATATCGATGAATCGTGAGATTTGTGAGTGTAAGTGCTGGATAGGACTGGGCTGCTCCAATTACATGTACAATGAATGCTGACATCACAAACCCAACAACTTTCAGTTCTACCATCTTATTCCATTCAAGAGGTCTCAAAAAAGGAACAAGATAGGAGACTTGTCTGTTTCTCCCACTGTTCTTATAAACATAAGCAATAATTCACACTTTTCTATGGTTTTAACAAGACAGACCTTGTCAGCCTACAGGAGGGCTGAGCAGGTATCTATAGTTCAAAGAAGTTCCTCAACTGGAATGTCCTAAAGTTTGGCCAGAGTCCTATATATAATTGCTGTAAGACTTCTCACAACCTGTGACCTCTAACAGCTCTGCTTCAGTCTTGACTAGAGTCACATGATCTGATGGACGGCTTACAGCCCAATCCTACATGGTCCTTGTGCTACCAGAAAGTGAGTTCCCTTTGTGGCAGCATGAAAGCTTGGGTGGCATTGTGTGCTTCTGAGCTGTTGCCTCAAATTGGCTAAGGTATGGCACATGCAGCAGTGACTCCTGGAGGCTCTGCCACCAATTTTCAGAAGTTGATAGTGGAGCAAGGAGGGAGAATGGGTCCAGTGTCGGGCTTTGCCCCAGAATTCCCAGCTACCTGGCACCAGCATAGTTTAAGGTCATTTGCACAGCTGTACTTGAGTTGCTACTCATGTCAAGGGCTTGAGCAAAAAGATGCACTCAAAAGTACTATGAAAATCAGAATTGCTTCTTCAGTAGCGGCAGGACTAAAACAGAAACAAAATTCTAAGCTCTACTTTTAATTATTCATTTTTAATATGTCACAGATCCATTCCATTAATTGAGCCCTGCAGCTAAGACAATTGACAATAAGTTACCTGACTCCAGTGCGAGCCTAGGACTTCTCATGATACAAATCACAGCCTCATTATTTACAAGGTGTATGCAGTCCAATGAGGTGGTGATGGCATCTGGCCTAGGTGCCTTCAAAAGGGGATTGAACAGATTCCTGGAGGAGAAGTCCATCATGGGCTATAGGCCATGATGGCTTGTGCAACCTCCTTATGTTACGTTATTATAGGCTACTTCAGAATCCTAGGTGCAAGGGAGTGGCAACAGGATGCAACCATCTTGTTGTCTCATGTGCTTCCTGAGGCACCTGGTAGGCCACTGTGAGATACAGGAAGCTGGACTAGAGGGGCCTTTGGCCTGATCCAGCAGGGCTCTTCTTATGTGGCATACAGGACCATCAGCAAACTCCTGAAGTTTACACAGAGGCGCATCCAGGATTTTTAATTAATGGCAAGTCAGAGCTGTGTAGGTCTGCCTCTGCCCTAACCCCAGTACTGGAACCCCCTCAGTCCAAGGACAAATTGGAAGACGCAGGGGACAAGACGGACTGGGGAAAGAGCAGGTCCAGGCTTTCCCTTGAAGCAGGTCCAGGCTTTCCCCAGCGCACCTGACCTTGTGTGAGGAAAATGCCAAAGCTATATCTGACACCCTCACCCCTTCCTGAGGATGCTGCCCTTTCCATCCCTTCATTGCAAGGATTCTTTTGAGAGTCTGAATAGGAGCCAACATGTTCCCCATTCACTTACAAAGTCAGGCAAGGATCCTTTGAGAGTAAGCGAGCAAGCGAGTTCTTCAGGTTCAGCTGAACCTGAATATCTGAGCCTTTCAGATTCTAGCAACTAGCCTGCATACCACTTTCCCCTCAGAGGTGCCCAAGGTTTTGATCAAAGCTATACCTCCATTTGAGTTTGAGCTATACCTCGACCTAGATCGCTGGAACAGGATATAGCAACACAAAACACAATTTCTGCAAGTGCTTTGTAGAAAAATAGATCCTTAGGATCCAACTGTTGGAAGACAATTCAAGATATCACACTGAAGAAAACTCTGCATTATATACCCAAAATGACTGAAATTTTAGGAAAGTCATAACTATGTAGCTTTCAAATCACATTACTATCGCAAAACAAACTACTTTTGAGGCACAACGTGTTGTGATGTTTGGGGGTTGAGACCACTGCTGAAATTCAGGCAGTAACACTGTCTATAGTTCATTGATGTTATACCAAAAATAGCAATCACCTTTTACAGTTTAGATAAGCACATCTATCTCAGCTGTCATCTTCACAAAATTATACTCACATGGTTTACCAAGGACTATGAGAATCCAAAATACGGCACTCAGTACATTCATAGTACTCCTCAGCAAACTATTTCAAATGTATACTTCTGAAATGGTTACAATCCAGACTGAAATTACCCTTTAGCTATACAAATGTTGATGGAGGTTAACAGTTTCACTCTTCCATTAGAGAAGCAAAATAGTTCCCCAACAGCTTTAAATAGTCACAAAGGGATTCTGGAATCATTCACACTGCACAGAGGCCATCTTGCATATTGTGGAGATGGACCTGCAGATCCATGCTATGAATCTATATGGAATTTCTTATGACCCAAATGCATGGGGCCCCATGCAAGTTTCCATGTGTAGAAAGCACAGCAGTGAATCTGCTCATTTTTCCTGCATGCAGCACAACTCCAGGGGGAATTGCAGGACTGCAACATTCCCACTGTACACAGAAGAGGGTTACCACACAAATGCAGTGTCCTCACAGTATACAGGTTACTGGACTGCACTGAACTGAACAGCCCCAACACATACATCCATGGAGTTCCTACTACCTGCTATTGTCATGGAACTTCACAGTCTGCAATAGGAAAGGTTTATAGTAATTCAAAATATGATTTTGAATAAATTCAAAGTACTTGTCAAAATATTGTTGTGACTAATGCATATACACATCTTGAATGAGGCAATTGCTTCCCCCCCCCCTTTGACATTAAACAAACAATATAAAGTTTGGATTGTTACAGAACGTTCGGGTTACAATAGAAAGATCACTGTGATTGACTAGCCTAAGGGATTATTAGTGTTTGACAAACATCGTGCTCTTGGCCATGCAGTCATGCAACATGCAACAAATCAGCACACAAGTTGCAAATAATGGCAAAGAAAATCAAGGGATGCTCACACAAGTATTTGTCAAGGGTCTCCTTACCAAACAGTGAAATCCTATGCCTGACAAGAACTCCAAGTTTGCAGAATAGGCTAAAGACAAAGGGAAAATAAGAGAAGGGGAAAGGAAATAAAGAAGAAAGAAAAATAACAGCTGATATATGAGCAGGAAAAAGCAACATGATGTTTTGCAGAAAGAATCAACTCTCTGAGCAGAATGTGAGTACTAAAAAATTTTTCTAAGAACATCTCATTAACAAACAGTGAAATAAGAACATATTATAATTAAAGAAACAGAAAAATATTGACAATTTAGCTAATTATTATAAAAGCATTTTATATTAAAACCTGTCAAGAAACAGCCACTGAAACTTTGGGAAGTAAAATACAGTCAGTAGGCTAGTTTAACAACATTAGTACAATTTTAGAACCAAGAAAAAGAATTTTGACTGAGTTAGTACAAAGGTTTGATGGTGGTAATGCTTATTAAATTTGTATTTGTTTTATAGACATGTTCAGAATGCTTTTTTTAAAAAAAAGGAAAAAGATTTTTATTTATTTTGAACATAACTAATACTAGTCAAAATCCAACAGAGTTAGATGTGCTTGAACCTATCAATTCCAATGGGCTTATATGCATCTCACTATGCTGGATTATGGCCAATGAAATAAATTTATAATAGGTAAAAAAAAAAAACCTCATAGGAAGTGATTTTGCACTTCCTGTGTTTTTGAATAACTGTACTGCTCATGAAAGGTGCTTGGCTAAGAGATGGAAAATGTGAATGAGAGAAGACAATGGAACACATCTAGACAAATTGGGTTATTCTTCATGACAAACTTCAGTTTTTGGCAACAATAAGGCATAATTTAGTGTTACCCCATAAGATACTCAAAATAGTTTAAGAAATCATTTTTTTTCCACCCAAACAATAATTGAAATCTTTAAAAAAAAAGTTGCCATGGGAGGCAACATATGAGGTTGGGACGAGAGCAGTAAAGGACTGTTGTCACTGAGCACTAAATGAAATTGATCCATTGCTGGTAAGCAAAGGCTGCAAGGGTGGCAGGGGTCTGGGCCGAAGCATAAGTAGGCAACATTTTTTTCCAGGGCCAGATGTCTGCAGCAGACAGGCTCAAAGTCTATTACCATCAGGGAAGAAAAAACTGAGGCTACATTATAGATCATGCTCAAGAATATTTATGCATACTTATTTCTCTGTATCTATCTGAAGTACTCAATCTTGTGCGATTTGCTAATTGGAAGCAGTGCCAGGGGTTGACAGTGCTGATTGAAGCTGTTTGAGAATTTTTTTTATCTTTCCAACATATGGTAATCTTATGCATTTCTGGAGGCCCTAACTCAGGGATTTTCAACAGCTACCCAGACTGATGCCAATTCCTAGGGATTCCAGGCCATTCTTGGGGGCTAGCAACCCCAAGCAGTGCTAAAGCAAAACAAGCAGCATTTTGAACTGCAGGTTCAGTTTCTGTTCTAAAACAGGAAATGAACAAATCCTATCTAGGCATTACGCTGAATGCAGCACTGATGGCAGGCAGGCCCAGGCCACCAACACAATCATTTGCATGCCAGCAGTTTCTGGAGCTCCTGCTGGAGCAGGTAGGTCAGTGAAGGGAGCATAATGAAATGGGAGATTGAGATTGGACAGGGGACTATTAAGAGTGGGCTAGGGTGGATATAGGTAGAAGCAGCACCAATGTCCTCTGCCTAGGCTTGACACAGCCCCTTGAACCAATTTATTCTATCCAAAGAGCTGGCAAATGTTCCAAGTTAGTCCACTGGGGACAGGGAAGTGATAGCAAGAAGTATTTTACTTACTTCTTTGTTGCTGCCTGGTCCCTGGCTGGCCCGTAGCATGCAACAGACACCGTACCAGCAACGCTGCCTGCTCTGAGCCACCCCAAGATAGGTTTATCATCATTTTTATTTGCGGTCACAGACCCAATATATACATTTTAGATATAGATAATAAGAAATTTGTGCTTACAGAGATAAAAGATCCAATTAATAGTGTGGATAAGTATGAGTGTCTTACGTATTTTTTTGCGAAGACGTTAAGAACTTTACCATACAATCTGTTATAGACGTATACTTATTGGCTAAGAGGTATTTTAAATACCAATCCAAAGACCTTCCTTAGAACAGGTTTAAGAAATCTTTTGCGGTCATCCTTATAGAAAGTGCATATAAAAAGAAAACGCTGCAGTGTTTCAATCTCATTATCATTACATAAGCATAGTTGTTTTTCAAATGGGATTCTGTGGTATCATCCCTCTAAGAGGGCTGATGGCAAGCAGTTGAACCTTGCCTTATAAAGGATATGCCTATATTTAGGGACAATCAGTGTTCCTAAGTAAATAGCACCTTGGAAAGTCTCAAAATGTAATCCACAGTAAAGGGGTGAGCAGAATTTATGGGCATTAGCTAAGGAGTACTGAAAATCAATATCCTTAATTCGTTTTTCTAAAATAGTTTTGACTGTGATAATATATGTATTTAGAAAATCTGCAGATAACCCCAACAAGTGAAGTTTAGTGGAGAATGTTTGCCCAAGAGCAAATGTAATCATCTTTCTGCAAAAGGTGTAGATACCCTGTAGAAGCATTAGCTTTGATTACTTTAGTCCAGTATCTAAAAGCATACGACTACGCAGTGCACTCCATTTATGACATGCCTGTTTCAAGTCTCAAGGCTGCAGCAGGGAAACAAATTGGGACTCCAAGAATGGCTCTCAGACATCCTGTTAGAACACTTTTGATGTTTTGCTGAAAGTCTTGGACCCAGACTGGTATTCCGTACAACCATTGTGGCAAAATCTTGTATTTAAATACCTGAACGGCCACAGGTATAAATCATCCCCCATTCTTAAAGAAAAAAACGGGAGATAGCCTTAATATTTTTCTGAGCTGTTTGAACTGCCACCTGTCTATGGGGAGCCCAAGACATCTTGTGATGAAACCAGACACCCAAATATTTAAACACTTTAACTTGATTGAAACGATGCCCACTAATTACCCATTTGGGGGGGGGGGCAATCTGCCTGTTGAAGACCAACATTTTTGTTTTACTTGTGTTTATGGTCCAGGATAGGTTTAGCCTATGAGACTTGTCATTTGAGAGACAGAAAAAGGTAAACCTCCCTCTGTAATATGCTTTCTTAAGAACTGCACGTTCTTGATCCTGAAGACATTTCCTATGCACATGAGCCAACAGGGTGTACTAGCAGGACAGAGGAACAAGATCAAGATAACCAGGAACATCCCAAGAACAACTTCCCCAGAACTGCTGAGAGTTATTTACAGAGCCCAGAATTATGCAAGCAAATGAGTTAATGCCTCTGCACTAAACTGACCTAGATCCAAGGAACAATGATCAGTTCTCAGCCCAAGAGCTTCTCAATCCAACACTATCAAAGCCCCCATCCCATGCAGCCACTACACTGGAGCACACTGCCTCCGATGGGGGACAGTCTCAGACGTCTCCTCCAATAAAGGAACATTATTCTACCGGAGGTAAGCTTCTGCTGCCTGAATGGACCTGTGCCAGCAATCTTTCTGGTGTCAGTCCAAGTGGACTTGATAAGCGGATTGAGGCCTAGAAGAAGGGATATTACATTGGCAACATCATTGCTGCCCCCTTTCCAAGCTCAAACCACAACTTCCTCACCCTGGTTTCTGCCCTGTTCCTCCCCCTCCCCACCTTGTTCTGCTCATGCCCTGCGTTGACTTACGTAATTGCCGATGTAAGACACTACTGGCTGTTCTTGCACCTGCAGGATGCTGCATAACCTGCCACCACCCTCTGCTCAGCTTTCAGTATATGTTCCATCTACCCTTCCACAGTGGCAGCGCTGTTCATTCCTCTTTGCCAACTTTAGCAGTTGTCACTGGTTATTGCTTATATTGAAAACTGATATAAAATAAAGATACTGTTTACCTTAATGCAGGTACAATAAGCTAACATCAACCGATAAATATTTCAAAAGCATGTCAGTGTTATATGAACTTTCCAAGCTAACCAGTTTGTCATCACAAGTCCTGCTATTTACCACATACTTGTATAATAAATGGAGCAAAGAACTGGAAATGAGTCACTGAAATGTATGAAATTGTTCTACAAAAACAGCTAAATGTGCCATTCAACATTTCTATTGCGACCAACATTTCTACTGCGACATATTTCAAGTATACTCTCAAGTATATTTAAAAAAACAGAGATAGACAGAGGTTTAATTACAAGGGTGCCTGCAATTAGGAGGAAACTTTACATTGAAATTTATACTATTATGGAATGTCCATCAGTTGCAGAAAGATATTAGCAAATAGCTTTGAAATTACCAAAACCTTTCGATTTAAAAATCTGATCAAGAGCTGTGAATAATACAAGTATTTTGTCTTATATTCTTTCAATTACAAATCTAGGTATCCTGGTTTAGGAAACATAAATGTAACTCTCCATTGTTGAAAGTCTGGATAGCTATCCATTAGGTATGTTTGCTTGTGGGCAGCCTGCATTAGCAGGAGTTTGGACTTGTAGGTCCTTTCCACAAAAAGGAAGAGACCTACAGTTTATGATTCTATAAACAGCTATAGACTTCCCTGTACAATTACTCTATGATAATTGTTTTTTTGTGTGTGTGGAAAAAGTTGTCTTTTCATGTACTAAAAAATAAAGTAGTGCCATGTGTGAAGCACTGACTCATTACTGACTCATGGGGGTGACATCACATTGCAACGTTTGATAGGGATACTTAGTTATATGGGATGGTTTGCCATTGCCTTTCCCAATCATCTTTACCCCCAGCAAACTGGATACTCATTTTACCAGTCTTGGAAAGGACAGAAGGCTGGGTTGACCTTGAGCTGGCTACCTGAGAACACAACTTTCCTTTGGGATCGAACTCAGGTTGTGGGGAGAGCTTTTGACTGCAATACTGCAGCTTGCCACACTCTACCATACAAGGCTCCATACTAGAATCATAGAATAGGAAGAGACCTACAAAGGTCATTTAGTCCAACTCCCTGCCTGTAGCAGGAAATCCTCCTAAAGCATCTCCAGCAGGTGCCTGAAGCCTCTGCTTGAAGGTCTCCAGTCAGGGAGAAACAAAAAATAGGCTAAAAAAAAGCCTAATTTGCTTTTTTCCAGACATTTAATATTTATGAACTAAAGTGATCCTACAATAAGGCATTCAAAAGTTTAAAATACACTTTTTTGAGATGCATTATTTCACAGCCTCAGTGTGAACAAGGCACTGTCCCTTGTGAGTTTTACCTTTTCGTTTTGAAACAATCTGTGCAAATTTGTGCAGAGAAAAAGAGGTGACAAGTTACAGTCCAAATTCAAATGTCTTCTGTTATATGACTGATATTATGATCTTCTGACTGGAATAATACTTTACCCACCTAAAATCTGCAAGATATGGCTTTTCTCACTGCCTTTTCCTACCAATTGCTGTCTCTGTCCAACAGTGCACCTTTACACCAGTGATTCTCAACCTTTTTCATCTCACGGCACACTGACAAGACACTAAAATTGTCAATTCACACCATCTATTTTTTGACAAGGTGCAACGCTGCTAGTAGAGGGATCACATCCCCCAATGACTCTACTAATAAATGATTCTTCCCCACCTCCTGTGGCACACCAATATGCCACAGCACACTGGTTGAAAATCATTGCTTTATACTGTCAAAGGTATGAAAAGATATAGGAGAGCATATTTTGCCTACATATTCAAGGTGTTATGGGTAATGCTACCTAGGGGCAGTGGTGCAATTCAAATGAATTAACAACCGGTTCTATGACGTCATAGCCGGAGCCAAAAAAAATCCAAAGCCAGCCGGGGTAAGCGAGTGGGCAGGGCCCAGCCATTTAAAAACCAGTTCTATAGAACCTGGGCGAACCCCCTGAATTTCACTACTGCCTAGGGGTGACAACTATTGATGATCATCAACACAGAAGTGAAGCACATTCCATGTAGTCTTTCAGTCATAATAGAATTACTTTATACTACTTCTTGAATTAGTAAGTGGAAGCCTGTGTTGTGAATTTGTGGTAATTATAGCAGAGTTGGAGGCTCGCGGACCCATTCAGCGCTTGCCTAGCGCGATCGGAGCGGAGGAACGAAGCGATCGCTACATTTGAACATCAAAGCCATTTTATTGGTTTCAGTAGCGAAAGTGAGAAGATGAGAAGTTTAGTTTGCCGGTTAGCAAAAGCCGGCGAAGGCTTGCCGCGTACAAGCGGCGTTTCAGCGTATTCTTCACAGTTTGAGCGCACACATGGTACAGACAGAAGAACAAAGGGTGCAGTCAGACTATATCTGGTAGGTGGGTACTTAGAGACCCTCGTGCCCCATGTTAACCAATGGGGTAACCTTTAGAACACCATGAGCTCATGAGAGAGTGGGGTGTTTGTTAGCCAGTGTTTCCCGTGAGAGACATTGCACTACCAAGCTGGGAGGCTGATTAGCTCAAGGATTCAAGGACACGCAGGTGTCCTATCTGCTCTGGAGACGAAGAGACGGAATGCCAGTTTCAACCAGTTCTGGAGTGTGTGGTGTGAAACTGCAACAGCCTGTATGTCCCTGCCTTTCTTCTCATATCACTCTTCAGCCATCAACTAAGCTAGCAACAGGCTATAAGGAAGAAAGATGAGGAGTTGTCAAGCACAAAAAAATAAATTGGTGGGATACGGGAAGGGCTGACATCTTATATTCATCTGCATGCATTTACAGATAAATCTGGAATAATATGTAACTAATATGATCATTAATATTAAGCCTTCTGACATTTAATCTAATACTTCTAAGAATTTAGCAGGTACCTAGAAATGTGAAATAAAGGAAAGCATCCAGCAGTTTTTTCACAATACCACAAGAAAACATTAGCTACATAGCCAAATAACTAAAATTATGATTAATACACTAATGAAATCAATTCATCTGTATACTTGAAATATGGAATCTGATACTATACTAGAAGAAGATACATCATATGCCAAAGAATTCGTCATTTGAAAAAGGGCTTGTATTTAAAAAAACAAAAAAAACAAAATGAGAGATGGGCTTTTGGAATCTCAGTCTCTATGCCCCCAAAAGATAACAATCTTGCTCAGGTATACCTGGGCTGCATTTGCTGTGCTCTCTAGAGAGAAATCAAAACAAGCTGATGAATTCAAGAGCACAGGAATCTAGCTAGGAATTACAATGTGAAGATGGGATTAGAATATGAAGGGTAGCACAGGCATGGGGAAGAGAACATGGGCAAGAAATTGATTCATATTGTAGTCCTGAAGAGTTTGTCATTTATTGCAAATAATATTTATTGCACATATTTATGTGAATTTCCCCTTTCTTGACTTCACTCTGCATGTAAATCTATCTTTCATAATAAGCTCATCAGCAATTATCTTTTTATTATGTTTTTACCTTGTTACCATTTCTTTCTCCTTGTTAGAGGCATGGCCCCCACTGCTGAGAGGCCTGCTTGCTGCAGAAAGGAAATACAGGCGATGGTTTTTGAAATACTGATCAATTAAAGGAAGTACAACCTAGAATAAATCATAAGAAAAATATAAGCAGTAATTATCCCACGGCCTCCTGTACTATACTACTGCTCTTGTTACTCAGTTCATGAGACATGCATTCAAATTCTCTCAACATATTTCTCTCTAAAAAGTGATTTTTTTAAAATTCTGACCCGCTGAATAAATGCTGACCCATGCAGATATATGGCTGTGCCCTGGCTCTGAGTAGCAATGGTAGAAAGGAATGAAAAAAACCAGACCAGGCAATGCAGGTTTTCAGCTGTGCAGTGGCTTTTACAAGTAATGCTAACATTTAATATTTGAATGTTCTTTGAAATGTTCAAAGCACTTAAAGTGCAATCCTAACCTGGAGTTAGGCCACTACAGTTAGGCCAGCAAAGTTTGGCTGGCACAAGGGACACTGTAAAGTATGTTTGGACCACTCTTGGAGTCAGAGAGGCCAGCACACAGAGGTGCGCCGTCCACCCCAACTTTGAGAGTGGTCCAAATGCCCTTTACAATGGCCCTTGTGCTGGCCTAACTGTGCCGGCCTAATTTAGGATTGCACCCTTAAAGTGTATTATCTTGTTGCAATCCTGCAAAGTGAGGAATAGTATCTTCATATTGCAGGGAGTGCTTTAACATTGGAAGTGACAGCCATCTGGTGAGTTTATGGCATTTCCTGACTGGTAGCTCAGTCTCTAGTGACTATGCTCTAGTCTCTAGTACCCCAGCTTCCATCAATTCCACCCTCTCCTCCATTGTTATTCTGTGGCAGTCTCTGAGATTTCATAATTCTGATCCTATCCCTGTTTTCCATTTAGCAATGCCAGACTGTCATTGAGGTCTATCACCCACAAGTACCATCTCTCGCTGCTGAGATTATCAGATTGTGGACATAGATTCTATTTTCAACCATGAGTACCCTGAATGACAAAATATAAAGGATGTGAGCCTGTGTCATTGGATGCCTGGCTAGAAGGTATGGGATCATAGGCTGTTGTGCCATCATCTGAGGCATTCCTGTGGCTGACTACTGATAACTGTGGTTAACAGATAATCAGTCTTACTGACTTGGAATACAATACATTAGAAAATTGAAGAAAAGTAGGAATATACTTTAGCAAAGAACTTGATTTCTTGTTCATAAGGAAATTGTTCTCCTTTGCCTCTGCTGCCACCATCTGTGTGAGAAAAGAATGCTATAGATTCAATTTAAATATGTTATGGTCAATGTGAAGCCTTTTGCAGTACCTACAGTTTCTTAATGGCATCTCTATAATACACCTTCTTTACAGCACATAGTTATATATGTATAACGAGCAATGTTAGCCCCAGTACGTTTTCCTGTTTAAAAGGTCTTGCATTACAAAATAGGCTGAATTTTGTTCAAGGAAGATAAATATTAATATGAAAATTAAATATATTTTCATTTTTCCACAACCACTCTCTACATCTCCACCCAATATATTTACTGAAATTATTATAAAAACAACAATTTGTCCTGATACTGAGCATTTCCCCAGCTTTTAGAAAAACTAAAAACCTTCACAAACATAATTTACTAATTATGTTGAAAATCCATTTTAAAAAATAGTTTTCCAAAATTTCAGAAGAACGTTCTGAAGACCATCAGAGTTTCTAAATTTGGGGGAAAACCACCAGGCCACCAAAGTTCTAATGTTCAAAGAGAAATAGTGCAGGTTCATTTTATTTATTAAAAAATATGTATGCCTGCCTTTCCTCCCATTACAGGGTGTTCCAATTGCCTAATGAAACATTCATACAATTACAATAAAACATTTGTACAATAATCAAACATTTTTAAAAAGCACCATAAGAGAAAAGCAATACAGCAGTACAAGTAGCTTCACAATAATATGAGAGTTTTAAAACTCACGGCCAGACTGCAGCCTCATAAATATAAGCAAATTAATAAGCACAATAGAGCAAACCAATAGAACTTGAGTGGAAAAGCTAAATGAAAACGTTTTTTAAAGTGATTCCCTTTTGACAATCCAGACAAAAATGTCCTAAAAGCACATTTTACAGTACAATTCAATACACTTATTTAAAACTGCTTACCAAATTCAAGGATATACTGATGAGCTTCATCTACATATCTTATCAGCTGCTGAAGAAAACTGTAAGCAAATCGTTTCTCGATGGAAGGCGTGTCTAACTCTAGGTTCTTTAGACCTCTGGAATAAAATTTCCCATAAATTGAGACATAACTTAAAAAAATGACTAAGAAACTTTCAAATTATGTAAAGCTAGCTTTGACAGTATCTATTAATGCATATACTTTCTTAATGACTGGCATGAATTAGTGTTCTTTCACGAATTACAACTACTGTATATACTTATGTAAAAGTCTAAAAATTTATGCCTGAATATTGACCCTGAAAACATGGATTGACTTATACATGTGTCAATACAATTAATAAAGCTTTTAACAGCAGCTTGGGCTGGGCAAAGAAGCAGAATGCTGGGGGGTGGGGTTGGAAAAAAAACAGAGCAATTTACTTACCAGTAATTGTTCTCAGAAACTAACAGACAGCAAGCAAAAAACCAGTAGCCATTTTCCTTCTTCTCCAAACAAGAAGGGAGAGAGATGAAGGTGCTTATTGGAGTTGTAGGTTTTGTGAGGAATATGGCACAGTACCTCTATAGCAACAGCCTTCATAATGACTACAATTCCCAAAAGCACCTTCACCTCTCTGCCTGTTTGGAGAATAGCTCCATTTCTGTGCTGCCTCAGAAGAATATGAAATATCTCCTTTTTTGGTTAGCTTTCTGTTGCTGCCTCAGAACGATTACTAGTAAGTCATTTTCAAAGAATTTCATACCCACCCCCTATGTTTCACCCTCAACTTATGCATGAGTCATAGCAAATACTATTTTTTTGGCTTAGAACTTGCCCTCAACTTATCCATGAGATCGACTTATACTTGAGTATATACAGTATGTTCTATAGATTGAATTTTATTCAATCATAGTGTATTCATTTAATGTATGTTTTAATACTGCCTTTCTCCAGCTTTCACTGGACACAAGGCAGTTTACGTTGGCAGGCTGTTCATAAACCCCATTTTTTTTCAATTGGGGTTTTTACTACTATTGTCCTATGTACAATTCACAGAACCCTCAATTTCTTCAGATGTTTCCCTTTCAATATGTGGCCCTCATCCTGGCTGCACTCTTACACTCTCAGAGCCTTCACAGTCCACCACAGATCACACCTTTGGCCGCTTCTCAAGATTTATCAGTCTTGTCAGTTGCCTCCTCTGTCAGCAACTTCCGGTCTCCCATCCAAGGCCAGTCCAAGGCTGAACCTGTTTAGCATCTTCAGGCAGGGCAATAGCTCAACCTCCAGATCACACTTCCTCCCTATATACCATATCAGCTCAGTTAAGATATAATGCCAAACTGCTAAGTTCATAAATCTGAGGGTAGGAATTATCACATCCAAAATATTCTATAGATCAGGGGCCAGATCTGGTGCCTCTCTGATTCTTCCTTCGTGTGATCAGCACTTTGCATTCTGCCAGGGAAGCCGCAAATGACCCCTACTACAGCTCCCAGGGGTCTTTGCAGTAACCGCTTCTGGGGTCTCCTGCCCCAGCAAGCTGCGTGCCTGGTGTTCCATGCATGGGCAGCTGGCAGAGATGACCCCCCCCAGGAGCTGTAGTGGGGCCTTTCATGGCTTCCCCAGCAGAACATGAAATGCTGTTCACACCTGGAAAGATTTCCCTGTAGCAGCTGTCTCCAGTTTGGAGACCGATGCTATAGCTAGTCAAGCTTGAGGCTTACTTCCATAAGGAAGCCTAAACATCTAAGAGAGAAAGTCTGAACTCTCACTAGGTCTCTGACTTTCCAGTTCCTTTGGTTTCCTTTGATTTGTCCAAGAGGTTAAGTATTGTCCTCTTCTACCCTTTCCAATTCAGAGTACTTTCCCCACAGATACATACAGCCATTCACTTTCTTTTGTTTTACTTAACACATCACAGCCTGATCCTAACCTATGCTGGAACAGGGAGGCCACCCAGCCTGCCCCATATCCAGCATGAGGTTAGGGCTGGCTGCAGCAGGGAGGGCATGTTGGCAATACTCCTGGGCTTGTACAAGAAACTTGTGCCAGCCTATCTCAGTGCGAGGATTGTGCTTTCAGTGAACTAATAAGGAAGCCTCTTCTTTTGAAGGCATTCATTCAAGGCTGCACAACCCTCTTTTAATTCTGCCTGCGTCAATGGCATACCTAGAGAAGGTCAGGGAGGCAAATGCCCCTGGGCATTAGGCAGGGAGGGATGGCAAAATCACACCTCCCATCCTCGGTTACGCCCCCCATCACCACTCTGCTCCAGGGGCTGCTCTCCACTTTTTTAAAAAGTTGAGGATGACAGGGGCCCCCAAAGAGTCTTCTGAGAGCTAGGGAAGCCACGTGCCTTCTGAAGCCCTCTGGACACCAAAATCTGGCTTTCAGGAATATTTTTGGCCTCTGGAAGGCCTCTAAAGGCCTTCTGAGGACCAGGGAGGCCATTTTGGCCTCTCTGGCCCTCAGAGGTATCACCAATACCTCCATAGGGCGCAGTGCAGTGCAGTGCCTGCCATGAAGCGGCAAGAAGCTGGGCTTTCCCAACCACCTTTGCCTATATTATGCTCCAAAATGGAAAAGACTGGAAGCATGAGGTGTGGCAAGGCTGTGCAGAGAACCAAGTGACATCTTTCATCACCGCCTGGCCCGAGGCACAGTCAGAGTCTGCTCCAGCTCTGCTCAGAGCGCCATTGGGGTGTGGTAGCAAGTGTGAGGGGCAGCCCCTCCAGGTGAGAGGCAGCACCCATGGAGGTGTGCCCCTGGACACCCCCCCCCCGGAATGTCACTGGCCTGCTCCTGAACCAAGAGAAAAGCAAGTTGTTGCTAGATGAACAATGTTACTTTTTTATTTCTCAAACAACTACAATAAAACAGAAACATTATTCATCTAGACTCAGTATTTTTTCCCTAACTCAGAGAGCTCATTAAGACAAAGGTTTGGAACTATTGCACTTACTGTTATTCATATTTTTTATTTGCACCAAGTCTAACAACCAAGTGTACCAATTTCATGAGAATTTTAGTTTTTGAAAGCACAAATGAGTATTTAGCCATTGTGGCAGCTAAAAATGTTTAAGAAATAAAAAGGCAAATAGAAAGAATTCTAACATTATTTCAAACGAACTTCATGATGTGTGTATATATAATGTTTTAATTTTATTTTGTACTCTTTTACCTTATTGTAAGCCACCTTCAGTGCCCTAATAGGGGGCAGAAAGGTGGGGTATAAATCTAAATAATAATAATAATAATAATAATAATAATAATAATAATAATAATAATAAAAATAAAAATAATAAAAATAATAAAAATAATAAAAATAAATATTCAGATGAAAGCAAATATTGCTCTGGCATGTGTGTTTTTAAAATATTGTTTCCTTTCTAGTAAGCATACTCATAAGGTTTAATTTAGTACTGCAGAAGTACAATAATGTGAGATTAGAACGTACCTGGAGACCACGTATCCATTGATCTGTAGGAACTTAAGGATATCTTGAGCTTTTTCTCTGTCTTTGGCCTTTTCTTTGGCTGTCAGTGTATCATATGGAACAAGTAAGGGATGGTTTCCCCCACCCACTATCATGTTAGGAAAATGAGAAAGTAATGAGGTCAGAGTGCTGTAACTTAGGTGTGGCAAACAACATAATACATTTTCATAATTCTATAAGCATAGTCTTTTTAAGACATAAGGCATATATAAAATATATTAAATTCATGTTGAAAGGCAAACATTTCCATATATACTTTTAAAAAAGAAAAAAGAAGGCAAGTCGTCGTCCCCCGCTTTTTAATTTTTATAGCCAACCCCATAAACCAGCGATTCCCAAATTAATCCAAGGGATAGGGACAGAGCTTCTGGGGTGGGGCATCACGATGCCCCAGTTTGGGAATATCTGCCATAAACCATTTCTTAATTGGGAATCCTATAGAAGACAGGATTGTATCAACTAAATTGGTTTTTTTTAAAGCATACATCTATAAATAATATATAGTTTTCATGAACACAAACTCTTCCTTTATGCAATAATTGCATAGGCAGAGAACTAGAGAAGTACTTCTGCCTTTGCAAAATGCCTCTGTACATCTGTACCTGCCTCTGTAAGATGACAGTGCTTATTGCTTTTCTCCTGTTCATGGGGTGCCACTCCAGAAGTTCCTCCTCTCAGAGAAAGTATGGTAATAAAGCACCAGGAGGAACACATTACAGCAGTGGTTTTCAAAGTCCTATGTGGATGTTGAGAATCACCTTTGCGGGGGCAGGGAAATGAAGCAAGACAATTTCCCAGGATTGTGCTGCTGGAACAGCAGGTGTTTTTTTTTAAAAAAAACAACAACAACTTACCCCTCATAGCGCTAGCCTTGGGGGGTGGGGGTTGCTGGGAGTCCTGAGGATGCCTCCACATAGTTCCCCAAACCTCAGAATGAATGAGTAAAAATTTGACCGTGAAAACGGAAATTGGTTCCAATAATGATTTTTACTCATTCTGGGGCTTGGGGAGCCCAGCAGAGTGTCCCCAGGGCTCCCTTCCCCAGAGGCCAGTGCTGGGAGAAATAAAAAAAAAAACCTAGCAGCAGCATGATCCTGGGAAAAATAGCCTTGCTGCCATTCCCCCTGCCCCACCCCACCCCTTAAGGGGGAATTGACAAGTGCTTTTCTGGCTGATGGGTCAACCCAAAAGTCTGAGAACCACCGCATTAAAGACAAGATGGGAGATCCAAAATTAGATGAAATTGTTGTTTCTATCAAGTCTGACAACAACTAAGTGGAGCTATTTTGTGAGAATTTTAGTTTTTGCAAACACAAATGAACATTTAGCCTTTTTAGCAGCAAACATATAGTTAAGGTGTTTTAACATTTAATTTAAAGGAACATTACAATGAGTATAGACCAAAATATCACATGATACACATCTTTAATAAACTGTTCAAAGATTTAATTCAAATAATGAAGCATTACAAGATATAAGTATGGCTATGGATGAATAGTTGTCAAGGCCTACAACTACTATGGTAGAAAAGATACCAACAATTTCTTTGCTAAAACTTTTCCAGAAGCATTTTAAAAAGAACGAAATAAAAGCCCTAAAAAAAAAAAAAATGAAAAAAATGTGACTCGGTTTTGAATAGCTAAACACACTTCTCAGCACATCACCACCCCCTCACTGCTAAAACAGGTAATGCTTAACTATATCTTCTGGGGTTTTAACCCCCATCTTCCTTTTCCTATTATCTTCTTTTCATGCTTACTCTTAGGAATAAAGATTCTCAATTTGACAGGCTATAGTTATTAGGTTGTCATTTAGCTAAAAGGTAATTCCACTTTTTCACAGTTACATGCTGCAAACCTCAGTCAAAAATTAATGAATTCACTGACACTTTTCATTTTTTTTTTTAACACTGAAGGCATATATTTTAAGTAGTTTTTCTTTGCTTTTTCGGCCACACAGTACAACTGGTTGCTTTTCTACTATGTTTTAAATTAAACTAAACTTTTAGAAAGCGCATGCAGGAAATTATGGTGTAGCACAGCAGTCTCCAAACTGCAGGACCACTGTGTTCAGAAAAACCCTTCCCCTTTTGGCACAGAACTTTCCATTCCGCGCCACACCCTCTTATTTTTCAAGCCGATCTTACAAAGTCGCACCGGGCAGATGTATCTGCTGCCCATCGCCCCATACCAGTAGGTTCCATCGCCCCTGATTTCCAGGCAGAAACTGTCCAGTGCAAGTTTGTGCGAAGACCAGCTTGAAGATAAGAGGCTGCAGAACCATGCAGGGAAGGCTTTTTCTTAAGGCTGGATCCTAAGTAGGAGAGCCGCACATTGTGACACCCAGCTGGTAAGCACAGCCAGCGCAGCAGCCTGCCCTGCCAATGCTGTATCCACAAGCTCAGCTGCCAGCGGAGGTAAGGTTTGTACCAGGTGGCAGAGGAGCGGGGGTGGCGTGTAGGCAGGGTTTGGGATCAGGGGAGGATGGAATGGGGTGAATCAAGCCTGGGAGAAGACAGGATCAGCAGAGCAAGCCTCTGCCGTATCCCAAGTCCCCTCCTGGACCAGTCAGCGTTTTACCGGACTACTCAGATGTCTGCCAGATAAATAGCTGGCAGAGATCCAAGAAGCCCCATAAGACAGGCTGTGATGTTACTTGGGGTAAGGGAAAAAATATCCTCTTACCCTGAGGAGACGTCTGGCTTGTTTCACAGCTGCACTGGATGCAGTGGAGGCCATGTGCAACTTATGCACATTGAGAAGTCAATATATATTTTGATGGATTTCATTAGTTTATCATATTTTAATATTTGTAAGCCACTTTGAGGCCCTGTTTATGAGGCGTAAGTGTGGAGTGTCAATGCTTAAAAATAAATCAATAGGTGGTGCTGACTAATCAGGCTATTGATAGGAAGGCTATATTTCTCTTTATAAACTTTATAATATTTAAATTTTATAATCAAGTTTATGATCACTCTACAGTGATGGTGCAGGGGCTTGAGAAGGCGGGGGGAAGGCAGATAGGCCATGGGAGGCAGGGGGAGGGTGGCCCCATGGGTGGGTCAGCCCAGGGAAAGGGAGTGCAGCCAGGATCAGGCACTTACACTGGATCCTAACCCCCATCCCCGTCAGCCCTACACAGGTAGCTCAGATTTTTGCCAGTGAGTTTGCTAGCACAGATCTGAGTAGTCCCATAGAGGTGGCTGGGGATTTACCAGGGGTAAGAACAAAAATATCCTGAGGTGACCTTCAGTTGTCTCCTCACCTGCACTGGATAAAGTGCAGGCCAGCTGGCCTGCCTGTTCCAGTGAGGGCTAGGATTAGGCTGTAAGTTATTCAAGCAGTAACAAATTACTAATTGTTTCCAGATCATATTTGTATGTTATAAATATATAGAGACAAAAAGATAAGACAGAAAAAATGAATCTGTGGTTACTATTTTTTTTCTATTTCATAATCCTTATTTTTTAACAGTGACTGATATTGTTAGGTTACTCTGCTAATCATTCACATTTTTTGTAAAGCTATAAGCAAACAGATGATTAACCTTTTGCTTCGAGCTCCATTTTCTTCTTCTTTGCCCATATGTTGTGGTAATTTTCAGCCATCATCTCAGCCATAGCCTGAAAAAAATATATCGTACAGAAATTTGTTTTATAATGGCTAATGGGACATAAGATAGATTTGCATTTTTCATTTAATATCATGTTTTTTGTTAAGGTTGCAAACAACAGATGTTAAATACTAAACTTTCTTCTAAATAATAAACTAGTTGCTACGTTATAAACCTATGCTTCCAGAAGATCCAAACTTTGTTGATTATATGTACAAAATTCAAACAATTGCATAAGAGCACAATCCTAAACTGGAGTTAAGATGGTATAAACTAAGCCAGCAATGTTTGGCCAGCACAAAGGCCACCATTTGGACCACTCTCAGAGTCAGGGAGGATGGCACATGTCTGTGTGCTGGCCTCTCTGATTCAGAGAGTGGTCCAAACATACTTTACGGTGTCCCTTGTGCTAGCCAAACTTTGCTGGCTTAGCTTATGTCAGCCTAACTCAGTTTAGGATAGCGCCCTAACTGGTAAATAAACTAGAATAATTCCAAAAACATGCTGAAACAAATCATACAGGCTCTGGGTGCATGTGACTGCTGTGGCTGACTATAATAGAGTTTACAAGCATTATGATTATTTTGCTGCACACTGTTGCTAATATGAAAGACCAATAAGGAGGTGCAGGAATTGTTTTTTGTAGTAGCCACAATTCCATGACTTGTGCTTGCAGAATCTTTCAATCAGAATACTGGCAGATTGAAATTGAAATTATGTTTAAAAATAGTGATCAGATCTTTGGATGAATGATAACTACCAGAGGATAAGGAACTCACACTATACGTATAATAGGAAAATAAGAAAAGTGAGGGTTGGGTTTTGGGGAGAGACTGTTAAAGAGTTTTCTTAATGTATTTAGAATATTACATTAGCTGTGATATAACTTACATGTAGCTCTCTTGAGAGGGTAACATTACTCATGTCAATTGCACGGGGGGTATAGCCATGGACCATATCTACAGAAATCTGAATAAGTATTAACAGAAGAAAAATAAGAAAAAAAATGATCACAAACGTTGTGGACAAAAAGTTTAATATAATAAGAAGTGTAATAATAAGTACATAGGAAAGGAGTGATTGACAATTTCATCAGTCTTTATTTATTTGCAAAATCCTGCAGTTCAATGAGAGCTGGGATCAATTTAATTCCACAAAAGAATCTATTTAATTTTTTTTGTCACAGGCTATTCTGTTGGAAAAAACATTTGTGAGTCACATCAATGGGTTTCAGCTCATGTGGGATCTGCAACCTCACATTCCCTGCAATCTATGCTTTTCTTTGTGGCACAAGTCATGCCAGTCCCTTCTCCTGTATGGCTAATCATCCTTTAGCACACTTACTGGGTCTGCCGAAATTCCAGCAGCACTTTCCTGCCAAAAGAAAACCTCACTGAGGCTTTGCCTTTCTCAGGGCAGGAAACTTCCTGATTCAGACATATACTGTGATACTCCATCCCAACTTTCACAGGGAAGTTCCCTCCCCATGTTTTCTACAGATGTTATTCGATCAAGGAGGTTGGGTCCCCCTGAAAGGAAATCCCACTTGAAAAAGTGGGCTCCCTTCTCTCCTTACAGGTAAAAAGATCCCCTAGAATTCAAGTTCATTTTTGGAGGAACTGATTGGGTTGTTTCCCACGGCATTAGCATCACAATGGGTGGGTTGGGTTGTTTTATTTAATAAACACCACATAAAAACACAAAACAGCTCCTTTTGGGGGTGAAAAGTTTTGAATAAAAACACAAAATGCCACATTTTGGTGTTTTAAGATATTTTCCAGAAATTAGATTACGTTTCCAATTAGAAATAATACTGTGGCTGAATCTGCTGACACTACTGTGTATTACCTATATCATCTACCAGGTACCCTTTTAAAATATTTGATAAAAATGAGAATGTGGAATGAAAATGTAGAATAAAAGCACAGCAATTTGCTATTTTAATTAAGATAACTTGGAAAAAATGCCACCAAAAAACCACACCCCTACAATGGGGTGCAAGCTGCACCAGGTGTCAGCTAAGGAAGGGGGGAGCCTCCATTTGGTGATCTTTGCCCACTCCAAGTCCAGGTGCCTCGCGCGCTCACCAATGATGATGTTTTTGTCACTCACCAGCAAGAACACGAAGTGACTAGGCGTGGAGCGGGTCAAGGATCTTTCGGCAGGTCTGCCAAAAGAAAGCAGTCCAGCAGCAGACTTTTCACAGTTAAACAAATGTGATAGCCTGGAAAATCAGGGGATGATGTGATCAGCGGCGTCATGCAGCCGGAACGCTGGGCGGGAGGAACGGGTGAGCGGCAGCCCGCCCGTTGCGTTCCGGTCCGTTTTGCCGTCTTCCCCGCCCCTGCGGGGAAGACGGCGAAACGGACCGGAACGCAACGGGCGGGCTGCCGCTCACCCGTTCCTTCCGCCCAGCGTTCCAGCTGCATGACACCGCTGGATGTGATTACATCCAGGGCTGACTCTAGGAGAACCTCCAGACCCCAAAACCTGAACGATTTTCCCCATGGCATCCTGGGACACCCAACTTATCTGCCCATGCCCTTCCCACTTCACATTATTCCCCTCTCAAGTCTACCCCTTTCCCTTGTAAGGAGTTCCCCTGCAAGCCAAACATTTACAAGTTGAAAATTTCCAAAATTCCCTCATTGGAGAAATGCTGATTGCCTGGATGTGTGATTTTCTCCATAGTAGCTGGTGTGCTGTTGGTTAGAAGATCTCCTCTCTCCCACACCATTCCCCCAGCAGCTCAATTTGCCTGCCTCTTGTGTTTCCCTCTAAGCATGAGAAATTTTCAGGAGCTTATGTGGTGGATCACTTGCCAGAGGTTCCTGCATTGCATCACCCTGCCCATTTTGTGTGGCCTTGGATCAACTGGAAGCTACCTTTGCAGTCATAGTTACAATGGTGGAAGATAGTAACAAGACCGGGAGACTGCAGCTGTGTCAGCTGCCTTGTCCTTCATCTAGTCCCTCAATCTCACATGTTACAATGCCTTCATGAGAACCTTGCTTGGCAATTGAAAGCAGTGTTGTCCATAAGGGCCAACACTCATTATGTGAACCAGCTGATGAACCCATGCCTGTGAGGGTCTGCCCCACGGCATCCTTTGGTGGGAGACTGATTTGCTTGAAGGCTGGGAAATCAACAAATGGAGATGCTACAATCATATGTCTCGACCGACCATCATGGAACATGTAGACAAAGTTAGGGCACAACTGAACTGAACAAGGGTGCCACGATTGTCTGCACTGTCACAGTGTGCTTTATGGCATAACAGTACACATGCTTCATCCATCAGTTCTAGTGTGAATAGGATTGTAAGATCGGGACGAGTGGGAAAGAGATGGATACTCTATGGAGTAAAATTCAAGGTTAAGGAATCCCACATAGCACTTACATCCTAGCATGTTTATTCCATGAAAAACATCCATTATATGGATGTATGTTTGATCTGGATGTCAGTTATGTTAGTTTCCTAGTTACATAAATAAAAATTGGCATTGCAGATTGAAACACTTGCAGACTGATACAGGATATACCTGACTTGTCTGTGATATTCGACGTGGTCTATTATAAAGAGCCATAGTATCTCCTTCCCTTGTTCTTTCAACTCGCCATCCCCAAGCAAGCATAGTTTTCAGAGACTCTTTGATTGGCCATCTGTAAATTTCTTTTTCCTAGGGAAAGAACATGGTAATCAAATAGCTAAGGGGGAAACGGACAATCTGTAGTTATACCATAAAAAGCAATCAGACTTTAAAGATTCAAATCATATTTTTAATTTTTTTAAGTGTCAGTTAACATTAAGAGCTTTGTGTGGTGCAGAGTGGCAAGGCTGCAGTATTGGAGTCAGAAGCTCTCCCGGTGACCTGAGTTCCATCTCAGAAGAAGTCAGTTTCTCAGGTAGCTGGCTCAAGGTTGACTCAGCCTTCCATCCTTCCAAGGTTGGCAAGATGAGTTCCCATGAACGCCGCTCCACCCATCAGCAGCGCCTGCCTTCCACTGGTCGAGCATCAACAGTGCTCTGTCAGCTCAGGGCCTCGCCGCAGGCATACCAGAGGCATGCCGGGGGCGTAATGGGGTGGCGCAGTGGGTGGTGACCAAGGCGGCAATGCAAGACGGACATAGTGACATATCATAAACCCCATCCCCAGCCAGGGTGGCCCTGATTTGGGTTGCTGCTGTGCACATTCACCTGTGCCTGCAAAATAGCAGGCACAGATGAGAGGAGCCCCATTGGGCTGGCTGGGGTTTACTCAGGTGCAAGGGGAAAACCTCTCCTTGCCCTGCGCTGAGCTGCTGCTGCCTCCTGCTGGGCTTAGGATACGGCCCTGCTATGTTGGCCTAACTATGTTGGCTGTACTTAGGATTGCACTGTTACTGATGTTAAGAGCGCAATCCTAACCTACGCTGCAACAGCAGGCTGGTGGGCCTGCTCTGTATCCAGTGCAGGTTTGGAGCAGGCTGGAACCTTCACGGGGCAAGAGCACATACATCCCCTTGCTCCAGGGAAGGCACCAGACACCCCTATGGCCTACTCAGATCTGCGCTCACTATATTGGGTACATGTCTGAGCACACTGCGTGGCCCCTAACAGCAGCATCCAAGCTCCACCTCGGACTGCCTCGCCCTTTGACACACCCACACCCACCCCATTCCGACCTCCCTCCTGCCTTCCCCCCACCCAGATATGGCCCCACACCGGCTGAACTTGGCAGGCGCTGGACCAACGTACCTGGGCTTTGTGTGTGTTGCAGGGCCTCCACCAGAAGTGCAGGTGCGCAAGTGCTGTACAGCACTTTCGTGACACTGCAGGGCCGGTGAAAGCAGCTTGTGTTGGCCCTAGGGCGCTTTTGGATTGCGCCCTAAGACATTGATTACAGATCAGCGAGAAGTTCACACTTTCCAGGAAGAGGTTTTAAGTCCTGCCTTCCCAAGTCCTGAAAGCAGGACCTAACCTAGCTGTGATTATCAAGGGAAGAAACAGCAAGATTTCATCTAAGTACCAATGAGTCTTTTCTTTGAGAAAAGCACTGAAATTAGATGACTCTACAGTAAAGGTAAAAAAAGGTAAAAAAAAAAAAACAGTAATCAAAAGCAAAATTACTATAAAAATTGACATATGGATTTCTTACCTTTTCTGATAATAACTTATATTGTTTCATTAATGGCTGTACTTTGGAAGATTCTGAGAATGTTTCACCATATATCCATCCATTTGCAAACTGATGAAATTTTTTAAAATGGGGGAAAGGAAGAAGTTGATTAGGAATCTTGATGCCATTTATGGTAAGGTAGTTCTTTTTTGTCAGTATCAATATTTTACACCCAATAGTCCTAGAGAAATTGGTAAATTGTCATCTTTTGACCTTAACATTGACCTTATATTGACCATTTGATCCTCCTTGTATTTTCTGTAATGACATCCTATATTCAGATTGCTCATGTAATGCCTTGTGTCCCTGTTAAACCACCACCAGCGAAGAACTATCATTATCACCAGCATTAAACTATCATAATAATTCAGACATTAAAAGGTCTGTAAAATAGTACAGTATAAATAAGATTCTAAGATGAATTCAAAAATGAAGAATATGCTCAGGACATTATGCAGATAGATTCCAAATATTTTAAATATGCTTTTTAACAAAAACAGTGATATATAAACTTTACCTTTTCCATGCACCATTTATCATGGGAATGTTCAGCATATTTGTTAATAAAGTAATCTAGTTTTTCAGGAATTGTAATACTGAGGGGGAAAAACCAAATAGAACAAAGCATCAGCACTTCATAGGAAATAAATTTTACAGTATTTTTAAAGCAAATTTGAAAAAAATATCTTTAAAAAAAATCTTAAAATAGATCAATATTTGCACTTCCTAATACTGATCTTTGGGTAAACATCTGAACATCCTATAGCATTTTGCAGAGACACATAGAAGTGGTAGGGTACTAAAAAGGGGGAAATGAGAACTTGTGAATTATCACTATGGTTGCAGAGTGAGGCCATCTTGATGTTGGTACAGCATATTAATAGCCACACCAACAGATGCCAGCAATGGCCATAGGTTGTGTGTGTGTGTGTGTGTGTGTGGCTAGTTGGGCACCCTTGCAGTAGGCACCTGTGTCACATGCCAGACCAATGACTGGCCCTTGCAGCGTTCCCTCTGATAGGACCCTGTGCTACATACTCCCAGCAAGATGTGTCTGTTTGCCATGATGCAAAGCGTTAAATGCCAGACAAGGTGCTTTTTGCCTGTCTCCTGCTGTGGCTGGGTCATTAGGAGCTTTGTGGAATAGCAGGTGTGGGTTCTAGACCCGCTTCCTCCTCTTCTTTTGTCTCTGCCATGGGAGTTTCTGGCCAGTCATGCAAAACATGGGTGTCCTGCTAGCAAGGGAAAGTCACATATAGCTTGGCTCTTGTTCTCAGATGGATATAATTTGATTGAAGGTAAGGATCAGTAATACTTTTTAGCCAACAAAATGAAAATGCAAAGGACATTTCTAATGTATGATTCATTACAAATAAGACATTTTTATATTGTGTCACAAACAGATCTTTCAAAGAATTGTTTTGTAAACATTTAAGGGAGAATGACTAGATGGTAATTCTATTTCTCATTTAAGAGAGGAACTACCCTTCCGAGAGAAAAGGTATGTATTTTTAGACCAATGAGCCAGGAAGACTGCATTATTTTTTGTATTATATTAAATTATACACTTCAAACAATATGTATCAAAATCTGCAGTAAATTCTTACTTTGAAGTATCAACAGGTTGTGGGTTAAAGTTCCCATCTGAATCCATGGAAGCCTGCTTTTCCATCACTCCAACATAATTTGATTCCATGTAATCAGGAGGTAAAGCACCTGCTACTGCACTCAGGCAGGGCAAAGCTAGTTTGAATAGCTCCTGTTCATATTTCTAGAGAGAAAAGGGTAGAACACAAAAAGCCTAGCGGAGAATTGAGACAGCTTGATTTTTTGCTAAAAAATTATTATCTCTGTATTACTTAAGGTACTATTTCTTGTACGTTGATCTAGCGCTGCTGTTACATTCAGGACGCAACCCTAACCTAGAGTTAGGCCAGCACAGGGGACACTGTAACATAAGTTTGGACCACTCTCAGAGTCAGAGAGGCCAGCACACAGACATGCGCCATCCTCCCTGACTCCCAAAAGTGGTCCAAATGCAGCAAACTTTGCTGACCTAACTGTGCCGGCCTAACTACAAGTTAGGATTGTGCCATCAGTATGATAGGGTTTATGTCACGGTGGTAAGGGTGTTTTAAGGGTTAAATTAAGGTGAAGAGATACATTAGATAATAAGATGTAAGATCTGTAATGTAATACCTAGGAAATTAAATGTAATATCTGCGAGATAAATGTGTTGTAAAGTTGACGTGTGAAGCCTGGAGAAATGTTGGGAGTTAGCACTGTATGGCTACCTAAGTAGAAATTAGGCACAGGTATGTTAGATCAAGAGACCCAGCTACCTGAAAAATTGCAAGACTGGGTAAAGAATCACTCAGCAGAAGTTGGAGCAATGTCATTGGCTGAGAACTCATGAGTGCTCCAGGGTATACATTTGGGACAGGTACTTTCGGCTGATACACCTAGATGTGATAATTACCACCAAGCACTCTGTCCATTTGATCATTCATCTCTCAACCCAAGTGAGATAACTTCCTGGAAGGTAAAATATTCAGGTTAATCAGGAATAGTTTAGTGTGTTCTATTGCTCATGGTTATGAATGTATGAATGTGGGAGTATTTCTTTGGTATGGCCTGTGCCAAAAGGCAAGGGCAGAGAGATCTGGTAACTAACTAGTATCTGTCATTAGCCTAATAAAGTGTATTTCATGAACTGCAATTACTTAACCAAGAGGAATAAGTCCAACTGCCTTAAAGAACCCAATTAATTGAAAAATGTCACTATATTCTTTAGTCTCAAAGTGTGCTTTTTGGATCAAAATAACTATTTATAACATAAAGATACCTTCTGAGACAGTGCATCAAAAATACCCCAGAACAACTTCCTGGATAAATGCAGTTCCTCTTCTGAAGCAGCACCAAAGTTGCCCCACCCTCCTGGTAAACAGTAATATTTCCAGCATCTTTCGTAATGATTTGTCAACAACTGGAAAAAAATAGGAAATATAAAATAAAAGAGAAAAAAGTTATAATTAGTTGTATCATTCAACCAATAATATTCCTTCAATGGAATATTATATATTCACATCAGAATGGAATAAAATTGTTCAGAGAAACAATCTAAATCAACTATGATATTTGTATTTGACAAATAAACCAACAGTGAAGAGTGAAATGTTACATTACAAAATAGGTAGCATATAGTGCAGTGATGGTGAACCTATGACACGCGTGTCAAAGATGACATGCCACAATGTTTGGGGTGACATGTCAGCATTCACCAACACCCAACAACAACTGAGGATTTCTTTGTTATGATTTGATTTTTTGTAATGATTTGTAATGATTTTTAAATTATTTGATTTTTTAAATATAATGAATAGCCCCACACATGATTGAACTGTATTTTTTAAATAATTGAATATGTAAAATAATTGTTTCTCTTTTGTTGGAGGTGGGGAGTGACACACCAACAGAGTCAAGTTAAGCATTTTTGACACAGCAAACCCAATAGGTTCGCCATGTATACATGTTACAAAGAACGGGTGCATTTGGCCCTTGCTATTAACTCTTTTTCTTTTAACTAGAATGAGGAGTGATGCCAAATGGTGTGAAACTATGCTGAGCTTTAACTCTCAGGCCTTGCTATGGTTCTTATTCTAATCATCCCCCCAAATGCTATTTCTAATTAAGAAAATATTTCCACAAAGCAAAACAACCATGTTTTAAACAAAAACTATAAATATGGTTAGGTTAAGAGGTAGATGTTCAGCCTAGACTTGCCAGGTTTTCAAAATGACAATAAGGGACACACAAGTATCGAGGTTCTATCAAACCACTCCATGGTTACCAGAAATAATATAAAAATTATGCAGTTAGGCATGGTAAGGCAGCAGCAAACAGCAACAGCAGCAGAATTTTAGAACGGGATTTTTAAAGTCCCATTCAACATTGATACGGGATAAGATTTTTGAATCTTAAATATGGGAAGTCCCTTATAATAAGGGACACCTTGCAAGTCTAGTTCAGTCTGGTAGGTAATTTTCCTACACAATCCCCATTAAAACAAATAGGAACTGTGGGACACTACCTAAATAATGCCCCAATCCAATAAGAGACGGCAGAGAATCTAGCAATCGTCTGCAGTAAGTCACCTTGTGACAACACAGGTATCGCACCACTGTCATGCACTGTGGACCTGCTGGCATCAACAGCCAGAGGCTCCATGTATGTGTCAGAACTGCCTGGATGCCCCACTGGTGCAGGTAAGGAGGTAGAGAGAGAAGTTCATGAGCAACTAACTCAGGGGAAGTTGTAAGGCAATGGAGCAGAAAAATTAAATGCCACCTGTTGAATTAGTTAATGAACTTTCTGTCTTTTTTTATATAGCATCTTGTATGCTGGGAGAAGAAGTAGATGTACAGTGCAATCTATGCATTTCTACTCAGAAGTAATCCCCATTGTTCAATGCCACATTGTGGAGAAATGGAGGCAAGCAGAAAGAGCATGGGATATCTGCAGAGGAAAGATATGGGGTCTGATAAGCAGAGAGGGGTGGACAGTGCAAGGAAGGGGGAAGAAACGTAAAGAAAAGATCTGTCCAAGGGGTTCTGAAAGCAAGAGGGAAAGGGAGGCATTGAATCCTGGACAATCCTTAAGGATTTTGGCTCTCCTACACTCCTTCTCGATGGGGGCAGTCGGGAATATCGGGGCTCACAAGAAGGTAAGAGTGAAGGAAACTGTCGGAATGCACAGAAATGGAAAGCAAAAGCTAGCTGAGCTGGCACAGTTCTCAGACTCCAAGGATAAGGCGGACACCAGCAAGGTTTCCTCCACCAAGTTGTATTCACTGATATGTACAAATATTTACAGAGTGCCAGAGCACAGGCTCACAGCAGGGATCCAACACAGTGGACCACAGTACTACACAGGAGCTTGTTGCTGGGCAGGCTTGTCTCATCAGCCACACCCTGCAGCATCGATTAGGCAGCACCTGCTGGATGATTCAGACTGCCTCTGGCTCAGAGGCCTAACTTTCCCAAGCCAAGCTCAGCTGTCCAAACCCTGAGATTTCCAGCCTGTAACTCCCCTCAGGTATGGGACACATACTTGACAGAAACCCTGGAGTTGGTTGCAGATTAATGTCACTGGGAAAGAACAGGAAGCAAGTCCCAACCCTAAAAACTTGAACTTCAGTACTAAAGGACTTAACATCCAATAAATAAGCGTAGCAGCATTGATTGGAATCTCGACTGGCATAATTTTGGGTTCTAGGGCACCTTCCCAGTCCAACCCCTATGATGCCAACCTCCCACCATGGGATGAGTCCATGGGACACGGGGCCATCCCAGTTTAGAATTGTCTCTGCTGCTGCATTACAGCTTACAATATCCTGGGTATTTTCTTGCTCCTACAGGCATTACCCTATATTCATATTGTTGCAACATAGCACCAGATGCTAACTCCTTGTTACTTTGCATAGCAGATAACTGAGCTGTTGCACTGAAATTCTCAAACATTTTACCCCAGAACAATCCCAATATCAATTCAGCAACAACAGATTTAGTGGTATGATGTTTTCATTGGATAGTGTTAGATATTGATATTAGATGTTGTTGCTGCTGGCTGGGGCTGGGGAGAGAGCTTGACGAGGAACACCTGGTGGGCAACTGCCTGAACGCTGAGCTTTTTCCCTCTCCCTCCGTCTGCAGGTGACGTGCAGCAGTACTTAAGAGCCTCTGTCCCTTTGGGAAGAGTTGCTGCTGGCTGGGGCTGGGGAGAGAGCTTGACGAGGAACACCTGGTGGGCAACTGCCTGAACACTGAGCTTTTTCCCTCTCCCTCCGTCTGTAGGTGACGTGCAGCAGTGCTTAAGAGCCTCTGGCTTGCCAGAGGCGCGAGCCTTTGGCGCAAGCCGAAGGGCTCTTTGCCCGTGGCTCTTCGCCTGTGGGATGGAGCCGGAGCCCCCCTGCTGCCATCAACCAACCTGCCGCTTTCCCGTGGATCTTCAATGGCCAGCTACGCTCCAGCTCTTCATACTTCGAGAGCTTAGCAGCCTGTCAGCAAGCCTTCTACCAGCCTTTTAATTGAGTGAGTGACAGTGTGAATGTGAGGGATCCTGGCCTGAGTGTGAGTCAGGCCAGGAGGGGTGAAAGTGCTACCTGCCTCGGTGAGAGGGGGGCAGGTAGGGACAGCTGTTAGAGGGCCTCTGCCTCTGTGAGAGAGAGGCAGAGATCTGCAGCAACCCAGACCTCGGTGTGAGGGGGGTAAGGGTTGCTGCAGTGGGGTCGTTGTGTGTGTGTGTGAGTGTCTGTGCTTTTGTTTTTAGATTGTGTGTGCTGTTGTAGTTTGGCTGAAGGTCGCCCCTGCCGGAATATGTGCTTGACACCACGAGGGAGCTCAGGGGAAGGGAGGGGGCCACCATCAGCAGAGTTACGGGTCATGGAAGGTATGGCGGTGGGGTTTGGGCCAGACGTCACAGAAGAAGGAGGGTCAGTCGTAGACAGACTGTCCCTCTTTCTGGCCCTTCTCTCATCCCTCTGACCCTGGGCACTCTTGGCAACAGTCCCCCAAGTCTGAAGCTGCTGCTTCTGAATGCCAGGTCGGTTAATAATAAGACCTGTTTAATCCAGGACTTAACCCTGGAGGAGAAGGCCGACCTGGTATGTATCACGGAGACCTGGCTGGATGAGCTGGGAGGGGTCAATCTTTCCCAGATTTGTCCTCCGGGTTTCCAGGTACTGCAGCAGCCACGACTACAGGGGCGGGGAGGTGGGGTTGCAATGGTCTATCGGGATTCCATCCATCTCACCAGATACTCTGTTTAGCGGTCCACCGGGTTTGAGTGCCTTCGTGTTGTGTTGGAGGGGCGAGACAGAATAGGGATTCTGTTGGTGTACCGCCCGCCTTGCTGCCCAGCAGTCTCCCTGCCTGAGCTGACGGAGCTGGCCTCGAGCGTGGTGTTGGAGTCCCCCCGCCTTTTGGTGTTGGGGGACTTCAATGTCCATGCCGAGGCCCCGGGAACAGCTGTGGCTCAGGATTTCATGGCCTCCATGGCAACCATGCGTCTGTCTCAAAGAATATCTGCCCCAACACATGATGCAGGACACACACTGGACCTGGTGTTTACTGCTGGGCAGGTTGATGGGGATCTGGAGGTGGAGGAGATTAAGATCACTCCTTTGTCATGGACAGATCACTTTCTGGCACAGATCACTTTCTGGTGGGAAAGGTCACTTTCAGATCACTTTCTGGTGGGATTTAGGCTTGTTGCAGCCTCCTACCTCTGCAATGGTGGGGGATCGCACTCTATGATCCGCCCTCGGAAGCTGATGGATCCAAATGGATTCCTGAGGGCTCTGGGGGATTTTCCTGTTGCCAGAGTTGGAGACCCACCCGGTACCCTGGTCGATCTCTGGAATCAGAGCGGCTCCTTGGTTCTCTGAGGAGCTGCGAATGATGAAGCGGCAGGGAAGGCGTCTAGAGCATCAGTGGCAAAAGACTTGTGCGGAATCTGACCGTATCCGGGCTCGGGCCCAGTTAAGATTGTATTCTAGGGCGGTGGTGGCAGCTAAAAGGGCTCACTTCTCTGCCACCATCGCATCTGCAGAGAACCGTCCAGCTGAGCTTTTTCGTGTGGTCCGTAGTCTTCTACATCTGCCCCCCCGCTTCTGGAGGGGAGGATCACACGGAGGCTCGCTGTGACGAGTTCGCGAAACACTTTGCAGTGAAGGTCGATCAGATTCGGCATGACTTGGACGCCGCTGTGGGCATTTCTAGTGATGTCCCTGGGGAACCTGTCTTTCCTACGATTTGGGATTCTTTTCAGCTTGTAGAACCTGAGGATGTGGACAGGATTCTCTGGAGTGTGAGACCTGCTGCTTGCCCTCTTGATCCTTGCCCAGCATGGCTAATTAGAGCTGCCCGAGAAGGGCTGGCCGAGTGGACAGGGAGGGTGGTGAATTCATCTCTGAGGGAGGGGGTGCTGCCGCCTGCTTTGAAGCAGGCGATAATTCGCCCCCCTCCTGAAGAAACCCTCCCTGGATCCCACTAATTTAAACAACTTTCGGCCAGTCTCAAATATCCCATTTTTGGGCAAGGTGATTGAGCGGGTGGTGGCGTCACAGCTGCAGAGGGTACTGGAGGAAACGGATTATCTGGACCCATTCCAATCTGGCTTCAGGCCGGGGTTCGGGACGGAGACTGCCTTGGTCGCCTTGGTGGATGACCTACGCCGGGGAATGGACAGGGGGAGTGCATCCCTGTTAGTCCTGCTGGACCTCTCAGCGGCTTTCGACACCATCGACCATGGTGTCCTTCTGGGTCGGCTGGCCGGGTTGGGGCTTGGAGGCACTGTTCTACAGTGGTTCCGCTCCTTCCTGGCTGACAGATCCCAGAAGATGGTGCTGAGGGACACTTGTTTGGCACCCCGACCTCTTAAGTTTGGGGTGCCGCAAGGGTCTATCTTATCCCCCATGCTATTTAACATCTACATGAAGCCGCTGGGAGAGGTCATCTGGGGGTTTGGAGTGGGGTGCCATCAATATGCTGATGACACCCAACTTTATCTCTCCTTTCCCCCTGATTCTGAGGAGGCGGTTGAGGTCCTGAATCGTTGTCTGGAGGCAGTTGGGGGCTGGATGTGGGCGAACAAGCTGAAATTAAGTCCGGATAAGACAGAGGTGCTCTTGGTCCGGAAATCCACAGCTCGGGTATTGGACTATCGCCCTGCTCTGAATGGGGTTGCACTCCCTCTGAAGGAGCAGGTCCGCAGCTTGGGGGTTCTCCTGGATTCACAGCTGCACCTGGAGTCTCAGGTGTCAGCGGTGGCCAGGGGAGCCTTTGCTCAGCTTCGGCTGATCCGCCAGCTGCGACCGTACCTGAGCTGTGCGGACCTGGCTACAGTGACCCATGCCCTAGTGACATCTAGATTAGACTATTGCAATGCGCTCTACGGGGGGCTGCCTTTGAAGACGGTCCGGAAATTACAACTAGTACAGAACGCGGCTGCTCGGGTGGTTGCTGGGGCACGTCGGTTTGACTCTGTTGAGCCGTTGCTTCGGTGACTACACTGGCTGCCGGTTCTGTTCCGGGCCAAATTCAAAGTGCTGGTTTTGACCTTTAAAGCCCTTTACGGCTCGGGCCCAGGGTATTTGAGGGACCACCTCCTCCCATATAATCCTACCCGTGCTCTGAGGTCATCCGGGGGGGCCCTTTTGACTGTGCCGCCACCAGGAGAGGTGAGAGGGGTGGCGGCCAGGAATAGGGCCTTCTCGGTGGTGGCACCCCAACTTTGGAATACCCTCCCCTTAGAGTTAAGAACTGCTCCCTCTTTGGCGGTATTTCGGCGGGGGCTGAAGACCTTTTTATTTCAGCAGGCTTTTAGTTGTTGACAGGCTGGCTGGTCTTTGTACTTTTATGATCCATGGGATGTCTGTTATTCTTTTATATTGTATTTTTATATTGTTTTTAATTACTGTTTTTAATTAATGATGTATTTTATTGTGTTTTAATTTTTGATTTTGTAATGCTGCCTTGAGTGCCTTCGGGCGGAAAGGCAGGGTAAAAATTTAATTAATAATAATAATAATAATATGATGATTTTTGCTCCATGATAACGTTTTGTTCCATTAATACTTTTTCAGAGCCATAGTTTCTCCTAAAGATTGAGGGGACATCTGCTATAAATTTTGAAAGGCAAAGGCCATACTCACTTTAAGAGGCATCTTTGCATGTTCGTTTAGCAGAGGAATATCAAACACTAATCTTCTCAACAAATGCTGCATCATTGAAGGTCTCATTTGACTGCAAAGAGAAGAACCGTTTGAATGAAAATGAGAAACAAGTTTATAAGTAGCATTAGATACGTTATTATTGCAGCCACACATGAGGAATCTGGTACTATTGTAGAAGCTTAAGCAATGTTTTAGATTTTTTTTAATATAACCTAGATAATCAAAATGTGGTGGTATCAATTCAACTCTTGCATCTTCTTAATATTGTTAGTATCATTACAGTGAGCCCATTACAGTGAACATTACAGTGAGGTCCTGTTCCCAGACCCTCTAAGGATGCTAAAATCCACAGATAAGTCAGGCAGACAGTCTCTGACATTCCCAGAAGCCACTCTTGAGTAGTGCTAATGCCTTGGCACTCTGGCACGCTCCAGAATGAATTGCAAAAGTGTTTCCCAAATGCTTCTGCATTACATTCTGGGGTGATCCTGGGCCAAGGCAAGGAGTGGCGCAACCCAGAAGTTGCTTCTGGGTGCACCAAAGACTGTCCCATGGTTGGTCCCCTGGCATTCACAGATCAGTGAATAGTCAGATCCATGGATACCAAGGGACTATAACAGCAGTACTGCTACATGGTACAAGAATAAAAGGACATATCCTTGAATCAAAGAGTTTACAATCTATTGCCATCATATGGAAAAACACAGAGGTAACATGCTAATATTTCTAAAACCTCTCCTCACCTTTCAGATAAAACTAGAATTTGTGAATTAGGCCATAAATGCTGAATTTGCACTCAAGTTTTTCAGAGTAATCACCCTTGCCATTTGACTCATCGGCAACTCTCTTGATAAGCCTGAAAAGTACTTCTTAAAACACATGCGCACACCGTACATTTCTAGCCTTCACCATTGCAAATAAATAAATAAATAAATAAAATCCTCCTTTCTTGGAGAATGAGAAACAGATGCACTTAAGTTTTGCAACTGATACCTCTCCCACCTTAAAAGTCAGTGCAAGAGAGATAAATATTTATTCCACAAATAAGCTGGCCACATTGTTAATTGTTAGTTTTGCTGGTGTCTGACCAGGCAGAATTTGAAGGAAAACGTGAAAATGTATTTGTCATCTCATCCTACACATGTTCACTCAGATGTCACAACATAATCCAATGCATGTTTACTCAGAAGAAAGTCCCACTGTAGTAAATGGGGCTTATTCCCAGGTAAGAGTGCACTCAATTCCACCAGACGTATTTTCACAGTGTGTGTACAATGATTTTTAAATGGGTTTGTTTTTCTTTTGTGATTTCACAGCACCGTGAGAATATTACTAGGGAAGTGATACAAAGACATCCATTACTATTATGAACAACTCCATTGTTGTTATATATAACTCAAGGTTATTAATGGAATATTTTCTCCTGTATTCGTGTACAAATCAGTAATACATTCTTACCCACAAATGGAGAGTAGGCACTCTTCAATAGAGTCCCGCTGAGCTTTGGTAAGAGAGCAGCCCTTTGAGAGTCGGTATACAGTATGTAGCAAAGAATCTATAAGGGAAGCATGGTGTTCTGTACCAGCAAAAAGAGGAGCACATCGAGTCAATAGAGGCAAAACAGCAGTGCAGAGGTACCGATTGAGTGCCAGGGCCATATCTGTAGCGCTCAGAGCAACCTGTAGAACAAATTGTAAAGCTGTTCAGACAGGCCACCTTTGTTGCCTAAAAAATGTTATATAATAATATGATTACATTATGTAATATTTTATTACAAAAAGGGTAAAGAGGAGAAATTTCAAAGGTGTAATGGGGTACTAGGCACATCATTTTCAAGCAAAAAAGTATACTATGATCTTTAAAAAATTTGTTATGAAATTATAAAAGATAAGGCTACCTAAAAGACAATGTGCTAGAAATAAAAATTTCTCCTAAGAACGTAAGAAGAGTCCTGCTGGATCAGGCCAAGGCCCATCTAGTCCAGCTTCCTGTATCTCACAGCGGCCCACCAGGTACCCCAGGGAGCGCACAAGACATCACACGTAAGATGTACAGATGTATGTACATCATACATAAGATTATAGTGTAAGATATAAAAATTTGCATGTAAAACAGAATATATCAAAGATGCACAAATCATATAAACTAAAATGTATTGATGCAGTGTGGTGATTGATGCAGTGAAGAGATTAACTGGAGAATGCACATCAAAAATATTTCTTGAGCCAAAGCGAGTATGAACCACCTACTAATGGAGGGTTCAGGATCTATGCAATTAGACTCATGGTACACTTATCTGTGATGTAGGAAAACAGCAGTCAAGGACTGAATTGGACAACCATGCATAATTTTTAAATGAACTTTAATTTCAATTATAAGAAATAAAATTGGATTTGAAGTCTCAACAGCTAGATCAAAGTTCCCTGATTTAAACCACTCTGTGACCATAAACCTAATTTTAAAATGCTAGAAAAAGTCATTTTTTAACTCATCCTCACAACAAATATGTGTGGGATTTCTTTATTGGTTCCGTTGACGCATGGAGAATGTGAGATTTTCCTGACATTATCCACTAAGAACACAGAATCTGATTTCAGGTTTCCAAATCTTTTTCACAATTCTAATCCTAGAGGATTAGAGGATTAAGTAATCACTGAACATTAACACCACCTTTGAGGGGGAAAAAACCCTATATGCATAGGGTAGATCTAGAATGAAGAATGAAACTAGCAATTAGAAGTTAACTGTTACCGTATCTAATGAAGCTGCAGCACGAAGATCTGGCAGAAAGCCAACTTCTAGAAGATGCAGAAGAAATTCCTGATCTTCAATTCCATAGACTCTGTCAAGGAACAATACCATTGTTGCCTTGTGGTCTGGACAAAACCCCTCTGACATATCAGGTTCTACTGCAGTACCATCTGAAAGAAATAAGTCAATGATACAGATCTATCTTTATATGCATGTTTTAGAAAATAAGAATATCTTCTAGATTATTCTGATGCAGAAGGGCGATCCACTTCACTGTCTCAGTAAAACAATTAGCAACTAAAATCTAAATCAATGGTTACCCCAATTCCAACCACTATAGTATTCCAGTGTATAATGTATGTGGATCTCCTTGCCATTGAGAAACCTGGGAAATGTATCAGCTTAGTATAAACTTGTCACTATATCATGATCATGTTCCTCCACTGTACCACAACTGGAAGACCAAGCACCATTCAAATAAACTCTTTTTGAATTTTTCATAGTCTCAAGTTAAATCAGCTATCTCACATCATAGAAATATTATCCCAAAAATATAATTTCTTTTGACTCATAGAATTGTAAGAAAAAAAGTATTGTAACCCAGAACTAGATGCAAGCCCATTAGAAAGCATGAGAACCCAGCAGCATGTAGCAAACACAGCTAGATAACTTTCAGCATAAGTCAGCAGTTCCCACACCAGCAGTAGGCCAAGAAGACCAGTTATGACCAGACAGATAGAATGCCTAAAACCCAGCCAAAAGGGGAAGGGTGTCAAGATGGGTGGGAATGTAACTGACCACAATATGTAACAAACTCAGCCCCCAAGGAGACACAGACTTGCTTGTATGACTCTGTATAAATGTTAATGGCCCTGCCCTTAGGGGCAGAGACCTGCTTATGTGCTTGCCCATTGTGCAGCCTCATCTGTCTCTCTTGTGCAGAATAAACTTGGAAGCGTTTGAAACTTCAAACCTGTTGCATATTTGATTTTGCCGCACCAGGGACTAGGGGCTTCAGCAATTAAGCTACCACAATGAATATTTAAATGTCTACACATGCAGGCATGTCCCAGTATCCACTGGGATTCCCTCCTGTGGATACCTGAAATCATGGATACTGGAACATCATTTTAAAGATAAGGAAATATCAGTGATTTTGCTGCAACAAGGCAAAAAAGTGAATGTTTAATGTTCCCCTGTCTTTTTAATAGGCATCCCAGTATCCATGGTATCCATGGTTAACTGAAACTATGGATACTGAATCAGTGGCATGCCTGTATTATGCTAAAGGCCCCATTCTATCCTTTCCCCCAAAGAGTCATGCATTGTATCCAGCAGGGAGGGGGTGGTTCGGGAGGTCTTAGAAGGCCCCTTACTCCCTCTATAAACCTCTCACTTTGCAATCGGTCTTCTGGGACAGTGCCAGCCCTTTAGCTTGTGCAAGTCTAAGGAGGAGAAAGGGGCAGAGAAGTTTGAAAAGGAGGAAATAGGATCCCGTGCACACCATTGCCAACAGAACCAGCTGCTCTTGCAGCCTCCCCATCCCATTCCTTGCCCTCCCCCGACCCATCACCACCTTGTTCCATCCTCCCCATGCCATTGTTATTATTATTAGGGCACATCCTAACCTGGGGTTAGGCTGGCATAGTTAGGCCAGCAAAGTTTGGCTGGCAGAAGGGACAGCATGAAGGATGCTTGGACCACTCTCGGAGTCAGACAGGCCAGAACACAGATGTGCGCCATCCTCCCCGACTCCAAGAATGGTCCAAACACGCTTTACGGCGGCCCTTGTGCCAGCCAAACTTGGCTGGCCTAACTGTGCCCACCATTACTCCAGGTTAAAATTGCACTCTTAAGAATATTTAAGAACATAAGAAAAAGCCTTGCTGGATCAGGCCAAAGGCCCATCTAGTCCAGCTTCCTGTATCTCACAGTGGCCCACCAGATGCCTCAGGGAGTACACAAGGCAACCAAATACTTGTGTCCTGATGTGTCCCCTGCACCTGGCATTTTAAAGTAGATTATTATTACCCTTGCACCACCCCCAAGGAAAACACCAGACTGAGGTTGGGGTTTAACTTTATTAAGCACAATGTAAATCATGTAACCTACTGAACACACCTCCGTGAGCTGTTGGTGTGCCTTTTGCAACTGGCATAAGGTAGTTAACACTGGCGGAATGCTCATTCCACCAGTGTTAGAGCCCAACAGGATTGGGCTATAAGAGAAATTGCTTAATTGTTAAATCATTTTTAAAATGTCAGAGAATGGAAGGAAGAAAAACTGTACAGTAATTTGCTTACCTTTCGCTATTGTTGGCATGTGAAATGGAATGCTAATTACACCCACCAAATCTTCCAAAGGAATCAAAGACCGCAAAATAGATCTGATTCTAATGGCTTCCCCTTTGCCAGCATGAATTAGCTAAGAAAGGAAAAAAGCAGATCGGTCTTTCTGATTGACATCAGACTACGATAAGAAAATGTATATAATGCTGTACAGAATTTTCTTTATTATTGGATGAGCATTGTTTGAATCTTAAAAGCTAAAATAATGGGGACTAGCACAGGATACATGCAAAAACTTCAGCCTTTGTGGCTTTCATGGACAGCAAGCCTTTGTTTCATTCAGGGCCCGATCCTACTTTCCCATAGTGCCAGTCTTGCGCACTTTCATGATGGCTGCCAGTCTTGGGGAGGCAGCCATCATGAAAGTGCCGTAACATACGTAGCAGCAACCAGAAAGAGGTAGGCACTGGGCCAATCAGAGAGGCGCTAGAAGTCTTCGACTGTGAGTCTTTCACCTTCTGCAGTGAAACTGAGTGAGGAAGGGCAGGGAAGAGGACAGTTCAACCCAGGAGGCAGGCCAGATCCTATCCCCAGTCTTAGGCCTGAAAGTCCGACAAGGAGCTACTTTGTTCTATGCCAGCAATTGAGCTTCACATTCCCAAGTAGACACATCACGACTGCTGGGACCCAAAATGGTGAGTGTCTGCTATCTCCCTGCCCATGTGGGATATAGCGGCAGACGTTTTGGCACAGCCCTTATTGTGGCACAGTCAGTCCTGTTAGGATTGGGCTGCCCATGTAATTAAAGCTAAATAGTGTTGATGTTAGCTATGTTTGGAAAGACTCCCTCACATAAGAAGTGAAGAGACTGTAGTGTTAATGGTTTCATTTTCCTTTGTGTTAATGAGATCTTACACTTTAAAAGTCCCAGTCCTAAAAATGTTATAGCCTATGTTTATTTGCCAAGGATCTAACAAGAAGTCCCTGTTCCCTATGATTGATACCCTGAGCTAGAAACATCACCACCATTAGATACCTAAATTCTGATACTATTTCTTAATAAAAAGTATTTATAGAAGATGTTAATAGATGTTAATTTAACACATGCAATAAACATGAACGGAAAACAGAACTTACATGCATTTCTGGAGCACAGCGTCCTAAGAGATCTATCAAAGCAGCATGAAAGGTCATGATAGCATTTCCCATGTGAATTGTATCTTCCTCTTCTTCCACTTCACTTCTGTTTAATTTTTTCCCCCAATAGGAACAAAGCACATACAAAGAGATAAGGTATTTTTATCTATTACAAAAGCCAACCACCACATAGGATCAGAGTTGAATTTGTTATATCTAAGATTGTAATAACGAGGCTGAATCCCTGGCATAGCTAGTTAAAGCATACGTATTCCAGGGACAGGAAAGGCTTAAGTCATGCCTTGGAATACAATTACAGTCACAGTTGATAGTACTGAGTCACTAGTCAAAAGGTAGCTCCTTTTATACTTTCACTTTTTATCACACGTATTCTAAGTTTCCAACAATTCTGCCCAGGGAAATGAGATTCTGTAATTTAAAATTTAATATCTTTACATTTTTCCCCATGCACGATGGATCAGGAACTCTGTTCCACAATATAAAGCAGAGATTCCCAAACTGTGTGTCACAAGGCACTCCCTGTGATATCACAGGACACCCACTGGCCAACAGCAAGACTGCAACGTGACATTGCAAATGGTGGTAGGAGACTCAGCTCAGTGGACAGAGCTCCTGCGCATGGTTTTTGTGAGCCCAAATATCTATGGACCAGGTATAAAGTTTTATTTTACAAATAGTGAATCCCATAATCGTGTTCATAAACTAGGCCTGGGGGAGTGAATCAACCCAATTCTACCTACAATGTTTTATTTGAACTATTAGTTGGTGAAGGTCCATCTCTTGTAGGATCTTCTGATATGTTTATGGCTTCCTCCATGGCAGCAAGTAGGCCATTCCCACCTTCACCTCTCAGTGCTGGTCCAAAACATTCAGGACGTCGAATAAGCAATCTGACCACCACATTAGCATTCTCTTCAACACTCTCTCCTGCAATTACATAAGAAAGCCAACCAATTAGCAACGTTCAAAATCCAACAAATATTAAAAAATGTCTAGATGGAAACAAAGGCCTTGTGGTATGTGAAGGACTAACACACACATACACATACACCCACCACCACCACCACCACCATCACCACCACCACCAGCCCATTTGTCACCTGCTCCTTCTCCTCCCTTGGTGGATGGGTCTCAGCTATGTTCATGAAGCATGGCCTCTTGATTATTCACTAATCTCTTTACTGCCTCCCCAGCCATTCTTCAAGAAAGCACAGCAAGCCGCACATGCTCCCCAAACTCTCACCAGCTCCTATGAGACATTCCAGGGGCTACAGGCAGATGCTTTTGCTGCAGCAAGAGTACTGCCATTCAAGCCCACGCCTTTGTTCAATTGTCTATCAATGTCCCATGTCTGAATGTTCAAAAAATGAGCCTTCTGTGAACAGAAGAGGTGTTCTGCTAGCAGAAGGGCATATCTGGACACATGCAATTACTTAGGAACGAAAAAAATACAAAGAATGCATCAATTCCTGCAGTATTTATTATTTATTTATTATTTATTTATTTAATTTTTATCCTGCCTTTCTGCCCAAGGGCACCCAAGGCGGCTTACAACATTAAAAGCAACACAATAAGCCACAATATATACAGATTAAAACAATGTTAAGAACAATATTAAAAACAATTAAAATTTAAAAAACAGCAAGCCCCGTGGATCGCACAATTTAAAATATAAGGACAGAATGTAAAAAATGCCAGTACCATTGCAAAAAACAGCAAAACGAAGAAAATCCAAATATCGCTCTCCTTCAACTGGATTCCATCCAATATCTGGGTAGCCTTTTGATATCAGCAAAGGGCAGCTTTGCAAACCACATCCAGCCAAGTAGCGGACTACCTAAGAACAATGCAAAATTAAATAAGAGAAACATTTACTGCAAAAAGGGCCTCATACCAGCATTGAGACAGGAAGTTCTACTTCCTTTCAGTAGCTTGGCTTCTACTATCACACATCAAATGAAGAAATTATCCTACCTGGACAAATACGAGCAACATTATTCCACTGTCATTGTTTACCACTGTCACTGTTTATCAACAGTCCCTTATTTACCATTTTTATTTTATATTTTCACCCTGGTAAACCACCATATTATGTTGTTGTTAAGATATTTCCTTCCACTGTGTTAGTAATCTAACACAGTAATCCGCACAGCCGGGGATGAGGGTTTGAATCTGGATGCGGCCATCCAGACTCCACTCCATTCCCTGGGCTCTCTACTCCTCCTTCTGTCCTTGCCACAGTGCCAATCAGCTGTTTTGAGAGCAGCGCTTATAAGATACTGCTTTCTAACAGGCCATACTTCTGTAGCATTACCTGCATGTGGAAAACACATGCCTGTCAGTTATATTGCTGCCATTACACGATCGTGAACATATGCATACACGCAAACATAAGCACAATACTTGGTAAATACATATACAGCTCTCCAGAATATGATTTACCTTTTCTAGATCAGGCTCCCTTAAAGCTAGAGCAAGTTCATTATTATCCATTACAGATGCGGCTGCAACATCTAAAGGTGTTGATCCACGCATAGAAGGAGATGCTGTTAAAAGAAGATTATAAAAATTTATAATGTATGCAAAATATATAAAGATGTCTGCTGTATACTGTACTATATAGCAAAACAATATCTAAGCAAAACAATACCAAGAAACATTCCCATTCTGCCTACATTTAAGGTAGCCATATTTAGGAGATACGAAGGTCCAGTATAGAGAAGTCTACTATAACAGGCTTTACTGCACAGCAACCATGGTAATGAGTACAAAGGCTGAGGAATAATCAGCTGATATGCTTTTACTCACAAGAAATATCATTAACTTGTTGGAGGCATCCAACAAGTTAATGATATTTCTTGTAGGTAAAAGCATATCAGTTGACTATGCTGATAATCATAGGTAAAAGCATAAAATGTAAATAAAAAGCATATCTTGAACCAAGATTCAGAAGAACAACATAAGATGCAGTTCACAAACTATTCATAATTATGGATTGCACCAATAGTAAATTTTTAGAAATACTTACCAAGCCCAACACTGCTATTTTCCAAAAGATAGCTAAGATGATCAAACATAGCCTTTTGATTTTGTCTGCTGATGCGGCAAAAATAGCATAGAAAACGACAACAATTTGCCACCATCTTAGGAAAGGTGATTTCCTAGACAAATAATATTATGTAAGAAAAGTAGAACAGCGTGCAAACACACTGATTTTTTATTATTTTTGAAATGACATTTCTCTGTTAAGCAATTATTTTATACATCTTCCTAACAGGCAACAGATGCTTAGATTTACATTCTACGATGTCTGTATTTATATTCCATAGGAATCTATTTTTGTAAAAAAATAATTCTAAAAAGAGGTCTATTTGCAGATCAAAATGTGAGAGAAGTACACCTCTAAATCCAGCTATGTACTGAAATAGCCCTAAAAGTAAATGTCCGAAGGATCATATATGTGAATCATGCCTAATTACTTGATTTGCCGTCTTTTTCAAAGAAAGCAGAAGCTCTCTCTTTACAAACATGTTAGGTTCAAGGGGTCTGTTTATAAATACAACAATGCCCCTGTGTTGCTGTAGCTGCCAGTTGCACTCCAGACATCCCGGGCAGCATTATCAATTTCATTTCTGAAGTTATCAGATTTGCTTGGACGCAGCCACTATTATCTGTTTCACTCTGAAGTTTGTCAGATTCACTTGGACACTGTCAGTGCTATCAGTTTCACACTCAACATTGTCAGATTCACTTAGGATGCTATCAGTTTCACTTGGAACGTCAGTTTCACTGCAGAGCCTCTGGGAATGCTTCTGAGTGGCTTTGGTACACAGCAACATTGGCTGCAAACTGGAAGTTGGTGCTGGAAGTGTTTGTAAGTTGCACATTAATAAGCTGAATGTTTGTAAGTATGGAAGCTTCTCTACAGCAAATGTTTATTATTGTTTAAAAGAATCTCTCGACTTAATGGATAACCCAGAGACTCTTACATCAATAGCAAGATGCTTTTCATTCTCAGAATTAGCTCTCACTTTCTAAATTAAGAAATAGATCTGTAAAAACATTTGTGTACTGTGTTCATATCTGTTGCTGTGTTTAAATTCAACCCGTTATATATACCCATGGGCCCATAATATCCATGAATGCTGGACCCACAGATTTAAAAATCCTGGACCCTCTGAATCTGACAGGAGCTGGGCTCTGGACGGGCCTGCATGGTTTTCTGAGGCCCAGAGAGGCTGCAGGCGACTGCCCGTAGCCTCTGTGGGCCTCAGAATGGTCATTGGGGCAAAAAATACCCCAGCTACTTCTGTTTTTCAGGCAAAACCCTTTTTTGACAATTTTTGCCCTTATAAGGCATTCTGAGGCATGTCAAGCCTCTAAGCCTCATAAGGGCAAAAAGTCACTTCTGGTTTTCGCCTGAAAACCAGAAGTTTTGTTTTTTGGCCTAACAGCAATTCTGAGATCTGGAGGCTTCTGTGGGCCTCAGAACATCTTCCAGGCCTGACTGGAGCTTAGCTCCAATCACGTTCTGAGGATAAAAGGCCCTGAAACCTGCAGATTTATTTATCCGTGGGTTTCCAGGAACAGAACCCCAGCAGATAATGAGGACCTGTCTGTACTTATCAGACAGATCTGTACTTTCTAGATCAATGCCAGAAAGGGGGGGCAGGATATTGGTGGAGCTGCTGCTAATGATGCCACCCCCTTCCTGGCCTCGATAGCCCAGCCCAGTCTTTACCCCTTTCACTAACCTCTGCCCTTTGCCACCCATGGCTATGAATTATCAGCACCAGTGCTCTTCTGAAGGCCACTGACATGCGGCCACTGCCACTCGACTCTATGGCCCAGCTGTGCAGAATGGTGGGTCACTTTTTGCAAAGTCCTTAAAGCACACTGCCACCCGGATACCCAGTATGGCTCATAGAATCGGGACATCAATATAGTAGTATGCCTTATAAATTAGAAATTTTCATAAAAGAAAAGAGAACGTCCCTGGTCAGGCCATTTCCCTTCCTTTCCCTTTCCCATGCTTCTTTACCCAGATCTTTATAACCTGCTGGATGAGAAACTACAGGTGTAAACTAGATGCACATCTAAGCACAGATGATGTCTGCATCGGAACCTCAGAAGTTTGGACTTTGAAGTTAAGTAGCATAACTGTGGGCAGCAAAAAGCCAATATTATTAATTCTCTTATGCTAGTGTATATTACCTTAGACTCCCCTCCTCCAAGTACATTCACCATTACTTCCATTACAGTCTCATGCATCCCCAATGCCCTCATAAGGTTAGGATGCTGGTAAAAAACTTTGTTGTTCATAATATCGCTATGTAGAAAAAGAAGAAAAGTGAATATTTTAATTGTTTTAACAGAACAGAAATAATTTTTAGAGGTCATGCTCTCTAAAAAAATTTCTTGATTGTAATTCTTCAAGCAGTGGCAGATGAACACAGCATTAAAATTCCTATTACTAGAATTGCACCCATTTATAAAGGGGCATATAATTTCAGTTAAAATCATTTTGATAATCATTCCACAGAGTTTACTATTCTTAGGAGAACTCTGGCCAAGATGTAGAAATGCTGCATTAAAAGAGGAATCCTGGAAGGACTGGGGACTGCATGGAGGAAGCAACAATAAGAAAATTTTGTGGAAACCAAGTATTTGTTTTGTAGGCAGCTGTAGGATATCTAGTGATATAAATTAACTTGAACTATCCAATAACAAAGTGTAAAATGGCCCAAAATATTACTTCACTTATTAGTTGGGATTGTATATTTGGACTTTCAAAAAGCTTTTGACATAGTCCCTTACCAAAAGCTTTTGAGTCAACTTAACAGTCATGACCAAGTCCTTTTATGGTTTGTTATCAGATTAAAGAACTGGAAGCCAAGAACAGGAATAAATTGGCAATTTTCACACTTCTGTGAAATTGGCAAATTTCACAATTTTACACTGGAGGGAAGTAAAAAGCATGTGTGTCTTATGTTAATGTATTGGGTCTTATGTTAATAAATGATCTAGATTTATGGTAAGCAAAATTTGTACATGAGACCAAACTATTTGGAGTGATAAAAACCAAAGAAGATTATGAAACACTCAAAGGAATATCCAGTAGCATAGCTAGAGGGACAGGCCACATTTTGCATGGTGCTCCACGTGCCAGGCAAGCAGTCCCTCCCCCTCAGAGCCTTTCGAGCCAACTAGAGCAAAACAAAGGAGACACCTCCATCTTCCTCTAGTTGCCTGGAATGGCTCCAGAGGAGTGGGACTGTTTGCATGGCACGTTGAGGCACTATGCAAAACTTAATGCTGTGACCCCCTCTAGCTACTGAAAATATCTCCAAACTTGTGAAGAGACAACAAAATGGCAACTGTGAATCTATTTCAATAAATATAAAGTGTTGCATATTGGAGCAAACCGTCACAAACACACTGATGGGATATGAGCAGTCAGTGTTGAACTAGAAAAGAGATCTTGAGGTTGGGGTAGAAGACTCAAAGAAAACATCATAGTGTGCAGAGGCTATGAAGAAGGCAAAATCTATGTAAGGAGTCCTTAGGAAAGGAATCAAGAGTAAGACTTCTAATATTATGAAGGGAGACGGGGAATAGTGTAAAAAAAGAAGCACGACAAGTAGGCTGATGGAAAATGGCTGAACTCAGTTGGATGGATGCAGAGAAAAATGTGACCAAATTGGACACAATTACTAATAATGCCTAACAGTGAGCCCTCAGAATCTACTAAACAGCAAAGCAAGCAAACCCCAATGTATCAGTAAGCCAGTGAAGTTTGCAGGCTAACATCGCGTAAGAAGAGCAGGAAAAAAACAAACTCTCTAGCTAGTAATACAGTCCCTGTTGCTAGCTACTTATATTGTCCCAGGAATCCTGGTCTCAGCACTTACTGGAGAGTAAATGGGTGCCCCTTCTGCAAAGCAGCACTAGATTTCAAAGCAGACCTGGGAGAAACACACAGGAGCATCCCTGTGCTTGAACATAAGTAACCTAGGTGTGACTATGTCATAGAATTATCTGACTGGAGGAGTAGAACCCTTTATTTACATACCAATCCTGTGCATATATGCTCAGAAGTTAATCCCATTATAGTCAATGGGGATTACTCCCATGTAAGTGCAGCCTTAGACAGATTTGGCCATCCATACAGTACACACATGCCAATCTCTGTCGGAGGCTTGGCTACTGTAGCTATGAAGGCAAAGCAAATGCAGCACATGACTGCCTGGGAATGGCATTTTCAATGAAGGACAGCTTCAAGGACATGTCCCAGCAGCTTTTAGCTGCTAGACCTGCACAGAAGCTGCTGTGGGATTTTTGTGTCCAAAAATAAGGGAAAATGCAAATATTAAGGGAAAATAAGGGCATTTTTTCATAGGGCTGCAGGGCTGCATTGCTTCAGGCTAAACAAGAAGCAAGGAGGAATCTCCTATTTCCGTAACATCCCTGCCTATACCACCCATCTTAGGCAATCGGCAACATGAACTCAAGGTCCACAAAATGAACTTCTGTCCACCTCACTGTTTCTATTGCAAATGTTTGCTTTAACCTAGTATTAAAATAAAGTATAGATAAAAGAACGCAGTTTTTACCCTAATCCACGAATCATAAGCTTCTCTTCTTCTTTGCCCATTCTTACACTGAGGAGAGAACGGATCTGGCCAAGAGATGCCAGCAAGTTGATTGTATCTTCCACAGATACACCGTTTATAGTGTATGTTTTTGGTAAAGCTCGAACCAGGCCACCGACTCCATCATACTGGCGGTGTAACAAAACAAACATGGCCCTCACCAACTCTGGGTCTTCTATTACAGATTCTTGGGCCCATCGTACCATGGTCTCTGATATCAGCTGCTGGAGAGTTGCTAAACGGAAACATTTGGACAGATAAACGTCAAGGCATTTTCTGTCTAACAGCAGCTAATTCTGTGTATTTAGAAATGTAGAAGAATTCTTTTACACAATTTTCTAGCTAAAACATGACATAATGCATTGTCAAGTATAAAAGCATTCTTGGGAAAGCAGAAACTACATCTGATAATAATATACAGCCATAGTCACCTAGATGAACTGCAAAGGCATAATTGGTTTTTACTTCTAGAAACAGGAACTGAAATACAGGAATAAAACTAGATGTGACTTTAAATGCATTGCTTGCTCTTCCATTGTTTTTTGAAGATGGCAGCAACTGAGGCCCCCAATCTGGATTGAGCATATGACATGGAGGAAGGGCCCCCACACACATTGTCCAATAACAGCCAATATCTTTCTCATTGTTGAATCACAGAGTGCTTATATAACCTCTAACACCAAAAGAGGATGCACCGAGGACTGGACCTTATTGTTCTAATAATGATCAAAAAGTCTCCAGTTCTGAAGGAATTGTTTCCTTTCTATTATTCTGTTTGTCAGTGTTTTCTAAATTTGTTTTGATGCTCAAGGTAAATTTAATTACTCATTAAAAAAACTATGCACAAAGTGTTCCATAATATTTGCAGAGATATTATGTGTATATTGAACTGAATATATACATATTTTTTGCTTTGTACAGCATATGATTGTTGAAGAGAGAGAATTACTTAAATTACACTTGCATTGAGACAACAGCTTACATGTCTGAGGCTGTAAAGTTATCACAGTTTCTATGGTATTAATTTTTTACTCACATGGTTTCTTAGCAGCAGCATCAACTGGCTTCTCTGCTTGTTTCTTTTTCAAGTGGGTGATCCTTTCTACAAGATATAGGAGGCGACCTTTAATAGTTAAATCACTGATTCCATCCAGGGCACCATCTTCATCCAGCTGAATTCCTAGAGATAAAATCAAATAAATATTAGCTCATTAATGATCAAAGGGATGTTCTCAGTTTGGAAACTTTTCTTAATACTAGCTACTTGTGTTGTAAATCAAGCCATGATTTGTTTTAAGATTAGCACAATGGTTTCAAGACAATGCTTGAATTTAGATTTTTTTAATCATTTATGATTCTGTAATTTACTTATGCTATGATCTTACATAGTTCCTTCTGGTTCTTCAAATGTTTGCAAAAGGAGTTAAAATAACTCTGATTCAACCAATTCAAGCTACAGCCTGCATTATTATGTCAGTTGGCATTTTTTTTATTTAGCGCGCGCGCACACGCACACGCACACGCACGCACACACACACACACAGAGAGAGAGAGAGAGAGAATTTCAAGCAAAAAAAGGTTCATAAAAGAATTTGCATAGAAATATGTAATTTCATCTTCCTTTGCATTTTCATAAGCAGAAGAATATCACATAGATCTAAGAATATACAACACAATGCTCATAAGCTAAATCTGACTATACTAAGCTGTTCTCCTTTTTCCTCTCACAATGATCTGCCTATGGCACCATACAGCAGCATTAGTTTGAGTATGCATTTTCTTTGTTAAAGGGAGGGGGTGAGATGATCCAAGGCTTTCTTCTACTGTGCAATATTAATACTCTGCTGAAGGAATCACATATTTTATTTGTTAACACACTGCCCTTCAGCCAATAAACTCAAGGTGATTTCCAGGGTTAAAATCTTTTAAATAAATTTCCAATATTTTCTTAAATGAATAAAGAAGAACAGTCTACTTGTGTCACAGTCATACATCAGTGTACTATACCTTGCCTAATAAAATAGTTCAGTTTAAACTATTGTATTATTTTACCTGTTTTAGCATTTAATAAAAAGAATATACAAAGTAAAGGGTTACCACAGTGTGCCATCAAGTCTTCATGAAAATCTAAGAGCTCGTCCCTAATTCCTTCAGGACAAGGACAGTCATTTTTCTCATCTTTAAAATTCAGCAGCATATTAATCTTCAAAAGAAGCAACAAAATGATAATGGTTAAATTTTAAGCAATGTTTATGGGGTTAAGTGTAGGGTAGAATTTTTAAAATATCTTTAAGGTTATTTGACTAAAAATGCAGTCTATATTCCTATATTCTCTATAAAGAAAGGAACGGTTTTCATCCATTTGGAATTGTTCCTGTTATAGTCAGAGTGGTAAAATGCTGTGAAATGGTTGCTGTTAGAAAACAAATATTTTATTTTGCCAAGTTATTGGAATTACTTTTGTTTTCCCAAAAGGTCATTCCTTGTTCAACATGAGGAAGAGGAGAAAAAGACCAGTTCCTATAGAATATTTAAGAGTTCTAATTCTTCAGGATTCAAAAGGTTTCTTTCCTTAGGAGTCTCAAAAGAGGCCGGGAAACAGAATTCCAGCATTGGTGAAACAGAAACTTAACATCTCCACGATACAGCACATGTCCTCGGGCCACATCAGCCCCACTAGAGTAGAAGACTGCCTGCCAACAGACACATCATGGATGCCAGCGAAGTGTCAGAAAAACATCATGCCAACATAGCTCTAATAATACTTGGATGCCAAAGCAACTCTACCAGCAGAGAGTAGCGTGTGATGTGAGAACAAGGAAAAAGGACAAGTCAGCATATAAAGTATCTTAACCTCTCTTCAGGCACACACATCCAATGCCAGAAGAACACTATGCCAATGACAGAGAAAGAGTAAGTAGATGAAATAACAAAAGGAAAAATAGGTAAGGGGAAAAAATAGCAGAATACTGCACCTCCTGCAACCCGCCTCCCCCATCCATTTTCCTATGACAGAGTATAGGATACATTTGGCAGCCTATCACAGCACACCCACTCTTGCCAAGCCCTTGGCAAGAAGACTTCTGGTCAGATGAGAAGACGAACAGCATGCCATTTTTCTCTGCACTCTCAAAAGGGACCTCTGGAAAAGGGAACTATGGTGAATGGGAATTTGGCACAGAAAGGCAGCACTCTTGTTCTTGTATTACTCTATAGTCGGATATGTATATTTCAGGAAAAGCAGCATCACATATAGACTTCAACAAAGGTTCAACAAATACTAAATGTAAAACTATCACCATTTTTTAGCTATACCTGTTCTTGTGGTGGAGATCGAAACTCTTTTGTTTTCTTGGCTGTCAATGCTGCAGACATATTTAATGCTTGCATAACTTCATTGTATCGAAAACGTTGGTTCTCTTGAAGTTTTAGTACAAAATCATCTGAAAATGCTACAATGGCTTCTATCCGGTGCCGTATCTGACAGTCACAAAGATACTGCAGTAAATGACACATCTGGAACAAGATGCACACACAAAAATAAGTCTACAAAAACAGAAATTTGAAAATCGCATTTGGTTTTTTAATGCATATATAAAATGGACAATCTCTTTACAAACACTTTCACTTTTCTAATATTATAATTTACCAGCGATTCATTAGCATTCTGCAGTTTATTGTTTAGCGTCACTTTTAAAAAAATTATCATTCTTTTATATTTCTAATTAGTACTTCAGTTATTTCTTTCCTAATTAACATAATCCAAACTAAACTTGTTCTTTCTGATATTTCTTCAAAGCTTTTTTTCAGGCTTTTATTTTGAATGTTGAAATGTTCTATGCCCTGGCATTTCCATCTCTTTAAACCTTTAATTTTTGCTTTGAATTATATTGTTCATATTCGTTCTTTTTTGGTCATTGTTGTGATTGTATTTCTTCCTTTTAAAAAAACAGTTCCTCCATTGGTTGGCTTTAATCTATCTTTCTGCTCTGTTTAATTAGATTTAATCTGTCATTATGCTCCATTCCTGTTCTTCTTAAGCCTGTACATTCCTTTTTTTTTATTTATCTATGTCTCTCTGTGCCTGGAATACTCTTCCCCAACTTCTTTTTGGGGACACAGTCTTAACCAATCTTACTGGGGTAATGGCAATGCACCTCTGAGGAGTGCATTGAGGAGGCCTCTATGACTTCCCCCTAAATGCAGGATGCAGCACAGCTACATCAAACTCAAGTTGGTTAGGACTGTGCCTTTGAACTACCATATTTCTCTGATTTAATTTTATTGAAGAAAAGTAACTACCATTACTACGTGTGCTAAAAAATTTAATGAATACGTTAATAATAAAGATCCAAGAAAAAATAAATTCCAAATAAAATAAGAAATGTGTAGTTATAGATGTGTTATATTTGACAGACCTGTTTTCAAAACTACTTTACTTTTCACACTATTTTCAAATAGCTTTTTCAAAACAAAACTAATTATTTTCAAAACTACCAGGCACGTTAAAAATGATTAGAGAAAGCAGTGCACAAAATTTCCACATGAATATTTTCAAAGCGTAAGAGGAAACCTCTGTACCTCCCTGAGCATTTGATTGTTTCAGAACTGTATGCTGCTGTCTTTGAAATACATTTTCATTGCATTATTCCAATTCTGATCTCAGGGATCAGATAATGAATGTGATAATATTATGTTGTGATGACATCACAACCCCCATTCAGATTTGGAAAATTCACTGATGACAAATGAAGCCTTTGCATTTTTAAGGTCTGACACTCCCCCATCTTGCCAGGTTGTGTGGGCAGTTCAAGTAACCTACCAGTGCTACACAGCAAGGTTTTTGTCTTGATCCAGCTTCAGCTACGAGTTGTTATACAAGTATATGTAGCAAGCATTCTATAATTAAGAATGCTTTAGGAAACATTAAGGAGGATCAAGATGAGGACAAATATACCCACCAAAGTTTGAATATCTGTGACCAGACTGATCATTCACAACAGGGTGTTTTTGTTTTTTTTCTCATTCAAAGCTTTGTGACAAGTTTACAATTTTAGAGGTGTGATTCTTTGGGGGGCACTTTTGTGAATTGATGGTTTGCAAAGTCTTGGAATGTGTGTAAAAGCTCAACTTGCTTTCAGGTTGAACACTAGGATGTTCATGCATCCCTAGTCAAACAGAATAATAACCACTATGAAGTGTACTACCACTACAAATTATTTCTTGATTACCTGCAGTTTCACAGGCTCAGGAAGTTTCATTTGAAGAAGACCTTCTTCTGGGACCTTCTCTCCTTTGATTTCATCCTCTTTTGCCTCAACCATTTGTCCCTGTGAAATTAGTTCCTTTGCTAGTACTTGAGTTTCCTCTTCATGGCCTGTATCCTCTTTAAAAACACTAGGCTCAATTAGCTGCAAGATATGCTTCAGGTCACCATTATGGAAGATTCCCATGATAAGTAGAGTGTAAAAAAGTTTGATCAAAGGAACAAATAGAAACTCTGTTGTGCCACCCACTGGATCTCTGACATGGAGGCTGCCTTCCTGAACTGCCTCTGTCAGCATCTCTATAGTTTTAGCTTTTAAAATTTCCAGGGGAAATTCAGGACTGTACTGGTAGCATTCATTGTTAATCCTTACAAAGCTAGGAGAGGAAAATTGTATTCTGGGTCGCAGAGAGGTGCTGAGTCCAATGCCAGGGAGGCCATGCTTTTTGTTTTCATCAGGAAAGAGAGTAATGCTTTTAGTTTCATCAGTCATTGGAACAATAAATTCATTGTTCATCATCAATCTTGCAGTAGCATAAGTATTAAGGTGAATATCAATAAGAAGATCATAATAACCAGCTCGTAACAAGCCTGGCATATATTTGTTCTCAATTGCATACAAAAGCTGAGACTCATCGACATGGCTGCACATTGCATGCGCAACTCGATTGTTTCCAAGTGCACAAACAGCCGAGTACAATCTGAGAGTATGGTAGTGAAATTTTAATAATTCTTCTTGTTCTGTCAACTCTAAAATATCTATTGACCTGTATAAGAAGAAAAATAGAAGTTATGGACATCAAAGAATATGGATATCACAGAAAACAAGAACATTATTTTTATATAATTACAAACTGGTGTTTGACTCACATGGGCATCAAAATGCTATTTAAGGCAGATACTATTAGCTCTGTTAGCTTAAGATTGGCCATAAACTCAGCAGGCCACAAACTAATATTTTTCTTTGGGCAGCAGCTATCTGTACCAAGAAGGAAGGTGCTTCAGAAACTCTGCCAAAATATAGAAACAAGTTTCCAAGAGATAGAAGGGACTGCCTTAGGGGGAAAAAAACACTCAAAACCTTCGCTGCATGAATGTTCTCATACAGTTCTTTGGAATGAGGCCAATGACTACATGTAAATCCTAAAACATCTTCCCCTTGTACAGAACAAAATTATTATCCATTTGTAAAAAATACACAGCATTATAATAAGGAGCAAATTATTTTCCCAATAGTATGACTTGTCACACACTTCCGTTGACTTCATCTTCCCATTTCAACTTCAAATATAAATGCAAACAATGAATACCTGTTTTCCTCTGGAATGTGGAGGGACATGAATTGTAAAGGTTCCAGGCATTGCACTGACCAGCCTTGACGTTCACTGATCCGTGATATATCAACCTTCAGAAAGTGGTTTGGTACTCTGCTCCAAAGTACATGGGTCAGAAACTGAACATGGAGACGGGGAGGGCACTGGGGAACTGGGTTTTTGTGCTCACTTTTGAACAAGCCAGCTGACAGTGGCATGACATTCTGGAGAGGAGTCAATAGTCATTGTTTAGTACATGGTAAAATACAAAATGCCAATATATCACTATATGGCCATGATCAAGAGGTGTACGGATTAGATTGACATGTGCAATGAGACACTCTTTTCTAAATTTCAGTTCACTTCGTACCATTCCTCTCTTGCCTGGCACAAGATACTTTAGTAAAAATAAGTTTTGATGTGACAAAGGAAAAAAAATATGAAAGATTATATCTATTCATGCATGAACAGATATATTTGCATATGTGTAAATGAGTTCACTGGGATGGTTCCTCAAGCAGTTTTATCAACTATAATGTTATGGCTATCTAAGTGTTCCCTTGGGGATAAGCAAATCACAACTGGAGCCTATCCAGATTGTGAAAGTACTATGGGGAGACTGCATCACAGCCCAATCCCCCCCCCAACAGTTAGTCCAAGGAGAAGAAAAGGGTAGTGGGCTTTCAAATTGAGGGGATAGAATCCAGCATGCACCATTGCCACCAGATCCACCCCTTCCACAAACTTCCCACATACATTTCTTCCCCCTCCTCACCCACCCTCTGAGTCTCCACTGCTACTTTACCTGGTATGGCAGGCACAGCGGCAGAGTTATAGCACTCCTACATCTTGCAGAAGCGCATGCAAAATGGCCACTGACAGAATGCTGTGTGCTCCATCGGCAGCCATTTTACGGCAATGGAAGTGCCTTCTGCTATCTTTAGACGCGCTGCATGACAGCCCAATCTTCCATAGAATTGGGCTGTGCATGCACCCCAAATATTCTATGCCTGAAACATCTTAGGGATAGAAATTGGTCAACTCACAATATGTTATCTACACCTTTGTTTACATTCTGAAGAATGTAAACAAGAGCCATGTTTCTTTGTGACAAATGTATGTCGACAAATCTGCAAGGAATTCCGTTACTCCAATTGAAAAGAAGTATGCAAATCTCCTGTGGTACACGTGGCTTCCCAGGACGCAAGCATGAAGTGATATACATGCAACTTGAGAAGACAAACACCATTTAAAAGTCCCTTGCCTTCTTCTTCTTTGTTCTTTATTTGTTTTCCCCTAACCATTCTTTTTTAGGGACATGGTGGCGCTGCGGGTTAAATTGCTATTGCTGAACTTGCTGACCGGAAGGTTGGCAGTTCAAGACCGCGCGACGGAGTGAGCTCCCATCGCTTGTCCCAGGTCCTGCCAACCTAGTAGTTTGAAAGCATGTAAAAATATGAGTAGATAAATAGGTACCACTTTGGTGGGAAGGTAACGGTCCATGCACCTTGGCATATAGATATGCTGGCCACATGACCAAAGAAACTTGTTCTCAGGACAAACGCTGGCTCTTCAGCTTAGAAACGGAGATGAGCACTGCCCACTATAGTCGGTCACGATTAGACCATTCAGTTGTGGGGAAACCTTTACCTTTTAATCCTTCTTTATTGGGTAGAGAACTAGATCGCATCTCTCCTAGGTATATTATTCAGGAGAGTCAGGGTTTCCCAACCAAGGTATTTAGTGGCTGAAACAGAACTGAAAAGGGGGGAACACATTCTGCTCTTGCTCTTGTGCACAGCCTCAGTAGGCCACCCATATGATAAAAAGAGTGGTGTCTCCACAATGTTTGACGTTGTACACTCAAAGAAAAATGATATAAAGAACATCCTAAACCCAACAACTCAGCACAGAAGCAAATGGGTTTTAAAATTTACCTTTATTCTTCCCAACTCAAACTGGAAAACATTGGGGCTTGTAGCTTGTGCAAATACTGCAGGAAATAATTTAGTGCTTGGTTCAACCTGAATCATGAACAAACAGAAATGTATTCTCATAAAAGAAATTATCTGCATGAAGCAAATGTTTCTGAAGATGATTTTTTTGAATGACTATTGCCTTGTTATGAAAGTCTATTATTATTTTCTTAAACGAATGATAACCTAAAAATAATTAATAATTACCTGGTAATAGGTGCTTAATTCTTTGCCATTAGCTGTGAAGGATAGGAGACCAGTCGCAGCATCAACCAGACAACCAATCTCTAATCCATTGTTGTTGCGTCCTTGTCCTGGACTCATGCTTTCTCCTGCACACACCATATAGCAGTTGCTTCGTTTGATACTGCATTTCAAAAGAATAATAGCACATGAGATTTTATGGTAGGTTAATCTCACAAGTCAGGACTCAAAGTTCCATGGGGCATAGGTGAATACATGGATTTCTAACTGTGCATGGACTCTCTCATTCTCTTCTATGTTAAAGAAAGGGGAAAAAAAAAATTCCAACTTTATGCCCAGCATTCACACAAAAGAAGCACTCTCCATGTGTGCATTACAATTCCTATACATACATTAGAGAAACTACATAGTGGTCAATGAATGCAATTCAAAGTTGTATGTCTCAATTCCAACAGGGCTTATCAACCTGATAAGGGATAATCAACCTGTATTACTAAATACAACAGCAATATTTTCACTGACATGATTAAAAAATGATTTTACATGTTTTTAAAGAAAAACAAAACCAACCTCTCATGAACTTTTCCTTTTTCATCGCCTAGGGTTACGGTAACAGTTCGGACCCTGTCCAAATCAAAGCTTGTGTCATATTGATGGAAATCCGATGTAATCCAGCCTACCCAGACATTGGCAGGTTCTTGTCCAGGAAAGATACGTACAGAATAATAGTACTGTCAAAAAAAAATTGACAATAAAGCCAAAGTCTTACTATTTAATGTTATTCTCACTCAGACATCTGACTTATAATTAGGACTTGTTCAAAATTGTTCTTGTGCTTTCCATTTAATTTTTCCTGCAAAATTGCCCCCCTTTTTGTTTTATTGATCAGTACCCCTTTCAATCATAATTTCTGTAAATTGAATTGGTTGAATTATATGCTCCCTCAGTACTATTAACAGTGTAATTTCATGTGATCTATAAAACGTGAAATCATTACAATAGATGAATCAGTACTGAGAATACCATGGTGAACAAATTACATCTAAAATCATTTGAAAGGGAAGGTGAAGTTTCCAAAACTTGGTCAGAGCAATATTGATTCCCAGCCCTATCAACCAGACACTAAGCTTACAATAATAAGCAGCACAGTGGTGGGAGACAGGATTGGCCGTATTGACCTCTTCTGCAGTCATGGAGTAAGTCAAAGGACTTACTCCTATTCCAGGCAGGCAGGCAGGCAGGCAATGCCTGCAAGAGGGGGCAAAGCGTTTCTTCAACCTCTCCTGTACCAGAAACAATGCAGCATCCCCACTGAAGCAAGCACTTTGGAAAGTCTAAATTTTAAAATAAAAAATAAAACACCATGACATATGGTGGTGTTTTTAATGCAATTCGTCAAAATGAGGAACAACTGTGAAGAAACCATTATTTAAAAATAATTAAATAGGTAATTTTTAGCAAAAAGTAGTCTGTAATTCATGTACAACTGTAAATAAAGTTATGTTGATCATGCCTGTGATAATTTCAGTGTAATATTGTCAAGAAATTCTTTGAAAAAACAAGAGTAAAAATATTAATACTGAGTTGCCATACTGTAGATGTTTGCATTAAGTAATCATAGTCATCTCTTTCATCAGCTAGGACATCTTCAGTAAGCCTGGCAGAGTGGCTTGCGCTGTAGTCTGGTTTTGTCCTTCTCAGCATAAATCTGTAGCATATTAAAATAAAGGAGATAAAAATAGTCTGTAGTTTGTAGTCTATACTATTTTTGTAAGCTCTGAATGCATCAGTTGAATAGCGATATCCCTATGTACTCCATAAAAGCTGTTTATTGCCTTAATATATCTGGAAGTAGAATACAGGTTGTTGTTTTTTAAAGGCAACCAAATAATGGCAGACCAAACTCCCAATTATTCAGTTGTAAATTAATTCTTCATAAACCCCCAAGGTAATGAACACTTATATTATTTGACTTCATTTATCTGAGAAGCAGAAAAGTCATTTAGAGAAAAGAAGTGACACATTTTTAAAAGAAGAGATAGAACGAGAATATTTAGTTACAAAAAATAGCTATTCATATTAAACTATACAAGGAGCTAAATCTATCATGTCTACTCACTTTGTCAAAATATACAGATCATCAATTTCAATTTTTTTTTCTGGTATTGTGAGGGAAACAAAGAGTGTATCCTAAGGTGATCCTAAGGTGTATCCACTTGTGGAAAAGCCCTGTTTGCACAAAGCACAAGAAGTGTTCTACAACACTCCAATATTTGCCCCTGTACTGAAGCTCCCCCAGCCTTCAGAAACTATTTTTCTGGTGGTACCTGGTGATATAGAGGTTGGCAACAATTCCCTTCCTTCATGACAGATACTGGACTTTTGCCACACCCAGAAGACATTCAGATACAAACCAGTTACCTTTTCTCAGCTTTTATTCTGATAATTTTAATGGGCTTTGTATTAAATTTTTTAACAGCCTTGAGAAAATGTTTCATAATCTTAGTTTTATGCAAGGGAACGTTAGGGTACAGATAAACAGAAAAGATTGGCAGTAGGAAGCAAGACATTTGTTGTCCCTGCCTTAATTGCCAGTTTAAATAGCCACCCGACAAAATTTATTTACAGTGTGAATAGGAAAAAAGAACATATTTTATCCCCTTGAGAATAAGCAATGCGATTTTTAAAAAACCTAAAGAGATCAAACCAGTTGACCTTTGCTTGAGGCGTGAAGGTTTTTCTTGTGTGTAATCTTTATGGTTATTGAACTCTGATTTTATAGCTTCTTTTTCAGCACGATCAGGTACCAGATGACCATGAGCAGTCTTCATAAGGACTTCAAAGTCAGAATCAGCATCACAATCATCCAAGTCATTCTTTGGGCCAAAAAGGTTTGAACCTGGCAGTCCTCCTCCAGGCATTTTAGAAAATACCTCTGCACACTCAATAGGCATGCTGAGACGATAGAACATGATGTCTGTTTTGCTGTTTTGAGACCCAAAGGACTTCTGTGTGACCTTCAAGCATGGAGAGCTGTCTGCAGTGCCATCTATTCTTGTAACCTATAAATGCAAAAGCTTAAGTGTAAAATTAAATTGGCTATGAATGGGAGAACAGTTAGCTACACTATATAGGATAGAGCAGTGGTTCCCAAGATATGGGTCACAATCCGCCATTGGAAACGTTTACTTGGCCATTCGCCTTAACACTGATTGTGGCAAAGAATAGCTCCAATTGGGAATCGGAGTGCATGTCTGGTTTTCACGCAAAAACTGGAAATGCACTCTGTTTCCCAATCGGAGCTATTTGTAGCATTGGAGAGGCCTGTGAAGGGGGCTGCAGGCCTCCCAAAGGCTGGCGCAACCTCCCCCCAGGTATGACTCCCCTGAGAGCCCACAGTAAAACTATTGCTGCGGTGCTGTCAGGCACCCCCCCCCCATCTCAGCCAACACTTACTACGGTGCCAAAGTCCAAGAAGGACTTTGAGAACTGCTGTGATAGAGAAAAGAGAAGAAAAAGACCCTGTATGGTAAACCTGAAGACAAATCCTGGGTTATTCTAATTTTGTACAGCAGTGGTGCTTTATCAATAACAACACACTATCATTCCAATCCTATTCGGCACTTCAGTTGGTAGAACAAGTGTTCCACCAACAGAACCTGCCATATGGCACTCACAAAACTACTCCAGCAGTGCATGTTGCTTTGTGCCGCCAATTCTTTTTAAATATGCTTCTACTCGAGCTGAGCTGATCCTATTCCCGCACCTGTCATTTTCTCTGACCCCCAAAATTCCAGACAAAATGATGGGAGAAGTGTCCTTATTTCATGAGAGCCAGGAAAGCTGGGAAGGTTACTGGTGGTAACAGTGGGCTTCCATCTTGCTTTCAGCTGAAATAAGAGTGGTTCTGTGTATGCAGACATTTTGGTCTTAAGCAAGATAGAAGTTCACCATTACTGCTGTTAATTACTGCTGTTAACACCATTACTGCTGTTAAACTCACTCCAGCATTGTTGCCAAAGTTCAGAGTTGGGCCCTGAAACCAGAAATAGCTCCCCAAAAACACTGGCAAACAATTCACTGAGGCATTCCTCCCACGATGGCAGGAAGAGGAACACTTGCCAACGAAGATGAGTCAGCAAGAGACAGTGGTGGAACAGGATGGGAGGCAGAAGGTATGTTGTAGGTGGAAGGGTGGCACCCTGTGCTAGTGACTTGTGCTGGATGCTATCTCTTTCCTCACATCCCAATCTGCTCCCTCCTTTCTCTCCTCAGACTTGTGCCAGCTAAAGAGCTGATGCAGGTTCAAGGAGAGCCTTGGCTACCAGGGGTCTTATGGGGAAAGTAAGGGAAAATACTAATCCCCACCACCACCACAGCATGCAGCACAGCCTGTTTTGGCATGGCTGCATGCTATGGCAGAGAAAACATAGGAGTGGCCACAACATTAAATTAATATATATCAAACCTCAATATGTTCATTGTTTGAGTGAACTGGAAGAAACTGGGGTAGTCTCTTGCTCAGCCAGATGGTGATGTCCCTGTTTGTGTTCACTGCAAAAGGTTCATAGCCTTCTTGTAATCCACAGATAGTGAAATATTTCAGGGTGCTAACATCTTTACCAAAGTTCATTCTGCTGACCTGTGATAATCCAAGGCTACATGCAGGTATAAAACCTACCGAAAAAGAAAAAAGATGCAATCTGTGAACCGTAAGTATTAACATATTTGCCTTATTTATTCATTCCCCACCCTGATTTATAGTCCTATCCATAATGAACAATAAATAACTTTTAAAGCATGCATCATTACATCCGGATTAGCAATTACCAGGAAAAATATAAATTCCGTACTCATGCACAATTCTCCATACCTCAAGAGTGTAAGAAGCCCATATATACATAATGTCATTCCTGAAAATATGGTAAAAAGCAAAAAAAAAATGTATGTCTTTCTTTTTTAGTTTTCAACATTGATAGAAATTGTGGCTCCAAATACAGTACAAATGCACTACTATTGATTTAAATGAAGTCAGGATTTAGGTCTGAATAGAAACTCCTCAAAAAGTCATAGCACAACTACAGTAATCACTGCTCTATCTCTAAAAAAGAAAGATAAAGTCTCTCTGGACTCAACATTCAGATAAAGAAGTCTTTCCCCCAAACCCTGATGTGTAGAGAGTCTAATCACATTCACACAAACCAGGTTCAATTCCCTGGTTAGTGACTGCCAATTTAGAACTCACGGTTTGTAAGTAACGTTAGAATTCTTTGGCCCATTATGCATAACTTTGCAATTAATTAAATATTCTCTCTGTTGCCTCCTGTAGCATTAGTCTACCCATTAGTCTAAGTTTAGTGTTCTCAGTGTCTACTTTCATTTTCTCAGTGTTCTGTAGCAAGCAAAGCAAAAAAAAAAAACTACAAAAAAGCCTTTGCAAATGAAGAGATGAGTCATGAATGCAGTGAATCATGGCCTCTGCGGGCCGCAGAAAGCCCTCCAGACCCAACTGGTCAGGTTCGGAGGTTGGGGGGGGGGGGTAGTTCGGCACCCGCAGATAATGAAATCCATGGATGCCAAACCTGCAGATAACGCAGGCCCCCTGTACTGAAACAGACAAACACTGGGGCATATCAAACATGGTCTTCTTAACACCTCACATAACAGATTAAACTTCAAGCAGGAGATTTCAACAAAGCCACATGCTCTAGGCACCCAGGATACCCAGGACCAAAGTGTACTTTATGAAAAATGAATAAATTGGATGTTTTTCACTTTAAAATACAACACAAAACAATTGAGAGACATAAAAAAAGACAAGAACATTGCTTAGTAGTTAGGGGGGGGCTTGAGCACTTGGCCCCTTGCTATACAGTTTGCCTTCATTATCGGTGGGTTTGTGATCCCACAACTAATGCAGAATGCAAGCCTCTGCAGGAGAGCCCCAGAGGAACTCCTGGACGTGACCAGAACTCATGCCTGGGAGGTCTTCTGATACATGGGTAGGCCATGTGCGACCTCCCCATGCCTCAGAAGTCCAGCCAGAGCCTTTGGAGTGCCAAGTCTGGTATTTCCGGCTAGGCCCCTCTGCGGATTTAATTAACCTAACCTGCGCATATAACCCTAACCAGATAGGCCTTTCCAAAAAGACTCTGGCCGACTTTCTGAGGCATGGGGAGGCCACAGAGGCTTGTCCGGTATTTCCAGCTGGAATCCCTGTGGCTGTAATTATCAATGGATATTGGTATCTGAGGGGATGGGCGTGTCCAGGAACTGATCCCCAGATAAGAGGATACCAAGGAACCACTATAATTCCAATCCTGATCAATCTCTCAGATATAATTTCAATGTTAAAAAAAAGCTTGCCATGATTTTCAGTTGAATTTTTTCCCAAACAAGCATTTGGTTTAATTTTTTAATGTGGAATAATTTTTGTGCCCATTTTGAAGGTGTGCAGAACAGAGTTCTTCCCCTGCCATTTACTTCTCACAACAACAATGTGAGGTAAATTGGACTGGGTTTTTTTTTCCCTTGGGTATATTCTTCCTGTGGAAAACAAAAAGTAAAAATGTCCCAAGTCATTGAGGAGGAAACCTTTTTAAGCATTTTTTACTGGAAGAAAGTACAAATGATTACAAGACAGAAAAATACAATTGTTTCACATATCACACAGAAGACATGTATTCAAACACTAGAAGCAAGAGACCTGTTTTGCAAATTCATTCCTACATGCAACACACATAACATACAATCCAAGAATTCATTTTTCAGATAGCTGCCAATCACATAAAATACAGTTGGCCCGTATTTACTGTGGATTCAGAACCTGCAAATTCCACAGCTTAGCCCCCCTCACCTTCAGAGGGTATTCTGAGCCCTGCAGAAGTTTCATGCATCTGCCCACAGCCTCTGTGGGCCTCAGAATGTGCGTTAGGACAAAAAAAGTAACTTCCAGATTTTTGGCAAAACCAGGTTTATAGGCCTTTAAAAGGCATTCTGAGGCACCTCCAGTTTTACCAAAAAAACCAAAAGTGACGTTTTTCACTTCTAAACCTCATTCTGAGGCCCACAGAGGCCACAGGCATATGAGCGCGGCTTCTGCAGAGCTCAGAAGAGCCTCCTGACCCGACCAGAGCCCACGTCTGGATCCACCACCAGATCAAAGACCTCATGGGAAAGCCATCATGGGGCTGCTCAATTCTCTGCCAGCAAAATAGCCAGTGGAGACTCAAGGAGTTCTATTGTGGGGGCCAGGGCTTTCCCCTGGGGAAGGGGCGAATGTTCCCTTCCTCCAAGGAGATTCCAGTGGCTGCCATGGATCCCATAGGATGCAGCAGTAGTCATTTTGCTACAGCTGCTCCTACAGGAGCCAGGCAGCTCAGGACTGTGCTGTCCAGCAGCAAACCTATGTACACTTACCTAAAAGTAAGTTCCACTGACAACAATAGAGCTTACGTCTGAGTACATATGGTTACGATTGGGCTGCTTTAACAGTGCTATCCTAGGCATATATATTCAGATGCAAGTCTGAGTATTCCGTTCAATTCAATGGAATTCAGTGGAATTCAATGGAACTTACTGTCAGGTAAGTGTGTATAGGATTTCAGCTTGAGTTTATTAGCACAAACCTTAAGTCAAAGTTGTTTTCTGCTTATGAACATAACTACCATTTTTCTAACACCATTCTAAGACTGCAGAAATATTAATACTACTTTCCTGTCAATAGCATTTTAGCAGCTATCAATACATTCATAATCAACGGCCTATTTTGCTTTTTAACACAGCCTTTCAAATAATTTAGAAGAAAAAATCTCGACATGAAAGTTAGTATTATTCTTAAATTATGTCTTTCATTATCTTGGGAAACCCAAGTTTCCATAAGTTTGCAATGCTAGCAACTACATTGGGCACTACGCCCTACCTGTTGGGCACTACATCTCAAGCCTTTCCCTGGTGCAGTACTGAACAATATTTTTATCTCACTGGAGTGTAGAAAAATAAAAAGAAAGATTCTTCAAAATTCTCTTGGCTACATGAAGTGAAAGCCTGTCCATACTTAATTATGCGAGAATTGTCTCTTATGTCTCAACAACACATTTACTCCCAACAATGAATTACAACTTTAAAATATTCTTTAATTTATGAAAATTATGAATTACTTCCTCATATAAAAGTCTTGTCACAGAAGCAAGTCAGCAGCACAAAATTATTCTAGAACTTACCATCACCAACCTCAAAGTCCTTGAATGCAAGCTCAGAGCCTGAATCATCAAGAAGGATTTCACCATTCAAAGTGAACATCATAGTGCGCTCATTCAAGTCAACCATACATCCTACAATATCCCCTGTCAGCCAGGAACGACCAAAATGCTCATTTCCCTGGTGCCACCGTTGAGCCTGGAAAATAAAAGAATTTCATGTGCAACAAAAGGCAGTTAAGAGCATTTATGTTCCTCTGGGGTATGACTAGCAAACAGACCCTTAAAAAACACAGTACTAGAATTACAATTGTCATATTACAAATTCTGAAACAATGCCTAAGCTAAGTATCGGCAGACTTTCAAATTCTTTGATCAATTCTGTGCAAGTACATAGAAATACTGTAAAACCACCTAAAGTTAGAGGCCAAGTCATTGTTTCAACACAAACAATAGCAATAGAAATCAATAATAGGTTGTGTATGAGAATAATATAGTTACATTGCAAGCCTTTATGGCTGCTTTCAAATATTTGTGAAAATAAAATGTATGTGCTACATCTTGTCCTTCCATCCAAAATCTCAACACTTTTTTTCACAATTATTTTCAAAAGGATGACTTATTTAAGGGTGCAATCCAAGTGCACACTTGGGCCGATGCTAGCTGCTTGCGTCAGCCCTGTGCATGCAGCACTAGTGTGAGAGCACCGTCCCAGCACGTACTACACTGCTCCTGCACCAGCCAAATTCATGCCAGCCCGGGGAACGGGGGTGGCGCTGGGATGCAGCAATTAGGCCGCATCCAAGCTTCCATCCCCGCATGCGCGGCACCCTCAGTTCTGCGCCTGCTAAATAGCAGGTGCAAATCTGAGGAGCCCATAGGCATGGGTGACACCTACCCCAGAGTAAGGGTGCAAGCGTGCCCTGCCCCAGGGAGGCTCCTGCCTGCTCCCAAGCTGTGCTGGAACGGGCAGGCCGGTAAGCCTGCGCTGTATCCAGCACAGCTTAGGACTGCACCCTAAGTATCAGGAATATTGTCATGGCTAAGGGCGCAATCCTAAGCAGCGCCGGAATGGTGAGGCCAACGGGCCTGCGCCATATCCAACACTGCTTCAGGGAGGCTGGAGCCTCCCCGTGGCAAGGGCATGTTTGCGCCCTTACCATAGGGGAGGCTCCAGCCTCCCCGGTGTGCTCCTCGGATCACACTGTTTAGCAGATGCAGATCCGAGGGGGCTGCGCAGCTTCCTAATTGGGCTTAGGCCATGTCCAGAGCCAACCCACGTCCCGGGCCAGCATGCCTGCTGGCACTCCCACATCCCACCCAGAACCTCCCTCCCCCGCCCACTCCTCGTCCCAACATGGCACCTCCCTCGCGCCGGTCAGCTTTGGCCTACGCAAGGGAGGCGCTGCGCGGGAGCAACGGGACCAGCGCGCCGGTCCCATTGCCTTAGCGCCAGTGCAGGGGTGCCGCTTGGCACCCCCACGTTGTCGCTGATGATGTCGCATTGACACTATGACATAGTATTAGTGCAATGAGCAGGCCAGGATTGCGCTGTAAGTCAAGTCTTTCATGGGGCTAGGACCTTCTCTTTGGTGCCCAGCACTTTCCAGAGTGTAACCCTCCAGTTAATGGAAACAGTTCAGGTTAATTAAATGGCCTCTTCCTTAAGACATAAAATGCTCTGCCTGCTTTTAAAAGACACCTCAGATCGTACAGGTATCTGCTCCCATAGAATGCTTCTACTCTATAAACTTTGCCATAAAGTTCCCATCACTTCAGAACACAAAGCAAAATAAGAAGTCTGTACTTTATTTGCACTGTATGAGATGCATGACAATTGTTTCTCATGAAATTTATTTATGTTATCTATTTGAAGAATGTATACCCTGCCTTTCCTATGCCAAAGCAAATGCCCAAAGTGGCAAACAATGCATACTGCAGATTCTTATGTGAACTGAGTCTATTGCTTTCCTTAAATCATAAATACGGTCCTATGTCTGTTAAGGAAAGAGAAAAAAACTGCTTTTAAGCCAAAAAGAGATATCAAAATATTATCAAACAACAGACTGAATTCTTGCCCAATTAGGTACAGGTAAATTCTATTGATTTAAATGGAGTTGGACCATAGGTAACGGCAGTCAAAATAACAGCTAAGGAAAATAGGTATATGTAAACAAGAAAGCAAACAATAAAAATCACCTGAACAAAACCAGGTAACAAGATAATCGTGGTAACTGTATTCTTTATCACTTACATTAGACCCTCCATATCCGCGGGCCCCGTATCCACAGATTTAACCATTCGTGGATACAGAGGAACCGCAATTACAGGCAATCATCATTATTAGCTAGGGTTAGGCTCGTGGAAAAACTAGTGGATACCAAACCATTGAACCTATGAGGAAAATGTGACTAGGTTTCAGGGATCCTCTTCACCATATAATCTATGAACATTATGAACCTGAATCTTACACTGAAGTCTATGGGTTGAATGATAGCAAGGGCAGCATCCAGCATACCAAACTGATTCTTTTTATGGAACAATTCCTAACTCTAGCAAATTAATTATTATTCCTTCCTAACAAGACTATACAGATATAAAATATATTGTGCAGTATGTACATGACATCCAAAGGCTTGAACTGTTCTTCTTGGCCTCTATTCTAGAACCCCACAAACACTTCCCTTTTTGAATGCAGTCTTGGCTGCATTCAGGAAGGCAAAGAGACCTCCAGAAGACAGAAGAGATGTTCAGATCACAGATATGGAAGAAGAGTTCAAGAAAAATGAGACAGATGGCCCAACAGCCCTTCACGGATGTGAATTTGAGGGCAGTGAATTTGTATACGCTGAGGATTTACTGTACTTATCTAGAGCCTCCAGAGGCTTCTCTTGGGTCAGCAACCAACTCTATTGGCCTTTAAGGCCTGAGAATGGCCCATAGAAGCCTCCTGTACAAATGTTTTTTAACTTCCAGTCTGACCGGAAGTAGCTTCAGGAGGCTTCTATGGGCCATTCGGAGACTTCCAGAAGCCAATAGAGTGGATTGCCAGCCCAGCCCAGGAGAGGCCTCTAGAGGCTCAAGGTAAGCAATTGTGCAAGCTTTGGTAGTGGACCCCAGCTTCTGCAGAATTCCTTATCCATGGGGGGAGGGGTCCACTGTATCAAATCACCTTAATAAGGAGGGCCCACTGTAACTGAAATCACAGAAAATAATTGAAAATCCTAAAAGTTTCACACTGCAAATTACAGAGCCGATAGCCTCATACTCAGTGGCGGCATTCAGCCGGTACGCTGGGCGGGAGGAACGGGTGAGCGGCAGCTCTCCCGTAGCTTACCACTCCGTTTCGCCGTCTTCCCCGCCCCCGTGGGGGCGGGGAAGACGGCGAAACGGACCGGGACGCAACGGGCGAGCTGCCGCTCACCCGTTCCTCCTGCCCAGCGTACCGGCTGAATGCCGCCACTGCTCATACTCTACTGTCAAACACTCTTGAAAAAAATATATTTGCTAAACATAATTTAGGGTGCAATCTTAACCTGCGCTGGAAAAGACAGGCTGGCCGGCCTTTGCTGTTCCAGTTTGAAAGCAGGCTAGAGCCTTCAAGAGGCAAGAAGACTAACATCCCCTTACCCCTGGGTTGGCGCCAGCTGTCCCTATGAGGATCTTAGCAGGCACAAATCACAGGAACAAATCAGAGCAGGCCACGGCTTGGAGTTAGCATCTGGCCTAGGTTGCCCAGGGTGGCCCCACCATGCTCACGGGCCCAATCTGCCTCTTAGACCTACTCTACCTGCTCAAATCACCTCTGTTCTGCCCTACCATCACCCTCTCCCACCTCCTGTGCTGGTCTGCTCAGGCTGGCACAAACTCACCTTTTCCCAGTACTGATCTGGCGCTGCTGGGCCAGTGCACATCTGTGCTTTACGCCATGTTTGTGATACTCAGGAGGGACTTGTGCCGGCTTGGGAGGTGGGTAGGATTGTGCTGCCCAGCAATTATAATAAGAGAAATAACGCATTGGAGTCTGCCGTGAGTTTCAAAATGAGTGTGGTGTGTGGGGGGCTTACAGGCATGCCCCAGTATCTGCTGGGGTTCTGTTCTGGACACCCAGCCACCCCTGTGGATACCTGAAACAGTGGATTCTGGGGACGCCTTTTAAAGATAGGGGAACATCTTTAAAAACCTTGTTTCATTGCAACAAGGTAAAAAAAATGAGATTTCTTTATTAAAGGATACCTGCTTCTAAAAGTATGTGTTCTAATTTGTTTCTCTCCAAAACATGGTGGTGCATAACATGAGGCATCAATGCACACTGCTTCATTATGCTTACTGGCAACCTCACAAGTATTACAGATTAATTTACACATACCTTGAATCCATCAAAGACAAATGCTTGTTCATCTGACCCAAGTTCTTGCTCCGGTTGACCACCTGGCCTGGCCCAGCCAACCCTCATGTCTCCTGCTGTCACTGCTTCAAATTCGAAATACCACTTCCCGGTTTTTACGGCGTATGTCTTCTCTGTGCGAAAGATCCTGAACCTTTCCATCATACCACAGAACGCATCTGGTCTCGTGGCTGAAAAGATGAAAATACCTGAATACATGTATTTCATTTAAATAAACAAAATGAATAAAAAAATCATGTTGTTAGTAAAATAGATTATTAAAATGTTCTAAGGCTGCTGCTGTCTTTCTCTCAAATTACACCTGACTTCAGTTGTTATTATGGTATTATTGATTTCAAAATTGTGGATGGCTCAATGCTGTGACACTTCTACACTTTGAAGTTCTAATACGAGTCAGTATAAATGAGAAACAAAGGGGCAGAAAAGTGACCAAAATGATTACTGGGCTTGGGCACCTTCATTGTGAGGAAAAGTTACAGCATTTGGGGCTCTTCAGTCTAGAGAAGAGCCACCTGAGGGGGGGTCACCATTGAGACAAAATTATACATGAGACGGATAAAGTGGATAGAGGTATACTCTTTTCCCTCTCACTCAACACCAGAACTGAGGGGAGCCACTAAAATTGAGTGTTGAAACAGTTACTGTAGAACAGAAAATATTTCTTTACCCAGTGTGTAATTAGTTTGTGGAACTCATTGCTGCATGATGTGGCGATGACATCTGGCCTAGATGCCTTTAAAAGGGGATTGGACCAATTTATGAAGGAAAACTGACAGATACCAACTTTCCTAAACCTACACATTGAGATCATGAACAAAGATCATGAACAGGACCAGAGTCTACTCAAGAGTAAAAGAGCAAGGCAGAGGCTCTTAGGAAACAAAACAGGGGAAGATAAAAAAGAAGATAAACTACATATAAATAAGTCACCAGGCCCAGATGGTATACACTCAAGAGTAATTAAGGAACTAAAGAACGAAGTTGCTGACCTCTTAACTAGAGTATGCAACTTGTCCCTTCAAACGGCCACGGTACCAGAGGATTGGAGGATAGCCAATGTCACGCCAATCTTTAAAAAAGGGAGAAGGGGGAACCCTGGAAACTACAGGCCTGTCAGCCTAACGTCTGTTCCGGGTAAGATGGTGGAAAGCCTCATCAAAGATAAAATCCTAAAACATGTAGAGGAACAAGTACTGCTAAAAGAAAGTCAGCATGGCTTCTGTAAGGGTAAGTCTTGCCTCACAAACCTTTTGGAATTCTTTGAAAAGGTCAATAGGCACGTGGATGTGGGTGAACCTGTGGATATCATATACCTGGATTTTCAGAAGGCATTTGACACGGTCCCCCACCAAAGACTGCTGAAGAAACTTCACAGTCAGGGAATAAGAGGGCAGGTCCTCTTATGGATCCAGAATTGGTTGAGGGCCAGGAAACAGAGAGTGGGGGTCAATAGGCAATTTTCAGAATGGAGAGAGGTGAAAAGCGGAGTGCCCCAGGGGCCCGTGCTTTTCAACTTATTCATAAATGACCTGGAGACAGGGATAAGCAGTGAGGTGGCCAAGTTTGCGGATGACACAAAACTTTTCCGGGTGCCAGAGACGACTGTGAAGAGCTCCAGAAGGATCTCTCCCAGTTGGGGGAATGGGCAGCCAAATGGCAGATGCGTTTCAACATAGACAAATGTAAAGTGATGCACGTTGGGGCAAAAAACCAAAACTTTACCTATAGGCTAATGGGTTCTGAGCTGTCTGTGACAGCTCAGGAGAGAGATCTTGGGGTGCTGGTGGACAATTCAATGAAGGTATCGACCCAGTGTGCGTCAGCAATTAAGAAGGCCAATTCCATGCTTGGGGTCATTAAAAAAGGGGTTGAGAATAAAACAGCCAATATTATCATGCCATTGTACAGATCAATGGTAAGGCCACACCTGGAATATTGTGTCCAGTTCTGGTCGCCGCATCTCAAAAAGGACATAGTGGAGTTGGAAAAGGTGCAGAAGAGAGCGACAAAAATGATTACGGGGCTGGGGCACCTCCCTTATGAAGAAAGACTGCAGCGTTTGGGGCTCTTCAGTCTAGAAAAAAGGCGCCTGAGGGGGGACATGATTGAGACATACAAAATTATGCATGGAAGGGATAAAGTCGATAGAGGGATGTTCTTTTCCCTCTCTCAAAACACCAGAACCAGGGGGCATCCACTAAAGCTGAGGGTTGGGAGAGTTAAAACAGATAAAAGGAAGTACTTTTTTACCCAGCGGGTAGTTAATCTGTGGAACTCCTTGCCACAGGAGGTGGTGATGGCATCTGGTCTTGATGCCTTTAAGAGGGGATTGGACAGATTTCTGGAGGAAAAGTCCATCATGGGCTATAGGCAATGATGGATTGTGCAACCTCCTTACAAAGGTGGTGGGCTACTGGTACCGGGTGCAAGGGAGTGGCAACAGGATGTAAGCATCTTGTTGTTACATGCCTCCCTGGGGCACCTGGTGGGCCGCTGTGAGATACAGGAAGCTGGACTAGATGGGCCTTTGGCCTGATCCAGCAGGGCTCTTCTTATGTTCTTATGTTCTTAAGGGACAAGAGCAGGATCCCTACTTGAATTTATTTTATTTTTTAAAAAAATCTACCCTAAGTGCAAACCAAAGTTAAACATAAACCTAGGTTAGAACCCAATACAAGCCAGGGCATAAAGTGAAGGCCTAGCAATTTTGGGGCACAGGAGCTAGGTGGGGAAATAAATCTACAGTAGTAACATATAAGTAAACTAAATCTAATATTTAGCTCAGGTCTAAACAGGCCTGCCTCCAATAAAACTAGCGTTTTCTGACCCGAGTGTGACCTTGCAGTCAAAGTCAGCAATCCCCCTCAGGACTTCACACTCCTGGTAATCTCATCACAGCAGTTTCTGGCTGTAATCAGCCTCTATTGTCCTGCTAATCACCACCCCTGGGAAGAGGCGGCCTTTTCAGCCAGCCAGAAGGACAGGGGGAGGACCCAGTTGAGGGTATATAACTGGAACTTTCTAGCGAGCGGCCTTTTCCTGAACGCGAGTTGCCTCGTTGCTACGAAGGCAGTGGTGTCATCTAAATGATTTCAGAACAGGAACTCGCTTTTGATTGGCGCGTGTCAGGACCGGCCCACCAGAAGTGACATCATAAGCCGGAGGCTGGCGGAGCGCAGGTCTACCTGCGGCTGGTTCCTAGCCAGCGATGACATCAGAGACAAGTGGGCGGAGCCAGCCAGTTCTGTACAGCGCCTGGCGCCTACAGAACAGAAAGCAAAGAATTCCCCCCTCCTCAATTGCAGCTCCAATAACGACGGGGACAGTCTCCCAAAGAAACCTCACACCCAGAGCGCCAGTGAAACGCTCTGGACTGGAGAGACAGCGGCAAAAGCCTTTCCTTGGTCTTCGTGGCTAGGCGAAGTGGAGTTATTCAAAATTGCCAGGGAAGTTGAAAATTGGCACGGGGGCAGCGGCCTCGAAGCCGAGGCTGGCTGAGCAGAATGAAGCAGGAACCTGTGGAAGGGGCTGAGGGGCGGCACCACTCGGACGGCACCCTTGGGCGCTTTCCCACACCAAAGCCTACTTATGCCAGGCAGGTCAGGAGGGCAGCTTCAAAAAGTCCCGGCTCCCCTCCAGGGCCCCCCTCGATTCGCCACCGCACCCCCAGGATGCCCCTTCTCCCCAGTGGGCTGCAGACTCACCAGAGTGGCTGCTGACTCCATGTGTGTGGCTGGAGGGAGCAAGGAAGGGGGCTGTGCAGGACGGGACTTCCCCACTGCAGCCCTTCCCCCTTCGCCCCCCTAGGAATCCGGAGTTGCTCCCTTTAACCCTCTGAGTGCCAGCCAACCAAGAAGAAAAGCTCTTTGCAGAGGAATCGGGAGGGGGGAGGAGGGAGAGTGAAGTGGGCGGAGTCAGCCCTAATTTTAACTAGTGGAACTGAGTTCCCCCGCGTTCCCCCTGCATAACATCACTGTACGAAGGGTGAAGTGAGACAAAGGGTGAGCTGCAACACACGAGTTATGCAGCAGGGCGAGGAAGCCAGGGCCACAGACCCTTGTAGAACTGAAAAACAAACATAGGCATGCAGTTGGGTGGGGGCTATCCAGTGTTTTGCACAGAGTGCGCAGGTATGACTATATGCCTCTGGGGCATAAGTCATGGGTGTGTCCCGGTGCAACAGCTCCAAGCACTCAGGGAACATGTCTGCTCCCTAGAGGCCTTGGTTGTGGACCTGGAGAAGCAGAGGCAGGCAGCAAGGGTCCATGGTGAGACTTTTGGGGACTTGCAGGCTTCGTCCCACCCTCAGATGGGAAGCTCCTCAGCTGCTGGGGAAAGGAGTCTCAGGGCTGGAGGATGTCAACCTGGTATGGAGGGAAGCAGCCCCCCCAGAGGGAATCCAGGGACGAGCCCACATTCAGTTGCACTACGGATGCTCCTCAGAGGGAGGGCAGTCGAAGCCTGCTTGTAGTGAGGGATTCTATGGTCAGGAACATAGAGGGGGGGGTCTGTGATGGGTGTGAGGACCGCATGGTAACTTGCCTGCCTGGTGCAAAGGTTGTGGACAGCACTTCTCTAGGCTGGTAGAGAGTGCTGAGGAGGAGGTAGCTGTCGTGGTGCATATTGGCACTACCGATGTGGGCAAATGTAGCCAGGAGGTCCTGGAGGCCAAATTTAGGCTGCTAGGCAGGAAGCTGAAGGCCAGGACCCCCAAGGTAGCGTTCTCAGAAGTGCTACCAGTTCCACGTGCAGGGCCAGCTAGGCAGGCGGAGCTCAGGGGTCTCAATGCGTGGATGAGATGGTGGTGTCAGGAGGAAGGGTTTAGATTCGTTAGGCACTGGGGGACATTCTGGGACAAACCAGGCCTGTACAAGAGGGACGTGTTTCACTTGAACCAAAGTGGAACCAGGCTGCTGGCGCATAACATTAGAAAGATGGCAGAGCAGCTTTTAAACTGACCCCTGGGGGAAAGCCAACAGGAGCTGAGTAGCATCCAGTTCGGAACTCCTCATCTTTGCAGGATAAAGAAGGAGAAGCTGGAAAACTGCAGAGTAATAGCAGGGTGGGAATTAGTAGTGTAAATATAAAGAGATGAAACAACCGGTCCAGTAGAAAGAAAGGCCAGGATAATGCCCGAAGTCTCCGAGCAAAGATGGGGAACTGGAATGTTTGGTGACTAGGGATAACATTGATATAGTAGGCATAAGAAAAACCTGGTGGAATGCAGAGAACCAGTGGGATACTATCCTATAAACCTATAAACCTATAATCCTATAAACTCTATAGGAAGGACAGGGAGGGGCGTGTTGGAGACCATCTATGTCAAAGAAGGGGTAGAATCCAGTAGGGTAGAAATTGAAGGCGAGTCCAACTCCAACATAGAGTCACTGTGGGTTAAACTACTGGGCCCAAAGGGTGATATAATAGTGGGGGCGTGCTATCGTCCTCCGGATCAAAAATTCGAAGGGGACCTTGAAATAAGGAAACAAATCTGGGAGGCGTCAAAGAAGGACATGGTTGTAATCATGAAGGACTTCAATTTTCCTCATATCGACTAGGTTAACTCATGCTCTGGTCAAGAAAGAGAGACCAGATTCCTTGATGTGCTACATGACTGTGCCTTAGAGCAGCTAGTCTTGGAGCCCACCAGAGGACAGGTGACTCTGGATTTAATATTGTGTGGTACTCAGGACCTGGTTAGGGATGTCAATGTTACTGAGCCATTGGGGAACAGTGACCATGCTGCAATCTGTTTTGCCATGCATGCTGGGCGAAGTGTGCTGAGCAAATCCATCACCAATGCTCTTGACTTCCGTAAGGCAGATTTCCCTCAGTTGAGGAGGCTAATTAGAAAGAAATTGAAAGGGAAGGTCAAAACAGTACCATCTCTCCAGGCTGCATGGAGGCTGTTTAAAACAACCATAGTAGAGGCCCAGCAGGAATGTATGCCACATAGAAAGAAGGGCTCGATTCGGTCTAGGAGGGTGCCTCCATGGCTAACGAGTAAAGCTAGAGAAGCTGTAAAAGGCAAGGAAGATTCCTTCCATAAATGGAAGTCTTGCCCCAGTGAGGAGAATAAAAAAGCACACACACTCTGGCAAAAGAAATGTAAGAAGGTGATCTGGGAGGCCAAGAAAGACTTTGAGGAACGCATGGCCAACAACAAAAAAAGGAATAATAAAAGCTTCTTCAAATATGTTAGAAGCAGTAAACCTGCCAGAGAGGCGGTCGGCCTGCTGGATGGGGAGGGAGGGACAGAGGAGTTAAAAGGGGACCTGGAAATTGCAGAGAAATTAAATGAGTTATTTGCATCTGTCTTAACAGCTAAAGACCGGACAGGTACCGCTGCTTGAACGGCCCCTCCTGACTAAGGAATTAAGTCAGATAGAGGTGAAAAGAGAAGAGGTTTTAGACATAATCAACAAAATAAAGGTCAATAAGGTCAATCAGGCCCAGATGGCATCCACCCAAGAGTTATTAAGGAACTGAAAAACGAAATTGCCGAAGTATAGTATGCAACTTGTCCCTTCAAACGGCCACAGTGCCAGAGGATTGGAGGATAGTGAATGTTACGCCAATCTTTAAAAAAGGAAGGAGAGGGGACCCAAGAAACTATAGGCCGGTCTGCCTAACATCTGTTCCAGGTAAAATGGTAGAAAGCCTCATAAACAAGCACTGCTGAAGGAAAGTCAGCATGGCTTCTGTAAGGGTAAGTCTTGCCTCACAAACCTTTTAGAATTCTTTGAAAAGGTTAACCAGCATGTGGATAGTATATATCTGGATTTTCAGAAAGTGTTTGACACGGTCCCTCACTAAAGGCTACTGGTTAAACTTCACAGTCAGAGAATAAGAGGGCAGGTTCTCTTATGGAGTAAAAACTGGTTGGGGAGCAGGAAACAAAGAGTGGGTGTCAATGGAAAATTTTCACAATGGAGAGAGGTGAAAAGCGGAGTGCCCCAAGGATCCGTCTTGGGACCCATGCTTTTCAACTTGTTTATAAATGACCTGGAGACAAGCATAAGCTTTCTGTGACGGATCAGGGGAGAGATCATTGAGCACTGGTGGACAACTCGATGAAGGTGTCGACCCAGTGTGCGGCAGCAATTAAGAAGGCCAATTCCATGCTTAGGATAATTAAGAAAAAGGGTGGAGAATAAAATGGCTAATATTATTATGCCACTGTACAAACAGATCTTGAGTACTGTGTACTGGTTGCCACACCTCAAAAAAGATATAGGGGAACTAGAGAAGGTGCAGAAGAGAGCAACCAAAATGATTACGGGGCTGGGGCACCTCCCATATGAGGAAATGGGACATACAGCATTTGGGCTCTTCAGCCTAGAAAAAAGGCACCTGAGGGGGGACTTGACTGAGACATACAAATTTATGCATTGGATGGATGAAGTGGATAGAGGGAGGTTCTTTTCCCTCTCTCACAATACCAGAACCAGGGGACATCCACTAAAATTGAGTGTTGGGAAAGTGAGAACAGATAAAAGGAAATACTTTTTTACCCAGCAGGTAATTAATCTGTGGAACTCCTTGCCACAGGAGGTGGTGATGGCATCTGGCCTAGATGCTTTTAAAAGGAGACTGGACAGATTTCTGGAGGAAAAGTCCATCGCAGGCTACAGGCCATGATGAGTTGTGCAGCCTCCTTACTTTAGAGTTAGGCTACCTCGGAGTGCCAGATGCAGGGGAGTGGAAACGAGATGCACATATCTAATTGTCTTGAGTGTTCCCTGAGGCATCTGGTGGGCCGCTGTGAGACGCAGGAAGCTGGACTAGATGGGCCTTTGGCCTGATCCAGTGGGGCTCTTCTTATGTTCTTATGTAAAGTGAGATTTGACAGCGCACATTCTTAGTCATGTTATTCAAACTTTAATGGTTCATTTCTAGCTTCTTGTCAGTATATATCACATGTTTTAAAAAGGTTATAAACAATTTATAGATTTTGCATGTTATTTGTTTCAATCGCTTATTAAAAGAGCAAGAGTTGGGTACCATGGTCTTGGTCAGGAGCCTCAAGGTTAAAACCATAGCCAATGAGGGTACGAACAGCTTCTCTGAGACTATCTTTGTTTGATTTCTTAGTCCGATCATCCAGAAGTGCATAGGGAACAAGGCGAGGATTTCGGCGATTCTTCACATCCTGAAAAACGGTAAGAATTTCATTTATCCAATTATAAAGGACCAATATTCACAGATTTTGACATATTGTTGCAGGAACTCAAGCAATACTAGCACAAAATTTACAAATACTTATTATTTGTAAATTATAAGTAGCTAATGATATATGAAATAGCATTCATGCAGTTAATTGTTTCCAGAAAGAATTGATATATTTTGGGGACCATTAAGGAGTTTCATCTTCAGAAAAGCACATTAGACAACTCTATATCTACATCCAAAGAGAGAGACAACTGAACAGCTGTCTATCTTATATTCAACCCAAACGTGTAAAACAATTCCTATAAAATGAACTGAAATGATGCTTTTAATATTATGTCATAAAAGATCAGGAATGAAACAAAGCATGCAATGTTAGGCAAAGAACAATTAATTACTACAGGTTGGGCCTCTTTATCCAAGGGTTTGACTCAGGGCACAAGCCTATCCTGGAGTTAGGCCGGCACATTTAGGCCAGCAAAGTTTGGCCAGCACAAGGGACACCCTAAAGTATGTTTGGACCACTCCCGGAATAAGAGAGGCCAGCACACAGATGTGTGCCACCCTCCCTGACTCCGAGGATGTCCAAACGTGCTTTATAGTGGCCCTTGTGCCGGCCAAACTTTGTTGGCCTAACTTCAGGTTAGGACTGTGCTCTCAGTGATACAGTGTAGATATAGTGTAGATAGTATAGATGCTGGAAAACCTCACCTGACCCCCCACCAACCAAACGTGACCAGAAGTGCCTTCTAATCACTTCCAGGCTTTCTAAGCCTCAGAACATTTCTGCATGTGACTGGAAGGCACTTCCTGAAGCATCCGGAGGTCCTCTAATAGCCCTCACACATAGATTCCATTATCTGAGGGTTTTGGAATCTGCAGGGGGTCTGGGAACAGATCCCCCAAGGAAAACAAGGGCCAACCTGTATAATAAATACACAATTAAAAGTATTCTGCTTTTGTAAAAATTTCAAATATACAAGTAAATATGGTATTGCATATGCACATGATTATGTACATGAATATATAGTGGCAGATATTTTAACAGAAAAACACACGTGTCTTGTCAGACATTACAGATGTACACATATATAAGCTGAACCTTTTTCAAGATATGCACAAGTTGCAACTAGGAAAAGATTTAATCATTTGTAGGTGCTTAAAGGGGAAAACAATGATGCGTTGTTTTCTTCTCACACATGTGTTGCATTCTAAGAGGTGCATGTGGAAGGCACTACTGTTCTGTATGCTGTTTCACCAGAATTTGCACGACATTGTACAACAATGAATTTAACATTTTAGTCACCAGTGTGATTCTGCAGTGCATTATTGAGTGCAATATGAAAAATATTGTGCCCTGAGTTGCACAAATACAAAATGAGAATTCCAGTCAGATTATTGTGCTTGACAACGTTGCATTATCACATCTGTATGCACAAACCTCAATATGCAAGCAAAAGGATAACTCATTTTGTACAATGATATACGTACTCAAGAACAAAAATTTATCATGAAAACCAAACCTTGTATACTGTAGTAGCTGAGGATCTACAATCAAACCTCGTTAATCACAATATAATTCAGTATTTGCAACCGTGAGGGGCTGTTGGTGACCTACCCTCATTTCTCTATCTGTGATGTAAATAACCTCTCTGAACTTTCTGTGGCTGCCTGGAAGCTCCAGCAATCCTCTCTATTAAAAAGAGAGGTCTAAAACAAGAGAAGCACTGGCAGCCAGGCAATGCCTGATTTACAGCTGATTGGCTGATAACCAGCCCAGGGAGCTACTGCAAAAAAAAACCGGTTCAGGCCTGCCTTGGTCTCACTTTGCTTTTTGTCCCTTGCCAGGTTTTTTATTTGTAGATGCTCCCTGGTCATCCTGAGGTTTGCTCCTTTGTCCATTTTTGTCTTATTTTCCTTCCTGGGCATTTCTGGTCTGCAGAATCTTTTTTTGGAGGGTTGGTGATTCCTTCTGTGATCTGGTGAGAGCCATGTGACAATTTCTCAGTGTTGTGCTGCAGTTTGAGGGACCTTGGAAAACCTAGCAATGTCTTCTCTGTACTGCACCTTAATCTGCTCATTTTTTTGGCAATGATGAGGGGCCAAATGATGAGAGGTTTCTGGAGCCAGGGAGCAGGTGGAGGAGGAGGAAGAAGGGTGGAGCAATCTGCTCCCCCCCTTATGATTCTGAGGCCTTGTTGTCAGGCCAGCAATAAGATGTTGAGCTGCCCTGCTGTCATATGAACATAAGAGCCCTTCACGTTTAGGCCAAAGGGTCCAGCTTCCTATATCTCACAGTAGCTTACCAGGTGCCTCAGGGAGCACACCAGACTACAGGACCCCCATATCCTACGGCCACTCTCTTCCACCTGACATTCTGAGTATCACCAAGCTCTGGCCCACAGACCAGATGCAGGTAAGATGCAGGTTCACTTAAAACAACCACTACCACCACCTTTATTGATGAATAACACACAGGGTGCAATCCTAACCTGCGCCAGAACAGCACAGGCTGGTGGGCCTGTGCTGTATCCAATACAGGTTGGGACTGTACTGGAGCCTCCATGGGGCAAGGGCACATTTGCACCCTTGCTGCAGGGTAGAGGCCACCCCGATGGGCTTCCTGATCTGTGCAGGTTCAGGTCCAAGCAAGCCGCACATTCCAAATTGGGGCTATGTGGCCCAGGGATGAGGCGTTACGGCTGCATCCAACCTCCAGCTCCCTCCCCAAACCAGCCCGCTTCCCAGCCCCCCCCCCCCCCGTTCCGCCCTCCCCCTGCCCTGAAGAGCCACTGCACTGGCCAAACACAGCCAACACAGCAGTGCCTTACCTATCAGCCATTCCGGCACTGCAGTGTCAGCTCAAGTGTTTGCGCACACGTGCTTTACGGCATATGCGTGACAGCATTGGGTCGGCCCTACGGCACGCTTGGATTGCACTGACAGTAACATACAGTGTTAAAATATTATATTGTATACGCAATATAAGAACAGATTCAGGATTATAAAGTTCATGGCGTGTATGGTGAAGAGGGTCCCTTTGCACCTAGCCCCATATTTCCCATAGGCTCAATGATTCACTATCCGCTAACTCGGCATCCGCTACCGCCACCCCAGGAACGCCACTGGAGCTTACAATGAATCCCAACACTGGAATTTTTTCCCATTTTTGTTATGGCTGAGGAAGTTCTCCGTGTAGCGAGATTCATTATGAAAACAGCTAAGAATCTGAACAGGGCTCCAGAAATATATCAAAAAATTCAAGGACAAAGTTATACTTTGTGGCTACATCCTAAATAACTGGTCTATATTTAAGAACAAACAAACCAGCGCCTCAAGCAAGCTAATTATTATGTCACATGCTGCATGGGATTCATCTATTAGCCAGAAAACAGCAACTGCTGTTCTCTCATTCTCTAAACGGTGGTGAATTAGACTCAAGAACCCCAAGTATAATTCTAGTGATGCCTTGTTGGATGAGATTAGTAATTGAAAAGAGAAGTGTGCACTCTTACTTGCATCACATACAACCATTAACAGCACAATCCAAGCGCGCCCCTTGCATCGCCACGACATCATCGTATCGATTCAAGGAGCGGAGCGCCGGCACATGGGCGCCAAGCAGCACCCCCGCGTCGGCGCTGAAGCTCTGAAGCCAACACTGTAAGTAGCGTCAGCTTCAGAGTGCTGACAGAGAGCCTCCCTTGCGCCGACCGAAGATGGATTCTCTGACAAGGGATTCTCTGTCCCGTTTTGGGATGGGGATTGGTGGGAGGGGGGAGGCAGGACTTGGGTGGGACATGGGCGGGCTTGGGAGGTGGCTGTACGGCCACATCCGAAGCCCGTCAGTGAGGCTGTGAGGCCCCAATTCGGGCCACGCGGTCTCTTCGGACCTGTGCCCACTAAAGAGCTATGATCCGAGGAGCACATAGGGGAGGCTGGAGCCTCTCCTATGGTAAGTTGAGTGCACATTCCCTTGCCGTGGGGAGGCTCCAGCCTGTCCTAAGCAGCACTGGATTTGGTGCTGGCCAGCTGGCCTCGCTAATCCAACACTGTTTAGGATTGCGCCCTAAGTTAAATGGATCATGGTGTACATTGAGCAGAGCAGATTTAGTTGGAGGTGGGTAGGGCATAGCAAACTGCTCTCCAAGAGTCCTGCCTACCTGGTTGAGCCCTGCATACATTTCATGGTGAGGCTTACTTTGGGATATACTGTATGTTGGAAGAAAGGAAGCTATGATGGTGCATCCTTCATGGCTGAAGACATCATTCCATTATTACTGCACAAAAGACTATAGGCATAAAGAACGCAGAATTTTTTCCTTCTGAAGGGACTTCAGGGCAGTAGCTGCCCAATAATGGCAACCTCTGATGTCAACCCTTGACACACATGACTCAAGTCTACATGAGTCAGAAAAAACACATGTTTTTTGCAACTCAAGTCTCAAGACTCAAGTTCCCATCCCTACCTGTTTGACTTTTAAGGCTTCCCTTTTCGTATCACTTGGAAGAACAAAAATACGTGGTACAGGCACCCCTCCATGTTTGGGGGGGTTCTGTTTCCTCCCCGCAGCAGGCATGGAAACAGCAGATACTGCCATATTCAAGACTTTGCTGCAAGTACACTTTTACAAACTTTATTTCGGTATGTTTCAATATAATCTGCCCAGTGTTGCATACAAAATGTTATAACTATAGAGAGTATATTTTAATGCATAAAATCCTATGGCTGATCCTATCCAATCCTATGGGTGTGCTGTGCTTCCTCAACTTGTGTTCTGGTGACACAGTGTGCTTTACAGCTGCTGCACAGTGTGACCTGCCATTCTGCGCTGTGAATGGTCATAGCAGGCTCATCAGTAGCCTCCAGAAAAAACCCCGGTACAGTACATTGGCACAAGGAGTGAGCAGTGGGCGGAGTGGAGAAGGGAGAGGGAGAAACAGGTGGAGACTAGGTGGGGAGGTTTTGTGTCAAGGCCAGAAAAGGGGTGGTATTGATGATGGCAACTCCGCCAATTGCTGGCACAAGTCCCGGAAGTCCATCAGAACAGCAGGTTCCCTGGGAAAGGAACAAAGGTTCCCTTAACTATAACAGACTTCTGGGATTGCCCCGTCCCACGCTACTCACCCACCACAAGGTGCATGCGCTGGGGGCATGGAGGCATCAGTGGGAGTGAGTGGGTGGCGGTGGATAGGACTGGGCTATAAATAAAGTATCTAAGACACTGAACAAATTGCATGTGCATGAGGAAAGAGCAGAACATGCAGAGGATACACAAAATCCTGTGGTTCAATCCTGATTTCTAAACCTGAATTTCAGCATTGTGTGAACTGGTCTTGTCCTGCAATCCTATGCACACTTTCCCACTGAAAACAACGGGATATACTTCTGAGTAGACCTACCTAGGATTGTTATGGAAGTCACATGTATGTTATCAAAAATTATTTCCAAAGGTTTAGAATACAAGCAAATTTTGAAACTGCAAGTGAAGCTAAAGAAAGCTTAGCAAACACTCAATGACAAAAAGTGAAACTTCAATTATTCAAACTCAAGTCCTAATATTTGCCATGGATGTTTTTGCTTCTACCAAGATCTCACTATCATCTAGTATTAAAGTGCTAAAAGCCCTCTAGCTCTGCCCAAAGTATCACTTCAAAGTTTTTCAATACAGACTCCTTGGAATTGGAAACTTTTTCTATATGATAGTTTGTTCTCTCGATATATCAAGAGAAAAAAACTTGAAAGAAGACACCATCGCATAAAGGGACACTGTCAAGTATTTTCATTATTTTGTCTTTGCCAATGTAAACCAATGCACTTTAAGAAGATGTGTCTTACTTAAAATACTTACTTCTTTGAGATCCCTGTCATCAATGATGTCAGCACTTTCCTGTGAAGAGGGCATACTAAATAACGTGTGGTCGTCCTGCTGGCTGGCTGGCTGGCTCTGCAGCAGCAGAATAAAAATACTGTGTACAATCATGCAATAAACAGTACCTATTGCTCTTGAAAGTTTTTTGGGGGGAAGCAATGGTGGATTCCAGGGAAGAAAATAAAAACATTCTGAAGGGATTTTCCCAGTAAAGTCTAACAATAAAAAATGGCTAATAATTGGGACATAAACTACTTGACAGTATCCCTTTAATTTTAGTAGTTTTTAAGACACAGAAAGGAATGGTTAAAAGGATTTAAAATATCTAATTTATCATTTAATGAGAGCATGTGTGCATCATACAGTAGTTTTCATGGCTGATTAAGGCTGGAACTGAACATTATGAGAGACACTGGGCTGCTATCACTTTGTGCCCCCCCCCCAATAATGTTTAATGTTTGACATGACAACATTGGGCTATGTGATGCCACATCCCTGCTTGATATCAATCTGTGTGATGATGTCACATCACGTGTTAAATCAGGTGTTATCAGAATGATGAGAAATGGCAAGTCCTTGTCTGTTGAGATGCCCCAAGTATCTTTTAAACGTTCTTCAAACCCAACTCCTTGGGATGGAAAACTTATTCCAGACAATAATTTGTTTCCTCACTGTATAAAGAGCTGCAAAATACCTCAAGTTATCAAATTACTTTATGCAGCACTGTAACATCTCACAGTAATAATCTAAGAATGACAAATGTAACCATATTCCCATACAGAAGCTAAGCAGAATAGAAGCATTTTTAGGACTACAGATGTCAATTATAGGCAAACAATGTAATGTTTATGTAAAAACTAGATGAGAAGCAGTTTTTTGGGCAGGGCATTCTGGTACCTGCATATTTTTCACTTGCATTTTGCACAACGTTCTACGATGCATACCTTCAGATATTTTGTTGGCCTTGATTCCTATACTGCACTTGCTTTCCTATACTAAGGCTGCAAAGCATACATAAGCTTAGCCCCATTGCATATGAGTAAGCATTACCCACTGGCTCTATGAAATAAGACGACAAAGAAGCCAAATTGTAACTAATACTGTAAAAGAGGAAGGAAGTTGTTACAAAGCCGTTCATCAAGAAACTTTGTGTATGCAATTCTAGAGAGTTTGAAGGATGCAGATAGCTATTGAAATAATATTTGGATTGAGATATGTCTGAGATTGAGTGGATTGATATTTGGATTGCGTGTCTGAGATATCGAGGATTCTTTGCCTTCCTTTAGGCTCCTGAAACCACTGAATAGTAGATATGGTAACATTTTTAGGGCACAGAAATCTCTGCTTTTAGGAGACATCTTTGCATCTGTTCAATCACCAACACGTTACGGCAGCCATTTTCAACCACTGTGTCGCAGCATATTGGTGTGTCGTGAATGGTTCCTGGTGTGCCCCAGGAATTTGGGAGAGAGTCATTTATTAGGGCTATTGGAGGATGTGAGCCCCTCCCCCCTCACCGGCAGCATAGTGTCAGTGTTAATTGTCAAAAAGCTGGTGGTGTGAACATTTTAGTACCTTGCCAATGAGCTGTGAGATGAAAAGGCTCGAAAATCACTCCTTTAGGGTATGTCTGGAAAGAAGTATTATGGGCTCGGTTACTGCCTAAATTTATCAAAAGGCCACAAAATAACCTTTATGTGCAAGATCTGCTACAAAAAAGGAGAAAATACAGATGTCTCATTAATTGGCACTGCAGCTTTCGTTATCAAAAGAGGTTCAATTGGAGATGGGATGATGGTTCTATGTACAGCATGGAAACAACTGGAAAAATAAGGGATAATGTGAATTATAATATGTGCAGCATGAGGGATGGGATGGGGAAATGTGAGACTTGGTAAAGTGATGGTAAGGGAATTTAACAAAAAGCTACTAGCATTGGAAAGGGAGAAAAATCATAATTATTTCAAGAGAGGAGCCTCTTTCAGCAAAATATATCCCTTGGATGTTTTCTTTGAGAATCTGCAGTTTGGTTTGTTTGTTGTCAATAGGTGGGCCAGTGTTAGCAGAGCGAGGCTTTCTCAGGTACCAATGCAGCTGCAGAGTGGCTTACAGGATTGAGAAGTTGTGAGTAGCCCCCACCCAAGATATTAAATCAACAGTATATGCCTACTACTAAAGTAAGGAGGTTGCACAACCCATCATGGCTATAGCTCAAGATGGACTTTTCCTCCAGAAATCTGTCCAATCCCCTTTTAAAGGCACCTAGGCTGGATGCCATCACCACCTACTGTGGCAAGGAGTTCCATAGATTAATTACCCGCTGGGTAAAGAGCTATTTCCTTTTATCTATTCAACTCTCCCAACATTCAACTTTAGTGGCTGTCCTCTGGTTCTGGTGTTGTAAGAAAGAGAAATGAACATCCCTCCATCGACTCTATCCATCCCATGCATAATTTTGTATGTCCCAATCATAGATTAGGAGAAGAATTCCCAGGTTATAGAATTGTAATCTATACTGAAAAATTATCTCCTTTCTGCTTTTTAATGGAATAAGAAAGCAATCCCAATTCTATCCACTCTCCAAATGTCAACCTATAGCTAGGAGTGGGTATTTTTTGGTGAACACAGAATGCTAAATAACTAAATCACTATATAAAATGAAATTTAGATCAAAAAGCAAAAGAACATAGCTTTGGCTTACTTTTGACATAGTTGGACACAAATTTAGATCCATTTCACAAAATAACACCACTTTTGCTTACTTTTGATACAATTTTGAGGAATCAGGGATCAGGAAGAGGAGGGGCAGGACAGGAAAAAGCTTGCTTAAACTATGAGTTAAACGTTTTCATAATGAAAACTTAAATGTTTTCATAATTCACAGTGCATGCTGGGGTGACTTTAACGGAATGTGGAAGTAGGGCCATTCACCCTTATAACTTGCCTACTGGCCTGGGTTTATATCACCCTCCTTTGTAAGCTGTTTTTCAACTTAGAAGAAGGCAGAACTCTTGCATGCTCTCTCTCGCTCGCTCACTCTCTCATTGTGCTTTATTGCACTGTTTGTACAATTTACAATAAAAATTTGAATAAAAATACAGAACACTACAATTTGCTATTTAAATGAAGTTTTTGAAAAAATATCACAAAAAACTACCCCTACCTATAGCTTTTACTGTACACAGTTAGGTCACAGTCCAGGGCCTCTCTGACCAATCTTCCAAACTCCAGGTTCACTGGCCAAAAAACCCCAAGTGAGTCAGGAGTGTATGTTCCCAATTTGTTCTTGTGTATCCTACTATCTCAAGTGCCTTAACACTCTAGGAGAACACCGAGTTCAGTTCCTAGGCAAAAAGCCATAAAAAGTTGAGTACATTCTTGTGCATGTTCACCTGACTGACCACATATGAAACAGGTGGGCATATGAAGCCTCAGGGCAAGCAGCACTCCCATAGGTGCTACCACCCACTGTATCAGCCAGGCCTTCAACCAAGGACTAACTCCCTAGCTCTTGCAGGCACTGAGCTCCTCAAACTCAAAGGACTCAAGCCCCAAGATTCTGGTTTATTCCAGTAACAGTCCAATCCTAAGCTTTCCTAGTGCCCAAAGCTACAGCAGCACCAAAATGGCTACCGCTACCGAATAAACATTCCCTTACCCTGTATTGACCTACTGTGGCCCCAACAGATCTACTCAGATCTGTGCCTCCCTTTCAGCGGGTGCAGAACTGAGGAGACCCATGCTGGGCTTCCCGGCTTGGACATGGCAGCAGCGTCTGCCACCATCTCTACCACATTCCCAGACCCAGTCCACCCTACAATCTGTCCTCCCTCCACCCTGTTCTTCCCCCGCCCAGCCTTCCCCCACCCCAAATTAGCTTACTGCCAGCCAGTGTTGCATCACTGCCATCTAGTCATCTTCCCGGCACTAAGGCACAGCATATTTCAAAGAATCAAATACATTACACACGCAACGCTAAAACAAAAAAGCGAAGCTTCTAAGTTCCTAACACTCACCTGCATCTTTCCAACTTCTGAGCAGAAGCAAAGCGTAGTTTTACTTAACATACCATGGTTGATACCAGCAAATGTCCATGATGGAATGGCAAAAGAGCAGCTCACCTCTTCCTAACCACAGGATTTATTTAAAAAAATAAAAGCCACACTTAGCCAACCAGAGATTTGGACCTGTCAAAGCTTATGGAAAATGATCTCATTACCTGAGGCTGCTGTCAGTCAATCACTTTGATCCCTCCCAACTAGAGAATGACAGCTGCAGCCAATTCTCAATCAGTGAGACCATGAGGGTCTAGCACATTATCAGACCTCTCACCCGGCTACAGTGAAATTCAAGATAAAGCATTTCTTTTCCAGTCCACTAATAAGCTCTTTTCCCACAGCTGCTACAAAATGGCTGCAGGCTTACATGATGGAGTCAGACTTAAGTCAGTGATACTGAACCTGCTCTTCATGAATTGTAGATGACGAAAACAGTACAAATAAACCCTAGGTTTCCTTTTCGTTTTGTTTTTTCAAAGGACTGCATTTTTTTTAAAAAAAAATTCCCAATAAGCTTTAACTGTGAACTTGTCAATTTCTCAAGCTGCCATTAATAGTTTGATTTGCACAAAAATATCTAAATTTCTGGAAACACAAAAGAGCTCTGGAAAGAAGGTGTAGGATACTTTTATGTTGGTTGGTGAATGAACCTCAGAAGAAAGATAGGCTAAATAAAAAATCTTTGACATAAATCAAGTATGGAATCAAAAGTATGGAATCAAAAGTACATCTGCATCAAAACATGCATTCAACCAGTTAAATGGGAACGATGATCAACATGACACAGATGAAAAATATTGCTGAATGCAGATGTCATTCACATCAGCCATGCACAGAGAAGACTACTTCTGCTTGTTTATCTCCTTGCTGGACTGAAGTGAAGTTCTAGCACCTCCAAAAGCTATAGTAACCAGGTATCATTACGATACATGATTAAACAACCTAGAAATTGTAAGGCCTTTAGAATAAGGACCTGCCCCCTTTTTTTACTCTACATAAAATAGCATGTACATTTATGGAAGGGACGTGGTGGTGCTGCGGGTTAAACCGCTGAGCTGTTGACCGGAAGGTTGGCAGTTTGAGACCACGCAGTGGAGTAAGCTCCTGTTGCTTGTCCCAGCTCCTGCCAACCTAGCAGTTCGAAAGCACGTAAAAATGCAAGTAGATAAATAGGGGCCACTTCAGTGGGAGGGTAACGGTGTTCCATGCGCCTTGGCATATAGTCATGCCGGCCACATGACCACGGAAGCTTATCCTCAGACAAACGCTGGCTCTTTGGCTTAGAAACGGAGATGAGCACCGCCCCCTACAGTTGGTCACAACTAGACCATTTGGTCATGGGGAAACCTTTACCTTTTTTTACATTTATGGAACTTTATAAATAAATAATAAATACACAGTACTATTAACATAAATATGAAGCAACAAAAATGATACATGAAAATAGTTTACTACTATATACTTTGTCTAAAAATGAAAATATTGATATATGTTACTTTTTATCAACATACCATGAAAGCAAAACAGAATTTGTGATGCACATGCAAGATCCCAAATAAAAAGCTGATGATTGTGCGATTGCATCCCTCCCCCAATAAAAACCATGTTTATCTTACTGCAGAAAGCTTGATTTTATTATGAAAATGACTTTTCTAGCACATTGTAGTGATTCTGTTGCAAAGGTCACATTTATCAAAGCTAAATTTGCCTTCTGTGAAATGCTACTGTACCTTTTGGCAGGACTGAAGGTATATATTTTTAGCTTTAAATTAAATAGACTAGATAAGGGGTTTCCTACAATGATCACATTTGCTATGGATTTTGAGCTTTCCTCACAAGGTCTACTATTTGGGAGAAGGATTTCTTTGTGTTTTGGAGGGGGAGGTTTAGATTTTTTTTGGACTAGAGTAACAATAATAATAATAATAATCCACCATGTTCTATTTTCCCCTGTATAACTCACACATATGTATACAGATAGAAGACACCATTCCTTGGCGATTCAGACTGAAACTACACATGATGGCAGCAGACCAATACCTTCAAATGTGAGTCTCCCCCATCTTATCTTAAGCAGGATAAGATAAGATTGTTGTGAACTAAACAAAGGGGTACTTTCCCCCCCCATTGTAGCTTATCCCCTCCCACATGATTGTGGCAGACCAATTCTGAAGCCACAGATTTGCCCCCATTATGTGTAGTTTGGGTCTAAATCTATTCCACTTTAAAGGTATTTCCCTAATCAGTCAAAGGGGACAGTGAAAATATTTCATGCTTCACTTTTATTGCAAATAAAGATCAACAAAACAATATAAGGTCTAATATCCCTGCTCCAAGTAGAATTCCCAGTCTAAAATAATAGTACTTTTCATTCAGTGGAGTTCCAAGAGAGTAAATTTCTTTGAGATTGAAAATTTACATACTATTTCTTTTGCCTTCTTTAAGCAATTATGCATCTAACACCCATCCTTACTTATTCCCCAAGGAACCCACCACTCCTACCCAAGTCAGGTCAAAATTCTCAGACTTGTAATTCTAAAAGTCTAATTAACTTTATCAGGACTACTTGATATTATTTGATGAATAACACACTCTAAGGCACTTATTACTTTTGACAGGTTTAGGACTAGAAATATATTATATAACCAACAGTTATATAAATCTGCTAAATACAAATTCAATTCTACAACAACTGCAGATACTAGTGAATTTCCAAATATCCATGTTTGAACTTACCTGTTGGATTCCATATGTCCAACCCTGCCTGATACGATCCCTTGCCCACACATTGTGAGCATTTTCTGCTAGTTTATCGACCATGGCTTCCTGCGATGGGGTCAACTTAATACAACTCAGATCCATAGGAGCAGGTTTGTATCCACTAGACAACAGGTAACTATCAAATGAGGAAAAAGAATACTCCACTGAGATCTCTTGTATCCCCTAAACATTTTAAAAATACCAGTACAGCACAGAAAAACAAGATCAAGGTTCAGATTAGACGCTTTGTTTAGAGCAGCATAATGCTATTCTGTGAATCACAAAGATATTCAACTCAAGAGGGCAATCCTAACCTACAATTAGGCCAGCAAAGTTTGGCTGGCAAAAGGAACACCGTAAAGTATATTTGGACCACTCTTAGAGTCAGAGAAGCCAGCATACAGATGTATGCCATCTTCCCTGACTCCGAGAATGGTCCAAACATGATTTATAGTGTCCCTTGTGCCAGCCAAACTTTGCTGGCCTAACTGTGCCAGCCTAACTCCAGGTTAGGATTGCACCCTCAGTGTGTTCCCAGTGGTCTTCCTGCACAGCAAGATTCTGGGTAATCAAACCCTGTGTGACAGTCTAATGTTAAGACATCAGATTTCACAACTCATAAGCCTTAATACTATATTGATATAATAATATCTTTTGGGCACCTTTCTGCTCAAAGGCCAAACTGAACATTTTCAGCATGACTTGGAAGATCAACATATTGATCCCTAAAAGATTACCTCTTTTGTGCCAGATTTCTGATGTTCACAGCTCCAATCAATTGTAACTTTGCCTAAAAATGTGGAAAGTTTCTCAGGGGAGCTTAAAATAATCAATTGCCCTTTTAGGTTTCCTGCATGCAGAATTGGGATCCTGATCACTTGTAAGTTATGGTTCTCTTTGCCCATATCCTCGATCAGCTACTGAAGCCACTACCACTACCTCCCCTTCCCCAAGTTGCCTAAAAACATTTACTGTGGCAGGCGAATCCCGGACGTGCACTTTTGAGAGCAAAACAGGGAGACCCGTGTGGGGTGTCTATTCTGTCTATTCAAGGCATGAAGCCTGTGTTTTGCATTGGTGTAATAAGGAAGCTTCGCTGATCAGATAAATTTCAGAATGAATATGAATTAGTGTGCTCAAACGTATGTAATGGTTCTACGAAGACTTCCAAGTTTTCCCTAATAATCAGCAATTAGAATTTCAGTGAAGTATTATACACACTTCTATAGTCTAACTGACACATAATCATAACTATGAAGCCAAGAAGGAAAAAATTGAGATATGTGGCTCTTTTAACCCCAAGTGAATTATTGTATGATGGCATTAAAACTAGAAGAGCACCACAAAAGCCCAATTGTAAGTTCAACACATTTTCATAGAGCAGTTTTACATACACACACACACGCACGCACGCACACCTCTTCCATTGCATTTACTTGATTTAAACTTACTTCTTTGGAAGTTTTAATTTCTTCATTTTTTCCTCAGCATGCTCATCAGTAATTCCAACATGACAACCTAATGCCAACAAGGTTCTAAGGAAGAAAATCAGTATCTTTTAGAGGCACAAAATCGTATGCCAACAACCTTTTCAGAACTTGTGAGAGGGTTGCGTCTGTCCATTCTAACATAAATTTTGGCTGTATCTCTAAAATTCATTATTTATTGTAATGTTCAAGATTTTGAAGCTGTAAAACCTCTTAACATTTTCAACCCACATCTTCAAAGAACATCAAATTTTTCATGTACAATTTTTTTTTAATGAAGAACCAGCAAAAAAAGCCCCTTCCTGGACCAAACCTGAGGCACTGGTGCACACAAACCTGCGCCAGTGAATTTGCTAGTACAAGGGGGGGGGGGATGGATAGGACAGTCACCCAAACTGATGAGCCCTGTGCTACTCCTGTGTTACAAAAAATTCATAGATTATTTATAAGTTCATGTACACAGTGGCGTCACTAGAGTTTGTGTCACCCGGAGCGGGAGGTCAGCACGTCACCCGACATGATGCGCATCACCCCTCCTCCCAAACCATACAGAATAAATTACAATATGCACAACCTAAACAGTGTTATTACTAGGGTTGGTGTTACCCTCCCCCCATCAGCTTTATGCATTTATTTATTTAACTATAGTAAGGTCACCAACAAATTAGTAACCAACAAAAAACCCGTGGCCAATTTGATGACACTCACGCAATTAAATAAAAGTTCTAGTATTAGCTCTGATACATTGAAATGAGAACTGACTCATAATAATGATTTTTTTAAAAAACATCGTGATTTTTACATAAAAAGTTGTATTTTCAGTTTTTAGTTTTTTGGCCATAACGTTTGATAGAATGAAGATATTACACTCTGTTTTTTATTGAATTCTGGGTGAAATTGCATGTCTAAATGGTATATAGCATGATGGTATTATTCCGTAAAACCGTGATTTTTTTTTTTAAAAAACCATATTTAATTTTTTAAAAATGCAATTTTTACATTAAAAGTTGTATTTTTTTTAGTTTTTTGGCCACAACTTTTGATAGAATTAAGATATTATACTCTGGTTTTTTTCATTGAATTCAGGGTGAAATTCCACACCCAAGCGGTATATAGCATGGTGGTATTAGCTTTTAAAACCGCAATTTTAGCAATTTTGGTCCCTGGTAGTGTCACCCCCCCCCCCCGTGCGTATCACCTGGTGCGGCCCACCCCCCACCCACCCCTCACAACGCCACTGCATGTACATGAACCAATGTGTTTGCAGAAACAGCAAGACGCTTGTGATTAGACTGAGGGCGCAATCCTAAACTGAGTTAGGCTGGCATAAACTAAGCCAGCAAAGTTCAGCCAGCACAAGGGACACTGTAAAGTATGTTTGGACCACTCTCAGAGACAGAGAGGCCAGCAAACAGACATGCACCATCCTCCCTGACTCTGAGAATGGTCCAAACACACTTTATGGTGTCCCATGTGCTTGCCAAACTTTGCTGGCTTAATTTATGTTTAGGATTCAGTTGAGGATTGCGCTCTGAGAATGCTGCCAACTTACTTCAGTGTTTCTATTGACATCTGCAGATTATAATTTCGTTCTTGTTCTGGCAGCTTTGCAAACTCCACCAAACATGGATGCTGTCGCTTGTTATCATCTCTAACCTGCAAGACAGGGAAGATTGAGCATCAGTTTGTGTTAAAATTACAGATCAATATAGTAAATTAAAAAAAAAGTATAGCATCTCAGGCTACAATCCTACACTCTTCAGAGTATGTCAATGTAACTTACCTCTGAGTAGTCATGCATAGGATTGCACAGGTGGGAGGGAGGCAGAACCAAAACAGGGAGGATGGAAGGGAGGGCAGCCCAATGGGCAGACTGGCCCAAGAAGGGGGGTAAAGTCTGGATCTGGCTGTTAGGCCGGATCCTAACACTTCCTTGGGCCGAGTAGACCCAATCAGATTTCGCTGGCGCAGATCCAAGCAGCCCCATAGGGCTGTTTGGGGCTTATCCTGTGGATAAACATCGTTTTGGCCCATGGTGAGCTCCAGTTGCTTCCTATCCTATGTAGGATGCAGCACAGGCCACGAAGCCTGCCTGCTCCCATGCAGGTAGAACTAGGCATCCCATCTTATTCATTTCTGTAAGAAAGACTGATTAAATCTTTTCCAGTGAAATAAATGGAAATGGATAGACTCAGTGGTGTCATTCAAATGATTTAGGAACAGGAACTCACTTTTGATTGGCACTTGTCAGGGTCCGCCCACCGGAAGTGACATCATAAGCCGGAAGTGAGGTCATGGAAGGAAGTGAGGTCATCAAGCAGACCCAACAATTCCCAAAGTATTCCAGATCACTCTCAGAGCATGTTAAGAGAGCATCAGATGACTTTAAGCAGACCCAACTATTCCCAAAGTATTCCAGATCACCCTCTGAGGATGTTAAGGCTTGAGAGCATGTGAAGCAGACCCAACAATTCCCAAAGTATTCCAGATCATTCTCAGAGCATGTTAAGAAGGCCTGAGAAGGGGGAAGTCAGCTCTTCCCAATCTAATCCTTTTGGGCTGCGTGTGCCTGACCATACTCTAAAGAGGTCTCAGAATGTACACAAGGTCTTCTAAACCCATCATACTGTCAGTGATTTGGAGGTAGGAGGAATGCAATGACACAGGAAAATAGGATAATCTTTACAATTATGGACAGAATTCAGCCAATAGTTCTCAAGGCTGAAATTCTAAACACACTTTCTAAAGAGTAAGCCATTCAGCAATACATGCATAAGTCTGCAAGTATAAGCCTGTCTTTTTGGAAGATCCAACTGAAAATAATGGGGCTGACTTCTGAGTAAACAGTTTAGATCAGTCTTTATGTCTTAGGGATTTCAACTGGAGGGAGAGTTAAGCACATGTTTGACTACTCAATGCAATGTAAAAGCACTTAAATTACACTGGATCATGGCCAATTAATAATAATTATCACCTGTAAATAACTGCTCTGGGTAATCAACGCTGTGCAAACTTTAGAGTTGGCAGGAGGGGAAACCAGCCTTTAATAATAGCTTAATTCACAGATACCATCATACTGAACTATGATTCCTACTTAGATTTACATCATATAGTGATCCACTTCACAAGTTACTAGTCCACAGTATCCCAAGTTCAAGCTTCATTTGATGCCATTCAGACCAACAGGGTGCTGCGTGTCTTTTTAGTAGACCTACTATAGACTGGTCACAGAATATGTCTCATATTCACAAGAACTTTCTTGCTTCTCAAGAGAGACAGGAGAAATCTTCTGCTTCACTATGACAAATAATGCTGCTTTAAAGTAGTACCCACATCATTTAAGATTCCAGCAATAAAAGCAACAAACCTTGTGGGAGGAAACCTAGTTAACCCACTGATGGGGGGGGGGTGTAACTCCCTTTCCTAGGTGTAGCTGCCACTGCCACCAGCCCAGGCTCAACACAACAAAGGGAGCTCCTGGGCAAAAAACCCTCTTAAAAGAAAGCCAAATAACAGAAGTAAAAAACCCAATTTTATTGACATATATTAAGAGTTATAAATTAAACTACTGAGGCTCTGTACCGTTAAACCTGAATATTATTAAAATGACAATAATCAACCCCTTTGTTTATAACTTAACTGAGAGGAACTCAAAGGACAGAAACAAAAAAAAATCCTATAGGATTTTTACCTTACTGACTGACTACAACCGGCTTCTGCAGCACATAGTGAGGCTAACCTTCCCTGAGAGCAGCCAAGGGGTTCTGTTCCCTGAAGCTTTTAACTTTATCTCAATGAACTAATCACCCCCACCTGAGCCATTTACACTTGAGTAGTTCTCTCCCAACTAACCAGGTTCACACGAAACCACAATTTCATGACACCCACAAAGAACAACAACTACATGTACATCTTCCCTTTACACTTTTCTAGAGAACTCACCACAGTTCCAAACACAGAGAAAATCAACTTCCACAAAGATCGATACAGTGAATTGCAGGCTACAAGGGAGTGCAGCAGTGCTAAGCTCTGTGCTCACACAAAATCTCTTAATGCACGACGATCCTGAAAGGGGGGGAGGGAAGCCTGAAGGGAAAGGCATTTCTAGGAGCACTTAACGGAGAGGCTGGGGTGCAATCCTGCAAGGGGGGAGAGAGGTCTGCGTTTCTAGGAGCACTTAAAGGAGAGGCTGGGGTGCAATCCTGCAAGGAGGGAGGTAGGTCTGCATTTCTAGGAGCACTTAAAGGAGAGGCTGGGGTGCAATCCTGCAAGGAGGGAGGGAGGTCTGCATTTCTAGGAGCACTTAAAGGAGAGGCTGGTGGGGATGTAAATCCCTCCTGTCCCTTGCTGCTGTAGCCAGTAAGCAACGCCAAGATGTTGCTTTTCCCTGTGAGGATTGGCTAAAACGGTGCAGGAGAGGAGTGATTTCCACTGCAAGGTAAGGCTTCTTGCAAAACTCAAGAGCTTTGCCCCCCCCCCTTAGATCTGCCTCTGCTTGCAATTGAAATTCAAACGGGTGGGAAATGGCCCCGGTTTCTGGTCCAATTAACAAACGGAGCCACAAAAAAAAAAACCACGAAGTGCAAAGCAAAAAAACACACACCAACACAAAGTGCAAAGCAAAAAAAAAGGAGCAAACAAAAACCCGAAGCAAAAAAAAACGAGCCAGCAATGAGTGAAGTGGGTGGAGTCAGCCCTAATTGTAACAACCGGAACGCCTAATTGTAACGCCTAATTGTAACAAACGGAACGCCGTTCCGGGGCGTTCCGGCTGAATGACATCACTGGATAGACTGTATCCTTCAATTTTAAGGTACTTACAGGACCATACTGCCATCCCAGTTCAATTTTATTCATAACCCAAAGCTCATGGATATTCTCAGCTAATTTTTCTTTAATTCTTTCCAGATGTGGAGGCAATACAATCTAAAGATAAAAGAACAAAAGACTTTTAGAAATAAAGTGACACAGAGACAACAACCAGTATGCAAAAATTATAAAACAAAATGACTGCAATAAACTTCTTGTCCAAGCTTGTTAAAGGAAAATTCATATGTTATTTATTGATGTACAATGCAATCTACTACATGCTTACTCAGAAGTAAGCCTCACTGTTTCAAAAGGTACTTACTCCCACATAAGTGTATTTAGGACTGCAGCCTAGATGCCAGATATAAAGGGATACAACCTGTTCACTATGACAAATTTTCATTTGTCTGTTTAGGACAGTTTTATCCTTTTAAGTTAAGGGATAGATAGAGCAACTATTGAAAACAAATAGCTTTAACAAACAAAAGTATCAGAATGTATCAGTCCCTTAAAACACTCTGTTTCATTAAAACATATATGTACAGCAGTGTCTTACCAAATGGTAAGAACCAAAATAATGGAATTTAAAAGGTCATTAATTTAAAATGACAAAGCAAAAAGCTTTGAAAAACAGCTAGTTGCCCCATTGATCCCAGAAATGACAAACAGTACAGTGATTTGTAATCTGCTTCCTAATAACCAAAATACTTTCTATGAGACACTCACAAAGGGATTTAGTAGTGAACACAATTGGCTAACACTTTTGACTTTAACAAATACAAACAATATTTCTTTATTTTATATTACCCTATATTTTCAAGTCTAAAAAATTATGCCTGAAAATTGACCCTGGATCATCTTATACACAGATTAATATGGTTAATAAAGATTCTAACAGCTGGGGGGGGGGGCTAAGAAGCAGAAAGCAGGGGGATAGAAACAGAGCCGGTAGCAATTTGCCTTGTTCTCCAAACAGGCAGAGAGGTGAAGATGCTTATGGGAATTGTAGTTGTTATGAGGGCTGTTGCTATGAAGGTGCTGTGTTTATTTCTCACAAAGCATCTCATAAGCACTTTCATCCCTCTTCCTTCTTATTTGGAGAATAGCTCCATTTCTGTGCTGCCTAAGAAGAAAGTGAAATGGTTCTGTGTTTTTGCTTTGGTTGGCTTTCTGTTGTTGCTCAGAACAATTACTGGTAAATCATTTTCAAGTAATTTCATCCCCCCCCCCCAGTTTTACCCTCGAAGTATCCATGGATCACAGCAAATTCCATGTTTTTGTTGTGTTGTTTTGCTTAAAACTTGCCCTATCCATCTATGTTCTTTTCTTTTCCTCTCTTCTCCTTCAGTTCTCAGTTTAGACTTTTCTCCCCCCCCCCGTCATCAACTGACGTTTCCCCCCTTGCTCTTCTCCAACATTCTATGCCCTGCCCTTCCCCTACTCAACTGAATGTTATGTAATGTATACTTATGATTGGACTGTAGTATTTGCTATGATAGCTGGTAAATTCTTAAAATATGGCAAGTCAACTAGTAGGTCAGTCTGTGAAACAGAATTGATTCTGCAGGTAGTTTCCACACTGTAGGTAGATTTATGGTGGCAAATATTTACCATCATGCTGTCTGTCCCCTAAATCTTTAGAAATAAAATGAAAGAAAAAGATACATATGTTTACTATGTATACATATGTTTACATATGTATACATATGTTTACTAAAATCTGCGTCTAATTAGGGACATTTTGAAAGATTATTACTTTTAGCATAACAATACAATGTAACCTATATTACCATACTTAAAAGCGAATGTAATTTCAATTTACCTGACTGGTATCTACAGGTAGTGGAGTGAAAGCTGCTTGTGACAGAGAGATATTTGGACCCAGGAGGTCTCTTGTGGAGCTTCGATCTTGTTTGTACTCTCTACTGTGTTCCACTTTTAACTTTTCTTTTGGCAGAATAGCTTCAAAACAAGGAGCATATCCTGGAGGTGGAAGGAATTTAAATTCTCCATGACGGCCTCCTAGCAAAAACCGAACCCTAGAAGGCAACAGCAATGTAAACAACTCAGTCCTTGAACTCCATTTCTAGGGAGTATATAGCACACACACACACAAACTAGCAGCCTAGCAGCAGAGGTTTCTAACAATCTTGGGAGCATAGAAGTCTGGTTATTTTGAATTAATACTAAAAAGTGGGTCCCAGTGCTAAAAAATGGGAGGCACTGACCTAGTATGTTCATGGCAGAGGTGAAATTCAAATTGGAGAAATTCTAATATGGAGCAGAGAGCCCAATCCTATCCTATCTTCTCCCCCCTTACTGGTGCAGCCACATTAAGAAGGAGTGCGCTATTTCCATCTAGATGTGTGTTGGACTGCGAGGCTTCAGAGAGGAAAAAGGATTTCAATCCTTCAAAGCCTCCTACTCTGCGATGGGTCTCCTCGGACCTTTGCCAGCTCTTCAGCAGGTGCAGGTCTGAGGAGAAAGGGTAGAGTGGCTCCTCAGAGGAAACAGGATCCAGGTTCCCCTCTGGAACCTAGAAACTGTGTAGCCCAGCTCTTGTTGCTGTATACAGGCCATTCTCAAAACCTTCCCAACAGAATAGGACTGGTAACCTTTCCTTCTCCCTCTGTTCTTCATAACTGCCTGCCACTCTTTCACAAGCCTCCATTTTCACATGTACATATTTCAAAGCTTCGCACTAAATCACCTTCTTCCACGGGCCAACTAAGGATGAAGCCCTGATCAGCCCAGCCTCATTCAGTCAGTGTTGGTAGTTTTGCTGTGCACTTGTAGGAAAAACTATTTCTGGCTTTTTACTTCATTTTCCCTGCCTTTTTAAAGGGTGTACCCAGTATCCGTGGAACTGCGGAAAACTGAAACCACGGATACCAGGGTATGCCTGTCTTTCTTTCACTTGCAACAATTTAAAGCTCTGTAACTGATCTCCTAACCAAAGACACTAAAAGTAAATATGACATTTTCTTTTTTGCCTATATTCTTTTAACAAATTCTATCTTCTTTTGATTGGTTACTAGTAGCCAATCAATTTCTTCAGTTCCTCTCATGTAATATGTGGATGACAGACTGTTGTAAGGATTTGTCAGAAAATGTGTTTCATCTTTTAGTACTATATAAATAAATAAAATCTTCCCTGCAATATATTTAAATATTCAGCAACAAAGATTCTATAGTGTAGTTCCTTTCATTATAAATAGGGCATTTTGTTTACTACAGAACAAAATAGAAAAAAGGTAAAGATTCTTATTCCATCAATAGGGCAACACATAAGGTGTTTTTTAAACCAGAAATGCATGTTCTGTTTATTTGACAGGTGGTTAATTTTAATATTAGCAATTAAGATTCAATTCTAAGGCCTATACAAGACAGACTGAGGGCTCAATCCAGAGCAGTCCACCTTGAGCAGACTAAGGAAGAAACCCTGATCAGCCAACCTCATTCACTGTGTCCTACTGTCCACGCTGTGCACTGCCAGGGTGGGGTAGCCTTGTGAGAGGGTGGGACCCAGTGGTGGCTTCCACCACTGGATCTTGTCGTCCCCCCCCAGCGGAGGCCTGGGTAGCCCAATCACCACTGGCAAAATAGCTGGCGGTGAGCCAAGGAGCCCCATTGTGGGAGGCGGGGCTTTCCTTGGGGAAAGGGGACAAATGTTGCACCTTGTCTAGTTTGACCCTTAATGTAAACACAGTGCATAGATGACTGCCAAAATTAATGAAAACAAACAAAGAAAATTATTCATCATATTCATGGAAAGTAACAGAATTTAGGAAACAAAAATTAATAGGCACTAACTTTATCCCTGCAGAGAAGCTGACAACTGGAAAGAAAAGGCCATCTGTGTTGAAATTTTCAAACATTCCCTGGACTGGCTGCCCATTAATCCGGAAGGAAATACTAGGAGCACTTAAGTCAAGACAGCAACTGATTACATCATCAGTCCTTAGCAGATGCTGGTTGGGAGAATTCACAGACCTTGCAACACAGCCTATGGTATCAAAATATGATTACAAGAAAAGTTGAGACTCTTATAAGAAAATCTATTTTCACACAACTCTAAGGCTTAAAAAATCGATACAAGTGAGTCTAATAACGCAACAAGAACACCAGTACTATTTCATATATATCATTGTTTTAAATGACAAACCTATTTACAAAGCATTTTCAAACTAGTTCAGTTGCCTTACCTGACCATAGATGAAGTCCATCAAAACCATAGGAATACAGATCATCGCCAACTCCATTACCTCCCCATTCTTCTCCTCCCACAGGATATGGTGAATAGCCCTCTGTTGAAGCCCAGCCCACGCGGAGATGAGTAGCTTCTGCTGTGATAAATGGTTCCACATGATCAACCATTAGCTCATAATACCATTTCCTGTACTGAGCAGAGCCTTCACTGATTCCAAGGAAAATATTGGGTCTCATGCTGAATAAGGGCAAGAAATGTTAGAAAATACATTTAAAATGCATCCAAAAGTTACAATATTGATTTGTATTTATTTTTGAAAGCATTCTATCCATTCTTTGGTCCTTGAACCAAAGTTACAAATTACAATTAAAACATCATTACAATAATGCCACCTTCAATGAAAAAATGCAAAATATCTTCAATACAAAACTTTCATTTAGAAAAGTGAGCAGAAACAGAATAGAGCAAGAGCCTCTAAACTTTTTGGCATGAAGGCTTCATCATATATCTGACACAATGTCAAGGGCAGGAAAATAAATAAATACATGGAGAACCAATGTGCTGAGAGTTTGATTGAAGTGGGTGGGGTAGGTATATACTACATTCAGCCACTAGAGGTGCAATGCAGTAATTTCACTCCATTCCACAACTCTAGTGGCTGAATGCAGTATATAGCCATGCTGGGAGACCCAAAAGTATGTCTTTTGGGCTATTTCTAGCCTTGAGAGGCTGGGGAACTGCACTGTTTGACCAGACAGAGTTAGAAAACACAGTTTTGGCATTTTTTTCTTTTTTAAGGGCATTTAAATGGTGATCCCTGTCTCCGTGGGGGTGGGTGGGTTCTGGAACAGAACCCCAGGAGATACCAAGTTTGCACTGTTTTATCACCCATCAGCATGTTGCTGTGGACTGTAACTTTCAAACTTCCTCACCAAATGCTGAGGGCTGGAGAAATCCTCCAAAGGGCTGGATTTGGCCCTCGGAGTTTTGGAGACCCCTGGAATAGACGAATAAATAGATTGTCTCAGTGAATTTATCCGCCTACATATGAGAATTTCTTTCAATCGGTTCAGGGAGTTAGGTGTGTAGTTGCTAGTGTGATATTAAAATGTTTTAGATTTTTTTTTACCTGCTCACATGGTTAACAAGGCGGGTCTGGAGAAGGAGATCTCTTCCTGGCAGAAGATTGTCACAGATCAAATGTTGATTAGATCGAACAGCTACTCCATGGCACACACAGAGAGAACACAAAACATCTAAAACCTGGAGGGGAAATGATTGTGGTGGGTGGTGATGCATGTTTTCAATCCCCATAACACTGTTTCATTACAGTTTCCTATTTCATATTGAGCAAATTTAAATACTTCCCCCTTGTTATACATTTCAGGGTGCAATCCTAACCAACTTTCCAGCACTGACATAGCTATGCCAATGGGACATGTGCCACAACCTGCAGTGGAGTAACAGTTATGGAGGTTTCCTCCAGGTAAGAGAATCTTAGTTCCCTTACCTCAGAGCTGCATTGCTCTTACCACTTGTTGTTTAGGATTGTGCCCTCAGTGAGATAACTGATAGGACATAGTACTTATTGCATAGACTCTCCTGTCTATTCCCATATCTGTTTTGCATACCTTATGGTTTCTTCCATGTTTGTCCAAAAGACATATAATTGATTTAATATGTCCTTCCTTAATAATGTTTAATGCTTCAGGACTTTCCACCAATACACAGTGTAAAACTTCAAGAATTCCTGAAAAAGTAAGAGCACCACAGTTTATTGTTCATATACTATAAAAGTCATACAAGAGGATGTATAAATCCAAAGTCAGATACAATAACACTTTCCCCCTCAAAATTATATTGCTGCAGGGAGAAAAGTGCAGCACATAACACAACAAAAAAGTAGACCACTCTTGCCACTAAGGCACAAAGGAATACTGCATAATTAAGAGATGGCATTTAACTAAGCAAACGTTTTAGGTAGGTACACTTAATAGTGGGAGAAACTGAAATGAAATGCATAAATTTGATATAATGGCTTTGTTTAATCTTTTCTAAAATGTCATTTACTGTACAATGTACAATTAATTGATGGTTTATGTGACAGATAGGGAGAGCCTTTTGATACTTATATTACCTTATTTTGTAATCTCAAAGGCCGCCATGCCAGTTGAGAACAATTTCTTAATTTTGCATCTCCTTGCTTTTGAGAACTTAATTTTTCTCTACCTTTTACTTTAATTTGCCAAAGAATGAAGACATGCACTTCTCTTTCATTGTTTGAGATAATATATCAGAATTTTAAGTGTCTAAAGTTGTCCAAGTAATAAAGTGAAGCTAATCAACACATTAATACAGATCAGTGTTTCTCAAACTGGTGAATTGTGGCCCAATAGCTGGGAAGCACAGGCCTATGCCCCTTTAAAGGGGTGGGGAGCAGGGAAGGTAGCAACACAATCCGCAGGAACACGCTGCTGTCGGGACAGAAGGGGCTTTCTTTCACTTACTTTCAGGTAGTGCCAGTCTAGTGTGGGGAGGGGGACTTAACGGAAGACTCTATAGCACTCCCCAATCCTCTAATTAGCTAAAAATAGCAATCAGAAACCACTTCCAGTTTCACGATAGAAAACCAGAAATGGTTTCTGATCACTATTTTTAGCTAACTGGAGGCTTGGGGAGCCCTTAGGAGGCTTTCGCGGGGTTCTCCACAACCCACAGAGGCCAGCACTACCTGCAGGTAAGGGAAAGAAAACCCCTTCTGTTCCAGCAGCAGTACGATCCTGGGGATCGTGTTGCTGCTGCAGCACCATCCCTGCAAAGACAAGTAGTTTCCTCTTCTCACAGAGGACTTTGGGAGTCACTGATATAGATAAATACCTCACAAGGAAACATGGCCTCACAATTCCACAAATTTGCAGGTAAGGAGCATTGAACGCTTGATGGAATCCCTACAACTGAAATGTTCTGAAATTAGCGATAAGTAGGGTTACCAGATAGAAACTGGGACAATGTGTATATAACTATTGTATAGAATTGCATAACATTCTACTGTATAGAATACGTTTAACCATTGTATAGAACCATTACATAACCACTTAGTAGGGGCAGCTTTTGAAACCCTTCCATAATGAGCTGCATCTCCCCGAATTCCCTCTTCTATACAATAGTTAAAGGTATAGGCACTCTGTCCCAGTTTGTATCTGGTAACTCTAGCAATAACTGCATTCCTAGAAAAGAGGAATAGTAGAAAGAATAGAAAATTCATGCATTCATGTTGTGTATATCAAAGCTAAACGGATATAAGATATGTTCTTGTAAAAGGAGCAAACTAATTGAATAAAGTTAAGATGCATGAAAAAGTAGTAGAAAGCACTAAATCACCTGTGACTTCCCAATTAACCAAATTACCAGCTGAATGAACCAGCAGTCACTGCTATTAAGAATTATTAGCCTTAAATCCGTTTCCTATCATGCTGCATTAGGACAAGTTCTCCAAGGTCCAGGCATGATTGCTCCTGAAGATCTCTAACCCTAACAGTAACAAGCAGAACATGACAATCCTATTCATGTTTACTCAGAAATAGATCCTAATGGGACTACTCCCAAGTAAGTGTAAGCACACAGAACTGCAGAATACTATTGCTGCCAAAAACAAAAAAAAAAGAGTAACATGAGAAAGAAAGTAGGCTTGAATATGCATGAGTCGGCACAATCATAAAGGTTCTCCCCTGTGATCTTCTGTCTCTTTACTACAAGCCACTTAATCAACTTTTCCATGCTTACCGGAAAGAGAAAAACTAAAAGAAAAGTTCTCCTGGCAGATATCCTTTTGTTTTGGGGAAGATGATTTGTTTTGGGCAGCAGATTTAGTCAAGAGGGTTAATGCCTCCGTTTGCCTGAAGATAAGAACTGAAGATCTGAAGGTCACCAGTTCGGGACTACCAGAAGTCTCTGTGAGTGGCAGACCTTGTAAATTGCGACTGATTAACAGCTGAGCTTCAGCTGCCTTGTGTGAGGGGGAGTTGTGCCGAAGTCAGCCACTTCTCTGGTGGGAGCAGGGAAGCCGTTTATCAGCCAGCAAGAAGACAAACGGGTGGCCAGAAAGAAGGACTAAATCCAGAAAGATCCATCTGTATGTGTGTAGTTCTTTGAAGATAGAACATTTCTGTAAAAATTGTAAAAACCTTTGGGTCTCAGAATAAAGTCTGCCTATGTAAACTGCCTTGAGTTATAGTCATTAGAGAAATCTGGTGACCTAAGAAAGGCAGTATATAAATACAAGTATTATTATTATTATTGTTGTTGTTATTGTTATTATTATTATTCAGTATAAGAAAATCTACAGAATCAACAAGCAGGTAACTCGAGTTGTCCTTGAGTTGCCTGATGACTGCATTATAAAATCAATGCTATTTTTGTTAGGAACAGTCTTTTTCAACTGCTTCATTTTTATGTATTTTTCATGTTTCCCTAGTCAGCAATGATAAGGGCAGAAGAAGTCAGCTGTTGACCAAAGCGACTCTTTTTATCTCTTCCTGTTGCCAAATGGCAGGTAAGTCATACAATTCACTTATTACAAAGATACAGAAAACAAATCCCTAGTCTCTTCATCTCACAGATAAGCTTACTACTTGAAACTAATTCTAGTACAGATAAAGACTTAATTATTTTGATCACTTGAATTACAATAAAAAGCTATTTTCTATCTACATAATTCCCAAGATGATACCCGGCATCCCTATGGGCAAACAAATCACCAAAGTATTTCCAAAATACATTCAATGTTCCAGCTTTTAATTTGAGAAAAGAGTACTTGGGGAAAAAAACACTAAACTGTTAATTTGATTTCTATCTTAAAGCCCAAAGGCCAATTACATTTTTAATTAAGTAATCATATACAGCTCTCTCTGAGGAGTTTAAAAACTCAATTACAGCCAACTCCACGGTTTTGGATTCATAACCCATGGTGGAATCAGCTCTTGATTTTTTTTTCAAATTACAAGTCATTGCTATTTAGAATAAAATAATGAAGCAAAATTTTTGAATGACTGGTGGTTCCAGTCTAATTTTATTCTATTCTACGTAGGCTTGTGCGCAGAAACAAACTGCAGCTATTTAGACATAATAGGTACAATCCAGAGAAAATTAGTCAAGCTCAATTTACATTGGCAGCAATAGAACCTGGGCGTACAGAAAAATCCTTAGATGATATTGATTTCAAAGAGACATATAGCCAAATCCTAACCATGTTTACTTAGGACTCAATCTCTTCTATATTAATGGGATTAAGTTCAAATACACATATTGAGGATTGAATCAATAATCTTATCTTTCTTTGGATCGCTCCCAGTAAAAGTTGCAAATTTCTACATGCTTGAGCAGGTTTACTGTTGAATAGACTGAGGCTGAAATCCAATGCCCATTTAATTTGAGATTAAGTTCCACTAAATCCAATGGATCTTACTTCTGAGTAACTAGCAGACTCAAGAAGCCCCGTGTTGGGATAGGATTAGGCAGAGGAAGTTCCACCCCCATCTTAGGCCTATCATCTTAGGCCCCATTCCACCCTACCCTACCCAGAAACACCTCCCCCATGCCCTCCCGTCACCTTTCCCACTCCCTGCACACTTACCTTCACTGATGCTAGGGATTCTTGTAGTGACATCAATGGGGTAGCACAGGACTCCTGACTGGTGCTATTTACCCCTCTGGTGGCATTAATGTGCCTTATGGCACATTGGTTATATCCGCCACCAGTGCAGTGCCAACAGTAAGGCACTTTAGGATTAGGCTCTAAATCTTCTGTTTCCTAACACTGCGCCAGCAAGTAGACTTGTTGCACTGGCTGGAACTTTTCCAGGGGCAAATGTCCCCTTACTTTGAGGTGAACTCCACCATGCAGAATTGCCCCACAGGATGCAGTGCAAGCTGCTGTGGTGTTGCTGCACTGACACAGGAGAATTAATGTAGTCTGATAGTTGGCTCTTGTTTTCTACCCCTTCAGGCACAACTTGGATTTTCCATTCAGCTTTTGCAAGAAGGTGACACTTGAGTGGTATTTGACAATAGTTTTGAGTGTTTCAGCCTTGAGTTGCCTTTGGTAAGAAAAGTGGAGTATAAATATTAAAAATAAAAACATCATAATACTATTAGCATACCAGAAGATGCTTCCAATCTCTCCAATCTGCTGATCAGCCAATCAAGAGATCCAGAAAATTGGGCACAATTTTTTCGATTCCCTCTAATTAAAGCAGCTACAAAATTAAAAAAAAAAAAAAACCAGAGTGATTAATTCTTATTTCAGCTATCTTCATACCCATTGCAAATGCCTCTTATACTGTACATAATTCTGTATCTTGGTTATTTTGTTGCCTTTAAATTGTGTTTTCCAAAGCATCCCTTTAAAATACCAGAAGGTAACAAATTGACATGTTGTAGTACAGGGTGGGACAAAAACAAAATTAACTGAATCATAATGCTGGATACTCTGGACGACCACAAAACACCAGAACAAATGACAATGTTGGTCAAATATTGGAGAAAGTTCTCAAGGATCTGACTTAAATATCGGAGAAAGTTCTCAAGGATCTGACTTTCTTTAACCACCTTGAAGTCCAGACCTCATGATATGTGGTGCATTTCTATGGGGAATGTGAAAAGAAAGATGTTTCACACCAACTCCACAAACTCTAGAAGAGCTTTGCACACACTGAATCAGCGATCAATGGTGTAACACCAGAACAGTGCTCTAATATGGTTACTCACATAATTGATCGCATGGAGCATGTGCTTAGCAATGAAGGAAGATGTGTCGAATATGCAATCATATAATAAAGAACCTTAACTGGGATAGTATAGTGTATAAATTACATGAGCATTTCGGTTACCGTTTTTTTTTTGCCCCACCCTGTACAAATGCCTATACAACTTTGCTTGGATGTACTCCACCACAAGTCTACTTGGAGTGTCGTTGCAACACTAGTGTACCAAGGTCAACCTTAAACATGTAGAGCTATCTTTCATGTAGTTTCCCTTTCCCTTAGAGGTGTGTCAAAAGTCTGGGGCCCCAATACAACTAGAATTTATGACTGCATTTATCCAGAGCAGGCTCAGTTCACCCCTGGGGTGGGCTGGTCACAAAAGACATCACTGTGCCCTCTGCACAGCCTCGCCACACCCCCTGCTTCCTGAATCGCTCCATTTCAGAGTGTAATGGAGACAAAGGCAGGTGGGAGGGCCCCGTTGCATGCTGCTTTTTTCCACAACTCCTAACTCCCTTGTTGGTTTTTTTCAGGAACCTAACCTCTACAGATAATAAGAATTGACTGTATTTTAAACACATATGCATACATACACAGAGTGTCTCAAAAACTGTCCACACATCCTAATGAGCTCCAATAATTCATATATACTTCATTGTAGAAAACCTGAAACACTTAGGGCACAATCCTAACCTGGAGTTAGGCCAGCAAAATTTGGCCAGCACAAGCAACATCGTAAAGTATGTTTGAACCACTCTCGGAATTAGAGAGGCCAGCACACAAATGTGCGCCATCCTCCCTGACTCCAAGAGTGGTCTATACACACTTTACGGGGTCCCCTGTGCCAGTCAAACTTTGCTGGCTTAACTGTGCCAGCCTAACTCCAGTGCGCCCTTAAACATCTCTGCAACCTTAAACATCTAAGGGAAACAATTGAATAGATGCATGGAACCATCCCAGCGCACATGGTGGATGTCCACAGGTCCCTTAGTCTATGATGTCAGCAGTGATGTCATGCAGGGGGTACGTGAGTACTGGTTTCTAGGATTATGGCTGGCCCCGCCCATTCGCCCACCCACTCGTAGACTCTGCCCTCTGCAACGTTTGAATTTCCTGCACGTTTGAGTTGCCTGCACGTTCTCAGAGCCAGGCAGGCAGGCAGGCAACAAGCGGAGCCTTGCCTTGCCACTGAAAAATGAGCTGCTCTGGGGTTTTGGAACTGTTGGGTCACTTTAACATGATGCCAGGCCTCCTTAACATGTTCTGGGGGTGCTGTGGAATACTGTTGCAACTGTTGGGTCAGTTTAAAATTGTCTGAGGCCTCAAAAAGGGCTTTTTTCATGTCACTTCCTGCCACGACATCACTTCCGGCTTATGACGTCACTTCTGGTGGGCGGGTCCCGACACGTGCCAATCAAAAGTGAGTACCTGTTATTAAATCATTTAGATGACACCACTGGATGTCAGCAGTGTATAGACACAAATGAGGAACATTTCGAGCACGGTCTAATGAATGAATGAGGTCAAGCAACTGCCTTGAGTATGTGTTCATTTTCTTGATAAGCCCTGTATGGATGGATAGGTGCGTACATTCCATCTTAACTCACTTGATGAATAAATAGAAGCTGGCTTGCAATATGGATAAAAACAAATGCTAAGAAGGATTATTTCAGTAGTCTCTGCCCCATATGCTCAATACAAGAACATGTTTTAGACTACAGATATATCCAATATAGGATACCATATTTATGAAAACAGACATATATGTCCATTTCCTTTGTGTTCTTTCACAGAAGGCACATGGTAGAAAAGGCTTTTCCATGGGTCATTTTCATGCATACAACACCCACATTGGCATGCTGGCAGAATAAGGGTCAAATCACCAATGTCCCAATTTAATTCTGCCATTAGCACTAATGCAGGTGTACCATGGGAGCGCACACTGCATTCAATGGCGGTTGGGCGATCAGGAGGCCTCTGATGTCCTATGGATCTCCTTGGACCTAAGCCAGCTCTAAAAATTTTCAGGATTTAAAATGTGTACGTAGCCTCTTTATGCCAGTAAAGTATGTGTATCTTATATACACATATGCCAGTATGTGTATCTTACCCAATAATTCATACAATGAGTTTAGAATAGATTTCCAAGTCTCTCCAGCTTCTTTTCCAGCTACATCAGCAAAATGAGCAGCACTGCTATATACATGTAAGCGATCAATACATTCAAGCACCAAGTTGATCATGCCCTACAGAAAAAAATTGTTGCAAATTTCAGAAAACAATAATCATGTGTTGTAAGTGACAAGATAATCCTCACTTTAGATGAAGGGGAAATACTTCCCAGTCTGTTTGCTATCCAGATGCTATCTATCAAGAGGAATTAAGAACTAACCCCTCCCTCATGGCTTTTCAGAGAGGTCTCAAAACACACCTATTTTGTCTGGCATTTGGATGATGTGTGGATGTTTGCACTCTGTGCCTGTGGAGTGGTGCTGTGGCTTGGCTGCTCCCCTGGACAGTTTGTGTACCCCCCCCCCCATGGCCTAGCAAGATATGCTGGATTTTGCCCAGTTTAAAATGTTTTATGTGTGATTGTGCTTTAATGTTAAAATCAATGTTTTAATACTTTTTGATATTGCTATTTTGATATTGTTTTTTATATTGTTTGCTTGTTGATATTTTGCTCTGTACTTTGTTATGTAGCTCTGTAAGCAGCCTTGGGCATTTGATTCAGTATGGGAAAGGTGGGGTATAAATTTTTCAAATAAATAATATAATAAATGGACTGAGATTTTTGGGGACAAAAATCAATCAAACAAGTCGGAAAAGAAAAAGATCTATGCAGATATGTATCTCTATCCATTCAGTGGCATAGCTGGCTCCTCTGGCACCTGGGGCTATGACTCTCAAAGTTATCCCCCAGAAGTGCCTGATCCAGAAGTAACTGCAGTGATGTGTCTTACAGGTTATGGACTTCCTTCAGGACTGGAAAATGCCCCCCTCACCTGGCCATCAACCTTCATTAGCTTCCCTGCCCTCCAGAGCATTACTATCTGGCATGCTCCCCCCCCCCCGTCTCCAGAATGCCTTATCAGAGCATAAAAACATTGCTTTCAAAAAATAAAGGCACTTCCCTTTCCTACGTGTTTCAGAGCGCAATCCTAACCTAGAGTTAGGCTGAAACAGTTAGGCCAGCAAAAATTGGCTGGCACAAAGGACACCGTGAAGTGCGTTTGGACCACTCTTAGAGTCAGGGAGGATGGAACACGCCTCCGTGCTGGCCTCTCTCTCTTCGAAAGTGGTCCAAACGTACTTTACGGTGTCCCTTGTGCTGGCCAAACTTTGTTGGTCTAACTGTGGCAGCCTAACTCCAGGTTAGGATTGCACTCTCACTGTCGTCTAAGAAAAACAAAACCTAAAAACACCTACACACAGACTGAACTCAATATCCTCATAGTAAAGTACCAAAACTAATATTACCTCTTCCTGGAAGAGATTCTGCCGATTCTTCAGTGCCCTTAGTCGGTTCTGTTTGTCTTCATGCTCTAAATGCTCATCAGGTGGATGGAAGTAGCCAATTAAATCCTGGAGGCTAAGGCTAACTGACTCAATTGGTAAGTCAACAGTGGAAGACTTTGTTTTCTTGCTGAGAGCATCAAGGCCCCTAAAATTGAATAAATAACAGCTCTTTTAAGTTTGGCATGTGTTTATTGGATGATTTGCAATACAATGTCATAGATGTATCTGACATTAGTTAACTCTCAGTTAACTACATTAACTCTTAGTTCATTAACAAACATGAGCTCCATTTTATCTCTGATACGCAGTTTGGTTTGGTAGTATTACTGGATAATCTCAAATTAGGGAAAATAGAAATATTCCTGCACTATGAACTAACCTATAAAATGAATACGCCTCATGTCTTTGATGTATCACTTCTGTTAGTGAGTATATATGCAATTAATTGACCCATCCACCTGTGTTCATACTGAGAACTTAGATAAGAAGTTGTCATGGTAGTACAAATGCTACCTGACTAAGTTTTAATCTCAGATTCAGCTATCTCCTCATAGCCATCCCACACTATGTCAATGACAATCTTTTAAATAAAGGCTCAGTGCTGTTCCTAGAAGGGGTGGGCAAACTAAGTTTTTCAGACTCCTGAATGCCTTTGTAAAGCAGCCCTTCCCCATCGCCTTCATTCATGGCTGTAAAAGCAAAGTGGAGATGCTACTGTTTTCTGTCTACTGATAAAAACAGTATTGATAATCTGAATTAGGGAGTATAGTAAGATTGAATAAAAGAAAAAGCAACACAAAAAAGCACCTTAAATACAAATGTATTAAAATCCAATTTACTAAGGCTTGTTCCTCTTTGCCTGCACCTCTCTCACAGGGGAAGGCTTGTGTCCTTGAGGGCTAAATCCTATCCAACTTTCCAGTGCTGATGTTCCCGTGCCAATGGGTGTGTGCTGCATTCTGCAGTGTGGGGGTGGCCTTCATGGAGGCCTCCACAAGGAGTTTTGTTTGTTTGCTTACCTCAGGGCTGCCTTGTGGCTGCGACGTCACTGGAAAGTTGTATAGGATTGGGCTCTCAGTGTGCTTATCTGTTGCTCATCCTCTTTATAATTCAGAGTAAACATATCTGTTTTAGGAACAAGAGGATGCAGAGGCATTTGATTTAAATAAAAGGTCCATTAAGGACTTATCTGTTTTAGGGCCCGTGCTTTTCAACTTATTCATAAATGACCTGGAGACAGGGATAAGCAGTGAGGTGGCCAAGTTTGCGGATGACACAAAACTTTTCCGGGTGGTAAAAACCAGAGACGATTGTGAAGAGCTCCAGAAGGATCTCTCCAAGTTGGGGGAATGGGCAGCCAAATGGCAGATGCGTTTCAACATAGACAAATGTAAAGTGATGCACGTTGGGGCAAAAAACCAAAACTTTACCTATAGGCTAATGGGTTCTGAGCTGTCTGTGACAGCTCAGGAGAGAGATCTTGGGGTGCTGGTGGACAATTCAATGAAGGTATCGACCCAGTGTGCGTCAGCAATTAAGAAGGCCAATTCCATGCGTGGGGTAATTAAAAAAGGGGTTGAGAATAAAACAGCCAATATTATCATGCCATTGTACAAATCAATGGTAAGGCCACACCTGGAATATTGTGTCCAGTTCTGGTCGCCGCATCTCAAAAAGGACATAGTGGAGTTGGAAAAGGTGCAGAAGAGAGCGACAAAAAATGATTACGGGGCTGGGGCACCTCCCTTATGAAGAAAGACTGCAGCGTTTGGGGCTCTTCAGTCTAGAAAAAAGGCGCCTGAGGGGGGACATGATTGAGACATACAAAATTATGCATGGAAGGGATAAAGTCGATAGAGGGATGTTCTTTTCCCTCTCTCAAAACACCAGAACCAGGGGGCATCCACTAAAGCTGAGGGTTGGGAGAGTTAAAACAGATAAAAGGAAGTACTTTTTTACCCAGCGGGTAGTTAATCTGTGGAACTCCTTGCCACAGGAGGTGGTGATGGCATCTGGTCTTGATGCCTTTAAGAAGGGATTGGACAGATTTCTGGAGGAAAGGTCCATCATGGGCTATAGGCAATGATGGATTGTGCAACCTCCTTACAAAGGTGGTGGGCTACTGGTACCGGGTGCAAGGGAGTGGCAACAGGATGTAAGCATCTTGTTGTTACATGCCTCCCTGGGGCACCTGGTGGGCCGCTGTGAGATACAGGAAGCTGGACTAGATGGGCCTTTGGCCTGATCCAGCAGGGCTCTTCTTATGTTCTTATGTTCTTATGACTTCTGGGTTAAGGATGAACAAATGACTCAGGCTGCATTTTACATAGGCCTGGTGCAGACATAGTATTTCCAAACTGAAGGTGGGAGAAAACAGCAACAAATTAAAACACATAACTTCACTTTCTGCTCTTCTCATTTTTGTTTTTTTTTTAACCCAAATTCTGCAAAAAAATGAAATAAACCACCCTCTTTATTTGGGTTTTATTTACAGGTGGAGCATTTTTATCTGCGAGGGTTCTGTTCAAGGGACCCTTGCGAGTGCCAAAATACATGTTAAATGAAATCCCTTTAGGAAACAAAAGAAGTGCCATTAATTAGCAGTCTAATTTAAAATTAGCTAATTTTAAAAAAGCTTCTCTTGCCATGGCAACACAGCTGCAACCATTCTCCCAGTGACTTAGAGCAGATTAGTATCCATTAGCTCTGTGATGAGACCTCTTCCCTTCGCCCTGTAGCTAGGCGAAAAACTGCAAAACGGAAGTGATTAATCACACTTCCGGAGTTGAGGAGGAGGTCTTATCTCAGAGCTACTAATCTGCTCTAAGCCCCTGGAGAATCATTGCAGCCGCATTGCCATGGAAAGAGAAGCTTTTTAAAAAACAAATGACTTCTAATTAATGGCATGTATTTGTTTAACTTAATGAGCCCTTCTCTTCTACGGTGGCTCCTCACTGAGTCAAACCAGTGGATGGAAAAACCACAGATAAGAAGGCTTCACCTGTATTATTTAATGGGAGGTGCATGGGTAATGACTGTAGCTGCATCTCCTGACACTATACTACATATATCATCTACCTAGTACACTTTTAAAGCAATTATAATTCAAAATTGTAAATTTTGAATAAAAACACATAATATAGCTTTTCACACTTCTAAGCAGAAGTGTTCTGGGGGGGAAGGATATGTTTTACAGGCTACGCCACTCTAGTATAAAGCATCCCCTCTCCCTTGACCTCATAGCCATTCAAAGCACAGAGAGCTCAGTGGCAGAGATGCCTTCCTCGGAATAAGATGGAGGGCAAGGGGGATGTTCTACACCGGACTTTGGCAGCCTGCAAAAGTTAGCGGTTTCTCTCCCCCCCCCCCAGCCAGGTATACATCTGCTTTTAAGTTTTGGAAAACACCAAAATCAGAGAAAAATAAAACCATTTTCTACCACTTCCACTCGCAACCTCTTCACCAAGGTTAACAGTCCTTCAAATTCCTGCTCTCATCTGCGCCTTCCACTTCCCTCCTTCTCTCTCTCTCTCTCTCTCTCTCTCTCTCTCTCATCTACCCTTCCACTTTACATTATAGTAAGAATGCAATCCTATGCATGTTTACTCAGAAATCTCAGTGATCAGTATGTAGATTGCAACCTCAATGTTATATGGTTAATTTTCAGCCAGAATCTACGTACCTTATGAACCTGTTGAAAAGGAAGACAGTACTACGAATTACTCGTGCGGTACGTGACTCTTCATGTTGAGATCTGGACAATGTCAGACCATCATCCATATGGCCTTCATGGTGCATGATAGCCTGCAATGAAAAGTCTGCCAATTACAGTGAAAAACTATAGTTTTGTATTTACATACATCATTTTGTAAGGACTCAAAGGAATCTACCCCTATATCTATAAAGGTTTAAGGATGTATTTAACAGATTTATAACCCATCTTTCCACTGCTAGTCTTCAAACATATTTGAGGAAGATTTTTGTTTCAGCAGGGGTGGACTTCCACATATAGACCTCTCACTCTAGGACAAAATAACCAATGTTCACCCTTCACTTGATGTTTAATTTGGAGGCCTTTGATGAGAGTTAAAATTCTCAAATGAAGGACCTTAAGGAAATTTCCATCCCTCCTCACCGATGGAGGTTACACCAATGTCACTCTCCCTATATTACAGAAAGAGAATGTAAAAGAGTGGCTTGCATAAGGTCATTTCCAGCCCAATCCTGTGCTAGTGTGTTCTTCCCCTGAGGAAAGCCGCAGGTCTCACAATGGGGCTACTTCATCTCCACCAGCTATTGTGCAAGCAGAGCCTGGAGAGCCCCATGTTGAGTTTCCAAGCCACCACCTGTCCCAGGGGCCATACCTCCCCTCCCTCCACCCCAAAACAAGCACCACTTGTCCACAGTAACTCTTACTATGGTCAGCGGCTGGAGCTAAGCTCATTATGAGGGTATTACAATAGCATGACAAATAACATTTGAGGAAAAGCATCATGTGCTACCAAGGTGAGATGATGAACCATGAAGAATTTGCTGAAAAAAGGGGTTTTGAGGAAATTTTGAAAGAAAAGGTGGCCTAACAGATCAACTGAGAATACTTTATCCAGGTAACCCAGTGCACCACATATGGACCCTGACAAGAAATGAAAAAATCTGCAATCGTCATTTCCCCTACTTTTCCATGTCATATGAAACCCTGCTACACTATTATAAACTAACACTGGACAATATCAATCCAAAGGAAGTCTTGTGTGGGGAGTAGCTTCTGTGAAGTAAGAGGATGAATAAACATATGGCTTGGTTTTTTTCATTTATTTTTTAAAGGCAATGTTGGACTAGATTTTGCAGGAAAGAAGAAAGTAATGTGGGACTACCATTTTTATTGGTGATTATTTTTAGTAAATGGTATTTTTGGTAAGTTTCTCCCCTCTTTCTCTGCAAAATCTAGTTCAACATATTATGTATTCTAAAATGTAAAAATCATAAGTATCATTACAATGTCTATTTTCCAGAAAATCAGGTAGGGAAATACTCATCCTAATGACCCATTATGAAAGGAGATGGAGAAATTCAATATGGGGCTACAACTTTCAGCAGCAGCATGGTGTAAAATGTAGTCCCACTCCAATAATTCAATGCCTATTGCCTATCAGCCATTTTATCAGTCAGCGTGGGAGGCGACCATGTGGCTAGAACGAAAGACCAGACTGTGCAAGTTCTATCTGAATGTAGCTGTTCTTGAAAGAATAGAACCTCTTTGTTATTTGTAAAAACCCCTAGGGGGTTAGGAAAAACCTGCCTATGTGAACTGCCTTGAATTAAAGTCAAAGGAGAAATCCAATGACCAAGAAAGGTTGTATATAAATATTGCTGCTGCTGCTAACTAGATTAGATTTGCGGCATAGAAAAAGTTGAACTACCAAGACACAAATATTGACTCATACTTCTTTCTTATCACACCTACTCAAATGTTTAGCAAAACCTTTTACCTTGCGTTGCACAGATCCCATTCTTACAGACTTTGCATCCACTGACTGGTATGTAAGCCACAAACCCGTGTCACTATGCTGTATGAAGCAAACTGAATCTCCATACTTTATCTCAGGCACTCCCATTCCTTCCACCTCTTTTCTCATCCCCACATCCAACTTTTCCTAGAAAGCAAAACAATATTATTAATTTATTTGGAGTATGTAGACCTTTTCTTAACCCTAACAGGTACTGTAACTCAAAGCAGCTGACAGAATAACAGTTTAAAAATTACAATGTAAATAAAAATGCATACTGAGAGTATATCACAATATTTAAAAAGCAGCAGTTAAAACACCAATTTTACATATTAGCCTATACACACAAAATAATTTTGAAAGTGAAATATTTTTCCTCAGTTCAAAATACCAAATATGTTTAAACTCCATTACAATCAATGACACTTAGGTATACAGTTTAGGGCACATTCATTTCAATTGGCTTTACTGGTGTTCACTCTTCTCTGTAATGCAGCCAATCTTTCCAAAGGAGAAATAAAGTTCTTTACATTTTTTATACCTGCTATACTGTTATTTATGTATTTATTTACCAAAGCTACAAATATTACTGTACTGTATATCTGGGTGTTAAATCAATATTTTCACCATGTAAGTTTTTAAATACAAAGAAGTATAAAATACCAATATACAGGTACTAACTATATTACACAAATACAAAAGGCCTTATCTAATTCTCCTTGGTTACTGCACCTACATATGGAAGATTCCTATAGGATTAACCAATCCCAGTTTTCCTCCCCCTCCCCATATGCCCATTCCTATGGGAACCGTCTCTGTGCAGGCGCTGTAGGTGAGATTAAAAACTGGGCTATCTTGAGGCAAATGGAATTATCCTCTACAAGTTATAGTTCTACAAGAGCTACTCAAGAGCTGTTTCCAGAGCTTGCATCTTTATGTAGTTTATGATTCATTGCTAATTATTTTCATAGGAAAATGCTAAAGGCACACATAAACCAACGGCTGGGAATACGTTCAGATCAAGCACAGGGCAAATGGACATGTTCACATTTCCATTAAGGTCATAGGATTTTACAACTTTGTAGGAGAGATGTCATTTTCATATCAAGTGCTAACTGTTGCAGGTGTGGTCCAATCTAAAATGTCACCTGAAGTGGCACATGAATTCTGCCCCCCCCCCAAACACTTGCATGTGTATACCCATCACCACTGCCACCTTCCCCTTCTTGTCCACTAAGAGTGTGGGCTGGACAAGGAGAGGCATGTATGGCACACTGGAGCAAGGAGGAAAAAGGCAGCACCAGAGTAAGGGACAAGGGCAGGCTCCACCATACAGTAACAGTCTCTGCCTCACCTTGCCCACCCGAGCTACTTAGCGAGAAAGGTAGAGAAAGTTACAACAGTGCTAATTGCATAGACACAAGTATTTGGAGAGGCAGCAGAGTCTGCATGCCACCTCAGGTTGCATTTTGGCTCATACCAGGATTGCAATAGTTACCCTTTCTCTTTACCCATCCCAGCTACTTAGTGGGTGTGGAAGAAGAGAAGGTAGTAAATGAGCAGCAGTACGTTTTCCTCCAGCAAACCTGGAGGAAGAGGTGGGCTGCCACTGCCCCAACCCTCTTTCTGCTTGCTCTTGAGAATCAATTCACAATTGAAAAGCTGACCGCAGTTATTCAGTGGGTGGTGGGCTGGAGGGGGTGGTGAGGATAGGCAAGGAGTGCAGCTCTCCACCAAACCTGTTGCTTGAAGTGAGTATTGCAGTTTGTCTCATCACTAGGCCCGTCATTATTATTGGGACTATTTAATTATGACTATTTACATCTTTGATTTTCCTTTTCTTCAAGCAACATTGACTTTCCTTATGACAAATAAGAAAGAGTGTAAGTAATGTTAACGGGAAAAGGGTGAAAGAAACCATGATATGGAGGACAAAAGTTATGAAAGGTCAAGGCAGAATAAGGCAAGGAGCAGCTGAAAATGGAACATGCTTGAAGCATAGTGAAAGAGCTCTAATACAGTCTGTTTTACAGCTGCCTTTTCCAACTTCTTTGTTCACGGTCTGTTGGGAGGCTACAGCCAAAGAAGCTTTGGTCCTCAGGTGAGTCTGCAATCCAGGGCAGGAAAGGCTCCCCATATTAGACACCATCAGTGATTTCAACTCTGCATTTTTTTTTTACCTTGGAAGACCGAAAACAAAATGCTGTAGACTTCACATCAGCTTTCTCTTTGTCTGTTAGAAGAAGACTCTTGTCATCCATGAAGCTTAAGTATTTTCCTGTTGTTATATGTCTTAATCTGAATGGCTGCCCCCATCTAATATGGCTTCCACTCCACCTAATAAAGATTCAAAGTTACTTTTTTAGACAATGTAAAATGCTATAGAAAAATACGAAACATGGTTAAGAGTGCAATCCTAACCTGGAGTTAGGCCGGCACAGTTAGGCCAGCAAAGTTTGGCCGGCACAAGGGACACTGTAAAGTATGTTTGGGCCACTTTTGGAGTCCGAGAGGCCAGCACACAGACATGCACCATCCTCCCTGACTCAGAGTGGTCCAAACACGCTTTACGGTGGCCCCTGTGCCAGCCAAACTTTGCTGGCCTAATTGTGCCGACTTAACTTCAGGTTAGGATTGTACCCTAAGTACTACATCCAAATGAATTCAGTGAAACAGAAAGATCTGCGGCTATTTTTTGATATATTTTATATTTATTATTAAAATGATGAATAATATTTATATTGCTTTCCAACAAAAAAGGTCAGTCAGATGACCTGTCACATGACAACGATGCTGAGGTCATATTTGAATTTTCAGAGCAAATGGTACATTGTCATCTCAACGTATGACACTTTATAGAAAAGGGATATTTAATGCACGCTAGTCAGCGAAAGGGTACACAAGGTTTCAGTTGAGCTTGCAGTGATAACTCCTACCACTTCCTCTGTCAAGGGAGCTGGCCCAGTAAATTTAAACAAGTGTTCTCTGTGAAAAAGCTTCCAATGGTTAAAGCTACAGTCTGAGATGGTGCCTATCAAACTGAGGATATGTGACACCCATAGCAGAAGCCTGCCATTCATCAAACATCAGCCGAACTAATAGTGTCTATTGTATCATACTTAAGAAGGTAATGCAGTTACAAAAGGGACTGCTGGGAGGAAAAGGAACCTATTTTTTAACTGTCATTCTAAAATGTCTAAGGCCAGTTTTAATTGCCAAACAACCAAAAGAGGAAAAATATTATTCCATTGCCTTGTCAGTCTATCATCACCACCATTAGAAGGCATGAACATAAAAAGCAGCATCATTATAGTGCCACCATGGCTCACAGCTGCTGTCAGTGATTGATCCATAATTTCATTCATTTCCATGGACTTGCTCAGGAAAAGTGTTTTGAAGATACTGAAACTGCCATCTATTTTACATCAGTAATTGGCACCTGCACACTTGCTATAAATTCTAAGTGAAACGTTCACAGGGTTATGATTTTGATTAAAATAGGCACATATTATTGCCATCACAGCCTTCCAGTATAAGGCACAACATTTTTGTCAAAATGGTGTGCAATAAACACTAGTTGTCACAGCAGACTTGTAAGATGCCAGAAGTTCTTTACTTACGCAACTCTCAGAGTCTCCAGTCGCCAAAGAGAACGAGCGTGAATTGACACAGCACCACCTTCATAATGGACAGTTCTGTAACACAAAAGTTATTTTCTGAGTTTCCCTGACTTTCAGTCAGCTTTTTGTGGTCAATCTGTAATAAGGATTGTTGCTCTTGGTGTGAACAACTTTACCACTGGTGCCTTGTTTCAGAACACTGAAAGCCTATTTAAAAAGAGGCAACATTTGGATAAAACAAAGAGGCATGCACATCATGAGAAGCAATACTACTCTCAAACCACTTTCAATGCTCTCAAAAATCACTTTATTTATTTGAAGAATTTATACCCCAGCATTCCCATGTTAAAGGAAACGTCCATGGTGATTTTCCCTGCTGCAGCGGTCTCCAGTTTGGAGACAGCTGGTCTAAACCACCATTTGTCAATGTGGGGTTTACACATATATAGTATTCTGTGATTCACCCAAACCTCAGTGCCAGATGTAGCTTCACTGCGTAGTTCTCTCCTCCAGCTCATGCCATCGAGCTTCAGCAGGCAATCGTTAAGTCCAGCCTGGACAGGTCCTCAAGGTTGTACTCTGTTCTTTTTGCCGGCTGGCCTTCTTACACATCCCTGCACTGGCTAATCAGCTCCACAGCAACTCCATTTGGCCACAACAAGTAGTGCAGTTTGTCAGCCTGGTATTCTGTCTCCCATCCAAAAACAGACCACACATTCTCCTGCTTAGCCTCAGGCAGTACAAGCCGCTCAACCATCAGTTCACTCCTCCTGCCCAAAACTATAGCCCATTTTCAGCTTTGGGTGACTTATTTCTTTTCTTCTTTCCAATAACTTGCATTTCAATATACTTAATATAATTTGTCAATTGTTAATATAATTTGTCAATCAGCAAAATGCCATTACTAATTAGGAATTATGATGGGAACGATCAAACCAAACTCTTGTCCATTACATATTTCTGAGCCGCCTCTTCATTCAAATTAATGTCTTAGGGTACAATCCTGAAGACAGGTTAGACAGCACATGTCCGCTGTGCCAGCCTGGGAATGTCACAATTGTGCCGTAAGGCATGCCTGTGCCACTCCAGAGAAGGGTAGGCATGAATGAGGATGTGCACAGGCCTGTCTGCACCAGGATCTGATGCAAGGTAGGCAAGCCGGTTCGGTCAGTGCAGGGAGTTGGGAAGGACAGGGGGAGGGCAGACCTGTGAGCGGGCTAGCCCAGGGAGGGAGGTGGAGCTTAGGCCAGATCCTAACCACTGGCCCCAGCCCAGTCAGCCCCAATCTGAGCTGCTCAAATTTGCACCAGTGATTTTGGCAGCAGAGGCTGCTGCTGTCTCCTGGGCCTAATTCTCCCATCCCCTTGCCCAATTCTGCCCCTTCCTCACCTCCATCTGTCCTAAATAACCGCTGGCTGATGTTGCTGGAGCGCTGGCCAGCCTCCCGTTTGGAGGTGAAGACCAGTGCTGCCTGGCACTGGCCCAGTGCAGGGGTTCCCTCCTTCTGCAGTGTCGGACATATGCTTTATCGCATGTTCATGACACTTTTTGCCAGAAGTATGCACATACTGCCAGCGACAGAGCCCTCAGGATCAGGCTCTGTATGGCAACAGTTCACAATCAAGGTAGGGACAAATAAAATTATATCCAACCTAATAGAAGTTTTGTTGTCAATGTAACTTAAAAAACACTCTTATAAGCCAGCCGTCTGTTTCCCAAATAAAACCACCGATAAAGAAGTTACCCCTAAAAAAAACCTATAAGTGGTATCTATGTTGTTTCATAGTCTGTAGAGCCTAGCCCATTCACAAATCTGAGAAAGACCTCAGTCACCCAATACTCTGAACCTCTTTGTTAGCGGTACATAACTGTTGCAACAAGTTCACATTTCCATAGCAAGGGCACTGCTTGTAAGTACAGTTTCTTTCTCATTCCCGGAATCCTGAGTGCTAATCAATACATCTACAAGACCACCTACAATTAACAGAAAGCTGCTATTACAGGTTTCAGTAGAATGTGTCGATCTAAAAACAAGGAGTCTAATCTCTCAATCGTTCTTTCAGTGCAATTTGAACGAGCTGGATTATTCTTACCACATAGCCAGCAGACATCATGTAAAGCATAAAAAGCCAAATCAACTGGCCATATTATATCCCAAACCAGTCTCATTTATTTCATTAAACTACTTTGGAGTCCTAGGTGGATATACAGTTTTAGGGATTGCTGCCAAATTCAGGATGCTCCCATCAGGCATTTTCATAGTGGCACTGGAAAGGTATCAATAAAGAAACAAACAGCAAATGCTTTGCATTCAGTACTTCTGAATGGTGCTTTTTCTTTTTCCATTTTTGTTCAAAACATGTATTATAGTGGTTTATATTTTCAAATACAGTAGGCCCTTGATATCCACAAGGAATCCGTTCTAGGACCTCCCACTGATACTGATTTCTGTGGCTAATCAAATCCAAGGGGGAGGGCCCTACCGGCAAACTGGAAGAACCTCTCAGAAGTATCTGGGAGGCCTTCTGAAGTACTGGGTGGCCGCACATGACCTCCTAGCAGTGGTGGTATCTACCGGTGGCAACATCCGGAACGCCGGACGCAGCCACCGGGACGCACGGGTGAGTGACAGCTACCCACCCCCGTGCAGAGCCCGGCCACGCCCCCCCCCGCGTGCAGAATAGCTCCATATCGGAGTGGAAACGAGCACAGGGGCGGGTGGGCGAAAAAGTGCGAGTCTGCCGCGCAATGGCGCCCGATTGCAGCCCTCGCTCGGAACAAGCGTAACAGCGTACCGGACCGTCCTGGCCAGATGACATCACTGTCTCCTAGTGCCTAGAAGGCCTCCTGGGTGCTTCTGAGAGGCACTTCCAGTTTTTAAGCAAACTGTTGATAAAAACTTCAGGTATTTGTCTCCAGCCCCTTTTTCTTACTGGGCAGGAATAGGAGGCAGAAGTACTCTTTGTTGCTGCTCAGCTACGGCACTCCAGAGCGTTTTGGCTGAACAGCAGTAAAACAATCACCTTAGCCCTTCAGCAAGAACAGGAAGAAAATGGGGTGCGTGTATCCTTGACAGACAACCACAGTTCTTTTTGGTTCTCAGACTTTTTAGCACTGGGACCCACTTTTTAGAATGACAGTCTGGAACCCACCGGAAGTGATGTCACGGCTGGAAGCACCATCATTGTGACGCCAGAACCTGCTGCTTTCCTGAGAATGCAGCAATCAGGTGGGTTATTTCTCAGCCATTTTCCAATAGCAAAGTGAATCAGAAACAAAAAAAGCCAATTTATAACCTTGACGCAGGCAAAACAACCACACAGCCCTACCCTTTTCCAGCATCCCATCTTCCCATATTTTCAATATGGCTGCTCTAGGTGCTTTACAACACACCTGAAATTGGCTTGTGACCCACTGGTGGGTCCTGACTCACAGTTTGGGAATCACTGAACTGCTAGCTCCCTCTAAGCATTCCCCTCTTTTACACACACGAGACCATCTTTTTAGCCATCCTGGTATTTTCTGGTAAGCTCAGAGACAGGCTGTATTACATTTGTGGTCACTTAAATAAATATGCTAATGAGCAGTCAGCCTTTTTTTTCTTTCTGAATCCCATTTTCACTTTTCTTGATTATTATTATTAATTTATTTAATTTATACCCCGCCTTTCTGCCCATAGGCACCCAAGGCGGCTTACAACAAAAACAGTAGAATATAATAAAATTCACAATTTAACATTAAAAAGCAATAATTTAAAAACAATATTAAAACAATTAAAATTTAAAACAACAACAAGCCCCGTGGATCATAAAATATAAGCAAGAGTATAAAAACCAGCCAGCCAGCCTGTCAACAACTAAAAGCTTTTCGAAATAAAAACGTCTTCAGCCCCCACTGAAATATTACCAAAGAGGGAGCAGTTCTCAATTCTAAGGGGAGGGAATTCCAAAATTGGGGGGCCACCACCAAGAAGGCCCTATTCCTGGCCGCCATCCCTCTCACTTCTCCTGGTGGCAGCACAGTCAAAAGGGCCCCCCCCCCCGATGATCTAAGAGTACGGGCAGGATTATATGGGAGAAGGCGGTCCCTCAAATACCCCGGACCCGAGCCGTAAAGGGCTTTAAACGTCAAAACTAGTACCTTGAATTGGGCCCGGAACAGAACCAGCAGCCAGTGTAGTTGCCGAAGCAACAGCTCGACAGCATCAAACCGATGTGCCCCAGCAACCACCCGAGCCACCGTGTTCTATACTAGTTGTAATACAAAGGTAGCCCCACGTAGAGCGCATTGCAATAATCTAATTCAGATGTCACTAGAGCGTAGGTCACTGTAGCCAGGTCCGCGCAGCTCAGGTACGGTTGCAGCTGGCAAATCAGCCAAAGCTGAGAATACAAAGTATTAGAGGAGTACAAAGTATTTTTGTACAAAGTATTTTTCCTCGCTGGATTCTTTTAATGAACAATGCATTTGTATTCACTCAATAATTCTTTTGTTATACAGACATGTAACAAATAATGGAAGATAATGGCTCATCCAAGTTGGGCCTTGAAAATTCAGTCAATCTAAAACACAATTCTTGTAATTCAGCCTTGTGATGACAGAAAGCAGGTCAAATGTGTTTCAATGCTTCAGGTTTTCCCTACACGTTTTGAGCAGTATAATACTAAACAGCACAACCTCATTTAAAATGAATTTTGTAATGACTTTTAGTGTCTCATCAGAGTTGGTTGAGTATATATTATCTCTGATTCCCATAAAAAATATTCTCTTTCCTCTGGCAACACTGTTCCACCTCAAAACACAGTGACATATAATCATTATTTTCCCTATAGGTTCCATATAAACTGACAGAATGGCAGTTAGATTTCTCTCTCTCCCTCTCCCTCTCCCTCTCCCACTAATCCCCCAGGCAAGCCCCAGGTACTGTGGACAACAGGAAAATGAGGAGTTTGTAAATGTTACTTCAATTCTCAATGCTTCAATAAATGAATGTATCAATTTTCTAAGCCCTGGGCTAAAGCAAGCTTTATTCATGTCTAAAGGGCATCTTCAAGTGCCTGGAGGAGCAGACAGCTCAATTTTTTTTAAAAAAAACAACAGTATTTCTAAAAGCCACCGTTTCTTTTCTTATTGTGTCACCAATATTTTCTATCCTAATAAAAGCTCTCAAAACAGATATGGGCATCCTTTTTTTGAGCTGAGAAGAATTTGCCATCACTAAGGGCACAATCCAATAACAGAAGTTGCTCCGACACTACGTGATAGCAGTAGCATCGACTAAAGAGCGCTGGCGCCGAGCCGCCTTTGCGCTAGCTGAACACTGATGGCGTAAGGGCGGTTATGGGAGGAGGGAAGGTGGGCAGGAGGGAGGAACTGGGGGTGGGCAGGCCAATGGGTGTGGGGGTGGAGGCAGGTCCAGGATGCAGCCATTAGGCCACATCCAAGGATCTGTCCCTGGGGTACCCGGCCTCAATTTAGGCACAGCTTCATCAGATCATTCATCATTTAGGGTGCGCAGCTTCATCAGCTGGAGCTTCCCCAGGGGCAAGGGCTTGAATGCCCGAAAAGGGCACAATGTAATGCTGGCTTGCGTTGCACTCACTGCCTGCTGGCTCACATTGCCACTTCTGGGCAAGGTGGGGTGGGCGTTAGCCAGGCGGTCGCCCATTGCTGGCGATAATGGCTTACCACCAGTACTGGAGGTGCCTTACTACACTGTCAGGAACCTTCCAGGGCTCCCGCCTTACTTGGCACCCTGCTCCAGGCCTGCAAGATGACAGCAGGGCAAACGAATTTGGGACAGAGTTCCGCTCCTTGGCACAGCAGGCCTCGGCAAACACGCCTGGCCCACAGGGGCCAGCATCCCCAGCCTCACTGAGACCCGATGGCAACAGTGGCACACGGCCTGAGGTCACGCAGGCAACGGCCTTAGGGCAACAGTCATACCTGCGCAGACGGGTGGCCTCGCAGGCAGGGCTGCAGCGCCCTGCCAGGGTCTCATCTCCAGCCTTGAGGTCTCCTCAGGAGCAAGGCAGCAACTCCAGAGTAGCCCTTCCAGCATACAGCCGGGCATCGCCCAGCAGGCAAACACCTGGAGGGAGGTGGGGACAAAGAGAGGTACACCCCACCAGAGGGCAAGGGTTGGCTGAGCACTGGAGCAATCAGAGGGAGGAGGCAAGGCCTAGGGCAGCGGAGACTGAGCCTCCTGCATTTAAATCCCAGCTGGCCAAGGATAAGAACAGGCAGAGTCTAGGCTGCTGGCAGAGCACCAGTTTGCCAATGACTTGGGGACCCCTACAGGAAGCAGAAAAAGGGTGGAGCAACCCCCAGCCCCTGAAGCTGAGTCTCTGAGGCCAAGCTTCAGCCAAAAGAGTCGGCGTGAACTTCAACATCCCCCTTGGGAACTGGTGGAAGAGAGAGCTTGTGTGGGTGTCATCCGCATATTGGTGACATCTAACTCCCAGTCCAGGACTACCTCCCACAGTGGTTTCATGAAGATGATAAATAGCATGTGGGACAGAATAGATAGATTGCAGAGGTTAGATGCCAATCAGCATCCTATCAGATAATGATCTGCCTATGACAAAGGAGTAAATCTCCACTACCACCAGATCATCCTACCCAGCAATGAAATCAGGTCCAACATGTGCCAAACTGGTTGAGTTGGGACCACAATTTGCTGATACAGATCCATGGCAGCCCTGAAATCCTGAGCCATGTCTACCTTGGGGGCCTCAGCATGGACACCGAAATTCTTCAGCACAATCAGTCAGGGTGCTTCCAGTGCTACCACTGAGAACAACCCACTCAGCTCAGGCAGAACCCACCATGCAGCAAGGCAGTTGGTACACTAGCAGAATCCCTGTCCTTTCTTGCCCATTCACCACCATGCTCAAGCGCTCAACTCTCACAAACTGCAGGGCAGGACCCCAGTAAAGGGAGATAGAATCTTGGCAGACTAGTATTGACACCACCTCCCCAACCCTTCCGGTGTGGCTGCTGCAGCACACAGAAACCTGGTGGATACAGCAGGGTGAGCTCATCCAACCAGTCTCCAAAATACAATATGAAATTTCAACGTTCACAGAAAAAAGTAATAACCATAATAGTTTCTAAAGACATTGTTAAGGTGACATTATAAATGACACATGACATAAATACCCTAACATCACCAAATACGGTTTCGGTTCTCAACTTATTCAGAATTGTGTAAAAGGTGGTTAAAAATAAGTGGTTTTATATGCTCGAGTTTTTTAAGTAAAAGTGAATTTAAAAAATTCCACCCATTTTTCTCTTATCTGCTTAAGGTTTTAACATTTACCTTCTCTGTTCTTCTCCATGTTCTCCTGAAGGGACAGTCAGGCATTCATCCATGTGACCATGTAATAACCTTAGCACATCACCTCCTATCAGATAGCCTACAATGACGAAAGAAGGCAAGCATCACAGATAGACCCAAAATCTGCAGATAATTCACCTTGAAGTCAATTTCAGACTATCCTGACACTGACTTACAACGCAATCCTACCCAATGTCGGAGTGGCGAGGCTGGCCAGCCAACACCATGTCCTAAGCTGGGTCAGGGAGGCTGGAACCTCCCTGCGGCAAGGTTATGTTCGCGCCCTTACCGTTGGGGAGGACCCAGCCACTCCAATGCACTACTCAGATCTGCGCCTGCTAAACAGCATGTGAAGAGACTGCATGGCCCAAATCGGGGCTGTGCAGCCTACTGGGTGGGCTTAGGATTCGGCCTTATGGCCAAATCCAGAGCCTGCCCACGTCCCGCCTCCAACCTCCCTCCCCCACCAATCCCGTGTCCGTCTGGACACAGAACCTCCCTCACACCAGCCGGCTTTGGCCAATGCAAGGGAGGTTTAGCACAGCCGCAATGGGACTGGTGTTGCAGGCAGCACCGGTCCTATTGCTTGAGTGCCAATGCGGGGGTGCCGATTGGCGCCCCTATGTCGGTGCGACATGTGTCACGCCAACGCTATGACATAGTGTCGGCATCATGGGCGCCTTAGGATGGCGCCCTAAGTACAGACACTAAATTTCTTCTACTGGTTTGAAAAGACTGAACATTTAATTTTGAAAGACCTATATTAAAGAGAATGGAAATGATGGATTAAAAGACAGTAAGAAAGCACTTCCTCTCTAGTTAACAATGGATATCCTATACATACAGTTTTTGCTGGAGCCATTTACAGTCATGCACAGTACATCTGGAAACATTAAATGTGCTTTTCAATTTCCATACAAAAATATTGAAGCCATTGAAATCAATCAACCAACAGTATTTATATACCACTTTTCAACACAAAGTTGAACCCAAAGTATATTTATGTTTTTTAGCCTTTCCGATATATAGTGTGATTAAAATTATCCGTTTCAGTCATTTACAACATATGACAAAAGAAGTACAGTGATTGTCCAATATCCCATAGCAAGTCAATTAGTTAACTACAAACAATCCTTTTTTCTAAATAAGACAGACTCAAAGTACTGTTCATATACTTCACTGTAATTACTTATAGATAGCTACAAATAATTTCTCAGTCTGTCACAGCTCTGCCTTAAAATTGAAAAGGAAGATTAAATTAACTTAATCAATGTACATTAATCTACGTACTGTATTGCTGTTCACTGGTTTCATTGTTGCTAATTGCTTTAATTGTATGTTATTACCGTTATTTTATATGTTTTATACTTTATATCATTAAAGCCCCAGTCATATCCTTTCTCTCCCCTGCCAATACTGTTATGCAGAACCTTGGAGTAAAATAGTCTGAAATGCTTCACAGCACTTTTGTGGTGACCTGAAGGTGTGAGCAATACTTCCACAATAATGCCAACCAGCACACAGCTGACATCCTACTACGACACAATGGATCCACAGTCACAAGAATCTCAGCACCATAAAAACAAGAATTAAGACTGGACTGCCCCCTCCTAATGGTTGGGACACTAGACTGGATTTTACATAGATTGTTTCAGGCTTAGGATGAGATAGCCAGTAAACAGTGTAATCTATGAAATGTAATTCAAGAATGCAGAATATCATCCACAGCCAGTGGGGGGGGGCACGCTTAGTGATGGTGGGTCCAGTCACACTGGGTGACACGCAAAGGGGTAGGGGATGACACCAAAACTGCCCAAAATGGTAAATTCTTTGTATTTTTGAATATTATATAGCATTATATCATTGTACTATAAAACATGATTATATAACATGATTATATAACATAACTATATAACACAATTATAAGTATCACGTTATATATCATTCAATGCAGAATTTACGTAGAATGCAGTAAAATAAATCACGTTGGCAAGTCTGTATTCTATCAAACATTCCAGCCAAAAACCAGGAAAAGAAAACCATTGCCTTCTGCAACAAAAAGTGGATTTCCCTAACTCACCAATGAAACTGATTGTTCTGATAGCCAATGAGGTGTTGTTATGACACAGCAGGGAACCAATAGGGTGTTAGTATACTTCAGCTCTCATTTACATGTATCAGAGCTAATACTATAACTCTTATTTAGTTGTGTGAGTGTCATCAAGTTGGTTCACTGTTTTTTGTTGGTTACATTGGTTGGCCACCAGTTTTGTTCGGCAACCTTTATTGTAACATGTTAACATAAATAAATGAACCCTAGTGATGCCACTACATTTAGGTTGTACATATGATATTGTAATTTGTATGGTCTGGTACAGAAGAAAGTCCATCATGGAGGTGACACGCTGACCTCCTGCACTGGGTGACACAAACCCTAGTGATGCCACTGTCCACAGCCTCAGGAAGAAGTCAGTTATTATAAAAGGGTGGGGCTTACAATAAAGCAACAGTTGTTGATATGAACAGGTTGGACTACTTACTATACAGGAAACAATTCACACATTCTACAAAGCATTCTCTTCAGACCCCAGTGAGAAATTCCAGAAGAACTATATAAACCAATGAAGGAATTTCCGAAAGACCTTTACCCTCCTCTTCCTCTTTCTTTTATGTCATTCCACTGAGCTGGCTACTGCATTTGATCCCTGTACATATATAATAGTAGATTTGCCCTCGATATACATGTAACACTTGTAATAAAAAACGCACAACCAGTAACATGCAGAAGTATCTTCTGTCTTGCTTTCCTCTTATCCCTAATGAAAATCATGATAAGATCCTGAAAATATGTGATAAATACTGAATTATTTGTAGGTCATTATTTTTAATGAAATCACTACTTGACAGCACAATGATTAGTATTAGTTAATCAGTGGTACCTTGAGCAACTTCACTTCCTGAACTGATCGGGGCTACACTCCAAAGTGTTTGTTGAAAGGCTGCATCAACTCGCAAGCTGCCATTGCCATAAGATAAATGCTGCAACAGAGAAGAAGAGAATGCTCAAAATTATTACAAATATATAAAATAATCTGCTTGCATTTACATTTATTTTACAGTCATCTTCACAAGAAACAATATATAAATGTCTTTACACTTTGAACTCTTTGGTTGGAACAATCCATTGAGATCCTGTGTACCATTTTAAAGTTTCTCATATTCCCAATTCCCAAGTATGGCCTAGTAAGGGCGGCGCAGCAGGGCTGCATCCTAAACCCAGTAGGAGGCAGCAGCAGCAAGCAAGGTACCCCTTGCACCTGGGTAAGCTCCAGCTAGCACTATGGGGCTGCTTGGATCTGTGCCTGCAGGCATAGGTGAACGTGCGCAGCAGTGGCCCAAATCAGGGCCACCCTGGCCAGGGACAGGGCTTAGGATATAGTGCAACAGCTGTGGTCCGCCAACTGTGCCACCCCATTACACCCCCGGCACACCGCTGGAACACCCTCTGTGAAGTCCGCAGGTGAACGTGAGCAGCAGCAGGCCGAATCAGGGCCGCCAAGGCTGGGAATGGGGCTTAGGATACAGCGCAAGGGCTGTCGTCCATCACCGTCCCCGTTGCTGCACCATTACGCCCCATTACACCTCTGGCACGCCCCCAGCAAGGTGCTGGCACTTGACCGGTGCACAACCGGCGCAGCCAACGGGTGCTGGGGCACCTGAGCGCCGGCACTGTTGCTTGCACCAGTCGAGCACCTGACTCGCTGGCACAGACGTGCCTGATGGCATGTTTGCAACAGCACTGGATTGGCAAAAGAGCACAGCGCTGGAACAAGGCCAGTATAGGATTGCGCTCTAAATGTCATTTTGTTGCGCTGGCTAGCTGTGCATCAGAAGAGCCAGCAAGAAAGGAACCATGCAGACAACTGAATAATTCAAAGTCAAGTCAAAGCAAAGCTAGTTTTGTAATGAATAATTTGACATAATTTCTCAAACTCCACTGCCTACTGAAAGACTATAGAAAGTCATTCCCTGCTATGAAATCTGAAAAAAAAGAAAAACAATACATGGGAAATAGCTATACATATGGAAATGTGATTTTGATCAGAAATTCAAATAGTTGTGAAACACTAGTGTCCTTAAAATGATATCACATGTGCTACTACTACTTCTCACAAAAAAATGTCAACCATATGTGTTAGGAATAATATTAAATGTAAAAGCTCTTTGAACTGTAACTATCTAGCAAGACAAGGAGCTATGGATGTTGCTGAGCAAGAGAATTTGGCTTCAGTTTCCTTCTCTACCAGTGCAAGCCTAGGCATAATTACTTAGAAGTAAGCTCCACTTTCAATGAGATTTACCCCAAGTTAACTTTATATAGGACTGCCGTCTAAGGCCCTAATCTTATCCACACTTTCCTGGGAATAAGCCCCATTGAACACAATGGGACTTCTGAGTAGACATGCATAGGATTGTGCTGTAAATCACACCCAAATACAGTGTGCTGGGGGGGAAAAATCCCTTGACTTTCAGTTCCGTTTGAAAGAATATTAATAATAAAGTTGCCATTAAGCTGCATTATGACTGGGCAGTTATTTCAGGAAGCTATTCAAAAGCGTCTGTTTGGATTTGTACTTTTCAATTTGTTTATCAATCAATCGTATTTACATACCGCTTTTCAACAAAAGTTCACAAAGCGGTTTACAGGCAACAAATCATTATGAAGGTAAATGGCTTCCTGTCCCAAAAGGGCTCACTTCTTGTTTTATCATTCCTCTTACAAAATAGATCCCCAGACAGGGAAAGAGTCATTATGTTCACTGTGCATCAAAATCAGAAAAGAATGCTCAAATTCAAAGTCCGTTCTAATTCCTATACTAGCCTAGATGGTCAAATGGCTGAAGGATCACATTCAAGCAAATAGTAGTGGAGAGAATTATAGCTCATATCTTTGTGACATATGGATCAGTTTTTCAAAACTATTATCTGTCCACATACTAGATGACATTTGGTGTCTGATTTATATATGTTTTTTGACATTATTTACATTTACTCCTGCCTCCATCCCCCATCCTTCCCCTGCGGTTGACCTTGGGTAATCCCTAAGAACAGGGATTTATCTTTTAATTCTATGTAAAGTGCCATGTATGCTGGCTGCAGTATATAAATGATATAATAATTATTAAGAATATATACCATTTTTCAACAAAACATTGCTCACAAAGCAATAAATCTGTCTGTCTGTAACAACGAATACATAATAGTTATCTGGCCCCTAATGGGCTCACAGTCTTAAATAAGGCAGATATGCACTGGCAACAGCCACTGGAAAAGGTGCCATGCTGAAGAGGACAGTCAGGTTGTGAGAGCACAATCCTAACTTGGTTAGGATGCAGCGCAGGCCAGCCAGCCGGCCTGCACCTGCCCAAGTTAGGAGGCGGCAGGAGCTTCGAGCAGGGCAAGGGGACAAAGTAAGCCTAATAAGTCTGCTTGGACCTGCACCTGCAAAATTGCAGGCACAAGTCCGAGCTTCCAGCAATGGCCCAAATCACATCCAAGCTCCACCTAATGGCCACATCTGGGCGCCACCCTTGCCCCAGACCACCCCACCCACTGGAACGCCCTCCCTCTGCCTTCCCTCACCCTATTCCATTCCCTCCTGCCTCCCCTCCCCCCCAGAAATGGCCCACTCTGGCTGAATTTGTCCAGCGCAGGACTGGCTTACCTGTGGGCTCTGCTGTTGCCGGCAGTGCTTGCATCGGCCCAGCATGTCTCCAGCAGCCACAAATGTGATTTATGGTACATTTGCGACTGCCTTAGGCCAACGCAAGGCACATGTGTTGGCCCAACAGGCATTTTGCATTACACCCTAAGAGAGTATTCTTCTTTGCATTGGTGTGCTAACTGGTTAAGAGGCACTTTTTTCAAGTACTGTTCCTCTTATATTTAGCAGGGGGAGAATAAATGTCCCTGTTTACCCTGGCACAGTGTCTTTTCTAGTGGCTGTTGCTGGTGGAGTTATGCATTGTTTTTAGATTGTGAGCTCTTTGGGGACAGGGAGCCATTTAACTTTATTATTAATATTTGCCTGTAAACCGCTTTGTGAACATGTGTTGAAAAGCGGTATATAAATACTGCTGATTGATTGATTGATTGATTGATTGATTGATTGATTGATTGATTGATTGATTGATTGATTGATTGATTGATTGTCTGGATCACCTAGCTGTGCTAGGTGCTAGACGACCCACCTAGCAGGTCCCAACCCACAGTTTGAGGATCACTGATGTAAGTCAACAGAGCAATTCAATTCTCTGCAACGTTGTGGCACTTATGTCCAATGGGAAGAGCTGTAGGAGAAGCTGGCAGCGACACAAGAGGAAGATCCCCCTGGATGTTGTAGGAAGACCCGTGATTCCAGCCAAGCTGAGGATCAACTGGGCAAGCCAAAGGTGGATATCCATCGATAAAAATTGTCCTCAATTTCACCAAGGGATGAAAGAATGAAGCAAGATGGGATTATGTCAGAGCGAGAAGCAGCAGCAAAGAATGGGTTGCATTGTCAAAGGAGGTATGAGAGGGAACAGAGGATGAAGGAAATCTGTGGCCTGCTGAGGAAGAAAGGAAGGCTGAGACCAGCAAAGGGGTAGGTCACTCCAAAGGGAGGAAGGAGGAAAAGCGACAGCCCAATTAACAAGGGCAGAAGGAAAGAAAGAAGGCCTATTCCCTGCAGCCCCAATTTAGAAACCATTGGTTCAGGAGATAAACTATGCTTTTGTGGGCTGCCTCACTCCCTTCTCCCAGGAAAGCAGATTTGACTCTCTTGCTTTGCTTCTCTCCATTCAAAAGTTTGTGTTTTTAATACTTTACCAGAAAGGAAGGCTTTTTCCTTTACAACTTTGACAGTGTGAGAAAAAAAAGTGGCAAAGCAGAAACGTGAAAATCATGTACTGTTTAGATGAGATATTTAAAAGGACATAGTTTATGTGTAAAGGTGTCTTAAGGAGATAAATTGGTATTCTTCAGACATCTCTGAATACTTCAAAGAATAGTTTCTTTTTATTTTGGGGGTTGGGAGTTGACGGGCACTAACAAAAATTAGGGGAAAGCATAATTTATTTCCATAGTTAAGGTTACCAGATACAAACAGGGACAGTGCCTATACCTGTAACCATTGTATAGAAGAGGGAATTCTGACAGATGAAGTTTTTTAAATCCTTCCATGTTGAGCTTCACCTGCCAAAATTCCTTCCTCTATACAATGGTTAAAGGTTTAGGCACTCTGTCCTCATTTGTATCCAAAGTTCAATCAGCATTCTACTCCTGATTTTGTGCAGCAGCACTGAATGCTAATTTTTTACATTAAGAAGATCTTCTTGAAGCTGTTATTTTTCTCAGTAGTGTGGTAGATGTTAAAGTTTTAATATGTGCTAAAATATGTGGTAAAAGTTTTCTGAAAAGCATTGCAGCAAGTCAGGCATGCAATAGGCTACTCTCTCTCTCTCTCTCTCTCTCTCTCTCTCTCTCTCTCTCTCTCAATATTCCCATTGCTAAAGCAATTAGGTTCTTCTGTGTTCCCTTTACTTCTTCTAACCTGTTGACCATGTTCCCTTCTTCTAACCTGTTGACCAAGGAACAGAATGAGTTTGGAGCAGAATGTGGATACAGATCCTATTACAGTACAGTACTGCAGTGTGGATGAACAACAACCATATCCATGAACTACATACACATCCAGATGCATATCCAAATGAGTATGTTACACATCCACACTGCACCATCCACACTGAATTTGCATCCTCAAACACTTTTATCCTGAAATAGCAATAACTAACACAAAAAGAGAAAGCTTTCACCACTGACCCTCATGCAACCCCCTTGCTGTGCAATACTAGTGAGAAATTAAGTTGCTAGCACAGTACAACAGGTCAGGAAATGTCAAGCAGTACCACCTGATGCCTGGGCAATGAGACTATATTCCCTCAACTTCCTTCCCCCACTCCCATTCCAGAGAGAGGGAAATAGGTCTTCATTTGCCTTCAGTCAGTCAAGGTTTCATACCCAAATGTGATTGGGCTACACGGTGCTGTGATATCATTATGCTAATTACATGATCCCCGGACTAGTTAGGATCACATGGCAACAAGGAAAAGCCAGGACTGACACAGCAACAAATCAGACTGCAAATATACATGAAAGGAGGGGGTAGACATCAATGACAGAAATGCTTTTCCCCCACAAACCTTGTAAATTCACTTTTGCACTAACAGCTGAGCGATACAAATTTAGCACAGCACTACTTCTTATGCCCTATCATCCCATTTCTATATTGTACCACACAGAAGATTCAAATTTTTCCAAGGCATACCATGAGACTCTACATAATTTGTGATATATTTCTCCTCTTTTTAAAAATTTCATTTTTAAATTTTAGCAGTTCAGATGATTGAATGCAACAGGAGTCAGTAACTGATACCAAATCAAGAATACTTAGGGGTGGTATCTAATGCACCTGTTGTCAACTTTACATATCCACTTCATCCAGAAGAGTTGGGATATTAGAAAATGGAAGGAGGGCAATTGGGAATACATTGGGAAGGATGAGGATTTGGAGATGGAGAGGTAAAATGGCCTCCTATTGCTGGGACTTGTTCAAAAGGTGGAAATGATGGGGCTGGTTGCCTTCTACTACTCCTCAAGCCAACCCCAGCAAATCTAGTTGCCATTCAGGGCGCAATCCTACCCAGCACCAGAATGGCAAAGCCAGCCGGCCAACGCCATATTCAACACTCGGTCGGGGAGGCTAGAGTTTCCCCACAGCTTGGGAATGTTTGTTCCCTTACCGTAGGGAAGGCTCTAGCCTCCCCTATGCACTCCTAAGATCTGTGCCTGCTAAACAGCAGGCACAGATCCAAGGAGACCGCACGGCCAGAATTGGAGCCGCATGGCCTCCTGGACAGTCTTAGGATTCGGCCATACGGCCAAATCCGGAGCCTGCCCTCTCCCTGCCCACAATCTCCCTCCCTCCAGCCAATCCCCATCCCGGAACGGGACGGAGCCTCCCTCGCGCCAACCGGCTTTAATTAGCATGAGGGAGGCTCGCCGTTGACGCTGTCAGGCTGATGCTACTCGTTGCGTCGGTCTGAGAGCGCTAGCGCCAACACTGGGTTGCCAGGATTGCGCTGCCCATCTTGTGCACATTGTGGAATGGAAGTAATTAAGTCCAAGATGGGATAGAGAAACAGAGAAGCCTGAAGTCAGCAAATTTGCATATTTCTGTTATTTCTTAAGGACTAACATTCACATTAATGTACCTGCAAGTAATTACCCTGTAGGTCTTGGTGACCTCAATTCTGATGAAAGAAAGACTGTTGCATTTTAATGAAATGTGTATCAGTAAATCATTAAGAATGAAACTTGACTTAACATATTCAGTACACAAAAATATCTGAATGCCTCTGTACCCATTTCTGTTCTTATTAATTTTGTTTTGCCATGGGTAGTGCAAATATGAATGTTCCAAGCATTATTTAATATTGCTATTAATAACAATATTAAAATTAACTATGTATTCCAAAGGCAAAATAAGAGACACCAATATTAAGCCAAAAGAAAAACACAAGTCTCTATTCATCTCAGCAGTGTTTTTTTCAGTAGCTATTTGACCATGTTAGTCATGTCAATTTTTTTTATCATAAGCCTTTTGGGAAAAGGGAACCATCTTTTTATTTCTCTTATTATGTAAACTTAATTGTGACCTCTACATGTTATATGAATTGTATATGAATATTCATCATTGTTATAATCATAAAGCCTGGCCAGTTCACACATGCATGATCATCACTTGCTGCAGCATCTGACAACCAACAGGCAGCCCAATCCTGAGCTGCCTGGGCACCTGGAGATAGCCACTGGAGGCACCGCAGGAGTACATGTGTCCCCTTCTCCTGGATAAGCCCAAGGACCTGCCAATATATCTTCTCGCATCTGCGCCAGCTACTTAGCTGGCACAAAGGCGAGTGCTTCCATGTCGAGCTGTGTAGCCCAACACGGAAATCTAGATCCAACAGCAAAAATCCCCTCCCCTCCCCCGCCATTGCCCCCCCCCCAGATCCACCCTCCTGCCCAACGTCGGCAACAGTAACATAATCCACTGAATTGTATGGCCACCTCCGGGCAGTGGAGGGCCAGCGCGGGCCCGGAACCAACAGTAAGGTCTTCCCAAGGCCTTACTGCTGCTAATGGAGGTACTTAATGGCACCTTCACGACACCAGTGCTGTGTGGGGCTCAGGATTGGGCCCTTACAGGTATAAATGAGACATCAAAGAAAATGAAAGATCAAATCAAAGCAAAATACTTTTGAATAGAGAAAGTTCATACATTTGGCTGGGAGTCATCAAATGGACAATGATCAAATGTGCATGAATATGTGAACCAATTCTGACAGTAGTATGTAATAAATACAGTGTTGTTAATACAACTGTAGGGTCAACACTGGAAAATCAAAATTCCAAGATGGAGATACCAATGTAGCAAACAGAAGAGAAATAGAAATTTCAATGGGACTAGCAGGTCTTTCTGTAAATGATATAACACATTTTCATATCCCAAATTAGAGGCATAGTGACATGAGGGCAAGCCTTCTCTATAGTGGCACCTCAATTATGGAATTAAGACACGCGCGCACGCGTGCGCCCCCATGGCCTTTTGGCGAAGGCTCAAAACATTCCTGTTTCATCTGGCATTTGAGTGATGCTTTGTTCTCTGTCTTCTGATATCTATGTCTCTCTAATAATGCTGTGTTATAAATAGTTGTCCTCCCATTGTTCTTATTATTACTTTATTTATTGTTTTACATACTGTTCATTTTAATGTGATATTTGTAAGCCACCCTTAGCATTTGCTTTGGAATGGGAATGGTGGGATATCATCATCAACACCATCATCATCGCTTTAGGGTTATAACATTATTACATTATTATAATACATGTACTCAAACATTCTTCTTAACTTACCAAGTACCTTTCTGAAGAGATACTGACTAAGATGAGATCATCCCCAACACGAACTTTTTCTCCTTCTGAACGCTGTTTGGAGGCAGGATGTATCGTCCACCAGCAGGCCTCACCTACATTACCACAGGATAATACTATCAATATTAGTATATTTTTCCTCTTGTGTTTGATAGGGCAGAACAAAGTATTTCTTAAGTACATTAGAAAATTTTTCATTTGGACAATGTTTTTCTCTTGAATAGCAAAAATGTTTGAGAGACACAAGATCATGATCATAGAAATTGGCACCATGTCAGAACAATACACTTTTAATAGAGGACTTTTACAGGAATGTCTTCTTTCTCCGTTTCTATTCTTGCTGGCCACAAGCAGCCCAATCCTATGGTGCCAGGCCACAGCAGCTTCAGGAGACACTTTGGGAGCAGGAGACATGTGTTCCCTTCCCCTGGATAAGGGCACTGAGCTGCCAGTGGGCCTTGTCAAGTCTGTGCCAGCTATTTTGCCAGTGCAGACTTGAGGGTCTCCGTGTTGGGCCAGTGTTGGGTGGAGTTGATTATGAGAAAATACTGAAAAGTACTCAGTACATACATGGTTGCACCAGTAAGAGCACAATCCTAAACTGGAGTTAGGCTGGCATAAACTAAGCCAGGAAAGTTTGGCCAGCACAAGGGCCACCGTAAAGTGTGTTTGGACTACTCTTGGAGTCAGGGAGGATGGCTCACATCAAAAGGAATGGGAGATAGAGGAAGAAAGAAGAAAAGGGCTGAGAATGACTGAGGGAAATGGAGAAAGGGAAAGAGAAAGGGAGAGGAGAAGAGGGGAAAGAGCAAGAAAATAAGAACAAACAGCAGAAGATGAGGTAAGAAGGGGTGGTAACACCAGACCCTCTTGGGTATCCCTGAAGATACATGAAAAACCACCAGAAAGGAACCTGGAGAGGATACTGCCAGCATCCTAAATTGCTCCAGAGGGGATTTGCCCACAAAGCAAAGGCAGAACCACATACCGAATAAGAGGACTTGGGGGCTCCCCCCAGATAAACAAGAGAACCTGCTAAGGAGAGCTCCAGCGCCTGTTGGGCCTGACAAATTAGCTGGGCTATATGATAGCCACACGCACTCAACAGAACCTTCACTTAACTGAACTAGGAGCAGTGAGCTCAGAATAGGGGAGCAGCTACAATAGGGGTTTTTAAGGTGAAGCAACCTCCTTTGTGTTTGTCATACAGGATTTTAATTGCAGTAAACTCCAGATGTAGTGAACTTCCCTCCCCTTTTGAGACATAGTGTGCAATCCTAACCTACTTTCCAGCACCAGGGTAAAGGCAATGCAGCTCCAAAGTAAGGGAACAAACATTTCCTTACCTTAAGAAGGCCTCTGGGACGCCCGCCCCCCCACTGCAGGATGATGCACAAGCCTTATTTGCACAGCTGTGCCAGTGCTAGAAAGTTGGATAGGACTGCACTCTTATATTGTATGTCCCACCCTCAAGATGTGGAGAGGGGGGGAAAAAAACCACAAGATGAAGGGGAGGTATAGGAGCAGCCACAGGATTATTTTTATTAATCTGATATGTGACAATATAATATAGGAAATGTTGGGGTAAGGTTTTATTTCCTCTGTTTGTGCATTCTTTTATATTTTAAAATATTAAAAAATTGAACCTACTTAAATATTTGAATATAACTAATCCTGCATTGTATGATTTGAACATATAATGAACAAGCAACTACATTTCTGTGTAATAATAATATTATTTCATTTTAGTAACTCCCCCAAATGCTGGCAGTTCATACTAAATTGCTTTCTCACATAATTTTCACATAATAATAACAATGTATTTTTGTTTCTAACTTAGGGCTTTTTTAAGCTTAAGAAGATGAAAAAACATGGCATGGAACAAGTTGGCTAGAAGACATTTAGGATGCGACAGCTACTATTTTACAATTTGTGGTGTATTTAGAATTGGTAAACAATCTTGTGAGCAATATATTTTTCTTTTATATTTCATACTAACAAAAAAAGAGCTTAAAGAACAAAAAAGTAGGGACTGAGTGATGCATAAGAATGTTAAATGATCGTGCTAGAATGGGACTGACCCCAAGACTATGAAGGGGATGGCATTTTGCCCCATCCCCTTCACAGATATGCTAGGCTAAGAGGAGACAGCTTATTGGAGTTACCAGGGCAACAAAGGCAGGGCTTGAGCTTTCATCACTGCTGCTTCAACATTTTCCCTCTCATTCAGTCAGAGAGATGTGCTGGCCCTTTAACCCACCAAAGAGGTCATTCTGGGATTAGCTGGTTGTTTCTTGGGGCCAAATAAGAATGTTTGGCTCCTCTGTCTAATTCCCTGGCTAGGGAACTTTTTTTGTTTCCCTAAGAAAAAAAATTGTTTTGTTATTGTTTGGTTGTAGTTTAGTCAGGTTACTGACAGATAAAGTAGGAGCTGGGCATTAATATCAGTATGCATTCTGACTGAGGAAGTGGAGTGGGCAAAGGGGGGCAGGACCAGTTCCTAGAAGCTTTTTGACTTTGGAATGCTGGCTGGGAACTCCTTGTCCATGACCTGGAAAGCCAAGTCAAGCATCCTATGAGGGGGCAATCATGGAGGTCTCCTATGGGTAAATGAACATTTGTTCCCTTAACCTGGGTAGGCATCTGCAGTATAGGAGGTTCTACTCAGACTTGTGCAGGTCCGTGTGGACCCATGCTGCAGAATCGGGTCCAGGAACGGGGCTAGAATTAAGTGACTGCAGCCACCACTGAATTGGGCAGACCCAATCTGCCCTTCTCCCACCCCACTGCTGCCCTGTTCCACCCTACCCTACCTTCACTCCATCCCACCTTACAGGTAGCTGCTCTGGTAGCTGCTCCAGGTAGCTGCTCCAGGTAGCTGCTCTGGAGTGTATGGAAAGGCCCTGGCTTTCCCGATGATGCCCCGGCAGTGCAGGAGTCCGCACGCTGCCAGAACTACTTTCATGACTGCCATAAGGCATAAGGCTGTAAGGAACTTACTTTGTCTACACATTTGGTCTCAGTATTCGAAGCAGAAAATAACTATGTATACATGAAGTAAACATGCTACATTCTCAACTCCTATCATACAAACAGATTTTGTCAGTAGTATAATAATGTATTTTTCTCTGAAAAAATACAATGTATAGTTTCAAACAATGGTGTCTATTCACCTGTGGTATCTTCTTGCAAACCCACATCAAATGCCAGTTTGTCCATTGATGTTCGTGAGGTGGAGAGACAACACAGATACTAAGAAAGAAAATAAAGTAAAATGTATCTTGGTTTTCTGCTTCCTAGCTTTCAATCTATAAAAATAATTGTTTTCTTACCATTGAGCTCTGTAGCAATTTTAGAGGGGGGGGAAGCATAAACACATAGTTTCACAATGCCATCAGTAAAATAAAATTACAATCGTACAAATGGCACTGACCAAGTTTAATATATTATTTGGTAAAATAGATGTCTATTAAAATCATCTTCTCAAATTACAAAAAGGCAGACAAAGGCTAGAAATAAGGGGACTGGTTTGTCTAAAGTTGAAAACGATAATGATCACTCTGAGTTCAAGGGTGGGAGTGGGAACAAAGAGTAAAATACAGATTACTAGAAATGCCAATCTCAACCCTTCTCCAATTTTTTAGTTATAGGCTAGATATATTGTTCAGGTACTCAAACCAACTAGTATTCACTTTTAGAAGCAGTCTAGTCAAACATGCACACACAAGAAGTAAGCAACCTTTTTTATTTGCTATCAAATGAGATGAACTAAGAGGTGACAAACTCTAGATGGACCTGTTTCCCAAGAGATGCTTAATAAAGATACCTCACACCAGTTTCCCAAAGGATAATCACCATTCAGATTTCAATGTGATAGGTGCAGAAGCTATTCTCTAAAGCAAATAATTCAGCAAATACAGTGCAATTGCATGAGTCACCAAGACCCCATTTGCACAGATGTCATTCACAGATGATTGCACTAGAAAGAAACCTTCACAGTGGCAGAATTCCCTGCTGCCATAGAAATAGAGAACAATCTCTATGACAACTGCTTCTAGTGCACCACATCAGCTGTGGGTTGCAGTCCTCTAATTTGAAAGTACTAAAAGTAAACATTAACATTACATATATAACTCATACTTACCATACCACTGTAGGAATGGCGCAGCAATATTGCATGCCCATACAGGAGCGTCCGATGACTGCCACCCTGAGCAGTCTGTATGAATTAAGAAGTGATTTATTAGCACATTGCCATAAATTAACTTGCTCTATAAAACAAGATGAAAAATTAAAAATTATCCAGGACTCCTCTTGTGAGAGGTCAAATAAAAGTTTAAAATATAAAAAGAAACTGACTTGTAAAACAAGTTGAATTCAATGCTATGTTTCTTACAACCTAATCCTATCCCTCATCACTGGAGTTGGAACTACTGTTCCAGCAGGACACACTTTACATCTGTTGTAAATTGCCTTTCAGGAGAGCGAAGAGATGGAATGGGAAAGAAATGACGGAGGCTGGAGTGGGTGGCATCCAGCATGGATATTATTCCCTTCAATACAAATGAGCAAGACCCCTTTGTCTCCTTAGTCACACACCAGCTAAAAAGCTGGTGCAGGTCCAAGGAGACCCATTGACAATGAGGAGGTTTGTACAGGGGTAAGGGAACATATTTCCCTTAGCAGCAAAACTTTCTAATTCCTTCATTCCCAAAGCAGCCCTCTTTGCCCCCACAAAAGCCACTCCTGAGAATAAAGCAATGCTTGGGAACAAGATAGAAATGGCAAGCAGGGAGATGGTTGAAAATTGGATGGAGAAATATACTATGAGAAGAACTCTTATCAATGAAAGGTGACTGATTTTTGGCAACTGCCAAAATTTGGCCATCTATGAAGCTCACTGCATACCACTCCATACCACTTCTGAGGATCCACCTCAAAAGAAGGCACAGGGGGCTGCTGTGTGGAACAGAGCGCAGGAAAACATCCTTGTTCAAGCATCCTTTTACTCGCATAACATCTGGATACATACAACCCATAACACTGTATTATAAATGCAATTTTCAACAGTGGTACTGTGCAAAGACTGCACAGGTACTGTACATACAGCCTGTCGCCATCAATTCTATGTAAAACTTCTATGACACAGCTGACATACCTAGAGGGGGATCACAGCACTGTGTTTTGCAAGCAGCCACTCCCTCTCTGCTTTGGAGCCAACATAGCCTCTGTTTTGTTCTTGCTGCTAGGAATGGCTCTGAAGAGGAGGGGGAACAGCTGCCTGCAAAACTTAGTGCTGTGATCCCCCTCTAGGTACACCTCTGTTATAACAAAGAAGAGTATTTTCAAATGACAGCTCAAAGAAGTGAAAAAAATGTACAAAAGAAACCCTGTATAAATTTTCTAAATGAATGCCTGCAGGTAGTTCATTAATAAGGAGGTATTTTATATCCTCTATTTAGAAGATTGGACTCATGGCTAATCATCACAACCATTTGTGCCAACATGATGATAAATGCTCCTGATCTTAAAGGTATAGTATTGATCTGTTGGCAATGGCTTAAAGAAAGATACCACCCGTAACATATTAGTGATGTAAAATGTTGCCTGCTTGATGAAGTCTCCTTGATGAAAATTTCCCAAATAAAATATGATTTACTTTCTCAGCAGCATATAGCTTGGCCTGTGTGGATTTTTTTTACATAAAATTAAACATATCCAGTAAATCCAGAATTACTGCATCCATCATGTATTTATAAAATTAAAATAAAATTTATGTATCTTCACAGCTGTGATAGCATTTCTATTATCAAACATTCTTTTCAAGCATTTGCAAAAGATGTCTAACAGAATTCAATTTTTATTGTTTTTAACACAGATATACGTGTGTACAGGTTTTTTTACTTTTAGAACTCTGTATAAAAGATACAACAATTTGGTAATAAGGGGAGGTGAATTAATTATAAGCAGTTAAAGGTTTTAATAGAAAATTATGACTTGGAGTGCAATCCTAAACTGGAATTAGGCTGGCATAAACTAAGCCAGCAAAGTTTGACCAGCACAAGGGCCACTGTAAAGTGTTTTTGAACTACTCTTGGAGTCAGGAAGGATGGCTCACGTCTGTGTGCTGGCCTCTCTGATTCTGAGAGTGGTCCAAACATACTTTATGGTGGCCCTTGTGCTGGCCAAACTTTGCTGGCTTAGTTTATGCCGGCATAACTCAGTTTAGGATTGCGCCCTTGGTGGGGAAAAACGGAGAAATAAAACTTACGTAATGCACACCAAGTTTCTTTGTCTGGTTATTTTATTCCACTGTTCTACTGAGAAGGGAATTTTTCAATTCATTTATAGTTGTCCTCTAGTGTAAATTGTTGGGATGTTTGCCAACACCAGTTTGTACTAGTAATCCAGTCCTTCACACAGATCGCCCCAACAGAACATCAGACTAAAGTAACCACTTGTACTTAAAAACATAAATGTGACTTTAAAAATAAAACACCACTAAGTTCACCACTAGGTGCATTAAATGTGGAAGGACACTATTTTTATTCATTTCTATGAATTTGCAATTACTAGCTGAGGATCGTGCAAAGAAAGGGCAAAAACATAGTGTTGGACTGCATACAATGCTAGAATTTCTTGTAGGGTACAGCCGATCAGTATAATTTGGAGTGGTCCAAACCTTATTTTGGGGGTTGGCTGCACAGTTCCAGTTCCTAAAATAATGGCAATTTCTGGCCTCGTGGCAGCACACTTGACAGGGTCTTATGCAAAAACAAAGAGTTGAAATTGTCACCATCTTAGAGGATATGGCATAGGGAGCAGTTTCTCAGCAGTGATAATGAATTGGGAGGGACATTCCAAGTTTTATTGTGGGGTGAAAAAGTCCCAGTTTTTTATTCCTAAATACTGTTTGGGGAGTCAAAATATTTCACAAAATCAGAGTTATGGACATAATGCGTGTGACATAATGGACATAATGCGTGTGAGCCTTGAAAGGGCCTTTTTCCAGTTACAAAAGAGTAGGCTATAGGGAGACACAAAGATTATTAGGGGTTGAAAGGGTATGTAATCTTCAATTACTTATTTTGGATGTAAGGCACCTCTGTGTTGAATAATAGCCCAACACCTGCTATAGACCTCGTAAACAAGTTAAAGCTAATGTGATCATCTGAACTATTGTAAGAGCACAAAAGGATAACAAGAGATTCACAGCCCAATCCTGAACCCTGTGATGCCCAAAACGGTGACTTGATCCTGAGCCTGCTGGGATACCGACAGAGGTCTCCTCAGAAAGAGGGACAATTTGTTCACTTACCCCGGAAAGACAGCAACTGGTGGCAATTGGTCTCCTTGGATGAATGAATGGGCACAGACAAAAGGAGGCCCATGCCAGGTTGCTCAGCTTGGGAGGGGGTTCAGGATACAGCAAGAGGCTGCCACCATCTCTGTTGTCCTCAGGGGCCTGATCCTCCCCTCCCTGTCTCTCCCCTGTCCCAAAGAGGTTGCTGGCCAGCGCAGCTGGAGTACCAGCTTGTCTCCTGCTCCGTGCTGAGGCCCAACACTGACTGACGCTGGCTCAACATCAGCCCTTCCTATTCCTGTGGTGCTGCAAATGTTCTTTATGGAACGTTTGCAACACTTTCAGCCAGCGGCGCGCACATACTGCTGGCGATAGAGCCTTCAGGATCAGGGTCTCAGTGTTCGTAAATTATATCCCTTGTACTGAATAGTGCAAATGTAGTGAAAACTTCATAAGGAAAAGAGGTGAACTAATGGTCCATTTGTAATGGATGATGTGTAGGGTCATAACAAAACACCAAAAGAAATACTTTAAGAAATAATTTCAATAGTTAATTTCAAACTCTATTCAGTTTCACAGTGTTAAAATACTTCTTTTTATTTCCATATTGATAATCCAGGTTTATACATGGCATTTAAATTTCAAATAATGTTAGACAAACTTTCATAAGGGCACAATCTTCCCCTTGCCGTCTGGTAATGGCAAAGCTTCTGCAAAAGTGTTGACTATCATAAAGCAGTTAGTCTGGTGCTGGAAGAACCGGCAGGAAGGCCTGCACCTTCCTGCCCCCACAATTGCCAACATCCCCACTCCCTGGAGCAAGTAAGACAATAGGACAGGAGAGGGGTGGAGCGAGAGCAGAGGCAGGGTGGGTACATAATGGGAGCAGGAATTGATGGTTTTTGCTATGATTTAGCACTTTAGAGAAGCACAACTATCTTTCACAAAGGATTTAGAAAACTTTCCTATAAATTTTTCAAAATTATCAAACTCCAATTGTCACTCAAATGAAAAACCCTATATATAAAAATCTATATGGATAAGCTTTAGCTAGCTTTTGTGCCCTTGCGGAAGGCTTCTATTCCTATAAATTTTATTCTTTTTCTTAAAAACAATTAATGGTAAACAAATGGCAGTGCACTGAATTTTCCCACTTGAAATCAATGAGAAACTATTAAAAACAATCAAAATTGAAATGAAGCAACCATTCAAATTGGACACGAAGGGAAGCAAATCATTGAAATGAACAAGTGAAAAGAAACAAGCCATCAATCAAAGCAAAGCCACAAAATCTGAAATGATTTTTTCCCCTTGAAAACAACATTGAGCCAAGATTCCGTTTGTACATTCATAGAATGTATAAAGTAGTCACCAAAGAACATTATGTTGAAGAATGGTGAAACAACCTTTTTTTTCACCCACTCATGTCTGTTCTCTATGCTTGAGTGAATAAGAAACTGGAAGTGTGCACACCAAAATACACTTTAGGTTAGTGGCGTTAAACTCATTTCTTACAGTGGGCCGAACAGCATTTATGATGCCTGCTGAAGGCTAGAAGTGATGTAATTAAGCAGAAAATGATGTCATTAAGCAGGTCATGACTAGAAATAAGCACTTTTTTCTCACTTATGAACTCAGGAGCTGCAAATAGAAAATAGGCAAATCTTGGCAATATTTTCAAGACATGGGAGACTGCCCTTTTAGCAGTGACATTTCAGCACAGTTCACCAACTAAGAGCAGCTGATGGTGATGCTAAGAACATAAGAAAGCCTTGCTGGATCAGGAGCATGCAAGACAACCAGATACGGGTATCCTTCTGCCACTCCCCAGCATCTGGCATTCCAAAGCAGCCTATTACCCTTGCATCACCCCCAAGGAAGACACCAGAATGGGAGAGGGTGAGGGCTAGATAAAGAGCTTCCATGGGCCACAGTATGTTTGACACTACTTTAGGCCATTCCAAATAACACACTAATGCACCAGTCTCCTATGAGACTTGTTTTCTTAATATCAGTGCTTATCTTACAGTGCAATCCTGTACCCAGCTACTCAGGTCCATTACACTCATTGAGGCTTACTTTCCTAGAAAGAGTGTTCAGGTCTGCAATCTTAGCAAATATGTATAGTGATTGTGGTGTTAGTCAGTTTTGACTTTTCTGCAGTGTTACATCCCAAGGGCTGGATGATTATTTTTGGGCTAAGCAAAATGCATGTAATAATGAAGAATGCAAAAACCAGGAAAGCAGCTTGTATCTCCCTTCAGTGCCTGTGCCTTCATTCTGCAGTTTCCTGAGAAAATATATATGCTAATATATGCTAACAAAAAGATGTATTAACCTGTATTGTAATGAATAAAGAATTGTTTTTGCCTTTATTAAGGAATGAAAAAATAATCTTGTGGTGAGCAGTGACTCCTCCAGCACTCATTGGCCATGTTATGGTGATTGTTTTTATTTTATTTATATTGCATTGTCTGTGTACATTGTGTTTTACACAGAATAAGGAAACTATATCCCTCTCCCAAGTCTAAAATGAATACAATAAAGACTACAAAAGAAGAATAGGGGCGTGAAAGCAGGGATAGACTGGGGAAGAATACATAATTCTTGCATTTACACTTGTGTAAGCATAGTGTGACGGTTCACAACACACCTCAACTGATTTCTATTTGGTAAGGAAGAGGACGACAAACAGGAGGAATAAAAATACAATAAGAGGGAAGGGGAGGAAAGCAAAGCAAGATACCAATAGGATCTTGCCATTGGAAGAGGCAACTCAGTGGTGGCTGAGCTGCAGTTTCATCTGACCAAAGGGGGAAGAAGCCAAAAAGTAATGCAAGATATCCAGTGACTGACTTGGGTGTTTGATGGCATAGTGGTCCTTGGATTATTGAAAGGAGTGGAGGTGATAGCACCAATGGATAATAGCCTAAGAACGTTTTTATGTACACCATAAACCAATGTTGAGCAATAAGCTCATTCCAGACAATTGTTCTGAGATAGTCCTTGGTGTGTTCCTTACAAACATCCATGGTAGAGATGGCAATTTTTTATTGTGCTGTACTCGGGGAAGGGTATAGCTGGGGACTTTTCAGCTGCTCAGGAGACCTGTGCCCCAATTAGCACAAGACTTGACTGAATTTCCAGTGAAACTGGTGAGGGAAACCAGAGGCTAAAGGAATATGTTTTGTGACTACAAATGATCCTGTTTTTATCTCAGGGCCAGGAAGCTTTCAGGATATGGCATTGACTGGACATCTGAATAGAATGGCTGAGCAAGATATGGCCAGTCATGTACATTAAAACACCCCCAACATACCATGTATGTAGTGCATTCATAAAATAAAACATCAGAAATATATGCTGTGACAAATGTCTTTCCCCTTAATTTTTGCCCATTTTTCTATGTTTTTAGTCAACTTCACTCCCCAGAAGCTTCTGGGCAGATTTTGTTAGACTAAAATGCTCTTGAGGCATCCTTTGCAAGCAGCTTTTGTTTGGAAACTCAATTTTCTCCCAAACGTGTGCTATGTGTGGATTCTATAATCCTATCTAGAATGGCTACCCCTCTCCCTCCAGAACTGACATATGCTTAAGTAACTGGACACCCAACCTTTTTCATTTAGCTTAATGGGGACGGATGGAGGGACATGGTGGGTTTCACAGCTCCCATTAGGTAACTTGATGACATCAACAACAGAATGTTACGTATTTCCCAGCTCATAGGAAGTGGGAGTTGCTCTCTGCCAGTTGCCTAAGTGACCCAGTCATTGGGAGCTCAGAGAGGAGCACACATTTGTTTACCTGCAAGTGGAGAGGATTCCTTGAGCAATGTATGTAGAATCAGCTAGGGACTGTCTAGGACAATGGTGACGAGCCTATGACATGCGTGTCAAAGGTGATACACCACAACATTTGGGGTGACACACCAGCATTTACCAATGCCTGACAAAAGCTGAGTTTGTACTCATTTTTCATTTTTGTCATTATTTAATTTTTTTATATATAATACATAGCACCACACATGATTGGACTGTATTTTTTTTTGGTTTAAATAAATGAATATATAGAATTGTTTCTCTTCTGTTTGGGAGGGGGACTGATACGGCAGCAGAATCAAGCTAAGCATTTTCCTAAGTTTTGACACACCAAGCCCAAAAGGTTCGCCATCACTGGTCTAGGAGATTGCAATCAGGAACTTTTTAGTGTTTTGGCTGTTAAGTGACTCCAGCCAACATGCAATTTTTCCCAATTTAACGCATGTGTGGGTTATGCACTGAGAGTCTGAGAAACACTTTTGACAGTTTCTATAGCAGAAATTTTTTTAAGCATAAGCGTAATCATTTTAGAAAATGCACACCAGTGCCAAACATGACCCAATTCAAGTTGGCCCTATATCCTACCTACTTTGGTTCAAATACAAAACTTTTCAGACTGATCAAATATCATTCTTTTGTAACAATGTGAGAACTTCTTGTTTAATATGATTCTTAATTTCTATACTAACCTATTGGATTGCAAAATCTGAGCTTTCTTACTTTCAGAAAATAGGACAAAATATTTTATTTGTCTAGGAAGGCTCCTAAAGAGTTATTTTCAGAATGTTTTATATGCTGTAGAAAGATTATTTTATTGGGATTGTAATGCAATTTTTATTTATATACCATTTTATTACTTTTTCTTGTGATGTTATACAATTTTGTATAATAGTGTTGAAAACTGCAGGCCAGTCTGAACTTTTGCCATTTGAGAAGATCTGGATTAATTACATCATAGTATTTAAGCTTACCTTCATCATAAATTTCTGGAGTGCCACAAGAAAGAAAGAAAAAGAGGAAGACAAGTTAATGCCCTATTATACTCTAAAAATCTTGTTTTTCTTATGCTAAAAATAACATCTGAAAGCAACATTTATAACTATTACTATACTGAATACCAGAAACACATATGCTTTTTCATTTATTTAGTCAGAGGTTTTTTTTTATATTATCTACTATATTAGAATTACACAAACATACAATGATTGATACTGTGAGGGGGTTGAAATACATTCAAAATGTGATGATGCAGACAACACAGCAAGTTCATTTAAACAGGAATATTTAAAAAAAATTCAGAAACCAAACAAGGATAATTTTAGAAAAAATTAATTAAAAAATTGCATTAAAAATTTGATGAGTGCTTACATGCAGATCTCCAGAGGAATTGTCAGAATCTTGTAAAAATTATTTTTCATGAAACTGATTTTTTTACTTATTTTCTGCATATTAATGTGTCATCCTCCCACCTCCTAAGAGGCCCTTAATGGCTTACCATGTTAGAACTCTTACAAGTTGCCTCTGAAAGTTCTGCACCTAATTTTCATGCCTCTGAATGTTCTGGACTAAAATCATAACAGAATATCCAAATGCATACAATTAATTTTTATTCAAAACATTTTTAAAAAATCTTTAATGACTATGATTTCTACAGATGGCCAATGCTTTTTAGGTTGAAGTAGTGCAAGTCCATTTGCTTTCGTAAGCAACCTGAAACATACTGCCTATAACATTCTGTGACCCACCAAATTGCTTCTCATTATCAATTAACCAGTACCAGTCTAAAACAAACTGGCATATCAAGTTGCTATCCATAGATTGTACTTGCATGACACAGGCACTGGTATATTCCACCTTCAATATTAATTTGCTTATCCAACAAGTCTTAGTCAATCATATAGCAGAAACAGGCTTACCAGTAAGTTTCCTATGTAACCTGTGTGCATAGAGTTTTCTCAGCTATGTCCAGCAGGCAGGACTTCCAAGCTGACATTGAGATGCCTAGGGAGCAAGTCCCCAAAACAGATACCAAAGCCTGAAAAACTAAACCCTGCACAACTAACTTTTAACTCTAGGTAGGTCCAGCGATTGAACTAAGAACTATAGAACACAAATTTCTTGACCATATGCAAAGTGAGACATTATATCATGAAAAAAGCATTCCTTCTGGATTCCTGGTAGCTCTGTGGGGCACGTCTAGCTGGTAGGAGTGGCAACACTGTCAAGGCTTTGTTTAAATTTAGAACGGGGAAATGACATCGGTGATTGACACAATTATGTATAAATGTTCTCTCCCATTGATTAGAGTCCTTAAGAGTTCTTAGGTCCAATCCTAAACAAGCTTGGCACTGGCATGGTGGCGACTGCTTTCTGACAGCTGCAAAGCAGCCTCCATCAGTGCATGGTCAGGGTGGCACATCAAGGCAGGTAAGGCCACACAAGCAGGTGGAAGAGGGCAAGGGTATGGTAGGTGGATTGGCGAAGAGGTGGGGCGAACAGGGTGGTGGTGGGGCAGGGAGGAGGATGACCAGGCACAGGAGGGAAGCGAGATCAGCAACAGCAGGCACCAAATCCTTACCCTTTTTCCTGGCCTGATCTGCCTTTACAGATTTACTCGGACTTGCACCAGCTATCGAGCTGACACATCCAAGCTGACCCATCAAGCCCACAGGGGCTTGCCCTGGGCAGGGGAACAAACGTTACCATGAGACCTCTGGAGGCTGAGGGCTCAATCCTGAGCCACTTAGTTCAGGTGGTACAAGTGTACCTCCTGCACTGGTGTTGTAAAGTGTGCCATAAGGCAACACGTGTGGTAAGCTCGCATCGCATCGCCTGCGCTGCAGCACCACCAGCCTGTCACTGCCTGGAGGCAGCAACGCAACACTGGGAAGAGATAAGATTCTCGTGCTGGGGGATTCTGGGTGGGGCAGGAGGGAGTTCCTGGGTGGGGGAGCGGCGGAGCGGAGATGGGACCAGCGCCAAGCTTAGCCACTGATTCCAACCTCCATGTTAGGCTGCACAGCCCAACACAAAAGCACTCGCCTCTGTTCCATCGCCATGCAGAGGGTTACAATGTTTTTAAAAAATGGCAGTCTGCTGGAGAAAGTCTTGTAATGGCCAGCATAGTGTTGTAGTTGGAGTGTTGGGCTTGGACTTGAAAGACCTAGGTTCAAGTCCCTAACCAGCCATGAATCCTATTAGGTGAATTTGGACCAGTCACTATCACTCAGCCTAACCTGCCTCACAGAATTGTGAGGCTGGAAGAATCAGATACACTGATCTGAGCTCTTTGGAGGAAGAGTGGCATGTAAATGTGAAACAATTTGAAAAATACAACAAAAAATAGATCAGACTAAAATTGAATACAATTTTTAGTGTTTGGATAAACACTGAGATCCAATGATATGCAAATAATAACATGGAAATCTACTGTTGTTATTAATTATTATTATTATTATTGTTATTAAGAAAATCTACTGTTTCAAGACAAAGTAACCCACAGACCTCTGAGATCTTAACACCAGCAGAGACTAAACTTACATTCTTACTCTAGAACCCGTTGTTGGAGAATTTCAATTTCATTATGTAGATGTGATTAATTAAGAATATTTGTATACTGCTTTGCTACAAAAATTAGGTCAAAGCAGTATACAGAGCTAACTAAATACATGAATGGCTCCCTGTCCACAAAGGGCTCACAATCTTAAAAAACAACAACTCGGAATTCCTTACCTTGGGAATCTCCTATTCTGGGATGAGGAAGGGAGGGGCATTCGTGAACTATGGGATTGCCCCTCCTACTCCAGAAGGCAGGGCCGGCTGCAAACCAAGACTCCACCCACAGGAGGGCATCCCAATCCCCAGTCCGGAACTGAAGAGCAGGAACACCTCTGCGTGTAGCGCCATACCAAACTTCCTCTGCGGTGCACCGCACTCTTCCGCAGCTATTTGCTCCATTGTGCTGCAACTAAACTCAAAGGTTAACATATATACAAGGCCCAGAAGCCTTTCAAACTATAGAAAAGGTAGAAAACACCTGTATACAGCCCACAAATCAGACATCCCTCTAGACCACTTCACACCGAGCCTGGATGGCAGTGGGTTGAATGCCCTCCCTTCCTCATCCCAGAACAGGAGATTCCCAAGGTAAGGAATTCCTAGTTTTCTCTGGGAGGAGGAAGGGAGGGGCATTTGCGACCTATGGGACATACCAGAGCTGTACTGAAAATGGGTGGGCCAGGTGAGGCTGATGTCTAGATTCCAACCACCTTCTGCAGTATTCTCCTGCCAAATGCAGCTTGTGCTGAGGCAGTGGGGTCTACTCTATAGTGCTTTGTAAAGGTATGTATGGAGGACCAGGTTACTGCCCTGCAGATGTCCCCCAACAAGCTGTACCCATCAGAAGGCTGCAGAATTTGCTGCCTCCCCCCCCCCCGCCCCCAGAACAGAATGTGCTGTGATGCTCTCTGGAGCTTCTTCCCCAAGGAGGAATAAGCCAAAACAAAGGAAGACCACAGCCACCCAGACATGGCCAAGACTGAGGCCTTGTTACCCTACGCACTCCTCTAAAATTTACAGAGTGTCCATCCTACGGAATTTACTGGTCCTTCCCAAATAAAAGAACTTTTATTCCTGTCTTTTGTCTTTGGTCGTGAATAGGGTCATTATGGATTTTCCGAACTTTGAGACCACTACCATGAGGGTCTCCGGATACAATTGCCAGGCAGCCTCCTGGTAAAGGTGAGATGACCTGGAGCCGCCTTACCTCTTGATATAGGCCTTTGCTGTGACATTGTCGATGTAAACCAAAACACCCTTGCCCTTCAAGGATCGGAAGGAAGTGCATCAAGCCTAACCTGATCACTCTGAGCTCCAGAACATTGATGCTGTAGGACATTTATGCCTGGGTCCAAGTTCTTTGGGTCAACACTCCCGCTGTGTGGCCATCCCAGCCCCGGAGGCTGGCAACGGTAGTCACTATCACATGCTCCCAGAGACACAATACTCAGGCCCCTGGAGAATCAACCCTCATTATGCCACTAGCCAAGCTCTCTTGCAGACCTGCTTTGAACAGGGAGATGCTCCTGCCTTTGATCTTCTTTTGGTAAGGCATGAAGATCCAGATACTCCACCTGCCATGATGGGTCCAGGGAGCTCTTTTCCCTGCTGCTGACAAAACCAATCCTCTGCCGGCAATTGACGGTCATCTGGATATCCCTCATGGCCTGCTTCCTTGATGATGCTTTGATCAGGATATCATCCAGGCAGGAAAAAGGGGAAACTCCCTGCTGTCTGAGATGTGCTACAGCTACAAACAGAAGCTGAAGTGGAATACTCTGGACGAAGCTGCCAGTCCAAATGGAAGTGCTCTGTATTTGGTAGTCCTTGCCATGGCCGAAGTGCAGAAAACAGTGATGTCTGGGGGGGGTTGTTTGTATGTTTGGTTTTTAATGAGCCCTCTGGGCTGTTGCACAGGCAGGTCTGGCCATGAGGAAGCGCTGGTGAGATGGTAGCCACATTTCCTGCCCAAAACTGTGAGGGCTCTGAGTCAGTTGTTGCTGGAAGGCCTCCTCTCTGCTAGTCACTTCTGTCAGGTGTCCTTCCAGGTTTAAGTGAGCATGTAAAAAAAAAAAAATAACCCTTGTGCAGTAGCACAGGGAAAAAAGGGGCTGGCCAGGTCTAAGTCAGCCTCCCTTATGCAAAAGCACCTGGAAAAGGGTCTGACAGGCCCAAGCTTGGAGGAATAATACACAGGAGGGAGCATCCCTTAAGAAGATATAGCAGCCGAATGAAGCCAGGGGGCGGGCTTAGCAGCCATGTTCATACGCTCAAAACAATCCTTATTCCAAGCATTTCAGATTGCTTTTCTCGTACTGTTTAGGACTGAGTAGTTTACTCCTGAAGTAAAAACGTATGAAAATAAAAACATGTGATCGTGGAGAAACATCATTGGTAACCTTATTATGAGTTAATATGCACTTACAAGGTTTAATTCCGCATAATTATATTACTGAAGACACCGGACGAAATGCTACTTGCAGTCTATGTAAACTCGGATTGCACAGTTTTGACAGACTTATTTTTTGAAATCTACACAAGCAGAAATAAAGTGTGAACGGGAAGGAAAGAAAAAAAGGGGAGGGTGGGCAAAAATCAGATAAATATGTAGGAAAATTACATTAAAATCTCTCAGTGTATAACACAAGTAGTTGTCAATATGAGAGTAATTCTTTTTTACTTCTAGACTATTAAGAGTATTTTTTTAAACCTCTACACTCACCCCCCCCCCCATAAAACAATTCTGTTAATGTTCGGAATTTCAAAACTATTACAGTAGAAAATGGAAGGTGGGAAAAACCATGTAAGCGGGAAGGGGGAGGGAGAGAGGCCGTGTTCACCCATATGCAGAACACGCAGTCATTATTAAAGACGTTGAGATTAACTTTTACACACGTGCGGGGTGAATGCGCGGCAATCCTCCTTGGCGGGAAACATCTGAGTCAGCCATATTGGTACGCCCATGGCTTCAAGAAAATGCCATCATGCTCCCTCCTGTGTATTATTCCTCCAAGGGCCCAAGTCAGCACACAGGCCTCAGACTCCCCCATGCAGTAGCACAGGGGGGAGGGGGGACTGCCAGGCCTAAGTCAGCATGTGGACTTCCCTCTTACCGTAGCACAGGGAAAAGTGGCCTGCCAGGCCTTGGTCAACATGAAGGCATGAGACCTTCCTAGTGCAGTAACAAAGGGCCAAGTCAGCACACGGGCCTCAGCCTCCCTTGCACAAGGAAAGAGAGAGAGGAAAAAATAATAATAATATAGGGAAAAAAGGTCTGCTAGGCCCAAATCAGCATGTGGGCCTCAGCCTCCCTTGCACACTAGCACAGGGAAAAAAGAGCCTGCTAGGCCAAAATCAGCATGTGGGCCTCAGCCTCCCTTGTGTAGTAGCACAGGGAAAAAGGGCTGCCAGGCCTAGGTGGGAATATAGGCCTTAGACCTTCAGGAAAAAGTGCTGAAAACACCTCCTTTGCCTGTGTGGGGGCCAAGCCCTGACTAGGAAGGCAGGGGCAGGAAAATGGTGAAGAGACAGTAAAGAGGAGAAAAAAAATGTGAGGAAAAAAGATTGAGCTACAGAGCTCAGAGGATTAGCTGCGTCTCTGGAGACACCATTATGCTGGCAACGGACAGTCCAGTTTTTAGTCCTTTTTCTTCCCCTCCTCTTTCTTTGAGAGCTCATTGAGCTCCGGATTAGAAGAGGAGGCAAAGGTCTCGGAGTCACTGGAGAAGAAGACATCTCTACCTCTCTTTCTGAAGGCACTCTTCCTCCCCTTCCTGCTGTGGGTAGGCTTGCCCTTGTGCTTCCTCTTGCCAGGATGTCACCTTCCTCAGAGGATGAGCTTTTGCCAGTGACTGAGAGGGGAACAGGACTGAGAGATCTCTGGCACTTAGCCCTCTTAGGGGATGCCTTAAGACCACCCCCTTTGACGCGGAGGAACCCTGCAGCAACCCCTGGCTCTGCATGACCTCCTGCACTGCCACCAACATCATGGTGGACAATAAGCTTGTCCTGAGTAACTGGGCTTGATTGCTGGGTAGAGGGCCTGGCGTCCCCCTGCCCCCCAGAATTTTCCCTATTTGCCATCCTGGCTACCTGCATTCTGGCGCCAGGGGAAAAAAGGCTGGAAAATGGCAGGCACAACAGAATGCACAACCTCTCACCTGTTGTGATGTTCCGGAGGCCTGATCGTGCTGGTGGCCGGCTGCCACTCCACTAGGGCCTGCAAGTTGGTGGCCACCAGAATCCGAGCTCCGGGCTGAGGGCCACTCAGAGCTGGAATATTTCGTTGTGGGCCGAGGGCCGCTCAGAACTAATGCAATAGGGCGTGCGGTGACGGCCCAGAGGGTCCGCTCCTCTGCTGCGCTCTTCACAGGGCCCAGGCCTACCACCACTCCACCGGAACCTGCAAGTTGGAGGTGACCAGAATCTGAGCTCCGGGCAGAGGCAGAACGGATGCTGTGGGGCATGCGGTGATGGCCAGAGGGTCCGCTCTTCCGCTGCGCTCCTCACAGGGCCCAGGCCTGTGTCATTCTCCTCTGGAGGCAAGGCTTTTCAGGCCTTAGCACGGCAATATCACATTGACCGGCTGCAGCGAGGCTGCCCCGGGCGTGGTCCAGTTGGGCTCCCTCTCTGTGTGGGGACCCTGGTTCCCTGTATGTAATGGAGGAAGAAACGAGGGCAACACACAAGGAGCAGGCATGAGAGGGAGCAGGCTACGAAGAAGACAAAGAAATGAAAGTGAAACCTAAGTCTTGGTTTTATGCTGAGCTCAGCTGCAGAAACGACCTTGTCCTCTAGAAGGCAGGGCCGGACTGGGGGTTGGGATGCCCTTCTATGGATGGAGTCTTGGTTTGCAGCCGGCCCTGCCTTCTGGAGTAGGAGGGGAAATCCCATGGGTCACGAATGCCCCTCCCTTCCTCCTCCCAGAGAAAAGATGCAAAAACAAATACCAGCAAAAGCCACTAGAAAAGACATCGTGCTCAAGTGAAGAGGGACAGTTGCTTTCTCCCTACTAAATATGAGGGCACACAACTTTCAAAAGTGTGTCTTTGCCTAGTTAACAAAAATAAATTACACTTGTAACAAAATTTGAACAACTACATGTTTTATCTGAATATGTCTATGTTAATTTTGGTCAAGGATTTTAAAAATGCTGCTATTTTTGGAATAGAGTGAACAGTTTAGCCACACGGTATGCTATACAACTGTATTATATGACCTATATTACAATGCATTAGACAATAGAATAGATAAATACACAAAATTTAAGATAACTAAAAAAGTTTGGATAATACCAAAAAAATCCCTAAGATTACCATTGACATCTGTGCCTCTGTATTGTATAAGAAACATTAAAAATTCAACATGAACAATTTTTGTGTTACATATAATTATGTGTTTATTAAGAGCTATGTGGGAAAAGGAAAATATAGATGGCCCCTATATCCAGTGGTGGGATTCAGGGGGTTCGCCCAGGTTCTATAGAACCAGTTGTTAAATGGCCGGGCCCCGCCCACTTGCTTACCTCCGCTGGCTTCGGGTTTTTTTTTTGCTCTGGCTATGACGTCATAGAACCGGTTGTTAATTTATTTGAATCCCACCACTGCCTATATCTGTGGGAGATCCATTCTTGACCCTCCCACACCGTGGATATCGTGAAACCCCAGATTATGGGGACCCATTTTAAAACTACCAGCATGCCCCAGTATCCATTAATTTGGTATCCATAGTTTCAGTTATCCACGAATACCATGGATACTGGGATGCCTATTAAAAAGATAAAATGGTAAGATAAAAGTTTCCCCACAACTGAATGGTCTAGTTGTGACTGATTGTAAGGGGCGGTGCTTATCTCCATTTCTAAGCCGAAGAGCCAGTGTTTATCTGAGGACAAGTTTCTGTGGTCATGTGTCCAGCATGAGTATACACCGAAGCACACGGAACGCCATTACCTTCCCACTGAAGTGGTACCTATTTATCTACTTGCACTTTTATGTGCTTTCGAACTGCTAGGTTGGCAGGAGCTGGGACAAGCAATGGGAGCTCACTCCGTCACGTGATCTTGAACTGCCAACCTTCCAGTCAGCAGCGGTTTAACCTGCAGCGCCACCACATCCCGGTACATTAAAAAGATAGAGGAACATTAAACAAATCGCTTTTTTTTTTAACCTTGTTGCACTGATGTTCCCCTATCTTTAAAAAGGTGTCCCAAGTATCCACGGTTTCAGGTATCCACGGTAGGGTCTGGAACGGAACCCCAGCTGATACTGAGGCATGCCTATATTAGAATGTAAAAAAAAAAAACCCAATAGTCTTCCCTATTGTTGCGAAGCAAAGCTGCTACATTTGAGGGCTCCAGGCAGTGGTTCTGAGTTTCCTGCAGCCTCTTCCAAGTCCTGCAGAGGCCTCTCTGTTTACCCAGGCTTGATCCAGAATGCATTCTGGAACAAACATGAACAAAGGCAGGAGCCTCTGAACAACCTGGAAGAGGCTGCAAGGAGCTCAGAAGCTCTGCCTGGAGCCCTCAAATGCAGCTGTTCCACTGACCAATATTAAGGGAGTCTATTGGGAGCTTGTTTTTCTTTACTTTCCCAATTTTTTTAAGTGGTCCGCAGTATCCACTGGAACTGCAGGTAACTGAAACTATGGGTGCCAGATCATCGGATATCGTGACCTGCCTGTAGTGTACAATTGCTCATCACATATTTCTAAATGCAGGGTTTTTGCTACTCAAACGAATAGAAACAAATTTTCAAAGCAATTTCCAGGTTTCAGTTAATTTAATATGCACCGAGTATAGTGGAATACAGAATATACAAAGCAAAATAGTACAAGAAGTGAGGAAATAGGCCATTTAATGGGCCTTACTTTGAATAGACTTTGATAGAATTATTTGGTAAGAAGAATCAACCAACTGGATAGAAACTTCATAAACCAGAACCAACTTGACAGAAACTACTATATCTGTGTTTCTACATAATTTATATACAGGAATGTAGAACAGGCTTTCTTAGACAGACTACGCTATAATCCTGACTTCTCTAACATATGTCTCAAGATAATTTAATTTCCAGTTATTTTAGCTTCAAGGAGAACTTAAAAACTATGTGTCATCCTTAGTATAGCCAATGTTTTCAGCTGAAACATCTATGAAAGGGGTGGGATGATACTAATTTCTGTGACAAATTAGCATATTAGAAGTGCACTCTTTACTACTACTTTTAAAAAGCATCATCAATTGATACAGTGTTTTTTCACAGAACAACAGGTCCATGCTCTGAGACAATAATACCATTTGGACAGATATAAGACAGACAACAGAGGAAAGGACGGAAACTATGGTGGGATAAGCAAGGTCAATCATGCGATTGTTTTGGTTACATATACTTAAGCTCAGTTACAGTACGGAAAAAGGTCTACAATGTTGAGTGAAAGGCTTCATGGAAAAGACAAATTTTACAAAAGGATTCAAAGAAAATAATAAAGATAATAAAAATACATGGGTTTTAAGTCCCTGTAAAGCAGGACTATTACATGCATACAGACAACATGGAAGCAATCTCTTCAAAGAATTCCAATCATTTACAGAAATTCATATTCCAAAACACATGTTCATTTCATAATGAAATTTATATGTGGCACAATTTAGCAAGATCTACAAAACTATTTGTCCCTGTACATTTTTGGAAGCTGTTCAGTGATTAGAAAGGGTTAATATACACTGCACTTCGGGAACAAAAATATATACATACAGGATTATGGTACCTGCATGCATTATTTAATTAAGATGCACAGAGACAAAGAATGAGCAGTTTATAGGATGTACATTTGCAACATGAAATTGCAGGGCTCAAAACTACAAGGCAGAATTCCTTTTATAGGGCTTTTCACTTCAAAGGGATTTGCACTTTTACAAGGCTTTGCACAATCAACTCCAATTGCAGGAAAAGTATTTTTCTATTATTCTGATCGTGGAAAGCTATTTCAATAATGTCATGGCTAACATTGTAGAAGTACTTTTTTATAATTTGTTTTGAGCACAGCAAATTAGTGTTATGATACATACAAAATACCAAAAAGAAAACAGACAAATTTGACAAACAAGGGATATTTGGGATCAAGAGAGGCAGAATCACATACCCATTTTTCCACATCAACTAGCTGTAGAAAAAAAGCAAAAATGAATACTCTGTTACTGAATATAATCTTCAGTAATATAGGAGACATATTTCCATATACATATCTTTAATCAGGATTAATATCATAAGGTAATACTATCTAAACCAGCAGTTCTCAAACTCTTTGGACCGGAACCCACTTTTTAGAATGGCACTGATGTTGGGACTCACTGGAAGTGATGTCATGGCTGGAAGTTAGGAAGTGCCATCACTGTGACATAATAAAATGACACTCCTAGAATGTAAACTGACATTCCTGGACTGCAGCAATTGCACAACCATTACAGAATGCAAATATGAAATGGGACAAAATCTGATGTAAAAGAATGGACTTAAAAATAAAATTAAAAAAACCCGTACTTGAAAATTCAAACTGCTAACACTCGCAAAAGGAATATAGCAAGAGTACAGTCTGCAGCTTTCAAGGTATCTGCTCCCAGCTTTTCACAACCTACTTGACACCAAGTGGGTACCAAGCCATAGTTTGAGAAACACTGATCTAAACTAGTTTCCCACAAATGCTTCTGTTTTATGAAAGGCACTCCCAGATTCTGCAGTCACCTGAGCATCCAGGGACAATTCTCAGTGCAGCAGCAGCTGCAAACCTTTATCTTTCAAGAGGAGTATAACTCCATGTAAGACAGGGTGAAAACCTATTTTATTTGCAGAGTGGTTGAATCTCTCAGCAACACCACCTTCACACCTTCTATTCATCTTATCTTGATTGTTCCAGTTTGTTTGTCTCATCCAGACCATGTCCAGATAACTCAGAGTTTCCATCGTCTCTCTGGGATTAGACATTGGAAATGAGAGCTGAATGCCACCGACATTCCAGTGACACTTCTGCCCAAACCTGCTTTGACCTCTATCAGAGGATTCGTATTGATGTTAAAAAGCATGGGATACAAGATGGACTGCTCCATCATAGGCCCTGGGGTGGAGCAGTAGCCCCTCAATAATCCACAGTGTGGCACCAGAGCCACTGTCAAACAATCTATCCAAGCTGATTCCTACAAGATGCCAAAATGAAACACAACAGAAAGAAATATAAAGCTGCCATATGTCAAAAACAAGTAAACTATAAGGCCAAAATAAAAGATGCACAAGAGACTAAAAGCCAATATGGTAGTTTCATCATGAATTGGCAACATTAACTACAACGAATTAATAACATGCTCTTTCTTGCATCAGTATCATCAACAATCAGAGTACTTTGTCTGGAAACTGTTAATATACAATGTTATAATAGTCCATGCCATGTCTTGTTGCTATGGCTTTTTTCCCCCTCATAATTTTCCAGTACCAAGTTTTATTTAAAGGGACTTGATTAGTTAGAACTATTTCAGTAAAGGCTGAATCCACAGTGCTCAGACTTCATTATTACTTACATTAAACGCTACTCCATTGCAAAACAGGCCATTTATTTCTAACACGTCTATTTAATTTCAGACCATGTCTTCAGAGGTTGTTGTACACACTGTATTTATTAAACTAAACTCAAAATCAATTTTATAACTCTGTCAACATATTGTATAGATCTGGTAGCATCTGAGCCTCCTCCAAGCACCTCAGAACACAACTTCTGGTTGCGTCTGGGAGGTCCTCTGAGGCCCTCCAACGTGGACTCGTAATACGTGTGGAGTCAAATCAGCAGATCACAAGCCCACAGATGAGAAGGGGCCACTGTACTCAACAGGCCCAAATCCACCCAGAAATCAGAATCACAGTATGGCCTGTTGTGGTTTTGAATGTGTACTGCTTTGGAGGAGTACAGGCAGTGACGTCAACTACAAATGAAGAACGGAACGCTGGGCGGGACTTCCACATGATTGGCTGCCCGCCTGTCCCATTCCGCGGCTGCCCTGGCCTCAGGGGGGGGTGCCCGCTCGCCAGGGAGATGGGTGGGGGGCACGTCGGTGCCTAGGCAAGCAGCGGTGGGGCGCACAAACTGGGGGCCGCCGCCCCCGAGGCCAGGGCAGCTGCGGAACGAAACAGACGGGCTGCCAATCAAGCAGAAGTCCCGCCCAAGTCCCGCCCAGCGTACCCATTCTTCATTTGTAGATGACATCACTGAGTACAGGGATTATCCCACTGAATAAAAGCCATGTCTGAAGTATCATGCTACAATTGTAGGCTGACCAATTACCCAGAAAGTACATCTTATTCAAAGATGACACCAAAAGACATGATTAATTAACCATGATCAAAATATTAACTGGGTGTTAACTCACTCATAAAACAATTTAGCAGGAACACAGTTTTAGCTAAAGGATGGCCATGTGAAAAATCTTCCTATTAAGAAAATGCTCTAGGAGCTGAATGGAAAATTGTAAAATTTAAAAAAAATTCTACCCACCTTATGTGCATTTTGACACAACATCTTACTTAACCTGAGTACAATAAAATCTGACAAAACTGAGATTATTACTTATAAACTCAAGGCCACATCGAAGGCTACAATATATAATCCTACTATGCCAAAATACAGTTGGCCCACATCTTACAAAAAGCTATTTTCCAAGATCAGAATGTGAAGCCGAAATCACATATAGTCAAAACTTCCTTAGAGCCAATAAATCTGTACCATATCAGAACAGGGAGGAGATCAAAACAGGGTGGTTTGGATCCAGAAAGGGGATCAAATGACAATTCAATGACAGTGGCACCCACCAAATCCTAACTCCATTCCCAAATCTGATCCACCTTCACGGGTCAATGTGGATTTGTGCCAGCAATATTGTTGGCACACGTCTGAGTTGCCCCATGGCAGCAGCTGAGGCTTACCCCAGGGCAAGCAAACAAGTGTTCCCTTACCCCAAGGAGACTTCAACATGCTAAAACTCTGAGATAAAGCAGATGCCGCATTGGCACCACTGCATCGTTGCATAGGAAGTTACAGTGAATTGGGCTGTAAGTTAAAGTATGGTACCTTAAACCAGGGGTGTCAAACATAGTGGGCTGAATACCATTCATGATGCCTGCTGAGGGCTGGAAGCGACATCATAAAGCAGGAAGTGATGTAATTAAGCAGGTCATGAGCAGAAATAAGCACTTTTTTCTCACTTAGGGACTAATTAAGGGCATGTGACAGAAGAGAAAATACATAAATCTTGATAATATTTTTAAGACCCCATATTTTCAAGATAGGGGAGAGCCCAACCTTATCATGCAGGTTGCCCTTTAAGCAGTGACAGCTCAACTGCAGAGAGCAGCTGATGGTGGTGCTGGGAGAGCCCGAGGGTTCCCAAACATTTTAACATCAGGACCCACCTATAAAAAGGTTTCACTGTGCCAGCCACTCAAGCCTCTATGACTATAATAGTGCCTGGGCAGCAGTGCTTCCCCCTCCCACCAGTAGCAGGCTTTTCAACCCTTCATGCACCGAGCCTTGTCAGTTTCTCAACCCACCAAACATTGAGTGATGACCTACTGTTGGGCCACAGACCCACAGTTTGGGAACAGCTGCTCTAAGGGTTTCAGCCTTCAGGGGTCCTCCTCCAGTAATACTGTGATGGGGGACAATACAACACAGACAGCAGTTTGCATGACCAGCTTACAAGCATACGTATACAAGACTCTAAAGAGGAAATAAAAAATATCTGCCTTTCCAGAGATGCTTCTTGCAGCAAAGAACTTAACAGAGCGCACGATATCATTTATTGGTTTAAGTGCCACATGGCAGTTTGAGCAGGGTTCATTTTAGGCAAGGAGAAAGAACTGAACTCCTTGCAGCCGCTCCCTTCTCTGGCCAGTCGTGAGGCCAGCTGATCTTCCCCTTGCCATGGCATTCCTCATTTCTTCCACATCCATCTCCTAAAGTGACTCCAGGTCATTTTTTATGCCAACAAAATGTTATCTGTGCTTCAGACAATATATCTGTACAGTGAATATTTCATATGTGTTTTATCAAGATGTAAGTTTTCACTTCTCAAGCCATTTCCTATAACCTATGACAGAGGCAAAGCAAGGTTTAGCAGCAAATTTTATATTGCAACTGAAGGCGCAATCCTAACCTGGAATTAGGCCGGCACAGTTAGGCCAGCAAAATTTGACTAGCACAAGGGCCACTGTAAAGTATGTTTGGACCACTCTCTGAGTCAAAGAGGCCAGCACACAGACGTGCACCATCCACCCTGACTTCTAGAGTGGTCCAAACGCACTTTAAGGTGGACCTTGTGCCAGCCAAACTTTGCTGACCTAACTGTGCCAGCATAACTCCAGGTTAGGATTGCGCCCTGAAAGATACAGATCTGCTTTTGGATGGCTTTTTTTCCCCTTGCTGTAATAGCAGCATGCATTGCATCTTTCTATTTATAATCACATCTCAGATCTAACCAAATTAAGATAAAGCAATTTTGTAAGCAAAGTACAGGCACCATCCTTTAAAAAAACTGCAGAAAATTGAACAGGCAGAGAGCATAATCCTTTTTAGGATTTTAGTCAGCACAAAAAATAATTTTCACCCTAGAGGTTTCTTTTTTCCCTTTCCACAACTTTAAAGTAGCAAATATGAATTCCTTCCCGCAGTTCCCTCCATTATAACTCCCACAACTGTGGCATTCATGAATTGACAACTATATATAAAGCTATTGTTATTTCTGTATTGCATATATATTTTGAGGCATGATGATGGATGTATAAAATACCTACCTTCAAAAACGTTTTGTTCTGCACACTTCAGGAGACATGCTGTTAGCATTTCAGTCCATTTAAATTATATAACAATTTTCTGGAAACGTACAACACACACGTACAACTCAACAAGATGGAAGAAAAGGATTATTTTAAAATGGCTGTGTGATGTGTGCAGCTTCAAAAATGTCAGTGGCAGAAACTATTCTTAAATTATCTCCATTTATTTCAGTGTCCCATTATAAATAATTTAGCAATTGTGCTGGGGTGATTGCATGTCACAGCTGTGATAGGAAGAGCTCCCACACCAAACCTTCCACTAGCTGTCTTGCTACAGGGCAGTGGTTCTTTTAGTGTGCCCAGGCAATGAATATGACAGTGGGTAAAGAAACTCTATTTACTAACACAAGACACAAATAACTTTAGGCTGTCAAAAGCAAGCTATCAATAGAATACTAACAAGATGAGCAATGCCTATATCAACTCTGTTCCTCCAAGACACACAAGAAGAGCCCCGCTGGATCAGGCCAGAAGCCCATCTAATCCAGCTTCCTGCATCTCACAGTGCCTGCTTCCAAAACCAGGAGGTTGCACGTACCCATCACGGTTTGCAACCTGTGTGGACTTTTCTTCTAGAAACCTGATGACAGGTGAGGAGTTAAACTGAAGTGAGGAACAGTAAACCTAGAGTCCCCAGCAACCAGCTATGCTGGCGTTGGGAAACAGGAGATAACAGCTGGGTGAGAAATAAAGATGCACCCAGTTAAAGATAAACAATGCTCTTCAAAAGTATCTACAAATTAATGAAAATATAGTCCAGCAGGCTTTTAACTCCTGAAAGGTACAAAAGGATCAAATGGGGCCTGCAGAATACCACTGACTCTTCAAAATACAATGGTTTTCCACAACATACCAATATACTAGGCAAATTTGGACCCTACGTAGATGTTATTCTCCTCCCATAAGACTCCACATGAGTTGTTATGCTTCTTAAGCTCTTGTCACATGCAATCAGAGACTTCTCATTGTTCAGATACACAGAGGGCATACGAAAACAGATCTCTCATGAAAACACAGGAAAGCAGAGTAGCACATAACATGAGAACCAGATGCATATTCAGTCAAGGAGGACCCTTTAAATAGAGCTCCAATTAACATCACATTGATTTGACTTTTGCAGAAAGTGACTTGACACTTTTGTAACCACACATATCATTACTCAGGGGTCTTCTAGTTTGACTTCACTTGTTCAGCACTGGGCAACACTGGCGCTGATTGTCATAAAAGCTCCTTGAAGTGTTTTCTGGCACCTGGTGAGTAAGTGGAGCCAGCAGGAAGACCTGCATCGTCCCACTAGATAGTATTTGGGAAACATCAATACATGATTACCTGGTTTACAAACATGGCAACACAGATTTAAAGAAATATTTTGAAACAGTTTCTCCACCCCTTATATTAAGGTTGCTATGTGGCTTTTGTCAGCCATTGTTCACATATTACTATAGGCTTGAAACTTTTGAGAACACTTACATAAAGCAAGAACTTCATGACTAACAGCCCAATCCTATGCATGCATGCTCAGAGATAAATCCCAGTGAGCTCAATGGAATCTCTTCCCAAGATCAGCAAATCCTCATTTAAGTTGTCAATGGGTTCTTTGAAACAATGTTAAGAAAAACGATGTACAACAAAATCAATTTTATCATAAGCAGGCTCAATAAAACTCTCTCAAGCAGCTGGCTTATTGAGCACTTTCCTACAATGCCGCAAAGCACTGTTGCACCCCAGTATGTCTTGTGCTAGCACGAGGTCGTGCGAAAGGCCAAGGAAGTGGATTACAGTCTCAGCATGATGCAGAGGGAGCTTCCAATAGCTCTATACTGTACAGCCACAGAAGTCACAGGAGATCGGAAGACTGAGAACTGCTGACCAACTTGGTTTCATTTTAAAGCTGAATGAATGTTGAATGTGACAACGTTTAAGTGAGGATTTGCTGTAAACCTATATGGAATTGAAGCCTTTGCAACATTATCAGTTGACTAATTAAAAGGTACTGTAAATGTGTTGTTACTTACGCCTTCTGCTTTTTCCGATGTGTTAGCCAGCATTTCTTGGAGAGCTCGCACTGATAAGGACTGTTCCAGCACAAAAGTGCAGATGGAGAGATCTGGAGGAACATTCTAATGGAGGAAAGAAAGTGAAGAAAACATTCAGTGAAGCAAAATTTCCTATTTTAAAAAATTTCCTAGTTTTCCTGTTTCCTACATCATTCTTTATTTAATTGCTTTTCTTCAAATCCAAAGACTTTTTCAAAAAAAAAGAGTGAAGGTGCCAGACATGAAGGTATGATTTGAGAGCCCTTTATCACCTTGTTGAAGGTAAGCAAGCCTAGATATGATCACAGTGCCTGTACTGGATGAGTGATAGCCTTGAAAGTCTATATGCATCACCTACAGTTCCATGATGGAAGAAAGGCGGGATGTAAGTAATAAATCTACTCAATCCATTCACTCCAGCATACTCATATTAACTAAATTAGAATTCTGTCAGATAGTTGCAACACTATCATTATAAAAGGCATACATGAATGAGTGCACAGAAACAAAAAAAGAAAACATAGCTTCACTAATGACTCGACAGAATAGTGCCTTCACAGGGTGCAATCCTAACCTAGAGTTAGGCCAGCACAGTTGGCCGGCACAAGGGCCACCGGAAAGTATGTTTGGACCACTCTTGGAGTCAAGGAAGGCCAGCAAACTGATGTGCCCCATCCTCCCTGACTTCGAGAGTGCTCCAAACATACTTTACAGTGTCCCCTGTGCTGGGTAAATTTTGCTGACTCCAGGTTAGGATTGCACCCACAGTCACATTCAGGACCAAAGCCATCTTTTGGATAAAATTCCATTGGCAGCAGAAGCTTCAACTGCAGTCAAGACACAAATTATGAAAAAGTTTACTTATGGCATTGCTCCCACAAGTAACTCTCATGATTGCTTCTACTGTTATTTAACCTTTGTTTAGATTCATTAGTACATTATACTCTGTATATAATGAAGCGGCACAGTCTTTGACCTTACATAAGTCGGGCAACATAAAAAAGTATAAAAACAGAGGAGAGTATAAAATCTATACTGGCAAGAGGGAAGAGAATGAAATGGCAGCAGATGCCAATAACCTAAACTAAAGGTTTTATTAAGAAACAAGTATAGTGACAAGTATTTTAGTAAAGAGAAACAACCTGACGGACACAAAGAGGCTGATGCAGGCAGAAAGAGCAGACTCATACTCCCCAGCATTCTACAGAGGAACACAGGGAAGATCCATTTGTCACCAGGCACTACTCCTTGCAGCCCAGAGGAAGGGCCAGGTGGACAAAGGCAAGTCCACCACAATCCAGAATGCAAATGGTTAAGAAAGAAAAACAGATAAGGTACATGCAGAGCATATGACAAAATAGGTGAGCCAAGCCACAGGCAATAATGAAGAAACACGTGTATGCACTATATTAAGAAATTAAATTTTTATAAAGCAGAATACCAGTACAATACAAGATGGGCAGCGCAATCCTAGATTGTGCATAGCATCAACGCAACGTCATGTCGCTGCTACTTGCTTAGCGCTGATGTGGGGGTCAAGCGGCCGGTCGGCGCAAGGGAGGCTCTGTCCCGTATCAGGACAGGGATTGGTCTTTAGCGGGCGCAGATCCGAGGAGCACATAGGGGAGGCTGAAGCCTTCCCTATGGTAAGGGAGCGCACGCTCCAGCCTCTCCTATGCAGTGTCGGATATGGCGCTGCAAAGTCGGCCTCGCCATTCCGGCACTGCATAGGATTACGCCCTGAGAGTGCAATCGTATCCTGGAGTTAGGCCAGAAAAGTTTGGCCAGCACAAAGAACACAGTAAAGTATGTCTGGACCGTATACTTGGACCACCATGTTTGGACCACTCTTGGAGTCAGAGAGGCCGGCACACAGAAGGGTACCATTTTCCCTGAGATAAAGAAACAGAAAAGCCTTCTTAAACCTTTGTCATGTAAAAGGCAGGTAGCTGCCTGGATACCTCTGCGCTCCCGGGGTATCAGGCAGCTTAGAATTGGGCAGCTATCGGGCAGCTATTTTGCTGTGCATTCTCCCAGTTTTCCATTAACCAAGTATTCATAAGAATATGCCATATACTAAAAATAAGCCTCAGAAGATAGAACTGATACACCATCTTCTCTTGTACAATATGTTTCATACTCCATATGTTTCAATGGAGTTTGCCATACCTTTCTTGTTACATTGAAACTCTTCATAAACAGATGGTTATTATAAATATGCAAACACCAAAACAGTATACTAAGAATGAAAGGAAGTGCATGCACATTACATTCTTCTGTTATACAAAAGACCTTCTTCCTGGTGAGTGAGAAAATCAGATTTATAAACATATTCCTGATGAGAGAAGAAAGCTTATTTATCTTGAGCAAACAATTTTCTGAAAGGATCCTGGCACATTTCCTTCTGTTACACAGAGCAGGGAGAGGAATTTCTGTCCACCCACTCACGGTTCAGAGATCCTGAGAAGTGAAAATTTAGTCATCAATTTCAAATGCTAACTAGGATCTGCGAGTCACTGCTCAGGCTAGCAGCAGCAACATGGAACTCTTTCAAAAAGGGAACCATTTTATGTTCCTTTTAAGTCTTTTTCTACTTCAAAACCATTCGATACTTATTTTATAGCTAAAATTAGATTAACAAATTATTGAAGGGAAATAGTGAAGATGCCTGTTACCTAACCAGGCACAAAAAGTTACCACATAGTATAAAATATCAAAGTAAATATAAGGGCTCGATCCTAATGGCCCTATTGCTGGCAGTACATGTGTACCACTGACTAAAAATGTTGTGAATATGCCATAAAGCAACACCCAGAGTGGAGGGAGCACTGGTACTGGGATGGAGCTAGTCCGCACCTGCCGCAGCGCCATCCAGACAGGCCACCAGAGATGTTGGAGCACCAGTGCAAGTGTTTTTGGAGCGGGGGAGAGGGGAGGGGGGCACCACCGCGGGGGGGCGGGGAGGAAGGGGCATGAGGTGGGACCTGGCAGTGGTTTCCACCACCAGATCTGACACCCAGCCTTGAGCCAGGCAGTCCCAGGCAGCAAAATAGCCAGGCTGAGTCCCCTTGCAGGGGGTGGGGCTTTCCCTTGGGTAAGACTGAGGAGACCCCAGTGGCTGCTGTGGATTCCGCAGAACGCAGCGGTAGGCATTTGACCACTGCTACTTCTATGGGGGGTGGTCAGCTTAGGACTGGGTAGTAAGGTTTCCTTAGGACTGGGTAGTAAGGTTTCCTTTCCATATCCTCAGCTCTTCTTTTCCTAGTTCCAACTCCCCGTTTTCTCTTTGGTTTAAAAGTATGAAAATATTTGCTTCCATTGGAAACTGCTTGTCTGCATTCAAATTGTGTCCTTGAACTAAATACAATTCTGGTCTTATTTTTGAAGATTTGTGAAGACACTACAGTACTTGGAAAGAATCATTAACTGCAGAGGCCCTCATCTAGCAGAGATGTGTACACTATAAAAAAAATCTCACTTTCAAACTATTATGATGGCTAAGGAAGGGGGTTTTTTGTTGATCAAAACAGAACGCAAAATAAAACAAACTTCCATTCAAATTGCAACAATACATCAACGTACAAAAAAGCCTTCATTTTAACAAAATAACACCACTTTTGAGGAAGTAATTTTCCGTACAGCAGCCAGTTGCCCGTCCCCTGAGCATTTCAGATAAAGCAAAGCTGCTGAGTAAACTTGCTGAAGGGTATGCACGTGTGTGGCAGCAGGAGGGGGAAGGTTTTTTTAACCCCTGCTTGCTCCTGCAGGCACTTTGTTTCTAGCTGTCAGCTCCACCCACTGTTTGAATTAAATTAATTTGAATTAAATTAAATTAAGTAAGCATAAAGAGCAACTGAGTTGGCAGCACAAGTCTATGCATATCTACTCAGAAGTAAGTCCCATTGTGTTCAATGGCTTACTTCCAGGAAAGTGTGTACAGGATTGTAGCCAGAGTATAAATTGTAAATCTGCACACTCAAGGCACTTACAAGTAATTGTAGATATAGTAAGGGGGTATTGTATTGTGCAAGCAGGCAACCTCCCCACATCCATCTCCTTCCAAATCATTATTATATCTGTTTTCTAAGTTTGTAAGTAGGTATACAAGATACAAACTGGCAGAGTGCCTATACCTTTAACCATTGTATAGAAGTGGGAATTTCGGCAGGTGCAGCTCATCATGGAAATGTTTGAAAAGCTGCACCTGTCAAAATTCCCTCTTCTATGCAATGGTTCAAGATGTAGGCATTCTGTCCCAGTTTGTGTCTAGTAACCCTAGGTATACATCTTTTATTGAGTTTTGCAAAATAGAAGATCTTTTAAGAGTGTTGTTTTTAAAAGTGAGTCCCATTGCAAAAAAAAGGTTTGGAAATCAGTGTTGAAGTACTTTACAACCATGCTCTGAAAATTCTGTCTGCAATTTGCAGTATATTGCACTTGTATTACTTCAATAAAGCAATATTTTTGGATGTTAATCTTGGGCTTCATGTTATGGATGTTAACCAAAAGACATCTTTTTTCCTGCCCTCATCAGATTGTTAAAGAAAAAAGAGAGAACCATGCCAAAGCACCTAATCAATATTAGCAATAATATTAGCAATCATTAATATTGCTTATTGTGCTTTGTGTTTGTACAGTTTTGAATAAGAATTTGGATAAAAACACATAACACCACAATTCGCTATTTCAATCAAGAAATTTTGGAAAAAATATCACCAAAAAACCCCATCCCTAATGTTAACATAATACATAAATGAACATCACAATCCCACCTATGGCCTTCTCTTGGTTGGCATAGCTTGGCTACAATTATCCACACCTTTCTAAACCCTGCTAACTGGGCAAGAGGCACTTTTTTAAGTGGTGTTCATCTAATATTTTGCAGGAGGAGAGTAACTGTCCTTCACCCCAGCACAGTGCCTTTTCTAGTGACTATGATGGTCATGTTCTGCATTTTAAGATGGTAAGCCCTTTTGAGACAGGGAGCCATTTAACTGTATTATTCTTATTGCCTGTAAAGCACTTTGTGAACTTTTTGTTGACAGGCAGTATATACTGTTTGATTGATTGATTAACTTCTATATTAGACTATTTTAATATGTTATAGCTTTTGACAACTTCTCCAAAACTTCACTGAGTTCAGAATGCAGCTGCTAAATGACTAACTGGGACCAGTCCTTGGGGACTTGTTTTGCCAGTCTGAAACAACTACACTGACTGTTGGTGCTTATTTTTATATAGTTAATACCTCAGGGTGCCTGATCCCCACTCCTCTTGGGATACTCCAGCTCCTTCTGTGACCTTCCCTCACTCCCTTCTTTATCTTTGTTCCTGTTCGTCATCTCCCAGTCTCCTCCACAACACCTTTCCCTAAGCCTTTTTCAGCCTCTTTTAAGGGGCTAGTTAGTATAATCTGCCCAGCCCTGCCCTAGACAGCTATCAGCTGTGCAGCTGACAGTATCTCCTTGAATGGCGACAATGATATCATCTGGTGTCACAGAAGTGAGCTGCACATCATGGCCATCCTGGACATCTGCTCTCAATTTGCAGCTAACTATCAGAGCTCATAGTAGATCTGGTAAAATGCAAACTAGTGAAAAGATGAGCACTCAATTACAGAGGGCCGGGGGTGGGGGAAGAGAGTGTGTACAATCTGTGCATACTTACAGCAACACCTTATTTTAAATCAAGGTACATCTTTGATGAGGGACGTGGTGGCACAATGGGTTAAACTGCTGAGCTGTGAGCTTGCTGACCAGAAGGTTGGCAGTTCAAGACTGCGCGACCGAGTGAGCTCCTGTTGCTATTCCCAGCTCCTGCCAACCTAGCAGTTCAAAAGCACGTAAAAATGCAAGTAGATAAATAGGGACCACTTCGGTGGGAAGGTAATGGCATTCCGTGCGCCTTGGTGTATAGTCATGCTGGCCACATGACCACGGAAACGTCCTCAGGACAAACGCCGGCTCTTCAGCTTAGAAATGGAGATGAGCACCGCCCCCCTACAGTCGATCACAACTAGACCATTCGGTCGTGGGGAAACCTTTACCTTTACATCTTTGATACTGTTCTAAACATTATTTCTTCGATGTGGCACAATAATTGAAAATGGTAGTTGTCTACACCTAGAATTGGTCCAGAAGAGGTTAATTACATCTATGGATTCTTGACAATCCTTCACTGTTGCATACAGACATATCCATACTATCTTCCAAGTCATAATTCATGCGGTGAGCTCCTAATGTAAAACCTGCTCATGTTGACAGCTCAATTCCATTCTATAGTTGGCAGCCTACAGCTATGAACGATCTTCAGCAATCTGTTTATCATCAGTTCCATCACTGTCATCTTAATCCATCACTGACTACAACCATCCCCTCCAAATGAAATTTGAGTAAGATATTCTAATTCTCTCAAGTCAACAGACATCATTATTCCTATAATAAATTTAATTTAAATCTTGCATTCCTAGATTGAAAAATCAAAGTTTATAGAAAATAAATGTTTTCTCAACTATGGGTCAATTGTTTCTAAATGTTGACTGATTTTGTTTGCAATACTGAGTGCAAAAAAACTTGTAAAGGACCACTGCACTGAACACAAAAAGAAACATCAATTAGCTACATGATAAACAATCCAAATGAACCATTATAAGCAATTGAGTAAACCGAAGAAGTTTAAGGAGGCTGTAATTACATGTCTACACAACAGCCTGAAGGAGTTATGGTCTTGTTTATTGCTTAATACTAAGGAGGCCAACTATGGTATGTATGGAATAAGAAAGAACTTCTCACACTCAGTAACAGCCCAGTCCTATGCTTACCACCACCACCACCACCACCACCAAAATGTACTGCATCCTGCTGGCTTGGGTTGCTCCTGGTAGTCTCCTCTGGGTAAAGGAATATTTGTTCCCTAATCTGGGGTAAGCCTCTAAGGAATGAAGGTGTTTTGATCAGACATGCACCAGAGAAATGGGCAGCTCCACGTAGAGCTGGGCCGCAGGATTGGGTCCAGGAAGGGGGTTTAGATTCAGCAGCCACCACTGCTGCCAAACATACCCCCTTTTCACCAACTCAATATGATCTCCTCCCTGCCTCCATGGTCACCCTGTTCTTCCCCCTCCCTGCCCTGCCTTTCCCACTAATTGGCCTTTGTCAGTGGATCATCCTGCACCCTGTGGGGTTGCTCTAGCCTAGCCATCATTATTCCAAAAGTGCGCAAAGCCACATGCTTCCAGAAGGCCATTTGCAATGATCAGAAAGCAGCTAGAGAGCAAGCCCCATCACCAGAATGCTAGTTCCAGCAGCAGGTGGGAGTAGGACTGGGCCATTAGCCCTGTTGCACCCCCAATGTTAAAAGTACAAAAGGATGCCACTGGTGACATCACAACACTTCTTTTCCTTCACAATTTTGAATTATCAATTTTTTTTAAGTTTTACTTCTCCAGTATTTATCAATCTGTGGGTCAGGACCTACTTGGTGGGATACAAGCCAAATTTCAGGTGGGTCACATAGCACCTAGAGCAGTCATCATTGAAAATATGGGAAACGGAACATTGGAAAGAGTGACAGCTATCTGGTTATTTTACTTGTGTCAGAGCTGTAAAAAGGCTTTTTCCTGTCTGATTCACTTTGCTTTTGAAAAATGGCTGAGAAATATCCAACTTATTGCTGCATTTTAAGGAAAGCAGCAGGCTCTGGCATCACAATGACAGTAGTTCTAGCCATGACATCACGTCTTTAAATGTTTGTATTTTATTGCTTCTGTTCATTTTCCTTCTTTCATTTTCCATTGTACTCCTTCCAGAGCAACACGTTCATCTGATATTAATCTCTTAGTTGGATGACTGGTTACATCTGTCATCTCATGACCAAATCCATTTTGGGGGGATAGTATCTTATAAATCATTGCCTTCAGTCATTCCTATTATTCAGTCCACATCCACCAATCCTGTCCCTCTGACCTGAAGACATATCTGTGCTCCTTAGACTTCCTTAATTCACTGACATTTTAACCTAGACTTTCTCTTCTTCCATTACCTTTCCTTAGCCCCCCCCTTTCAATATGTGCCTATGTATTTATGTTAACTTATATGCAGAATACATCATGAGGAAGGCAGGGCTGGATGATTCACAAGCTGGAATCAAGATTGCTGGGAGAAATATCAACAACCTCAGATATGCAGACGATACCACTCTAATGGCAGAAAGTGAGGAAGACCTAAAGAACCTTCTGATGAGGGTGAAAGAGGAAAGTGCCAAAATTGGCTTGAAGCTCAACATTAAAAAAACTAAGATCATGGCAACCCATCACTTCCTGGCAAATAGAAGGGGAAGAAATGGAAGCAGTGACAGACTTTACTTTCCTGGGTTCCAAGATCACCGCAGACGGTGACTGCAGCCATGAAATTAAAAGACGTTTACTTCTTGGGAGGAAAGCAATGGCGAACCTAGACAACTTAATAAAAAGCCGAGACATCACCCTGCCAACAAAGGTTCGCATAGTCAAAGCTATGGTTTTCCCCGTAGCAATGTATGGCTGTGAGAGCTGGACCATACGAAAGGCAGAGTGCCGAAGAATAGATGCTTTTGAATTATGGTGTTGGAGAAGACTCTTGAGAGTCCCCTGGACTGCAAGGAGATCCAATCGGTCAATCCTCCAGGAAGTCAAGCCTGATTGCTCCCTGGAAGGACAAATCCTGAAGCTGAAGCTCAAGTACTTTGGCCACCTCATGAGAAGAGAGGACTCTTTAGAAAAGACCCTCATGCTGGGAAAGATTGAAGGCAAAAGGAGAAGGGGGCGGCAGAGGATGAGATGGTTAGATAGTGTCACCGAAGCAATGAACATGAAATTGGGTGAACTCAGGAAGCTAGTGGAGGACAGGGAGGCCTGGCGTGCTGTGGTCAGTCAGTCAGTCAACAGGTACTTATATACCGCTTTTCAACACGAAGTTCACAAAGCGGTTTACAGGCAAATAGTAATAATAAAGTTAAATGGTTCCCTGTCCCAAAAGGACTCACAATCTAAAGAAAAAAAGAAAAAAGGCAACAGCCACCAAAAAGACTGCGCAGGGGTGATGAGGGACAATTACTCTCCCCCTGCTAAATATAAGAGGAACACCACTGGAAGAAGTGCCTCTTGCCCAGTTAGCAGGGGTATGGTATGGTCCATGGTCCATGGGGTCGCGAAGAGTCGGACACGACTTAGCGACTGAACAACAACAACAAATGTATTTATGATTGTATCCTAGGAGGCAGAGCTATGCACATAAGTTCAATTTCTTGCCCCCCCCCAAAAATTCTGTTCCCTCTTCATCTTAAAAACAAAAACAAAACTCTGCTGGGTTGGGAGACCTTCCAGAGTGGGATTTTGTGGGGTGTGAAGAGCTCTGGATTACAAGAAGATCAGAGATTATTGCTTACCTCCTCTTGTGTGAACACAATTGCCTTTCATTTGTGAGAGATTTAGAAAACAACTATTAGCTTGTAAACCTGCAGGCAGGCTGTTGCCACTGTTAATTGTTGTTATATACTGTACAGTATGTGGGTTTTTTCGGCATTTTTTTCGTATTTAGTATTAGGTTTTTTTTTTAGTATTTAGGCAATACTAAAACTTCTACTGTAACATCATCTGTAAAAGATTTTATAATTTTCACTAACAAATCTCCCAAAGGTTCTTTGAATGCATGTCTGCCTTTCACCTGAAGCACCTGGAATTCTACCACTGCAGGTTGAATTCTACCACTGCAGGGTTGTGCATCCCTGAGACTAATAATCACCTACCTAATTCAATTGTTAGGAGGATGAATGAAGTAAGAATTGTAGAATACTATATACGCTTGAAGTTCTATAAACACCAAAAGAACAGCTGCAGAAGCACCTCTCCTGAAATTACATATAGAGAGCAATTGGACGAAGTGGGCAAAAATATTCTCATTCTGCATTCCAACTTTTATTTCTGATCTCATAACATCTGTTAATTGTTCATTTCCAACACTAGCTTGGAAATGCATTTTAGGATTCTTTAAATTCCCTGAAAAGAATTCGCTTTTGTTCTACGTTTTAAAAAATAATAAGAGAAGTGGCAAATCAAACAATATGGTATCACTACAATGTCTTCCATATGAAACACAGTCAACTCTGTTTAAAGTACTGGAGATACGCTTGCATTTTTCCTCACAGGATATTGATGTTACTTTTAGGTGGACACATTCTAATTGTTAAAAATGATTCAGTTACAAAATGAATTTAACAGGATCACTGCTACTATAATGAATCATTAATATTCCAATTACATTTTTATTATGATAAATAACGCATTTAATATGATGACCCACTGAAAATAAAGCAATAGCTTGAACCGTATGAGAGAATATATTTAAAGTTGCACTGAGGACACTTATAGAGAGAAAATTTGACTGACCTCAACGTTAACCTTCTTGGACTCAAAATTTGCATCTATTTCCTTCTCTCACCAAAACCTCAAACTTTTTGAATAAAAGAAGAAAAATACCAGGCATGCCACAGATAACAGGAGTTGTTTGCATAATTTAATCAGGACAAATGGACAAAACTCTTCAATGTTTTGAAGCCTTTATTAAACTCACAGCCCAATCCTACTGTAGTGCAGCACTGCTGCACCAGCTCTAGTGGTTGTTTTGCTTGTGTCAAGGTTATAAATTGGCTTTTTCCCTTTCCAATTTACTATGCTGTTGAAATAAAATAGCTGAGAAATAACCCAATTTATAGCTGCATTCTCAGGAAAACAGAAGGCTCTGGTGCCACAATGACACTTCAGGCCATGACCTTACTTCCGGTGTGTCCTGGTTAGTGTGTAATTCTAAAAAGTGGGTCCCGGTGCTGAAACGTTTGTCAACCACTGCTGTGTTTGTGATGACTTGCAAGTAAACACTGATCTGCCTCCCTGTGGAGAGTTGGGTTGGGATGCAACCATGACAGGGAAAAATGAGGTAGGTAGCTAGAAAGCCAGTTCCAGGCACATTGGAAAAAAAAAATGTTGGTCCACTACAGCAGATACTTTTGAGAAACATTGCTGTATGGAGAAGCATTGCTTAAAAATAACATACATCATACATCAGAGTAGCATTTGCCTTCTTTGAGGAATCGTCAAGTTACTAACTTGAAGTCACTTTATGTCTGATCAAGATTTGCATATTTTCTCCTCTGTCATTTGCAGCGATTGAGTTCCTAGCTGAGAACAAAGTGTTTATTTCCAGTCAACACTTGCTTAATGACATCATTTCCTGTTTAATGATGTCACTACCTGCCCCCATCAGGCGCCATGAATGGTATTTGGCCCGCTGAATGAAACAAGCTTGACACTCCTGTGCTAATGGTTTTGAATGTTTGCAGCAGTTTCTTTTGCTGGAAATTGGGAAGATTAGATACAGCTCCATGTCATAAACCAGCTGGTAAGACATGATGTTTGATTAGGCTCTGCTGTAAGCATATACTTTCCTCTGCAGGGCCTATTGCCAAGGGAAGCATTGTTAGCAAAAGAAACCCTGTTTACCTGCTTCAGATAAAGATTCTGAAGATGGGAGGGTGAAGTCAGTCCCAGGTAAAAATAATGGGATTTACAGTTTTCAAAAAGGAATCTATTTAAAAATGTATAGATCTTCATGGGGTCCATGTGACATTTACTGACTTCAACAAGGGCTGCACACCTATACAATTAGCATAAACCACTCAGAACTCAATGAGTGTCATATAATAGTGTTACGTTAGCTGTGCCCAGAAATGAAGCCTAAATACTGTACATAAAGTACACTGTTAGTATATCAGTTGCTTGCAATGACAGCTACATTAGTTGTTAAGATGCAGTGACATATGATGTGGACAGTTACCATTGGACAAATTATTCTCTATTTAACCTCACTGTCAACTATAAGTACCTTGGCAAGATGAATTGAACGGTCTCAAATGACAAATTAATTCAATGTATGCCTTTTTTTTACACACATCCATCAATGAGATAACAAGCCTACAGCTATCTGCATGTTCTTCATACAAAATACATAAAAATTTTCATTGAAAAAAATATTTGCTATAAGAATAAACGATCTACCAAGCTGAATTTTACACATTCAGTTGATGGTTCAGCAAAGGGAAAATGAGAAGCAGGAAGAGATGTGTGCAAATGACCACTAGATGCTACTCCCCTGGGTCAGCCTGCCTTTTCCGGGGAATTACCACTACTCCCTTGTCTCTCAAATGCACCATGAGTGCTACCATCAGCTTGGTGAATACCTGGGAGCAGATGAGAGACCCAATGGCATTGCCTCATACTGACAGTGGCTCCCTCAGCGTGCTTGAACAGAGACATGGTGAAAAGCTTCTGAAAAGTTTCCCTGGTGGATGCTTTCTATTGTCATCTTTAGTGTCTCCATTCTGAATTCCCTTGAGACTCTCATCTTCTAGGATGAATATCCATTCACCTTTATTTTATTTTATTTGCACCATGAACAAAATCAAATAGAGCCCCGAACGTAGGTGTATTGAGAAGGGGTGTGTGAGGTATTGTGACCAAGACATACTCTTCATTGACAGAGTTTAATACAGGCATCTCCCAGTATCTATGGGAGATAGGTTCCTGGGGCCCCCCATGAACAACTGAAACCATGGATAAGAGAGAACCTATGTAAGCAGTGGCATAGATAGGTCATTTTGCATCCGGTGCCCATAAATTTTTGACACACACCCCTGACAAACTTTGTGGGCTCATCATGCAGGCCCACAGGCCCTACATAAGACACTTGTATTTTGGGGTTTGGGGTTTTTTTCTTTTTGTTTTCTTTTGGCCATAACGTTTGCTAAAACAAAGGTATTACACTCCGGGTTTTTTCACTGAATTCCTGGTGAAATTCCACATCCAACAGTATACAGCATCATGGTATAATTTCTTAAAACTGTGATTTTAAAAACCATGATTTGTAAAAAAAAAGAGGTTTTATTTTCGGTTTTTAGCCATAACATTTGCTAGAATAGAGATACTACACTCTGTTTTTTTATTGAATTCCAGGTGAAATTTCACAGCCAACAGGATACAGTATGACAGTAGCAGTGATGTCATGCAGGGGGAATGCGGGGGAACTCAGTTCAATCAATCAATCAATCACTACTATTTATACACCGCTTTTCAACATAAAGTTCACAAAGCGGTTTACAGGCAAATAATAACACTAGTTAACTAGTTCCACTAGTTAAAATTAGGGCTGACTCCGCCCACTTCACTCTCCCTCCTCCCCCCTCCCAATTCCTCTGCAAAGAGCTTTTCTTCTTGGTTGGCCGCCACTCAGAGGGTTAAAGGCAGTTATGTCATTCAGGGGGAACGGACCAGAACGGATCCTAACGGGCTCCGTGGCTGGTTCTGAATTCCCGACAAGTGCCAATCAAAAGTGAGTTCCTGTTCCTAAATCATTTGAATGACATCACTGGACAGTAGTATTCTGTAAACTCACAATTTTTGAAATTTGGGGTTCAGTGGTGACACACACACACCCAAAGATGGCACCTGGGGCGCTGCGTCTCTTGCCCTATAGGTAGCTTCGTCACTAATTTTTATAGGGTTCTCCCCTCCCCCCAAGCAAGAAGATTTTTAGTGACCTAAAGGAAGAATAAAGGAAGATAAGGGCATCCTACAATTCTGTGGATAATTGAAACCATGAATACAGAATACGTCATCCATGGATACAGGGGCCCACCTGTACCTGTCAATATGTGATAGAAGCCTACCATACAGGTCAGTTAAAATAGCATTACAAAAACACAGCTTATGATACCTTGGAGTTTGAAGTGGATTCCAAGAAGCAGAGCCTGTTGCCAAACCCTTCTGCGGCAAGGCACAATTTCTGTTGTTCTTTGTGAACTGTAGCAGTGCATTGCAGAACCACTTCATCATCCTATTAAAGGAAGGAGACAAAGAATAAACATGGTTATAGCTACAGAAGCTTGGAATGCATTTCCAAATACAAAGCTGAAGCATGAACAGGAAAAATTAAAATTCTGGATAATTTTAATTTATTTCACCAAGTGTTTGACTGATTGAAGGGCAACAATTACAGCTATACATCCAGGTATGTGTTTCCACCTAAGGAAAAACCCTCAAACCTTAAGTATGTGGATATATTAAAATGTTCACAATAATTCAAAAATGTTTAAAGCACAGCAACTACTTTGAGTCGTCCCCCCCCCCCAATACGGGAAACGCTGTTTTTTGCATGTTTTTTTTTTTTTAAAGAACTCAGAAACAAACTGAGTTTATCTGTGATGAGCACAGGGAACCTCATTCATCTTTGTGCCGAACACCTAAAAGTCTTTATAGATTTTCATTGCAACCTGACACAATTATAACTGGCAGCTTAGTATTTTTATTATTTTGATGATGGTCAAATCAGTCAGGCACAGCTGACTGAAAATAAAACGCAACTGGCATAGCTAAAAGACATAACATAATTTGCTACAAGTAAAACAGAAAATCCATATTTGGAATCACCTAAAATTTAGAAAATAGGGACAAGAGTGTGGATATGCTCAAGTTACATAACCATCGCAGCAGCTTTTAGAATTTCATGCATTCAAGTTTGATCTTCCTGTCCAATTTATTCTGAACCATGAAAATTATCCATGAAAATACACATTTCATCATACCAGACATCAAGCTCTATCATGTGGGATTTGGATTCTATTTTCTAGAATTAAAACTACATGAAAATCTGCCAACATGAATAATACGACATACATTTTTTGCATGATGTTTAAGTTTCATCTCACCTAAATTATTGAGATTGCAAAAGCTGTGCACACAAGTTTTATTATTTGTTTCTTGCTGTTTTTTTTGAAAAGTGTTACAATACTGCCACATATTATGCATCAGAGCAGAACCAATGACTATTTGGAGGCATGTTATTGCATAATAATGAAACAATATCTAGAAAACTGAGCAAATAAATTCCTGGTGCATTTATTCATAGAATTGCAGAGAAAACCATAAAGCAGTATCAGCTTTTCTCCTAGTTCTTAAGAGTAACGTATCAAAATTCAGACCCACATATGGCCCACCAGTCCAAATACAGACCCCTAAGTCATGAACTGTGACCTGCCAGATTCTAAATAACACATTTTTGCAATCCCAGGCAGACAGCAAACCAAAGGTGCTGTTTATTATTACTAATATTATTAAGAATATTTATATACTTTTCAATTTTAAAAAATTCACAAAGCACTTTACTCAAAACATCAAATAATTAAGGGCCCAATCCTGTGGGCCATAACGCCAGCAATACATGCATACCGCTGGGTCTGGGTGTCATAAACATGCCATAAAGCTTGTTTATGGCACCCAGAATGTAGGTACTGCTGCCACTGGGGCTTCACCAGTTGGCGCTGCATCCCAGTGTAGGCGGTTTGGATGGATGGCACCCCAGCAGTGCTGGCCGGTGGTCTGTTGGGGTGGGGGGGAGGCACTACCACCAGGCTTCCACTGCCAGATCCTCACTCCTTGCATCAGGCTGGGCAGCCTACCACAGGGCTGCTTGAGTCTCTGCTAGCAAAATAGCAGAGAAGGGAAGGAATGTCCTTCCCTCAAGGAGACCCTACAGGCTGCCACAGATCCAGTAGGATGCAGTGGTAGCCATTTTGCTACTGCTACTACTACAGGCCCCGGGCAACTCAGGACTGGGCTGTAATTGTCTTTCTATCCCAAAAGAGCTCACAATCTAAAAAGATAGTGAAGAAACATCAGCTGCTAAAAAATACACTGGGGCATTTACTCTCTCCCTACTAAATGTAACTCAAAAAACTCCCTGTTTGCCCAGTTAGCAAGATAAGCTCCTAGTCTAGAGCAGCGCTCTCTAAACCTGCAGGGCAGATCCGGTGCACACTGGGATCAATCCCCTGGGTGAATGGGGCTTACTGTTCCACCAGGGAGTCACCATTCTGTACCTTCCAGCAGGCTCCATCCGGGTTAAGTTGCCCCAGCAGACTTTGCGCCCAGATTTTTGGACAGATGCAGCCTGTCAGAGGGCTATTTGGGGGCAACTGGCAGCGCAGAACGGCGGCTCACCTGCAGAACTGTAAGCCCAGTTTGTGTTGGGGAAGCCATTCCCAGCGCACAGCAGTCTCCAGTTTGGAAACGACTTTGTGATTAGTGTGATGGATCTCACGTGGTACAGAACTGTTCTAGCTGATGGTTACATGAGAAGAAACCTTTTTATTGTGCCAACCATTACAAAACAAAAATTATGATCTAGAGATGCTTAAGTGCATAAAAGCATTCAAGTGAAAAATATCTGCATTTCCTACTTAGTTTTTTCCCCCATACCAAAACATCTTCCAGTGCTGAACTGTGAAACCACTTTATTGTGTAAATAAAAAGCAACTCAGTTTAGCATTGGAAAACGCAAGGAGGATTCATATTTGTCTCCTTTGAGTCACAGCTACATATGCCAGAGCACAGCTGGATTACTAGTTATGTGACAAACACATACTTAATACTTTATTTATGGTAGAGGTGCCCCACTGTATCCATGGGGGTTCCATTCCAGACCCTCCCCCCTACAGATATGGAAACCATGGATATAGGGGAACCCTATATAAATAGTGCCCCTGCGCACACACATGCACACATCCATTACAGCACAGTTTTTCTTGTTTGGCATCTTAGTGAAATGAAGAACCCTACAGTCAGACTAACTGAATATTAACAGGAACCCTAGTTGATCTCTAAGGCAACGATGGGAGGGCAGAACTGGGAGGCAACGTGGATAGGTAGATTGGCTGTAAGAAGAGGGAAAATTCAGTAGTGGCAGCAGCTACCAAACCCTAGCCTCCTTCCTAAACTTGATCCCACAGCCCAGGTCAACATGGACCAGTGTCAGCAATTTTACTTGCACAAGTCCAAGTAGACCATCCAGGCTGCAGAGGCTTATCCAGGAAAGACCTTTGTGACTGCCCCCCCCCAGGATGCAGCAGTAGCCATTTTGGTGTCGCTGGATGGGTGAGACCATAGGATTGGGTTTTTATATCACTGCAATTCACTTTATATGGGAATGTCTTTGAAAAGTATTTGGAAACTGAAGACTGTTGCAGCCAGACTGATGATGGGCAGGGGTGTTCGCAGAGCGGGAGGAAACTGCTAACCTTTTCAGAACTCCTATGTAAAGCGGCCCCTTCCCCTCCAATCAATTCACAACTGTGAAAGCAGAGCAGCCACTTTGCTTTTGCAACCACAAATTGCTCAGACTGCGAGGGGGAGAGGCCACTTTACACAGGAGTTCGAGAACCTGAAAACTTAGCATTTTGCCCTCCCTTCTAGGAACATCACTGATTATGGGAACAAGATGTAGGGATTATGCAGTTGCCCTACTTCAAGAGCTGCCCTTGGCTCCTACTGTCTCTGGACACAATTCAAAGTTGATGTTATTGTAAGCTACCTTGAATGCTTCCCTGTGTAAAAATAGTATACAAGCAAGCCCCAGTATCTGCCAGGGTTCCATCCTGGAGCCCCCCCCCCCCCCCCCCCCCCCAAACACAAAACAAAGAAAAAGGGGGATGGTTTTTTTTAAAAAAGGGGAACATCAGTGGTTTTTTCTGCAACAAGGTAAAAAAAGATGTTTAATGTTCCCCTCTTTTTTAAATAGGTGTCCTAGTATCCATGGATACCGAATCAATGAATACTGGGGCAAACTTGCATAAATATCAACATAAAAAGGGTGATTTTTTTTTAAAAAAATTGGGAGTTAGATTTATAGTGTCCACCGTGTACACCAATACCGGTCAAATATTTTTGATTTGATTTGCTGTTGATCTGTGCTCCCCACAGTTAGCTCCAAGTATCTTTTGTGCTGCTTAGCCATTCTCTATAGCTTCATAAGAACATTCTTTTTTCTTCTTCTTCATGCTGCATGATGAACTCTGCAGGCAACAGTAAAGCATGGAAACCATGATATAGTGCAACTGCATCCAAATCACACTCTAGGGAACATCTAAGACCTATAATACCAAACACAGCATAGCCTGCGGATAATTTAGTATGCTAGCTTTTGTTGCAAGTCATGCTGCATCAGGCATTTTGTTCTCTACGGCAGCTATGCAGTGAAACTATTGACAATGTTAAGTAAGACTGAACAATCTAACTGGAAGATATAAGAACTAGTTGAGAAGGTAAGGTTGGCAATACTATTTAATTTTAAACCCAACTGGATGAAATTCACACCAAATTTAGGTTCCACAGCACTATTTTTATGGCCCAATCTTATGGGCCACGTACAGCAGTAGTACTCCGGATCTGCCACTGCAGCATCATGCTATGCACTTCTGGGCCACTGGCACAAATAGCCAGAGGCTCCATATGCAACAGTGGGCCATATGCCATGCCAATGCAGGTGGCACTGGTTTGAGGGAGACTGAGCTAGGCTGGGGCCATGTTGAGGGCAGGCTGTGGGCAGATCTTGACGGTACCAAAATGCTATGCCCCTAGCCTAGTCCCAACACACATACTTGGACCTACTCAGATTTACACCAGAATAGATCCAAGTAGGACCATTGAGGTCCAGGGAGCAGTGGAATAAGTAAGTACAGAATTTGTTTACTTAACTCTCCACTGCTGCCTAGTCCCTGAAAGCCTCCACTTGCATGCTGTGGGCCAGTGTCATCATCACACTCTGAGCTGGTCCAGGGATTGGATGATCAATCTGCAAGTATTAATGCTCTGCAAAAGACTCCATCCAATCCATCTTAGAGCAGTGGTTCCCAAACTCCTACAAGGGAGTTGGGAACCATATAAAAAAGGTGCAGGGGAGGGGCTCTGATTGCTACTTTTAGAGTTCCTGAGGCTTGGAGAGCCCTGTGGAGGCATCTGCAGGGCTCCACACACCCCTGGAGTCTGGCACTTCCACACATAGGTAAAAAAAATGACACCTCTGTCCCAGGGATCATGTTGCTGCCATTCCCCCTTCCTGCCCCTTAAAGGGGTATGCATCAGTGCTTCCCAGGCTGCTGGGTCACGACCCACCTGTTTGGGAAGCACTGTCTTAGAGAGCTTAGCTTTAAAGCAATCACAAACATTAAATCTTTAAATCATTAAAATTTTGTACCACATCACTAAATCACTGCCCTGTCAAACTTCTAGACATGTCTAAGGCAGAAAATCATTACTATCATTTTGATCATGAACAGAAATACACAGCAGGGCAGAAATAGTACAAGTAAAGTGCATTAATGTTGCACAACGTCTCCAAGTCTCAACACTGATCCCAGCTTTGTTTCTTATTCTGGAGTTACCAAACTGAAATAAGCATATTATGATTCTCTTAGTGCTTCAACACTGAGAACACGGTACCAACACATTGAGTTAACAACAACACCTTCTTGCATTGATCAGCAAAGTGCCTTCTTCTGAATCACATCACTGAGTACAAAAAATTGACTGAGCACTTCTCTGCAATCATAGCTGTATAGATTTAGTAATCTATATGACTGTCACAAATCATGGTCTTCAGCACTACTGAAAAGAAGAATGGAAATTCTAAGTGCATCACATAATGTTGTTCACTTTTTAACCTTAAATTCTATATTGCACCCAATCATGAATCAGTGTCCAACAGGTTTTACTGGGCAATGAATGGTATTAATATGTATGAGTTCTTGATTATATTTGAGAAATATTTTGCAATTGATTATATTTTCCTTAGGGATGATTTGTTTTAATATTTTCATTGGCACCAGAAATGTGAAGCTGTCATATAATAGTAACTGATTTATTTGCCTGAAGTAATTGTTAACAAGAATAACTGGTTCTCCCTTCAGCCCATCCTCCACCTGCTCGGTTCTGTCCCTGCCTTCCCCCCCCCCCCCATGTCCCCCTGCCGCGACAAACCTCAATGCCACCAGTGGTACAACTATTACCCGCCGCTCCCACAGCAACTCCCCCAGGCCTTGAGGCCCAGCGCTGGTGCTACAACCTTTGAGAAGGATGGAGGCACATTGCCTATTTGTGAATAAATGTGCCCATGTGGCTCAGTTTCACTTTCTGTAAGGCTCCATTCATTTTCCTTGTCAGCGTGGAAGGAGGGGACTTCTTTTTCAAGTGTTTTTTGGGGCCTGCATTCATCAGATTGGGACCAGGCTGGTGGTATTGCCTTCCTCTTGGCCTGCCCTTCAATGTGGACCAAGATATGTTCACCTACTTATGAGTAAGCACACACCTGCATCTTAGTTTCACTTTCCATAGGGCTCAATGCATTTTCCTTGCCAGCTCTCAGCTCATCAGTTTCATGGCTCACCAAGAATCGGGTCCTGACCCACAGATGAGCTGGCACCCACAGTTTGGGAAACACTGCACTAGGGTAATCATGACTATACAGTCTACTATGTGCAAGAAGAGGCAAATACAATGAACTCTTTGGGAGATGCTACTATAATAATACAAAAATGACTTTCAGTTCAGTAAACATTACGAAACATAATTCTCAGAGACAATCTGAGGGCATTTTTACTTCTTTCCTGGAACAACAATTATGGCTAACATAAATGAGACGTGAAATTAAAAAAAAACAGAGTTCAACTGATACTGAAACAGCAGGGTCCCCTTCATCATTTATTACTGTAAATTTCACTTGTACTCTTATAATCCATGTGATTATGTACAAACTCAAATTCAAACTCTAATCATGTACTACAGTACTTGAAAATTTGGCATGTTTTTCTTTTTGACATTTTGATAACTCAAAAAAAAAAAACACTACAAAATAGTTCATAAAATATTTTTCTGTCCTGCTGCCCCCTGAAGTAAATAGCTAAACTGATGTGACAACAAAATGGAAAAAAAAATGTGTGCCATTTTAACAAAATGACAAGAACAGTAGTTCTCAAATGTTTTAGACTGGGGCCTACTTTTTAGAATGGAACTCATGTTGTGACACCCTGGAGTGATGGCATAGCTGGAAGTGACATCATCAAGCAGGAAATACGTCATTGTGAAACAATAAAATGACACTCCTGAAATGCAAACTGGCATCCTTGGACTGCAGCAATTGCACAACCATGAAATATCCCTCACAGAAATAAAAATTTAGACAAAATATTATGCAAAAGCACTGAACTTAAAACAATTTTGAAAAAAACCCTCATTTGCAAATTTAAACTGTTAACACTCACTAAAGGAATATAGAGTAAGGTCTGCAGTTTCCAAGATGGCTACTCCCAGCTTTTTGCAAGCCACCTGACAGCCAGTCGCAATCTACCAAGTGGGTCCCAACCCACAGTTTGAGAAACATTGAACTCACTAGACAATTGCTTGATAACAAGAATCTCCAAGCCTCTTGCACTATAGTAGAACACTGGAACATAGATTCAGAGCACTGAAGCACAGAATATTGAAGGTATTTCAGGCAGATCCCCATACCTATGGGGAATCCATTCCAGTATCCCAGTGGTTTCTGGGATCCATTCACAGAAACCACAGATAGGGGGGAACCCTGTCTCTGCAGCCCCCTTGTGGGGGCATGCACCCATTAGCATATTGAAAGGCTTACCAGGGCAAAAATGTTCTTGTTTATACATGTCGTTATAAGCATTCAAGCAATAAGCATATAGCAATGCTTGAACAAAATAGATGGACGCTAACAGGAAGAAGTTAACTTCCTGTTAGCATTGATCTAGTTTTTTCAAGCATTCAGGCTGCTGGAAGCATGCCTGAGTGTTGTTATAAGCTTGAATGCTTATAGCAACACATACGTACAAGCAAGAACATTTTTGCCCTGGTAAGTCTTTCAATAATGTTAATGGGCACAAATGTGTGTGTGTGGGGGGGGATCTGAATCCACAAATAACTGAACCTATGGATATGAGGGCCTGCCTGAATTCAAGTTTTTCTTGGCCTTCAACCCCCTCCCATTCTATCTCAGAAAATTTCACTTACAAGTCTATCACTTCTCATTGTTTATCTTCAGTTACAGTAACACTTTATGAATTTCTAACTCATAATAAATAGAACCTAAATTTCAATATCAAAGACTTAGTATAAAGAACACGCACCTATTTTGAATGCAGATACATATAATTATTCACAACACCAGGATAACAGCCCTTATTTTACTTTTCATCACTCCATAAGCATTTTTTCCTATAACTACTTTATGATGCACATTTGAAAATATGTTTGAAAAAACGTATTTCTAAAACATGCAAACAGTGAAAGCCTAAATTCAAGAGTAACTACACAGTTAATATTATAAAGAATTAAGCTTTTATCATGGAAGAAAACATTATTGCAGGCTATGAAGCATCTTAAATCGCTGCCGGTTTACTAAGAATACAATAATGAATAATCAATAGTCACAGTACTTGAATAATAAAAAGCTGGAGTAGACCAGCTGTGGTGCCGTGAAATGATAATCAGAAAACCATTTATCTGCTATTTAAGGAGGCAGATCCCTGATATAATCTAGACTTGAAGGGGAGTAATGACAGGTTGGTTACCTGTAGCTCTGGGTTCTTCAAGCAGTCATCTGCATAGACACACATAGTGGAGTTTGATGCATATGAAGAAACTGCCTCAGAAGATTCCAGGGTTTTATTGAGTATTCTACACATGCCCTCAAGTGGCAGGATCTTATGCAGTGGTGTCATCTAAATGATTTAATAACAGGTACTCACTTTTGATTGGCACGTGTCGGGACCCGCCCACCGGAAGTGACGTCATAAGCCAGAAGTGATGTCGTGGTAGGAAGTGACATGAAAAAAGCCCTTTTTGAGGCCTCAGATGATTTTAAACTGACCCAACAGTTGCAACAGTATTCCACAGCACCCCCAGAACATGTTAAGGAGGCCTGGCATCATGTTAAAACCCCAGAGCAACTCATTTTTCAGTGGCAAGGAAAGGAAAGGCTCCGCTCGCTGCCTGCCTGCCTGCCTGGCTCTGAGAACATGCAGGCAACTCAAACATGCAGGAAATTCAAATGTTGCAGAGGGCGGAGTCGACGAGTGGGCGGGCGAATGGGCGGGGCCAGCTGTAATCCTAGAAACCGGTACTCGCGTACCCCCGCATACCCCCTGCATGACATCACTGATCTTATGCATATTCAGTGCCTCAGGTTTGGCGTTGCTGTAGTTTCCAAGCTTCCCTCCACTGAGTGTGTTCCAGCTCTATGGCAAAGCCAAGCCTGACTGTGATAAGCAGCAGCTGGTCTGATGTAACAGCACCCCTTGCCTCTACACAAGTCTTTAGATGCTTCCCAAATTGAGAAGAATTGGTGTTGGTGGCAAACACAGGTGTAATGGATGAACTCATATCAGTGTTTTGAAGACTGACAGAATTTGTAGATGGAATAAAGTCAAAGGCTTTACATTTGGTGAACTGGGTACCTTTGCTGCCAAAGATGACTGTCTGAACTCTGGCAGGGGATCAAGCAAATGCCCCAGAATCCTCAGGAGGTTGATGCTACAAATGGTAAATAGTAAAAAAGACCCTTTACCCCCAGCAGCAGCACAATCTTCCAGATCCCACTGCTGCCTTCTCCCCTCCCCGCCACCCCTTAAGGAGCCAGAGACAGGGCTTTTCCAGTTTGAACACCTCTGATTTATCAATTTGCCAATTCACCAAAAGGAACAGGTTATAAAGTTAATCAGGCTAAATTAGAACATCTGGGTATAAATTTTAATTAGCAGAGACTTTAGAGCAGTGATGTCATCCGGGCGTGCCAAGAACCGGAACGCCCGGATGATTGACAGCCCTCCGCCCCTATGGCAGAGGGCTGCCACGCCTCCCTGCGCCTCACAGAGCCCAAATTGCTTCATTTCAGAGCGATTCGAAACGCGAGGGAGGGAGGGAGGGCCCAGCAGCAGCTCGCCCGTCCTCCGGAGAGGCGGCGCGGCCCGGGCCCGTCTGCCGAACTGGCGGAATGGCGTACCGGGCCGTTCCACCTGGATCACGCCACTGCTTTAGAGCTAGACAAAATACGTATCTCTAATTGAAAGGGAAATTATATCAGATTATATAATTAAATGCAAATAATGGATAATCATTACATAGCCCAGATTTGTGTTAATTCAGAGCTCAATCCTATCCAACTTTCCATAACAACACAAGCCCAGCCCTGCTGGATCAGGCCGAAGGCCCATCTAGTCCCATTTCCTGTATCTCAAAGTGGCCCACCAGATGCCTCAGGGAGCACAAGACAACACGATTAAAAAAAAAATCCAAGAATGCCAATTTGCATTTCAGGAGTGTCCTTTTATTATGTTACAATGACAGCACTTCCTGCTTGATGATGTCACTCCCTGCCACAATATCACTTCCAGTGGGTCCTGACATGAGTGCCATTCTAAAAAGTGGGTCCTGGTCTAAAAAGTTTGAATGCCACTGGCTTATTTTTTCTGAACCCAATCCCAAGCCTCTTTTGGATCATGTCACACTTCCATAATGCCATTAGGAGAGAATCCCTTTCTCAATAATCCTATGAGTATCTAACTCATCCTTGTCCACTTGCCCATCTCCCCTTCCTTCCCCCCACTGCTCTGGCAAAAGGGGAAAGGAGGAAGGACTCTTTCCTTCCAGTAGCAGTTATGGTTGTGCATCACATGCAAGTAAATTTAGTTTTGCAAGCACTACTGATGTGGGTGAGTAGCACCGGAAAACAAAAATCCCCACATGCCTTGCATCTGGTATGAAATTATGCCAGATATTGGAGAAGTGGGGGAGAGAGAGATGCCAGAGCAGAAAATAAAGTTCAGAAGTAGAAGGGGATCCGGCAACAGCAGGTGGGTAGGAGGCAAGGATAGCGAAAGCTCCTTCCTCTTCAGCTCAGTTTTTAATCCTAGCTGAAGCAAAACTTTTAGAGTCCTAATGCTTGCCATGTAGGAAGGTGAACATTATAAGTCAGTCAAAATGTGTTCAGGTAATAAGAACATAAGAACATAAGAAGAGCCCTGCTGGATCAGACCAAAGGCCCATCTAGTCCAGCTTCCTGTTTTTCACAGCAGCCCACCAGGTGCCCCAGGGAGGCACGAGACAACAAGATGCTTGTATCCTGTTGCCACTCCCTTGCACCCAGTACTCTGAAGTAGCCTACTATTAATGTAAGGAGGTTGCACAATCCATCATGGCCTATAGCCCACGATGGACTTTTCTTCCAGAAATCCATCCAATCCCCTTTTAAAGGCATCTAGGCCAGATGCCATCACCACTTCCTGTGGCAAAGAGTTCCACAGATTAACTACCTGCTGGGTAAAAACGTATTTCCTTTTATCTGTTCTAACTCTCCCAGTCCTCAGTTTTAGCAGATGTCCCCTGGTTCTGGTGTTTTGAGAGAGGGAAAAGAACATCCCTCTATCAACTCTATCCCTTCTGTGCATAATTTTGTATGTGCATAATCATGCCCCCCCCCCGCCCTCAGGTGCCTTTTTTCTAGGCTGAAGAAAGTTCAGAAGTCACTCTCTGTTTTCTGGCCCTCAACCAATTCTGAATCCATAAGAGGACCTGCCCTCTTAAGCAGCCTTTGCTGGGGGACTGTGTCAAATGCCTTCTGAAAATCCAGGTATATGATATCCACAGGTTCACCCACATCCACGTGCCTGTTGACCCAAATTCCAAAAGGTTTGTGAGGCAAGACTTACCCTTACAATACTCAGAACCATCACACAAACTACTTGGTAGCTATTATTCATCCAACTACATATACTGCCAACGGCAATATAATATAGTTACAAGGCAAACATTTGTAGTCATTTCAGGAAGGATATTTCCCTCCCTTGTCAACAATAGCAACCATTTTGATTATAGTTGCATTATTTTCTTGGAAAGTATTATTTTCCAGATTGGCAGAGTAAGCATTGATTTTCCAAGTCTGAGAATAAATTGCAGGGACTTGGCACATTTTATCAGAATTAAATTAAAATGATCAAAAAACAAATTCAAAATGTAAACCTATAGGACTACCTGTTTTTTTTGCAGTTATGCAGTGATTCAAAATTTACCCTAAAGCATCCAAAACACAAACATCAGAAACTCCCTCTGAAAAGTGTTATACTGTACAAAGTTTCCTTTTATAAGAAGGAATGGCGAAAAGTTCAATCATGCATATTTGATTCATGCATGTCCATCAAGCATTCAACACCAAGCAACATCAACCATGCATGAAAGAGTTAGCACAGATTAATACCACGGATATCAAACATAATGGTTTGATACTAACTTAGCATTCTGTGAACAGAAGCCCCTTTCATTCAGCTGGGGAGAGTTGCACTCTCAGAAAAGGTCCTTCTGCGAGTACAACTCTCTTTCCATGAACAGAAGAAACTCCACAAATCAGTAAGTTAGGAACCAACCTAGTATCTTCCAATAGAGACATTTCACATGCTTATCTCCAAACCACTAAAGGCAGACTATAACCGAATGGTATAAATGTAAATTTGTTCCAATTAGTTTTGGTTGTTGTGCAACATAGGGCTGCACATAATTGTTTCCAAGTATAAAAAGATGAAACCTTGCAATGAATGTACCATTCAGGACCAACCTAAGCTTTTTGAATATTCTCATAAGGAATATTACTCACAATTTCACAACTGTAATATGAACTAGCATTTAATTGCAAATTTTCTGAAGATTTGCATCTTTTAATTAAAAGCAATAATATGCATGCATTAATATTTAATAATATCTGCTCTTTTTAGAAATACAGAATATTTTCTGTGCCATGTTAATGAGAGAATGGATCAGGCTTCCTGGGTAGTTAAAGAGATATTGCAACAAATTATTGCATATCTAAAGTTCATTTATTTTTATTTGTTATTAAAATCTACCACATCTTCTAACTCACTTGCAAAATCAGGAAAAAAACTGTTTGGGTTGTGTGTGTCTAAAAGAACTTCTTCCATGTTCCTCGAATGTGCACTATAAAAACAATCAACACAACCCCTCCTGGTCAACGTTCCCAATTATCTGAATATCATGCAGCAAGGCTTGAATCAGGTACATCATTAGGCAGCAAGGCTGGAATCGAGTGCAGTAGATCACACCCATACCAATTTCCTGCACAGATGTACAGGCATGTCCCAGTATCCACTGATTTGGTATCCATGGTTTCAGTTATCCACAGATACCATAGATACTGGGATGCCTATTGAAAAGATAGGGGAACATTTACCTTGTTGCAGCAAAACCACAATGGCCAAACTAGGCCAGTGCATACTTACTGGTCCACAGTGGCACAGAGACCGAATTCGGCCTCCATGGGTCAGCATGCAGCCTTGTGCCAATCCAGATGACTCAGAAGTCGGCGCAAATATGCCTTACGGCACATTTGCAACACTTGGACGTGGACATAAGGGACTTGCGCCAGCCAAGAGTGCCGTTTGAATTGCGCTCTAAGAGTCATTAAATGAACACGTTCTGAAGCCATCTTCTTAATTCCATACATTTTTTCCCATCCCCTCTTACAGTATACCTGACACACATTTTCCTTTCATTTTCTACAATGGTGGAAATCATTCATATTTTAGAAAAATAAACACACACATATTTAAAATTAAAAATTAAAACAAGCTCAAAAATAATTCTGCTACTCTGGATTTTATTTCCAGTAGTCCATTGAAAAATGTTTACAGTACATAATACAAAGGGGAAATATTTTCAATTACATTTGAACACCTGATTTTGGTGTTTGGCTAACTGAAGGATTGCCTGCTTGTTTCCTCTGAAATTTCATGTAAGAGAAAAAGAACAAAATAAAATCCCTACAGCACCATTCCTAAACTTGAATGTTATTCTATCTCTCATTAGAGACACATTAGAGCAAGAGCAGTTAAAGTCCATAAATGATGCAGAGATCTAACAAGCCCTTAAGAACAAAGAGGCTGTAGAGTTAATGTGGTTTGCCCACAATTTCCAATAAACTCACCAAGGAATGTCTTGTCTCCTGCTGCACACTGCAATACATACACAGTGCTACATGTTTACATTTGAAAATCTGTTTTCTAATCGTCTGTTCTGTTCTTTGCAACTGACAGGACCGCAGAGTGCTGCTCCCTGGGAGACTGCCACCTGGGCTCACTAGTAGTGTCTGGAGCCTTGCATGGCATCCTTCACCCCTCCAAAACCATTCTGAAGCCTCTGGAGGAGTTTTAAGCATTAAAGGCAGTTGGGGACTGGTTGTGGGCAAACAAACTGAAATTAAATCCAGAGAAGGCAGAGGTTCCCCTGGTCCAGAAGGCTATGCCTGGGTATAGGACTATGGTCCGGCTCTGAATGGGGTTGCACTCCCTCTGAAGGAGCAGGTCCGCAGCTTGGGGGTTCTCCTGGATCCGTAACTGCTCCTGGAATCCCAAGTGGCAGCAGTAGCCAGGGGAGCCTTTGCTCAGCTTCAGCTGATTCGGCAGCTGCGACTATACTTGGATCGCTCAGACCTGGCCACAGTGACCCATGGCCTAGAGTCACATCCAGATTAGATTACTGCAATGCGCTCTACGTGAGGCTGCCTCTGAAGACGGTCCGGAAACTGCAATTAGTGCAGAATGCGGCTGCCCATGTGGTTGCTGGGGTTTGTCATTTCACTCAGTCAGACTGTTGCTTTAGAAACTACACTGGCTGCCAGTTCATTTCCAGGCCAATTCAAAGTGCTAGTTTTGACTTTTAAAGCCCTCTATGGCTTGGATCCAGGGCATTTGAGGGAACACTTTCTTCCATGTCATCCTACCCGTTCTCTCAGGTCATCTGGGGGGGGGCTGTTGACTGTGCCGCCACCAGGTGAGTTGAGGGGGATGGCGGCCAGGAATAGGGCCTTTCTCGGTGGTGGCTCTACGGCTGTGGAATTCCCTCCCCTTGGAATTAAGTGCAGCTCCCTCGCTAGCCATCTTTAGGTGGGGTCTTAAGACTTTTCCTCTTTGGGGAGGCGTTTAATTGCTGGCATGCTGGGCTGGCATTTTAATTTCATTTTAATCTGTAGCTTTTAATCTGTAATTTTTTACTTATTGTATAGTCCATTGGCTGCTTTTAATTATTTGTCATTGTTTTAATATTATTCTGTGTTATTTTATTTTCTTGTAAGCTGCCTTGGATGCCCTAATATGGGGCAGAAAGTTGGGGTATAAATTCATTAAATAATAAATAATAATAATACTTCCAGTTCTTTGTCAGAAAACCAGAAAGTAATGTTTAAAGCTCCTCCAGAGGCTTCAGAATGTCTCCAGAGGGATGGAGGATGCCACACGCAACTTGCCTGGCCATCAGGAGGGCTCTGGAGAGCTGGTGGCAGCCCAGCAGCGGGTGCCACCACAGGCCCCCCACTTTGGGGCATGTGGTCCCCTCGACCCAATGTCAGGGACACCACCACCAGAATTAGTGTTATGGCAGCAGAGCCCACTTTACGAGATCACAAACACCTATCTGGAAGCATGCATAGCTGCACAATTCCAGATGGCTGCCAGAGAGGACCCCGCATGGTGGCAGGGAGGTGCTGAGAATTTGATTGCATACAATAAACAGGGATGGGGGAAATAGAAAGGTATGCACTCTTAAACTCTCTCACAGACCCAACACACACACACACACACACACACACACACACCTTTCACTCTGAAAAAAGATCACTCTATTTCTCCCCCATCCTATTGTGTTTGAAGAGAGATCATGGGGAGATAGGTGGCAAACCTCAGCTTTGCAACAGAGCTCTTGGAGATTCTGAGTGTTTGATTTGCATATAAATAGGGAGTGGAAATCTAGAAGGGGATGCACTCTTAACTCTCTCACAGATGCAGTTCCAAACAGACACAAACACGCACAAACTTTTCTCCAAAAGAGCACTCTGTTTCCTCTTGGCTTTGCAAAAGAATGCTTGGAGAGTCGATGAGCTGAGAGTTTGATTGTATACGCCTGGGTTGCAATAAGGTACAGTGGAGGGGAAAGAAAGAAGGAAACCTACACCGACTACATTACAGCAAGATTACAGAAAGGCTTTCTAGCCTCCAAGATAGGGCCAATTTGCCAATTTCCAAGATGGTACCTCAGAGCTTCTTACAACCCACCTGACTTCGGGTTGCAACCCACCAAGTGGGTCATGACCCACAGTTTGAGACACAGTGCTCAAACTTGTGCCATCTAAAGAGCTGGTGCAGGTCTAAGGAGATCCATTGGTGGTCAAGGGCTTACGGAGGGCAAGGGAAAATATTTTTCTGCTGCCCCCCCCCCCATCAGAGCATGCAGCATGGCCTATTTTGGCATGGCTGCATCCTATGGAAGGGGAAAGGATAGGATAGGGCCCTAAGGATATTATACCAAAGCCACAGCTCTGTGTGTTCAGTCACATGGGAAATTACAGGTTGTTCAAAATTCCCTCTCTTGGCAAACATAAGGAGGGGGAAGGGAGCATGCTTGCACATTCTCACCACAATAAACCATGGTTTGTCGTGAAAACTGCATGAATCCTTTGGCCCAAATCAAGTAACAAAACCATGGTTTTCCAAATAACAATTGCAAAGATCCATGGATACAGGCACGCCACCAACCTATTTTGCACGTGAGGAGGAAGAGAGTCAACATTTCCTCTTCTTAGAGCACAATCCTAACCTGGAGCTAAGCCACCAAAGTTTGGTCAGCACAAGGGCCGTAAAGCATGTTTGGACCACTCTCGGAGTCAGGGAGGATGGCACACGTCTGTGTGCTGGCCTCTCTGACTCTGAGAGTGGTCCAAACATACTTTATGGTGCCCCTTGTGCCGGTTAGGATTTTGCCTATTATTTTATTTTATTATTATTTTATTATTTGAACTAAACTGAAGTTCTGAATCATGTATGAACCAAAGGAACTGTAATCACAGCTAGACAAGACAAATCTAAATCAAATGATAATTCCACATCATAGTTTGTTATCCAACTGTGGTTTGAATAAACCACAGGTCCCCAAGTTCATACATAACACAGAACAGCAGTTTAGTTCAAACAGAAAGTGGAAGCTTTCCCTCCACTCCTCCTTGCCTGTAAATGAAGAATGTATGAGAGTGCAGTTCTTTATAGCTGAAAGCGAGAGAGAGAGAGAGAGAACCAGGCCTGTGTTTTGATCTGTACATTAGAAAAACGTTAAAAAAGGTTAATTTAGGGCTGCTTCTTAGGTTGCATGTTATAGATATAGGAAGATTCGTTGTTCGGCAGCTCACAATCCTATCTGAGAAGCTGTTATTTCTCTAATTTCTCAACAAATCATATCTTTCATTGTAGGATGAATTCCTATTTGTACATCTATCACTTCACAAGAGGCCATTTTTAATTAGATTTTTATCCTATCTTTCTTTCAAGACGCTCAGGGTGGCACATAAGGGTCCTTGTTTTTTGCCTTCCACTAAAAGATTGTGAGGTTGGCTATGCAGGGAGTATCTGAGTGGCCCAAGGTCAACTAGTGAGTGACATGGCCAGGAAGGCATTATGATTTATTTTTGTGGGGTTTAATTTTATCTGCTCTGGTATTATTTTTGTTTTGTTTTTTTCTGGTTTGTTAGTTGACGTGTTATTACTATTTGTTATTTTTAAAAGTATGATATAATCTGTGATATAACCTTGATGGTTCCTGAAACGTGACAGAAAAGCAGCATATAAGCATTTTAAATCCCCTTCTGTGTTTTAACATCCCCTTCCCCTGAGGAGAATCCAGCAGCTGCCACAGCACCCATAGGAGAAACGCTGCTTTATAGGGTGTCACTCAGAAAGACATCTGACCTTGCCTGAATTTTTTTCAGGAAATGTTGTTTGAAGGGAAAGCTTAAACTCCATATGCACAAACATAATTGCCATTCATAATTTGGATCCCAACCCATAACCATTGTCCGGGTTACGTTCAAGGAAAGAGACATGCTTTGCTACTTTGTACTTCTTCCTGAAGATCACTTCGTATGGTATTTTTTGAACATTGTGCAAAGAAGAATAGGGTTGATCAAAAGGTGTTCTTCCACATGGGGACAGAATGATCCCTTTAAGTGTGCAGCTTCACCCCTTGCATGCTGCTTGAGGAAAATACCTAATCTTATATCTCAGAAATGGCATTCCAGTGCTGCAAAAATTGCATCATCGTTGTGTGCTTCAGGGCTTCCACTGCAAATGGCTGGAGACTATGTGCATACCCCAGTGGCTCATCCAGCCCACACTGGAGCAGGTAAGAGGAACAGGTAAGGTAAAGGAGGGTGCAGTTCAGAGGCGGTTTGGGGAGAATCAGGATGGCAAGTGGGCTGAACTTGGGAATGTTCACGTTCATTGACAGTATGGGACAGTATGGGAATGGGAACGTGAGGGTCTCGGTCATAGTGGTGCACCCCAAGAGCTTATTCTTGTTTTCCTGGCCAAACACCCCTTCTGAGGTTTCTTAGACTCAGCTAGCTAAATGTAGGTCCAAATGTAGGTTGCCTACTAACCTCTCATGGGTCATCTGGTCCCCCACCACCACATCATGAGGCCCGCAGTCTGTCAGGACCATTGCATCATGTAGGCTAGTGGGAAGAAGGATTGAACTATTGACATGCTGGATGGATTGGACTAATACAGACATCTGAAGAAAAGCGTAAAAAATGTGGGCGCCCTGTTGAGATTTGGTTAGTGTAGCACTCCCAGACTTGAGGGCTTTGCCTGGCAACGCAAGAAGCCCGGGTCTGGCAGCTGTAACCAAAAGCAGCATAAGCAGCTCCCAGCAGTGATGACGGCTGTGCTAGCAGACACGAAGAAGCCACGACACACATTGTTGTGCTGAAGATAAGACTTGTATTTGTTACAGCTCACAGTCAAGGTCCAAGTAAAGGTAAACAGAGGTTGTTGTACATCAAGGCAGCAAAACAGGATACAGCAGTTGGTCCAGCAGAATAAACAGGTAGTCAAATGGACAGCGTTTCACCCCTCCTCATGTTAAAGACCCACAAAGGACCTGGGCCGCAGTCCTCTCTTAAATACTAGTTCAGCTGATCATGCTGCCCAATCAGGAGGCTGATACTAGCTCCATGGGAGACGTGCAGCCTTGCACGTCCCACCAAGCACAGGTGTCTTCTAATCAGCACTTACACCTGGCAAGGAAGGCCCATTAGCTTGTTGGCCTGATGCCATCAGCCATTCACGAGGGAACAGAGACTCTAGGCCTGGGTCAGACCTTGACCAGTCCTGACAGCCCCTCCTCTCTGTTTCCTCTTGGGAACACAGATACCCTTTTTCCAGATAACCAGTTACCCTCCTGTTTTTCTCACATTCTCTCTCTGGACTTTTACACACTTTCTAGTCCTTTTAGAATGGGTACATCATGCTTACTGGTTACCTTATGCACAGATACAGAGGATCACTAACAGGCTTACACATTTTACATTTTCATGGTTCCACTGTTAGACAATGCAGATAGACACACAGTTACTTTACTAACATCACAATATTCACAAGCTTTATTTATCACCTTTTTGAGCTATTTCTAATTCATAGCTTTGTCTCAGCTTGTTATGGTTTCCTGCATTTCTTTCCTCTTTATCTGGCTGTCCTGGTTTACTTCCAAGGACACAGGCAGTTCTTGCCTCCCTTGATCAGACTTGATCAGGCTCCGATGCTCATTCATACACAGAATGCATCGGTACACTTCATGGATGCTTATTTGTATCCATATGGCACACATATACACAATATCATACCATTGTATTACATATAGACATTGGCTCAACACTTTATATAGTTCTGGTGTTTTAGCTACTCCAGCTGACTCATAGCATCTACCATGCTGTTTACAGAACATTGCCAACATGTCTACAAACATCTGCCTGCAAAGGCTCTTGTGCCATTGCCTGGCATTTGTGCCATTACCAAGTCTTAGGCTTTGTCATTAAGACTGGTTTGTTTTCTGGCTGGTTTCTAGCTATCACTCCAGCCATTGCATTTGTCCCTCTGGGAGAAGGGAAAAACTCTCATATCACTTTACTCCCTTTTTGCCTAACTGCAAGGACTTTGACAAATGCTCTGAGGTATTTGAGGTTCCTTTTATTGCTTTTTCACGCCTCACTTTTACCTCATGTGGGCTGTTTGGTTAATAGCCCCCTGGGAGATACTATTACACTTACGTCTCCCACACCCGTGTGCAAATTCTCAGCACACTGCCTGGCTATGCTTAGCCTGGCGCTTTGCTCTATCCTCTGCAAAGCTGAAAAGATTACACCTTTTGTTGCAGCCCCTTTTTACCAAGGGTTTCTTAGCTGCTTCACAGGCTGACCGATATGCAGTCCAGCCTTGGGAACTGTGAACACATACACACACGCTTCCCACCTGGCGCTCATACCCCCCAGGTTACATCAGTCTGCATCTCTTTACCGAGATAGCCAGACCATGGCAAGGTTGGCAGAGTTTGGTTAGACTCAATACATTATGCCATACCTAAGCTCCAGTGTCATTACATCAATTACTCAGATGCAGTGGGAGTCAATACATCAGCTTGTCAATACATCAATCACTTAGTACAATGATATATTCAGACCATATCAGTGCTTTTTGTCATATTAGTCTGCATACCCACACATACACAGGTATACAGGCTTGCCTAGTCTCTTCAGTTAAGAACTTTTGCTCTCAAGGAAGCTACACGCATTCCTAGTGGTTCACTTTAAGGATCACATCCCTGTTTACCACTTTAAAAGAGACATTGTGCACTTAACCCTTATGGCTTCACTTTGCCGGCCACATAGAGAAATTTTTCAGGCAGCACTTTATATTTCAGCTGTTACCTTTTAAGACCTACCGGCTTGGGCTACTTCACTTTCACCTGGGGCATTTTATGCTAGAGGGATTTACAAACACACAGTTACCAGCTTCGCACGTTGGTGCTACTGGCCCCCTGCTTAGCATGATGTCTGCAAGACCTCATGTCTCAGACATTCCACTCATCCCTTCAGCCTCAGTAGACAAACAGCAATCACATCCTAGTTCCACAATGCACACACCTGCACTCTTCAGTGGACTGGACACATGTTACGGATGCTAGGTTACACTCCCAGCTTCCCATTCTTACAGCTGATTGACTCCACAACCACTTGACACATTTACACAACCTAACAGTTGGTTAACAGACAGCTTATCCATGATCAATTTGTTCCTCCACTTTTCCTCAAGTATTCCAACAGTTTTAAACCTGGTGATCTGGATGCGTCATACTTGTCCCATTCACACAGTGCTTAACATATGATTGCACTCTTTGGGTTTCACCTATGCCTTCTTAGCTCACTGCTGACCGAGCATGCAACTAAGGCTTCATATTACCAACATTTTGCATAGGCAGTTTATCACACTTTGCAAGAGTTACTTCCACAGGGTTGCTTATTATTTTACAGGATAGCAAGTCCCTTCCAGCTAGCTCTGTGTGTGCCTACACTTGGCACACCCCAGAATAACTATTGTTTCCCCTGGACACCTTGCCTGTCTGTGGAGGTTCAATTAAGCATACTTTTGTGGCTTATCTTAACTTTGTTTTCCTGATTCCATCCTCCCACATCTGGTCTCTTACACCCAGACTTCTATTATTCATACAGGGAAGTGAATGGAGGTTGCTGGCACATTATATTTCATTCGTGAGTATCAAGGCTTTCTTTCTTATTCAACTCACAACCCAGCATTTCTAGGGTTAACAAATCCCATTCTGTCCTCTCCATCTCAGGAATGCCACCAGCCCCTCACCCAACGCTCACTCAGGGTGGAAAATCACATGAAAAACAGGGCTTATTTGTTCTTCACTCTTCTACACAGCTTTTAAAGGTACACGCACATAAATTTAACACATTGTTTCCTTTTTGAGGTTTGCAAGCAGCCTTGCTTTAGAGTAGACCTCGGATGACTTTGCCGCAACCCCACTATCTCAGGGATTCCCCAAGACCAATTTGTATTCACATGGGTCCCAATTTTCTTTCGGGGGTTCTGACAGGCTGCAAAAGCATTTCGCCGCAAAACTCTCCCTTGTAGGTTCCCTGTCGGGTACACAAACTTGCTTTTCGCCACTTGGACGGCACACACACCCCTCCTGCCTTTCCTTTCCCACACAGCCTGCATTAGCAAAAACATGCTCCTTGCTTTTGACTACGTGGGGTGTCACTACACAACATATACAACAGTGACTTAGGCTTACTCAGATTGAGGAAAACAGTGCGTAGCAGTATTTGTGCCCTTGCTCCCCCCCCACAAGCATGCCCGCCTCCCCACAACACATTTAATGGGTGCGACGCATACAAGTCGCTGAGACGGACAAAGGGGTGGAGCGGCTTCTCGGGAACGCGTTGCTCCACTCTCGGGAGTGTATTGCCAGCCCCTCGCAAGGCACCTGGCACAGTCCCAAAAGATGAACGCGGCTTCTTGTGAAACTTTCTTCCTGCGTGCCTTCCACTGCGGGACGCCTTCCTTGACAAGGCTGCGATGCTTGCTTCTTCTCTGCAACAGCGTCGCTCTTCCCTCGCAGTGCGCCATGCTGCACCGTGCGCTGCGCCTTCCTTCGGGCAAAGACAGGCTGGCTTGGCTTCTGCTCCCTGCACGCCATGCTCCCAACTCGAGCGGCTGCACAAATGAGCCCAACAAACTATATGCCAAGCATACCCAGGCGAGAAACTTAGGCCCAAAACAACGGCCTTTTCTTAGCGCCATGCCACACGTCGCGCCTCCGGCTTTGTTGCAAACGCCGGCTGTTGAGGAAGGAATGCTCACACTTCCAATCCTCGGGAGGGGTTTTTCTCTTTGTTGTCTCCGCTCCTGGGGTCTCGCCTCCACCTGGAACGGCGCTGACCTCATTCTGCTAACGGTGGGTCGCTCCCTGCTCCTGTAATTCGACTCCGGCCTTGAAGAATGCAGCTGGGCTCTCTCAGCAGACGCAGCTTCACACCTCCACACAAACAGACAGACTCTGTCTGCAGCAATCTGCCGGCTCTCAGCCTTCACTGCTCGCAGCAGCAGGCTCAGGAACTCTTGACATGCTCTGGAGCTCTGTCGCCTGCAGTCTCGCCTGTCGCCTCTGGTTGGCACCGCTGGGGCGCAGTGGAAGCGTGCTGGGCCCATAACCCTTGTTGAGATTTGGTTAGTGTAGCACTCCCAGACTTGAGGGCTTTGCCTGGCAACGCAAGAAGCCCGGGTCTGGCAGCTGTAACCAAAAGCAGCATAAGCAGCTCCCAGCAGTGATGACGGCTGTGCTAGCAGACACGAAGAAGCCACGACACACATTGTTGTGCTGAGATAAGACTTGTATTTGTTACAGCTCACAGTCAAGGTCCAAGTAAAGGTAAACAGAGGTTGTTGTACATCAAGGCAGCAAAACAGGATACAGCAGTTGGTCCAGCAGAATAAACAGGTAGTCAAATGGACAGCGTTTCACCCCTCCTCATGTTAAAGACCCACAAAGGACCTGGGCCGCAGTCCTCTCTTAAATACTAGTTCAGCTGATCATGCTGCCCAATCAGGAGGCTGATACTAGCTCCATGGGAGACGTGCAGCCTTGCACGTCCCACCAAGCACAGGTGTCTTCTAATCAGCACTTACACCTGGCAAGGAAGGCCCATTAGCTTGTTGGCCTGATGCCATCAGCCATTCACAAGGGAACAGAGACTCTAGGCCTGGGTCAGACCTTGACCAGTCCTGACACGCCCTACAGATGCTGACCGAGAACAGGCTTTCTTAAGAATATGTGCTTATCTTGAAATGAATGATGAAGAGCAGTTCACAATGTCAGACCTTGAAGAAAAAATGAAGGAGTTCTTGAATAGCGATGATTCGTCTCCTTATAGCAGAAAGTATCTTAAGATCAAACTGATAGAACAGTACGGGGACACAATCTTCATCGCTGAGGGAGACGGCTTAAACAACACTGTGACATTTAGAGAGAAGACATCACAGATACTTCATTCTTTCTACAAAGATGCACAAGTACAATGCGATGAAGAGACGCAAAAGAGGGCCATAATTGATACGGCAGCAAGGCTGATTATAAGCAAAATAAAAGAAAATGTTGTATCTGCTACTGATTACTACCCAAAAGTTGAGAATCTCACACTAGACTCTGCACTTGATTTCATTCCAGAAAGCTTATGAAACATGTTGAACAAAATATTTGTTGGGAAACAAATTCAACAGAAAGTAGCCAGTATAGGACAAGCCATAGTACAAGCAGCAAGACCAAGGGCTGTCATTGCACCATTGCAGATTGGTTTAGCAGTACAGATGCATCGGTACAGATGCATCACCACTATTGATCTAAATTCCTCTTGGACACCCTTAGTAGGATGTGATTCCACCTGGCGTATTTATGGTGTTGGTAAAAAAAAAGTTTTCCAAAAATTTTTAAAAGGGAATTCTGTCCTTCATTCCTGTGCAACTGCATTCACTTTACCAGGCAAGAACCCCACTGATATAGTAAGTCTTGGCAGTCAAGCGATGGCTGTTATTTTTGGTGGCAACAGCAAAAATGTTTGTTGGCAATCTTGCGTTACCAGACACATACCAAGAAAGTCGTCACAGCCAAATCATTTGTGAATCCAGAACGCCTGCCTCCAACTGAGTCTTCCACAAAATTCCATTGTCTAAGAGTGTACTATCAGACCATGATTTGGATGGATATGGCTAGGGAAAGGAATCCTGTGGACTAGGGTTGGAAACTCGATGGCGATGAACTTGTACCAGTAATGTGTGATATTAATGCTGCACCAGACACTCTACTGCAAATTATATACTGCAATTGTAAAATTGGTTGCAGTGGTAACCGCTGCAGTTGCAGAACATACGGACTTCCATGCAGTTCTGTATGTGGATCATGTCAAGTAACGTATTGTGACAACCAGGTGTTAGATGACCTAGAGGGCAATGATGAGGACTAATAGAAAAGTAAGGAGTTACTTCCCCCCCCACAAAATACTGCACTTTTCTTAACCTAGTTTAAAGGGTACTTTGTTGAATATGTAGTTTAAAAAAATGTATACAGTTTAGTTCAAATGTATTACGATAATAAAAACCATACAATTTAATATTTGTTATAACTTGTATTGTACCTACATTGCTCATTACATTGGAATCCAATCTTCAACCCATGGACCAAGTAATCGGTTGAAATGAATTACTTAAAAAAAACCTTGAGTTTGAAAAAAAAAATTGTTCTATGCTTAAAAATAACACAGTTACATTATTTTGGCCAATTTTCATGGTTTGCGGCAGCCATCTTGAAAATAACCCACTTCCAGTTGTCAAATTTTGGTAAACTTTTTTTCTGTCGATCAATATACCTAGTACTGACAAGGACAGTTCACAGACCTTTTGTTGGAATTTGTTCAAGGTTATGGGTTCTTTTTCACTAAATTGACTGGATCGAAAGAGTTAATTGACGTTAAAATATAGTCCCAAATATACTTTAAAATCCTTCCAAGATCTCTGTTGCTGCTCTCAGTGTAGAGGGAGGAGGGATCCTCCTCTCTTCTGCCTCTCGTCTCGTCACTTTCAAACTGCACAGTCTGATGTCTTTATTCTTCTTCAACTTCAGATAGTAGAATCACATACGTCTTACCTCAGTTTAGTTTTGTTATTTTGTAATTCTTAGGTTGTAGTTCTTGAATTTAAGTTGCAATTTCTTTTCAAAACTTCTTTCCTAAGGTTCTGTAGCTGCTCTCGGTGTGGGGAAGCCGGAGAATAGAACTATCCTGGAGATCACTTTAAGTGGTGCCTCTTTGCAAAGAAATTTATCAGCCAAGCTGATTTTGTGTAATCGAAACAATATGTGATGCTACCCTCGAGGGCAGTTTGGCAGCTAAAAATTAGTGCAATTGGCCCAGCTGGTTACAGGGGCTAGATGGTTTGACTCAGTTGGACCACTGCTTCAGCAGCTACATTGGCTGCCCATTCGTTTCTGGTCCCAGTTGAAGGTGCCGGTATTGACCTTTAACGCCCTTCACAGTTTGGGTCCTGCCTACCTGAGGGATCATTTCAGCCCACCCTCTTAGGTAATCTGAAAGGGCTCATCTTCATATGCTGCCTCTACCCATGTTAAAGGGATGGCGGCTCAGGAGTGAGACTTCCCTGTAATAGCTCCACAAATATTATATGGACTTCCCAGAGGAATTAAGAACTACCCCTCCCTCACGGCTTTTTGGAGAGGGCTAAAAATGTATCTCTTTTGCCTGGCATTTGAACGATGGATGGATATTCGCCCTCTGTGCCTCTGGAATAGTGCTGTAGCATGACTGTTCCCCTGGACAATTCCCCCCCCCCCATGGTATGACAAGATTGTTGTGTTTCACTCTGTTTTAAATGGTGTGTGGGTGTTTAATTTTAAAATTGTTTTAATCCTTTTGTTTTGATGTTTTTACTTTTGTTGTATTACATATCTTTATTATGCAGCTTTGTAAGTTGCCTTGGGCATTTGCTTCCACATGAGAAAGGCGGCGTATAAATTCTTCAAATAAATAATAAATAAATAACTAGAAGTTAAATTTACTTTTACTTACCCTTATTGCAAGAATTAGCCTGTACAACTGCAAGACTACAATTCAGAACACTTAAATTGTTGAATTTATGTCAATTTAGCCATTTGGTTTAAACAGTTTCTTCATTAAAAAGGTAAAGGTTTCCCCACGACCGAATGGTCTAGTCGTGACCGACTGTAGGGGGTGGTGCTCATCTCCGTTTCAAAGCCTGTAGAGCCGGCGTTTTGTCTAAGGACAAGGTTCCGTGGTCATGTGGCCGGCATGACTATACACCGTAGCGCACGGAAAGCCGTTACCTTCCCACCGAAGTGGTCCCTATTTATCTACTTGCATTTAGGTGCTTTCGAACTGCTAGGTTGGCAGGAGCTGGGGCAAGCAACGGGAGCTCACTCCGTCGCGCAGTCTTGAACTCCCAACCTTCCGGTTGGAAAGCCCAGCAGCAGCAGTTTAATCTGCTGCACCACCACGTCCCTTCATTATTAAGCCTTTCTTCATTAGGCTAATGATATTCCAACTTTGTGGGCATTATAGCAACCTTTGATTTTTACTCAGGATTGTATCCACTCTCAGACATCATAGCCCCACTATATTGAAATTGGCAACTACTGTAAAAACTGACAACAAACCACCACTACCTCAAGGAGAGGGAGGACATGATTGAAACATATATGTAAAATTATGCATGGTATGGATAGAGTGGACAGAAATACTTTCCCGCTTGCACAACACTAGAACCAAGGAACATCCACTAACATTAACTGGTAGGAGAACAGACAAAAGGAGCTGCTTCTTTACCCAGCACATAATTACTCTGTGGAACTCCTTGCAACAAGATGTGGAGGTAGTACCTGGCTGAGATGCCTTTAAGAGAGTAATAGACAGATTTATGAAGGGAAAGTCCATCATAGGTTATAAGACACAATGACTGTATGCAAATCTATAAATCGTCTGGGTTTTATTATTATTAATTAATTTTATTATTATTATTATTATTATTATTATTATTATTATTATTATTATT
>JAJKFI010000018.1:12795310-12819677 GCA_029204185.1 Lerista edwardsae | reverse complement strand
TTATTATTATTATTATTATTATTATTATTATTATTATTATTATTATTAAATAATTAATTTCTATCCCGCCTTTCTGCCCCATGGGCACCCAAGGCGGCTTACAACATTAAAAATACAGTAAATCACAGTGTTTACAATTAAAAACAATGTTAAAAACAATATTTAAAACAGTTAAAATTTAAAACTGTTGGATCCAATATAAAGCCCCGTGGATCCAATATAAAGAAGAGAATATAAAATGCCAGCCAGCCTGTCAACAATTAAAGGCTTGTTTAAATAAAGAAGTCTTCAACCCCTGCTGAAATATTGCCAAAGAGGGAGCAGTTCTTAATTCTAAGGGGAGGGTATTCCATAGTCGGGGGGGCCACCACTGAGAAGGCCCTATTCCTGGCCGCCATCCCCCTCACCTCACCTGGGGGCAGCACAGGAGGTAGCTTAGAGGCTTTTAGAGGTAGTTTGTCTCTGACTGCCAGATTCAAGGGAATGGCAACACGATTCATATATCTCACAATCTTATTTGTCCCAAAAGCATCTGGAAGGAAGATACAGGAAGGTGGACAAGATGGACCCTTGGTCGAATCCAGCAAGGCTCTTCTTATGTTCTTATGCTCATGTGAGAGATGATAGTGTAGATGCCACTATAGTTGTGTGCAATAACTTGCATGCATGCTTCCTTGAGGGCTTAAATTGGCCATATGGCGGAACAGAATTTTTAAAAATGTGTTTTTAAGACAATATGGAAGCAGATTGTAGGAGCATGTTCAAAGAAATACATACAGAATCCTGCATATGTGGTTCCTTCTCACACAACCACCTCCAGTAATGACAGCAGGAGATTGTCCTAAGCATGAACAACTGCTATTGACAAGGGTAACTGTGGGATAAATAGGACTTCTTTTGTACGGAAAATGATATTAATTGTATATTTGAGAACAACATCTCAGCGCTGTTTCTACTACAACACAACTAGCTTCTCCACTTTTACCAAGCTATCTACAGACACAGGAATACTCTAGGTCAAGGAGTTAAATAGAAGAAGAAATTACTTTGATTCATTTCCTGAGCATCTACCACGAAAGACAGCTAATTTATAGTATAGCGGTTAAAAACATGACGGAAATTAAACATACAGCTCAAGCCTATTGACATCTCTCCCACCTCTGAAGCTGTGCTACTAGAGCATGCAGTGCATCCTGTGGGGGTGAGACACTCAGAGGTCTCCTCCAGGTAAAAGAACATTTGTTCCTTTGCCGCCAGCTTCTGCTGCCCAGTGGTCTACTTTGACCTCTGCAAGTTTTTGCTGGCTCAAATCCAAGTGGACCTGGGTAGGTAGATAAGTCAGGAAGGATATTTTGCAGAGCTGCTGCCACCAACAACCACCCCCTAACTGTCCTCGATACACCCCCACCCTCACCCCAGTCCTCATCACGTTCTGTCCACCAACCACCTCCACACAAATTTACGGGTGCCTGGGCTCCCACAGAGGCTGCTATCGCCTGCCAGAATAGTAGGTCACATTTTTGCAATGGCCATATAATATGCTGAGTCACTAGAATTTGGGTTCCAGTGATGGAGCCACCACATAGGATTGGGCTACTAATAAGCTACTTCTCCTTAATTAATTGTTTGGTGAATTTCACTAAAGCCCACGCTGAAAATTCTATTTTCATGAATTGTAGTATATCCTTACAGTTGTATCACTGAAATCTTTAAAAATTTGAATAATACATCAATAAAATAAAGACACATATTCTTTCATGAATTCAGCATTTTTCAGTATTAGCAGCTTTCAGCTTCAATTAACAATTAAATCACATAAATCAGATTTGTTTGTGAGTGGACATATTTTGCATTTAAGTGGGTAAGACATTTCAGTCGGGGGGGGGGGGAACTTAATGAAAATATCTTTGGCATAACAAAACTGCAGGACACAGCTTCTAAAAAATTGATGATGTAATTTTTCTGTGAACTCAAGGACCACTGACAGTCAGCCATAAATAATATATAATTGCTTTGCAAAAAAAAGTTATAAATAAGGATTATATAACAATGCAGTCAAATCAGCTCTGCAGTATTCCACAAGGACATGTTATTATCTATGCCTGAGTTGAGGATTGTTTCTCAACCTGAATACAGTGGCATATTCTTTTTAATTTTCAGAATTATATGTCCAGCAATATCAAGGCATGTGGTGACAAATGGCAATGTAATATTCCAAAAACATATATAAATATCAGATCAAATTACATGCTACTAAGGCACACCATGTGCAAGCCATAATTTCTGCTTCATGTGCTTTTAGAACTGCTACATATAGGTATTTTATTCTGTCCAAGAATACAATCACTGAGTAGCATCTGAACATTTAATTTTTTGAGAGCCAGGATGGCGTAGCGTTTCAGGAGTTAGTTTTAGACCCCAGATTTAGGTTCAAATCCCCTCTTAGGCATGATGCTTCCTTGGGTGACTTGGGCTGGTTACTATCACTCAGCCTCGTCTATCTATCTCACAGGGTTGTTGTGAGTACAAAAGAAGGGAAGGAACTATGAACACCATTCTGAGCTCCTTGGAGGAAGGGTGGTATAATTATTTTATTATGATAAGATTGTATTAAAGTTGTTGGCTAGTTTAATGTTTATGTATACTTATTGTTTATTGTTTGTAAGCTGCTTTGGGTACTCCTTGGGGAGAAAAGAGATACATAAATGTAGCCATAAATATCAAAAATGTGAAAATAAAGTTTCATCATATGTATCATCAATTGGCATGGCTTACCTGAGACCTACACAGAGACATACCCTGCAAGGTTGCTGAGTATCTTCCAACACCAGCAATTTGCTTACTAGATTAATGCAAGGTGAGAGCGATAAGCACCTGGTGGCAGGGTCAACACAAGATCTGAGGGAACGTCAGCAAAGAGACCTCTGGTGGCAAAATTGGGTTATTTCAATTTTGGTGAGCCAGTAGAAGCAACAACCTAGCTGATGACTGCTGCAATTTTTTCCTCAACAATGCCCCACATAGCACTGTGTTGCTACACAGGGTATTGTGAGGGGGGGGCATGGCAGTGCCACATGATTCCATTATGATCTTTATCGAGGTGAAGACATCATCCAGGTGTTGGAGGTTGGGTATCACAATATGCAAGTGATACCTAGGTCAATCTCTCTGTATTGTCTATCCCAGGGAGACTGTGGATGCCTGTGAAGTCCTCTGGCCTTCACGATGAGACATCAGAGGATGGTGCAGGAGGTGGAGTCACTGGTGCTGACGACATTCGCTGCGCAGTAAAGCACCGGGCACAGACGAGATGGCTTTGGACAAGGCTTTTAATTGGATATAGGACTTAACACTCATCCGTATACCCCAGGTTCAGGGCTGCGTTACGTCACGGGGCCCTGTACAATGCAAAGGTGGGGGAGGAGAAAGTCCAGCTGGTGGCTGTCAGCAGGAATGGTGGCGGGGCTTGGCCCGGCCGTGTCTGGCCTGGTTCTCCTCTGGGGGTAGTGCCATGTCTTCAGGCGAGGGGTCGCTTCTCTGCAGTGCTGGCGCGGCCCTCCCAGCCTCAGGTGGGGCCGTCGGGTCAGACGGGTGGTCCTGTCCCCCTCCTGTAGTCTCCCCCTCTGTCTGTCTGAGGCCCAGGGTTGACTACCATGTACGGGGGTGGGGACAGGAACCAGCCCCACCCGATGGGGGACAGCCCTGGGCATCCCGGCCAGAGGGCGTTCGGAAAGGGGGGCTCGCCGAGGGAGGCTTGCCTTGCCACCCCTCGGTGCTCAGGGGCACCCCGCAAGGAGGTTGTACAGGGAGGAGGATGGCCAGTCCCCGCGGTCTCCTCGAGAGCCGGACCTTCGCCCAGCCTCCAGGAGCAACCGCACGTCTCCCCAGCCAAGCTCCTTATGAGCCTCCGCCTAGGGAGCGGGGGCTCCACCCCTTCCGGCGAGATCTCGCTCGCCAAGTCTCACGAGACTCGGGCTGCGAGATCTCGTGTTATTTGGTCAGGGGTGAGACCAGGGATGCGCCTGCGCGCTACCCTGATCTCACCCCCCCTCGGCCATTACTGGCACGTCCGAGGCACCAGCTGCTGTAGCGGGGCGGCCGCCGGCCGGCTCACTGCCCTCCAGGGCTGGCTGGAGCCAGGCCACAGCAACGCTTCCTGCGACGCTGGCTTGGGGGGCCGCGCACCACTCCGTGCCCCCCCGTCGATGGCTCCCCTGGTGTCCTGCCATCCTCCGAGCCCCTCAGGTAAGGCCCGGCAGCGGGAGGGGGAGGCCAGCTGCGCGCCCCGGGGCGACAATGCCCCAGAGTGCTGCCTAAAGGTAGTAGGGGACTAGATGAAGATTAACAAATTGAACCAAAAGGGCCTCTGTTTTGTATGGATTTAAATTCAGATACCTAGGATGAGGGTATTGGACTCTCAACATCTTTAACCAATGATTTTTTGTTGCTGTTGTTGTTGTATTGTCAAATTGTAAACTGCCTTGAGCACCCTGCACTGTGGGAGGAAAGAGGCAGGATATACATAAAACTGTTTTTAGCAAAAATACTACAAAGATATAAGGTCAGCAACAAAATACATGTGAAGGGCTTTGCACACCCAGAGAGCACTATAAAAATGCTATTTATTCCTACTATAACAATAATTATTGGCTCTATTCTTAGATAAGACATAAATCAAATTGAAACTCACTGCATTTACTTTTTATTTTGAAAAGTGCCCACTACCTTGTAATAGAAGGTTTGAGAAATTCAATGTCATTTTCTCTTCCTAAATATATTAAGATTTACGTGCCATTATTATGCTTCATCTAATCAGTATCATTAAATTGGCAGGTTCTTCATCAAGCACCTTCATCACAAACCTCAACCTCTGTAGGACAAGCAATAACAGTTCCGTGACCTAATTGCTCACCCTCCATGCTAGAAACCTCTGAAATACATTGTAAGAAAAACATTGCAGTGTGAGAAACTCCTGCAAAAAGACTTGTTTCTTAGCTTCAAGAGTTACCTCTCTGTGCACTGTTTCAAGACTAGGTTGTGGGATGTGAGCCCTTGGCCAGCAGGGTAGTGTGCCTTGACAATTTTAGTTCCTTCGCAGTGTGCCATATGAAGACGTTTGAAAATAACTGCTTTATACAATGAGACAGACTATGTTTTTTTATATCTAAAAATACTGCATTAATATAAAAACTGCAAAAACATATGACCTAAAGGACCACTTTCTCCCATACATACCAGTTCACCCTCTTAGAACTCTCCTCCAAGTGCCCCCTCTGTCCCAAGTTAAAGGATGGCAGCTCGGGGACAAGCCTTCTCTGTAACAGTGCTACAAATATGGAATTTCCTTCCAGAAGAATTAAGAACTAAACACTCCCTCATGGCCTTTCAGAGAGGGCTCAAATCATATCTATTTTGTCTGGCCTTTGGATGACTGTGTGACTGTCTGCCCTCTGTCCCTCTGGTATAGTGTTATAGTTTGTTTACTCTCCTGGTCAATTGTTTTCTCACCCTCCAAATGACCTGATATGGAGAATTGGTCTAGCTTCACTCTTGTTCACTCTCTATGCTTCCGTTAATGTTTAATGCTGTTGTGTGTTGTTGTTTTAATGTGTTTTACTTATTGTGTTTACATTGTATTTTGTTTGTTCTATGTAAGCCGCCTTGGGCATTTGCTTCAGCATGGGAAAGGCAGGGTATAAAGTCTTCAAATAAATAAATAAATAAATAAATAAATAAATAAATAAATAAATGACGACTGTTTTTAAATAGAGTTTTTCAAACATTTCACTATCAGAAAATCGGTCCCTTGCATGTCATATTTAAATAAGAAAATATGCCTTCATAGAAACACTCATGTGTTATCTGAATGCAGTGTTATTTATAGATCAGGTAGACAGGCAGGCAAAGCAGCTGGTATGAATGGATTGTCTGCAGGCACGATTATAACTCAGTGGCAAAAATTCAACAGATTTCCTAAAAGGAACTCTAAAGAATACGATATGTTAACTATTTCAATATATTGGGTATCACTCATTCACCTGGGCCAAATGCTGTAGTTCAGGTCAGATCACCATGACCCCCTTCAATCCTGATTTCAAATGGCAGGACATTTTAAAGTTGGGAATTGCTTTGCTTAGCAGAGGTGTCCCTTCTGAAGGCATTCAGAATGGGAAAGGACCATTCACATGAAGCCTAATAAGGAGAGAGGGGTAACAGAAAAATACTGAACCCTTTGTATTGGTAAGAACTCCAACCTACTCGGAACATTTCAACTCACTTTACATCTAACACTGCAGTACATGCCTTTCCCACACATTCTGCAATACTAATTACAGCATTTGCCAACAGCAAAAGGCTCCTACTGCAGAGAAACAGAACAAATTGTTGGATCCAGGTGGAGCATAGGAGGCTGGGACATCTGTGGAGTGCCATAGACTGACTCTCAACTATAGGAGTTAAGAGATCACCGTCACCACAGAGTGAAGCCTGGGGCTAAATAGCTGAAGAAACCCTAAAGATTATTTAAGGGAATTGTCAATCTTGGTAGTTATGTTTGTGAAGAGGTTGTAAGCCCTTGGAAAATTAGGACTTCAAAATCCAAGGATCCCAAGACACTACTGTCATTTGTCATGATACTGCATTCCATCAGGATGACCAAAGCATTTCTGAAAGCAGAATTGTTCAAGATACGCTTACAACCAGACATGGTGCTTCAGATCCATGAGCAAAGTTGTTGTTTGTTTTAAGCTTTAAAGAAGCTGCATGTCTGGGTTCTGCTTTCCCCGATCCTATTGTCCCATGCTATTTTCAGGATCTAAATTACCACCTTTCCTGGAAGCAGCTGTTAGCACTGTACACTGAAAAAATGTATGTTGACCCAATACTGATATCTGAATTTTTTTCTGTTGCTGGGCTAATAGCAGCTTCAGAGATGCAATTCAGAGTTGGGGGAAAAAAAACAAACAGAATTCTTACGTGTGAAGGTCCTGTTCTTAGAAGAGAGAGGAGGGCATTCTCTCACCACGTGGGAAGCCCCTCCCGCTCAGGGAGGCAGAGTCAGATCTGATTGGAGATTTCTCTCCTGTTGTGGGAGGGGCTCCCAACCGAGTCTGTATCTGAAGAGCTAGAATTGAAAGTCTCCCACACACCAAAAAAAACACTAGTATAAAGAAACATCTGGAACACTCACAGAAGAACAACAAGGTAAGTCAACACATATCACACGTGAGAGAACAGACAGACACTCCCCAGGTGTGAAAGGAGACAAAGAAAACGGACAGGGTAACAGGACAATAGGCCTCAGGAAGCCCTGTCTAAATACCCCCTGCCGATCACTAAATAACGTTTCAGAATCAAAGATCAGAAGCCAAAGCCAGAAAGTGGCGGGAAGAATGCCCTCCTCCCTCTTCCAAGAACAGGATCTTCACAGGTAAGAATTCTGTTTTGATCTGGAAGAAGGAGGAGGGCATTCTCTCACCATGTGGGATGTAACAGAGCCACATCCAAAAACAGGGCAGGCCAGCTATGGCAAAAAAAACTATTTTGGAACTACAACCTGCAGGACGCTCCTTCCAAAGGAGGCCTCAGCAGATGAAAAGGAATCAGTTTTGTAGTGCTTAATGAAGGTATTTAGGGGTAGACCACACAGCTGCCCTACAAACATCCTCAATGGAGGCACTACCTTCAAAAGCAGCTGAAGTAGCTGCACCCCTGGTAGAATGAGCTGTAACATCTTGAGGAGGATCCTTACCGAGAGCCTGATATGCCTCTGCTATGGATAACTTTAACTAGATAAAGATGAGGAAGCTACATTCTCTCCAACCTTGGAGCCCTCAAACTTAACAAAGACTCAGTCTTCTGGATGTCCTGAGTCCGGTCAAAATAAAAACGTAAAGCCCTATGGACATCAAGGTTATGCCATGCCCATTCCTTAGGATGCAGAGAGTCTGTACAAAAAGATGGTAGTATTAACTCCTGTGCTCTGTGGAAAACCGTATTTACCTTTGGAAGGAAGGCTGGATCAGGGCAAATAATCACTTTGTCCTTATGAAACACACAGAGGCTGGGACTGACCAACAGTGCTGCCAACTCTGAAACGCGCCTTGCTGAGGTAATAGCAACTAAAAAGAGAGTCTTAAAGGTAAGCAATCTCAATGAAATTGTAGCCAAAGGCTCAAAGAGTTTACCAGTAAACGCTATAAGAACCTTGTGTAAATTCCAGGTAGGAAAGCGGTGAACTGTAGGAGGATTTAACAAAGAAACTCCCTGCAAAAAACGTTTTACATGAGGGTGTGTAGTAAACTTCCTTTTACCACTTGCCCCTAGCACACTGTCAATTGCTGCCAACTGTCGCTTGAGGGTGCTAGTGTTGAGGCCCAAATCCAAACCATCCTGCAAGAAATCCAAAACGTCTCTAACCTTAACAGACATAGGTAAAAGACCCCGTCTCTATACCAAAGACAGAACTTCTTCTAAGTGGTCTCATACACCCGATTAGTGGAAGGTCTCCTTGAAGCCAATAAGATGGTTAGAACCCTGTTGGAATAGCCAAAGAATGAGAGAGCCTGCCATTCAGCATCCAAATGGTCAGTTTGAACAGGTTCGGGTGAGGATGCCTCAGGGGACCCTGAATCAGCAGGTCTGGACTTACGGGTAGAAGCCAACCTGGGCCCTCTGCCATGTTGAGAATACTCGGGAACCAAGGGCGACCAGGCCACTGAGGAGCCATTAACAGCACCCTGGACCCCTGCTCTTTGATCCTTCTCAGTGTTAGTTGAATCACTGAGAAGGGAGGGAAAGCATAAAGCAGCCCTTCCGGCCAAGGAGCTTGGAAGGCATCAACTGCTTAACATAAGAAGAGCCCTGCTGGATCAGGCCAAAGGCCCATCTAGTCCAGCTTCCTGTATCTCACAGCGGCCCACCAGGTGCCCCAGGGAGGCATGAGACAACAAGATGCTTGCATCCTGTTGCCACTCCCTTGCACCCAGTACTTTGAAGTAGCCTAGTACTAATGCCCACGATGGACTTTTGCCCTATATACTACTAATGCCCTATAGCCCACGATGGACTTTTCTTCCAGAAATCCATCCAATCCCCTCTTAAAGGCGTCTAGGCTAGATGCCACCACCACCTCCTGTGGAAAAGAGTTCCACAGATTAACTACCCGCTGGGTAAAAAAGTATTTCCTTTTGTCTGTTTTAACATTCCCAAACCTCAGTTTTAGCAGATGTCCACTGGTTCTGGTGTTTTGAGAGAGGGAAAAGAACATCCCTCTATCAACTCTATCCCTTCCGTGCATTATTTTGTATGTCTCAATCATGTCCCCCCTCAGGCGCCTTTTTTCTAGACAGAAGAGCTCTAAACGCTGCAGTCTTTCTTCATAAGTGAGGTGCCCCAGCCCCGTAATCATTTTTGTCGCTCTCTTCTGCACATTTTCCAGCTCCACTATGTCCTTTTTGAGGTGCGGCAACCAGAACTAGACACAATATTCCAGATGTGGCCTTACCATCGATTTGTACAATGGCATGATAATGTTGGCTGTTTTATTCTCAACCCCTTTTTTAATTACCCCAAGCATGGAATTGGCCTTCTTAATTGCTGCCGCACACTGGGTCGATACCTTTATTGAATTGTCCACCATCACCCCAAGATCTCTCTCTTGAGCTGTCACAGACAGCTCAGAACCCATTAGCCTATAGGTGAAGTTTTGGTTTTTTTGCCCCAATGTGGGGCACTCCGCTTTTCACCTCTCTCCGTTGTGAAAATTGCCCATTGACCCCCACTCTCTGTTTCCTGGCCCGCAACCAATTCTGAATCCATAAGAGGACCTGCCCTCTTATTCCCTGACTGTGAAGTTTCTTCAGCAGCCTTTGGTGAGGGACTGTGTCAAACGCCTTCTGAAAATCCAGGTATATGATATCTACATAACCTTCCTACCTGGGCACTGTTTCTTGTGGCAAACATCTAACAGTGGTTGCCCAAACCGGCTTACTATGTCCTGGAACAGAGAAGGATTTAGTTGCCAATCCGCCACATTGACACTCTGGCAACTCAGCCAATTCACTGTCAGATTCACTGTTCCTGCAAGGTGCTCCGCCCTTATAGAAGCTAGATGGGACTCTGCCCAGACAAAAAGAAGAGAAGACTCCTTCATTAGTGACTTTGAATGAGTGCCTCCCTGCCTGTTGACATGCACTTTCGCATTGTCTATCCGAATCAAAACATGGCAACCTATCACCAAACTCTGAAAACTGAGTAATGCCAACCTTATCACTCTCAGTTCTAGCCAACTGAGGCTGTGGCGAGCCTCTTGGACCATTCACAGACCCTGTGCCACCAAACCCTACATATGGCTCCCCCACCCACTTAGACTGGCGTCGGTGGTGATAACAATCCTGGATGGAATATCCAAACTGACTCCCTCTGACAGCCTGTTTGGGCTCAACCACCAAAACAAACTGTCCTGTACCAGGGCCGGGACATACACTTTCTTGTGTGTCTTTGACTCTATCAAATGTAGGTTTTTGGAGAAAAAGGATTGAAGAGATCAGAGATGAAAACAGGACCACACCACAACATCCTGACAAGAGACCATGAGTCCTTGTAAACTGGCCAAGGTCAAGACACTTGGGAAGACACTTGGGAAAGAAGGGCCAAAAAGGATTCCTGCCTGGCAGGTGAAAGGGAAATGCGGAAAGTCACAGTATCCACCAGAAGGCCAAGGTGTTCTAGCCTCTGTTGTGGGACAAGAGAACTTTTCTTCTCGTTCACCACAAAACCATGCTGCCGCAAGCATTCCAATGTCACCTGTGTGTCCCTGATCACCTGTGCCCTGGAATTTGCCCTTACAAGGAGATTGCCCAAACAGGGAAAAATAGAGATCCCTAGCTGTCTGAGAACAGCCCCAGGGCCACCAAGACTTTGGTAAACACCCTGGGTGCTGCTGTCAGACCAAAAGGAAGAGATCTGTATTGATAGTGCTGATGGCCATAACATAACCCGAGGTACTTTCGATATAATGGGGATATGGAGATAAGCTTCCAACAAATCAGCTAAAGTTAAATAATCGCCTCTCTCCAGAGCTGCCATGATAGACCTCCAGGTCTCCATCTTGAACTTCTTTTGGCAGAGAAAATGATTCAGCCATTTTAAATCTAAAATCACTCATCTCCCCATTTCTCTTCGGAACAAGAAAGAACACGGAGTACATTCCCCTGCCCCTCTGCCTGGGAGGGACAGGCTCGATAGCCCGTATCTCCAGCAGATGCACTATGGCCGCCAGCTTCTGAAGGTGTTTCTGACTGTCCCTGGAGACAGGCACCCTCCAGAACCTGTTCCTTGGCTTGCGAATAAACTCTAGAGAATAGCCCTGAGGGACTATGCGAAGGACCCAGGCATCTGAGGTGCTTCTGCACCAAAAGTCCACAAAGCCAAGGAGGCACCCTCCTATAGGGGAGGGGTCCAGAACCTGCCTGGAGTCACACTCTGTGGTCCTTGGTGGACTTGGGGACGAAGGTGGAGGAGTTACTCTGGGGCTTGGGTCATGAGAAGGTCCTGCCCTTGTTCCACCGATGCTTGTTTGAGGACCAGTTACTCACATCTTCGAAAATTGGGCTTGGAGAAACAAAAATTAGACTTCGTAGGTTTAGGATGTTCCTTCTTAGCCGAAGAAAGGATCTGGCGTTTATCTCTACCCTCTACTAACAGGGGATCTGAGGCCTGAACGAACAGTTTAGTATCCTGAAAGGGAACAGAAACCAGTCTAGTCTGAGACGCAGCGTCACCATCCCAATGCCTAAGCCAAACGTTGTGCCGGGCCATGACATTAGCAGCCATCGCTCTGGCATTAACCTGTAAGGTGTCAATGATGAATCTGTGGCAAAGGCAGCAGCCAAAGCAATTTTATTTAAACAGTTCTTAGCCTCTTTAGACAAATCTGGCTCTGAAAGTGCTAACTGCTCAGCCCACACAAAAGCTGCCCAGGACATGATTGAATTAGCAGCAGATGCTCAAAGAGCCTGCACATTGGCCTGAAAGTTTCTTTTAAGGGAGGCATCCACCTTTTTGTCACAACTGTCTTTGGGGCCTCCCTCCCAACTCTGACGGAATAACTGCGTTAGAGGATATTGCAGCAACAGGGGCATCAACCACTGGAAGCTTCAAAACATTCATAACCCGATCAGGCAGTGAATACATTCTGTCAGACAAACGTGAACCATGTCTGAGATTCAAAGGAGTATCCCAATCCTTATCTACTATCTTTTGAAAAGCATCAGGAAAGGGAAAAACTTCAAGCTTGTCCGGGCCCTGGGGAAACAAACCCTTATGCCCCTTTGCCCTCTTAACGGTGGTCACCTCCTCACGTTCCTCTGATTCCAAATCAGCAGTCTGGGTTGCTTTGCACAACATAGGAGAAAAATACTCAGTAGGGAATCACCTGTCAAACTTCTGAGGTTGGCTATTGTCCTCATCACCAGATAGCTCCCCCTCCTCCCTACCAGTGTCAGAGGAAGATGAAAGAAGAATCACAGAAAAAGATACACCTATGCTTAGCCTTAGACCTCTTGGGCCTCTTATGCTTCTTAAGCTTACAACTGCTGTCAACAGTCTTAGCCACATGCCTCTTCCCTCTGGCCAGCCTTTTACCCTGGGGTGGGGAATCCTCTGAAGAAATGGAGGAAGAGCAACAGGAAAACCAGAGTGGAAAACACTGGGCTAGGGAAACACTGGGTTTCCCAGAGTGGAAAACACTGGGCTAGGTGACCTCCCCCTCTTTTGGGGGGCCTTCACCTCCTTAAGAGTTCTCTTAATAAGGGAGGGAATATGCTGTTTGAGAGCCCCATCCAATGCTAACTTTACTGCCTCAGAAATTTGAGCTCGTGTCAACCTGCTTCTCCACAGAAGGACTCCCAAAAGGGGCCGTGTCCCCAGTATTGACCACAGACGTAGCGCTCTCATCCACCATTTTAACCAACAGGCTAGATGAGGATTTTTTTTTAAAAAAAAACAAAACGATGAAAATGACCAAAAAAGCACTACCTGTAATTGTTGTGTAGCCGCTCAGAACACCGGGTAACTGGTCAGCCGCCTCAGGACTTTCCAACCACCTTCCCGCCAAAAAAGGCGACGACAACGAACAAGCCCCATGCAGCCTGTCTCCGAGGCTGAGCCGTGCAGGAGACCACACACACATTCGCACCACACACACACCAGAGCTGAGCCACGCTGGGGGTGAAGAAGGCTGCACAGAGATTGTGGGGCTGAGCCATGCCGTGATTGATGACTCTGAAGATGGCGAGAAGGGAAAAACGGCAGCCCAAAATGGCAGCACAGCAGCGCTCGTGAAGGTCTGACACTCGCCTGCTTGCTTGCATGCCCACTGTAGAGGCCCCTAGTCGCCCAGATGGGACAATCTTTCGGCCTATGGGCTCACTCCGGCAGTGATTTTTGGCCCATCAAAGAAACGCTTAAAGCTTCCCAAACACAACTGCTTTGATGAAGCCCAAAATGGCTCCTGAAGCGCTAACCCATCAGAACTTCTCTCCCACACTCTATCTGAGACAAGGGTGGGTAGGGAAGGGGTAATAAGGCAATTAACAGAGGCCAGAGAAAACGAACAACACCAAGGAAGGATTGAAGACCAGAAGGGATAAGGAAAGGAGAAAATCTAATGCTGAGCACGAAGAGCTCACAGATCCACGACTTGACTCCACAAGAGGCAGAACCGGATTGGGTTATACCTAGAGATGAGTTTCCAATCAGATCAGACTCTGCCTCCCTGAGTGGGAGGGGCTTCCCACGTGGTGAGAGAATGCCCTCCTCCCTCTTCCAGAGAGAGTGTATTGAAAGAATGGTTAAACATTTTCACCCTATAGTGTCACTGCTCTGATCCAAACTGGAACACTACCAGCTAATTTAAAGCAAAATAAAAATTAGAAGGTCTATGTTGCATGTGGCTTGGACTTTCAGTTCCCTCTGCATGTACTCCCTACTACAGCATAGGGCCTGCTTCACTGGGGCAAGCAACACTGTAGTGCAGTCATGTGAGCATTATGACTTTATAGATGGGACCAATAACATGAATGTTTCTTAAACACTGAACCCTCCCTTAATGATATCAATCCAGCAAATGGCAGCTGGATTGTGAAATCCAGCTATACCAGTCATGCCACATCATTAAAAAAATTAAGTACTGGGTACAAATGCTAGTGGAAATTTTTTGTGGCAAATGGGCCATGGAAAACTGAGATGCCAATGGACAATGTATTAATGTTTCAGCCAATGATGTTCTGTCCGCGCTAGAACTGGAATATGCTCAGTATGTCTCCATTAGACAAAATAAAATAAGTCATACAATATTAGAACAGAAAAATAATGGAAAATGATCTATAACCAAGAATAATGGTTTTGTAGCTCAAGCACTTGAATGAGAAGACGTCTATGAGTTGGATGTGGCTTGTGAACAAACCAGAGCCACCCAGAAAAGCAGCAACCAAGAGAGCCTTGACGTATGGCACAGAAGATTTGATCGCAGAGATATCGATGCCGTATTCTGTATTCTTCTGTATATTTGGTGCTTCTGTATTCTGGATCTACAGAAGAGGAAACTTGCATGTGGTCTGAAGGTAAAACCTTGTAATGAACATACAGACAGGTGTTTAAATTGCATAAAAGCAAAGAGTGTTGGACCCTCAAAGCACAGAGATAACTGCACTGCAACCAAGTGTGAATCCCAACAGCATGGTGGCTGGCAACCATCTCTTCTTCACCTGTTTGCCCATTCCTCTGGCAGGCCTCAGAATCAGGTTGGCCAGCACCATGGTCCTTCTCCAACCACTGGTAATTAGAGCCAGTGGTGTCATCCTACCGGTACGCTGGGCGGGACGTCCGGGTGATCGGCAGCCCGCCCATCGTGTACCACTGCATTACGCCGTTTACGTAACCAGTTACGCCACTTGCATACGTTACGCAAACAGTGTAACGCTGTGGTATGCGACGGGCGGGCTGCCGATCACCCAGACGTCCCACCCAGCGTATCGGTAGGATGACACCACTGATTAGAGCTGCTCCGAGGGGGGGGGGCTGCTCCTCTCCTTCTGCCTTCTCTTGTCATTGATCTTCCTTATATCCTCCTCCCCAGGGCCTCATGAGATCCCACAGGCTGCCCCATCTCCTGCCTGCCTTCCATCCATGACATTTAATTGGCTGTCAGCACAAATGGCTGGGGACTACAGACATGTGCCACTGGAGCACCCAGCCACATCTGGAACATTGGTGAAAGGCATGGGCAATGAGGAGGGAACGGGACAAATGGATCATTTCGGGGAAGAACTGGGGGTGTACCAAAGAAGAGAGGGGTGGTACACACCAGAGTTTATCCCTCATTTTTCAGCCTGCCCTGTCTTCTTGCTCTCTTTAGACTTAGGCCAGTCATTTAGTTGACATAGGTTTGAGAAGACCCATAGACCATTGAGTGGCCTACACAGAGGTAAAGGAAAAGTATATCCCTTACCTCTCACAGCCTACTGATTCCCACTACAGGATGCAATGCATGCCTCCATGGTGTGCTTGCATGTTAAAGCATAATGGAGAATAGGATTGGGCTGAAATTCCCTGGAGTGAGCAAAATATAGGACTATAACTCTGCTGTCCCCTTGGGTATCTTGTAAGGTGGTTTTTGGTTTTTTAGGAGACAGCATGATTTTCCCCCTCACATTCTGACTTCGGAACTTGACCCTTGTGTAAGTTGCAGGCTGACTACATAGATTTGACAAAGTTGCATTAGGTTTGATAAACATTAATTGATGAAATAAATCTTGTGTTCCTGTGACTCAGGCTGCAATCCTATCCACACTTACTGGGGAATAAGCACCATTGACTTACTTGGAATGGAACTTACTTCTGAGTAGATATGCCTAGGATTGGGCTGTAAGTGTCTCCATCAAATGAGGATTACACTACAATTTACTCAGCTAGCATACCAATAACACAGAAACTAAAAATGTACTCCGTTCCTTTATTTAACACAAGCTGATGTTCTACAAGTATCTATATCATGCACAGATTTTGGCCTTCATCCAAGGAGCTTAAGGCAATATACATGGTTCTTTCCCCCTACATTTTATCTCTACAAAAGTCCTATCAGGTTAGGATGAGATACTGTGACTGTTAAAGGTCACTAAATGATATTCAACACAGAGTGGAAATCTGAACTTAAACACAAAATTGTCTTAATACACAATAACTGAAATTTAATGTATATTGAAGTTCCACTTCTTGCCATATATATTCAATACGTTTTCAAGAAAATAGCAAAACAATAATTGAAATAAAATAAAAATGGGGGGGGGAGGTTGCCTGAGCTGCTTGAAATTCTCCTGAGAGGCATAAAAGGTTAAGAACCTCTGCTCTAATCAAATAGTTCCACATGATTGATCTACGGTATTTATGAATAAAGAAAAAGTCAGCTTATGAGAACTGTAAGGAGGTGGAGTCTACACACTTATTTTAAACAATTTTTATATCTCACTTTTCCCAACAACTCAATGCAGTTACAGGATTGATTATAAACAATTGAGAAAGGATGTATGTATAAGAACTGTTCTTTTCCCCTAGTTTTATCTGTTAATTCTGGCATTCCCCCTTTCCTTTTTTAAAGCAGATATTATGTCAGTTCCAGTTATTGCTAGTTCTGAAGATACAATTTCACACACTGAACTAAAAATTAATTAAACCCACACATAAAGACCTCTACCCTGCAGGCCTTGCTATCACTGTATTTCAGTCCCTTCTGTGTAGTATTTCAAACCAAGAAATAGAACTGTAGTAAAAACACATATGAATTTTCAAGAATTTTCCTTTTTTCATAATACGTTTCAAAATTAGAATGTTTACAACATTAAGGGTGTAGGGTTTTTTTGTGACATTTTTCCTGAACATTTCTTGATTAAAATAGTAAACTGCGGTGTTATGTTTTTTTATTCTACCTTCTCAATCCAAGTTCTCATTTTTATTAATTTTAAATGCTTGTGTACTAGGTAAATAATACAGGTGATATAGTGTCAGCAGATGCAGCCACAATATTATTTCTAATTGGAAAAGTAGACTATTTTAATTTCTGGAAAATATCTTAAAGACCAACATGCAGTGTTTTGTGGTTTTATTCAGATACTTGAACCACCAAAAGGTAGTTGTTAATGCCCAAAAGGCGATTTTCAACAACAACAAAAACCCACCCCTAAATATAATGTGAAAATTGAGTTTGAGAAAACACTGTTCATGTGCAAACACACCTACCTATATCAAAGTTCTGTGTCAGTGAGTAAATTCTTGCAAATCTGCATTATTGAGACTACTCCTGTTTACTAAGAACTTGATGCACTGAACTCTACACAATATTTTAAAAAATAAGGCAGAGCCTGCAGGGCTCTTTGTATGTAACAAAAGACTTTGGAGCTTTAGATCTTGGCATACAGAACTTTATTTTCTTACAAATTTTTTACAGTGAACCAGCTTCCTTCTGTTTGTTCGAAAGATGCCTTCATGTGATTTTGGCCAATTTATTCCTCATCCTGCAGCATCCAAAGGCCCCTCTTATACTGTCCCAGAGGGTCCTCTGAAGGACAGCTTTTCATTAGCACAGGGGGCTACAGCAGAGAACAGGAGGACGCAAGAAAGTCTTGTTCTGCTAACTTCTTACTACTCACTCATCAAGATGCAACCTATAGAAATTTGGAACCCCAGAGCCTTTTCACTAGTCATTTAAGCCCAGAGAAACATCAACAATTTATGATAGACAACACTGTGTCATTTTATAGATTAAAACCATATCCTACATACTTTTTTCTGAAAACAGTATCAACTTGAATGGGACATTCTCTGGTAAATATGTCTAGGACGTTCTGTACCTATGATTCAAGCCTGTACCTATTATTCTGTACCTAACTGTTCAAGCCTTTCAGCCCCCGTTGCTATCATCAGTAATGTTGAAAAGGCTATTCTATAAACATGGTAGAACTGGGATGCATCTCAAATGGGTAAAAACATGTTGGTGTGTTTTTTCCCAATGCACTGAAGCATCTGTTCTTTTAATCACACCTACAGTGCTTTAGTCTAATACTCTCTTCTATAGTCATGCTCTCACCCTTTCCACCCCTCCCTTTTTATTTAATCTAGAGATTATGAAAGCAACTTTAAAGCAAGGCTGTGTACATCATGATCTTTTTTTCTGAGCATTATTGGGAGAAAAGAACATCTTAAGTTTAATGTTTTCCAGAGGTATCATAACACAGGCTCAGTCTGGTCCACTGTAACCTCAGTTAAGATTATTCCTAGCATATAATCAAAATATAAGATTCTACTGCTTAGAAATAGATTTATCCAAAGTAGGTCAGCTTCCACCAACAAAGGGTTTCAGCCAGATTTGACGCAAACAGCTGCATTAGCAATGCCCTCAAGATCCCCAGATCTATATGGATTTTGCACACAAACCCTTAGATAGGTTAGCTATGCTGGTCTCCAAGCTGACATAAGAACTAGCATTGGCAAAGAGAAGATGTAAAGCCAATAGTGTCACACACTGCTGAATTTGACCTCTAGAAGTATTGCCAATTCCCCAAATTGAGTCAATTTGAGTTATTTCTTTGCATGCTTAACACATATACAGCTCAGAGCACAATCCTAAACTGGAGTTAGGCCATCATAAGATAAGCCATCAAAGTTTGGCCAGCACAAGGGCCACCATAAAGCGCTTTTGGACTGCTCTCAGAGTCAGGGAGGATGGCGCACGTCTGTGTGCTGGCCTCTCTGACTCCGAGAGTGGTCCAAACATACTTTACAATGTTCCTTGTGCTTTACTTGCCAAACTTTGATGGCTTATCTTATGCCAGCCTAACTCAGCACCCTCAATCCTCTGCATGACTACTCAGAAGTAAGTTCCACTATAGTTGTTGCAGCAGGTTAAGTGTTGATAGAATTGTAGCCATAGGAAGACACAGTTGCATATTGGCATCACAGCTCTGTTTCTTCTGATTTTAAGGGCCCATGCTGGCTCCTAGCCATCAGGTATCCACACTATTGATGGCAGGGAAGCCATCACTCAGTCCCAGCCTGAGATACCTGGGGTGATCAGTGGCTGGTCACAAATTACTTCCAATAGGCTAAGTAAAAAAAAAATCATAAAAAACTCAAAAACATTTGCCGAAAGAAGTTGAAAGGGAACTGGCTTGTCTATTCTAAAAGTACCAACAAGATTTGTTGTTTCTGCTGCAAAACTTTTCTAGGCAGTGCCGCTGCCAGTTCCTCATTTGCAAGTACTGGGACCAGTGATTGAAAACACTTGAGTGATATTCTGAAACAGAGAGAAAACTCATCCAGCCATTACACTGCATACTGCAAGGTGGAAGTAAACTGAATCCAGGTTTTAACTGAACAATTGTATTGACAGAGAACACCAGCAGTTTATAACCTAAGAAAGTCAGCATTGGATGGGGAGTGCTTGAATGCTTAATGGCTATTACTCAGTTTCTGGCAGCAACACAGCTTGGCATTTCAGGGATCTTTAGACAAGCTCTTCACAGACAACAATGGAAATTTCCTGGAGCTTGTACAGCTGCTTGTCTAGTATGATGAAATAATGTGAGAGCATTTGAGGCACATACCTGCCAAAGAGTACGATCACTACTGTGGAAAAACCATTCAGAATGAACCAGTAGTCCTTGCAGCCAACCAAAAACACACAAAAGAATTTGGGCAAAGCTAAGTGCACTACACACCTGAGCTAAGTTACTCTGAGAAAATGTCATTTACAGGGAGATTTGTGTATGGAGACAGAAGCAAGATTTGGGTAAAAGAACATTTCCTAGCCTTTCAGGGTGGTTCATGAATCAACTGGAGAAAAATTTATTGAACCCTTGGTAGGAACAAAGGAAAAATGTTAATGTTAAAGGACTGCTGTGGCTGATTATGGAGCCAATATGAAGGGAAAAAGAAAAGTGTCCAGCAAGATTACTACGACTGAACAGATCAGTTTCAAGAAAAAGGGGGGAAAGGGGCTAGATCAGTGGTGCAATTCAAATAAATTAACAACCGGTTCTATGACGTCATAGCCGGAGCCAAAAAAAACCCAAAGCCAGCTGAGGTAAGCGAGTAGGCAGGGCCCGGCCATTTAACAACCGGTTCTCTAGAACTTGGGTGAACCCCCTGAATTTCAGTACTGGGCTAGATCAGTGGTCAGGGAACAGGGGTAAATTACCCCAAATGGGGTAAAAATGAAATTCCTGGGGGTAATGGACTGTCGCGCTGCCGAGACACAGCCGGGCATGCATATGAATCTATATGCATGCCCAGCTGTGTCTTGGCAACGCGACCATCCATTACCCCCGTTCCGGTTCCATCGTTGTCTGGCTGGCTCCGTTTTGTTTTGTTTGTTTGTTTTGCTCCGCCCTTTACAACTTCATATTTACATAGCATTAATTAAGCTCATTAATTAATCAAATAAAAAGCAATGGGTTCCAATATGTAATTTTTTTCCTTTTGTTCTGGCGGGGTGGGGGGACGTTGGCGTATCTAAATATATTTTGGGGTAAAAGGTAAAAAAGTTCCCTGACCCCTGGGCTAGATGCACAACTTATATTCAATGGGTTAAAAGGTAAAGGTTTCCCCACGACCGAATGGTCTAGTCGTGACCGACTGTAGGGGGCAGCACTCATCTCCGTTTCTAAGTCTGTAAAGCCGGCGTTTGTCCAAGGAGTTGTGCATCTAGCCCCTTTTTCCTAACAGTGGAAATGGTAATCCAAGCACACAAGCATTTCCTTTTGCTATATATTTTATTTATTTGAAAACTGATACCCCATTTACAGACGTAAGAGACTCTCAGATCGCAATCCTATACTGCCTTTGAGCCGGTGCTGCGCTCTTACTCACCAATTATTTAAAAACTGTATATAAAAAGCTGCCAAAGATTATCAAAGGTGCCCAACAGTAAGCACCCAGGCACTCTGGAATGTCTTCATACATGCATGCAGCTCAGAGAAAATGCTATGAGATCTAACATTTTCCCTCAGGCAAGGTGAATCACTAGTGCATCCTCATAGTTCTCAAATCAAAATATCAATAGCATTAACCCAATTATCAGAAACACACTCCCATTGTTTAATATGCTTAGCAAGTTATTTTACAGCTACTGTCTCTACAAGCTGTCAAAACAATTGCTCCAAACAAGCTTCCTCTTTTGTAGGTACTCATTGAAGAATTCCATGCAAAATCAGCAGATCTTCACTTACTTATCCGAGTACATGGGGGTCTAATTATGGTAACCTGGAACGTCAACTCAAAGTGAACTTAGCAAAACTGCATGTGAGTGACTTAACACGTGTGAAGTCATTTGTGCAAGACAGCTCCCCACATATTTCTGAGGACTTGGTTTTTACCAAGTTTTTTAACCATCTTAGTGCTGTATAACTCCCCAAGACAGGATTGCCATGAACATACGGTAGTTAAATTGCCACAACCATGTGAAGGGTCACTTTGCATGTATGATCCAGGGATGGGGCATGTGATTGTCTACCAATGGTAGCCAATGATGCAATCCTATACATGAGTGATTAAAGTTGAAAGAGGACAGGATACTAAATTCTTAGTGCCTGAACTGATCTAACAGCACTATCCTATAAGGCGAATAGTGCTGATGCAAGGTCATTGCGTCAGCGCTATGTCATTAGCGCCGATGCAGGGGCACCGAGCAGCACTCTTGCATCAGCGCTAAAGCTCTCAAGCCCATGCTACAAGTAGCGTGGGCTTGAGAGCGCTGACGGGGAGCCTCCCTTGCGCCGACCGAAGGCTGGAATAAAGAAAGGCATACTCATAGGAATTAACAGAGGGCCAGAATTACAGTCCACATCACACCACTTCCTAGTCACATCAAAAAAGCCCACGTAATTCAATTGCCTACAATAGCACCAAAAGACAGGTTTTGCCTCCCAATTTGCCCCATCTCTCTGTCTCTCTCCCCTTCCCCCTCCTTCTTTCCTAATGAATGGTATTTTTAATTGGCAACTCAATTCTATCGTGTGCTGGAAAAGGCAGGCTAACAGGCCTGTGCCATATACAGCACAGGGAAGTTGGCTGCCATGCAACTCAGAGTAAGGGGATTTATTTCCCCTTTAACCCGTGTCATGTGGCAGCCACCCGTATGGGGCTACTTGGCCTTCTCACAACATAAAGTGAAGGTAGAGACTTTCACTCTCCTTAAGAACCAACCACAATTTTCTCTTACATGTGATCTTGCAAGAACTGTAGTTTGTTGATTAACTAGAGTTAAAACAAACCAGGATCAATCTCAAGAACAGTCTTGGGTTGTGGGAAATGTCAGTATTTATGCCAGGGGTCAGGGAACTTTTTTACCTTTTACCCCAAAATATATTTAGATACACCGACGTTACCCCCTTGACGTTACCCCCCCCCCGCCAGAACAAAAGAAAAAAAATTACATATTGGAACCCATTGCTTTTTATTTGATTAATTAATGAGCTTAATTAATGCTATGTAAATATGAAGTTGTAAAGAGTTTGGGTACACCTGCAGACCTTGCGAGAATAGAATTCAACCCTTCTGGGTTACAATAGGTTTTTTTTGACAACAGGCTTAGGTGCTTGGAGTTAAGATTTCTCTCTACAATGAATTCAGATTGGGGCTGTCTGTCTGTCTGTCTGTCTGTCTGTCTGTCTGTCTGTCTGTCTCTCTCTCTCTCTCTCTCTCTCACACACACACACACACACACACACACACACACAGGCCAGCAACAGCCGATTTTGTTTTTGTTTTCTGCTGTTCGCCTTGCCTTGTTGCCTCCCCGCCTCTCTTTGTGTCCCTGACTCCCTGCGCAGGTGCAGGCACCCCAGCCCTCCCTCCGCTCGCTCGCTCGCCCACCTGCCCCACTCCTTGGGACAGCAAGACAAGGCAAACCCAGGGAGAGCCCTAGCTGCTCACAAGCAAAGAGACACATCCACAGAAGTCCTCTCAACACACACACACACACACACACACACACACACACACACACACACACACGTGTGCGCCTGCGGGCACATGCACACACACATGTGTGCGCCTGCGGGCACATGCACACACACATGTGTGCACCTGCGGGCACATGCACACACACACCTCAGCCGCTCACCAGAGCCTCCCCCATGCCTGCACGTCTCGTGTCCCTGCTGGGCTCCTGGGTGGCGGCAACGGCGGCAGCTCCTCGGCCTCCCCACCCGGAGCTGGTTAGATCAGTGGCATCTTCCCTGGCATCGAGCACTGCCGACTCCACAGCTGCTTGAGTGCCAACCGGGAGCGGGTCTGCGCCGGCCTCGCTGCCCGGAATAGGCTTGGCCTCACTGGCTCCCCCATCACCTGGCACCGCTGCAGTTGCAGTCACGGCCGCCATTTTCTCTGCTGTTGCTTCCTTCTCCCTCTACCAGCAGCAGGATCGATAACCACGGCCTTCTTCGCCGCCTGGGAAGAGAGGGGAACGTTGCCTATTGGGGGCCAAGTACCTTGCCGCTTCTAATCTCCTATTGGAAGCAAAGGAAATCCATCAAGCGTGAGAGGAACTTCCCATTGGTCAGAAGAGAGAACATTGGTCATGAAGGAAGGATGAGGGAAAAGGGGGCGGGGCATACTCCTATGTGTCCATTACCCCCAGGAATTTCATTTTTACCCCATTTGGGGTAATTTACCCCTGTTCCCTGACCACTGATTTATGCCAAACTAACCCATCTGCAGCGGCTCATGATTTTGTGGCTTTCACAACAACCATGAGTCACACAAATACTCCTTATGCAGGAGCACACTTTTGATTCAGTATTTTGTGAGGATGAGTTTGAAATAACCCTGAAGTCAGCAGGGGTGAGGGACCAATTAGGATGGTCTGCCTTAAAGGGATACGGGTCCAAATGGATCCCTGACAGCTTTGGAAAATGTCCTGTTCCCATGATCATTGGCAATCCTTCTGAAGCTCTCCGTGGCCAACCCCTGTGATAGCTCAGGAAATGGCTCAGATGGCTGACATAATTGTTCCAAAGTCTTGATTCCTATGAATCAGAATCCTACCCTGGTTGGAAAGCATGGCACCTAGAGCAACAATGGAGGAAGCCCCATGTTGAGTCCAGCCAGACACTGACTAGGGCAGGGGTCAGGGAACTTTTTTACCTTTTACCCCAAAATATATGTAGATACGCCGACGTTACCCCCTTGACGTTACCCCCCCCCCACCGCCAGAACAAAAGAAAAAAATTACATATTTGAACCCACTGCTTTTTATTTGATTAATGAGCTTAATTAATGCTATGTAAATATGAAGTTGTAAAGAGTTTGGGTA
>JAJKFI010000018.1:12779748-12795300 GCA_029204185.1 Lerista edwardsae | reverse complement strand
ACACCAGGAGTTCTGATTTTGTTTTTGTTTTCTGCTGTTCGCGTTGCCTCCCCCTCTCTTTGTGTCCCTGACTCCCTGCACAGGTACAGGCACCCCAGCCCTCCCCCTGCTTGCTCGCCCGCCCACCCCACTCCTTGGGACAGCAAGACAAGGCAAACCCAGGGAGAGCCCTAGCTGCTCACAAGCAAAGAGGCACATCCACAGAAGTCCTCTCAACACACACACACACACACACACACTTGCGGGCACATGCGCACACATACCTCAGCCGCTCACCAGAGCCCCCCCCACGCCTGCACGTCTCGCGTCCCTGCCAGGCTCCTGGGTGGCGGCGACGGCGGCAGCTCCTCGGCCTCCCCAGCCAGAGCTGGTTCGGGCTCTTCCCTGGAGTCGAGCACTGCCGACTCCACGGCTGCCTGAGTGCCAGCCGGGAGCGGGTCTGCGCCGGCCTCACTGCCCAGAATAGGCTTGGCCTCGCCGGCTCCCCCATCACCTGGCACCGCCGCAGTTGCAGCCATGGCTGACATTTTCTCTGCTGTTGCTTCCTTCTCCCTCTACCAGCAGTGGGATCGATAACCACGGCCTTCTTCGCCGCCTGGGAAGAGAGGGGAACGTTGCCTATTGGGGGCCAAGTACCTCGCCGCTTCTAATCTCCTATTGGAAGCAAGGGAAATCCATCAAGCGTGAGAGGAACTTCCCATTGGTCAGAAGAGAGAACATTGGTCATGAAGGAAGGATGAGGGAAAAGGGGGCGGGGCATACTCCTAGCTGTCCATTACCCCCAGGAATTTCATTTTTACCCCATTTGGGGTAATTTACCCCTGTTCCCTGACCACTGGACTAGGGCTTATATGCTTTCTATAAGCTATTGTACATAACAGTCATTTCTTTTCCTCTTCCATTAAAATGTAAAGATATTCCCTGGGACAAACTCATGTCACCACTCACAGGAAGTTTTTCAAGAGTCTGTTCAAGTGTAGTGACTACTACGCTATTAAGGCATAGATGCTTCTTGAACATTCTACTTCACCTTAATGTACTTTCTTGATTGGCAGGGCACAATCCTAACTCCGAGCTGGAACACAGGCAAGCCAATATGCCCGCCAATAGCCAGTCTGGGCTTGGCGGTGTAGCTGTGCTGCACAGGGAAAAGGGAAAAAATTCTGCTTCTCCCAGGTAACATGCAGCAACCTGGATGGGGCAACTCAAAGCCACCTAAATCAGCAGCATAACTGAAAGCAGCCACATTTGGGCTGCCCAAGCTGGGGGTTAGGATCCAGCCCCTCCCCGGGCAGGACCACCCATGGGCCCACCCATTCTTTGCCTCCCACCGCCCCATTCCGTCCTTCCTCCCACTCCCTGAAGTCCCCATCCTGGCCTAAGAAGGCAGGCTTTACTTTTGGGCATCTCAGCCCGGGCATCAGGGCAGCAAGGAACGAACTCTGTCCACAACGGCACAAATACGCTTTACAGCTCATTTGCAACATTTAAAGATAGGCACAAGGGACTTGTAAAAGCGTTTTGGTCAGTTAGGATTGCTCTGCCCATTTATTTAAGTTATTTCTATTCCACCTTTCCAAAGCACAATTCCACTATGAGCCAGCTAATTATCTATCTATTGGATGTATAAATGTGTGTGTGTGTGTGTGTGTGTGTGTGTGTGTGTGTGTGTGTGTGTTCCAGCATAACTCTGGAATGCCTGGAGCAATTTACACCAAACATGGTACACATATGACTTACACTGTGGAAAGAAATACTGTGGGGGTAAGATACCCCTAGCACTCCTAGGGGTGGGGGTGGGAAGGGGACAACATAAAAATAATCGAAAACGACCGATATTAGTGTCGAATCCATAGTTTTTGGGGTCGCTGAGATGAATAGTGACACTCCCGATGCCGTTTAAGTCCACGTTCAGCCCCCATCAGCATGGGGGGTGAGAAGGGGTGAAAAATAAAATGTTATGTCCGAAATGACCGACATTAGTGTCAAATCCATAGTTTTCGGGGTCGCTAAGCTGATTGGTGACAGTCCCAATGACATTTAAGCCCAAGTGTAGTTGAATAGAACAAATAGAACTCTGTAGAATCTTCTGGAAATTTTTAGGAATCATTATGCCCCGGTCTTGGACTCATGATGTTCGAGACAATTCCAGCACCTTAGATGGGACTTAGATGGTCGTATTTAAGGGAAGCTAACCCTGCAAGTTCGAGTTTATCATCATTCAGTGAATGTGACAGTTTCATTTCGCTCTTTTAGTTGATTGTATAAGTGTTTCCTACTTAATTTGACAGTGATAGTGTGCATTTTGGATTCAAGTTCATTAATACTTTCTTATTTCTGTGAAGAGTTTTATATTTCTACATGGATGTAAGTACTTCATAATGTTAATACAGGTAGCAATCCTATGCACACTTTTTTGGAAGTAGAGCCCATTGACCACCATGGGACTTTCTTCTGAGTAGACATGCATAAAATTGGGCTGACAATGTCACTGCCAAGCAACCACAATGTATCGTCTCATTTCCTCCTCCCTTTCCAGCTGAAATTGTATCAGATCAGCTTAGTGTGGCTGGGCTTTGAAGTTCTGTTGCCACACCTGTAGAAAACTCAAGGGCCAAGTAAGGGTGTTTAGTTGTCCCACAGCCAAATTCCCTTAAACCTACAGGTGGGTCTCATGTAGGGCTCGCTACAGGGCATTTCCAAGGGGGGGCCCAATGCGGGGCATTTCCAAGGGGTCCCACCACTCACCACCCTACCTAAGGGTCTCCAAGAAGAACGTTTGTGGTGCCATATATAAAGTATGGTACCTGGAAATAGTTGGTGGTTACAGAATGGTGTCACCGCCTACTGCTTTTAGGGGTTGGGTAGTGAACTTAAACTTGAAGATGGGCGCAATGAAAATAGTCTTACTGCGTTAAGATTTCAACACGGGCAAAGCCGCAGGCAAAAAGCTAGTAAAAAAATATTAAAAACACAAATATCAAAACTATTGCATTAAAAGCAGCTCTTACCAAAAGAAGGTGACATTTTAAACATCTTACAAATTAACATGTGAGGAGTGTGGGGGAGTCAGCTGACAAAAGATAGATAAAATCTTGAGAACTGGCCAAGGTGTGATCTGCGGTAGACTGTGAAGGCTCTGAAAGTCTATGAGTGCAGTCAGAATGATGACCACACATTGAAAGGGAAACATCTGAGGAAATTGAGAATTCTGTGAATTGTACATACAACAATAATTGTAAAAGCCCCAACCGAAAAAAAAAATTGGGCTTATGAACACCCTGCCAATGTAATCCACCTTGTGTCCAGTGAAATCTGGAGAAAGGTAATATAAAAATACATTAAACAAATAAATAATAATTACAGCTAGCGCCAGAACTAGCTCCTCATGTATTATCACTAAGATTACCTCTTTCCTCAGTAGTCTCCTGCCATTTTGGAAATTTTGTTTGTTCCTGTTGCCTAAAATATTATGAGGAAATTGAACCCATGTTCTATCCCATGTGGTGAGAGACAGCATTTCACTTTCTTTTACATCCTCTGCCTTCCCCCTCCACAACTGAATCTTAATATTATTAAAGACTAGAATCATGCATTATTCAAATACTTTAACAGGATTTGAAAAGGAAGCAGTTTACTGAAAAGTAGTAACAAATAGCATGCAACTTCATGTTATTACTATAGTTCCATGCTTTTGAGAAGTAGTATGAATGTCTCCAATTACAATTGCTTCCTTTGTGATATCAGTTAGTACTTGAAAATAAATACACGATTTGTGACTAACAGGACAACATCACTTCACAAACTACACACAGAGAGGAATACCCCACCTCACCCCACCCCAACACACAAAGGAAGGACTCAAGACAGAAAATCGTCACTGGAGCCTCTTAGGAGAAATGGCCAGAATTTATAGTAATAAAAGAACTTACAGGAAGAAAAAAGACAAGACAGTAAGGAAGAGTTTTTGGCAATTCTTTTTTCACTTAACTGGGACTTGCATAAGAGCACTTCTTAGAGAAATCTGCCCTTTTAGCTGAACTATATACTATTACATTAAATTATGTTAATTTGGCTCCTCTTGTTTTGTTTTGGATCAATATTGTGGGTTCCAGACCCACATAAGAACCACAATGGGAGCAGACAGAAGCTTTAACCCTTCCCACCCTGGTTCTGATCCAGTTTCTCCTTCCATGGACAGAATAAGTGTTTCTGGAAGGAACCTCAGACTCAGGGATTGTGTAAAAGGCTGACCAGCTCAGGCGCCGGTCAAGTGCCCATGCCCATCAGCAGAGCCACCTGACCCCTGAACCCCTTCATACTGCTAGCAATGATAGCACAAATGTGCCACGTGGCTCCATGGGGGGCTCAGACTGGGGCTTTACTCCAAGGTCGCCAGCAACTTGGCTCTACCACTGCCCCATGGCTCCTTTCACCTCAACCATTGTTCCAATCCAGGGTGGGGTCATCACAGCTATTTAAAATAATAATAGAGCACCCAAGGCCAAACTATGTAATTTGTTAATAATACCTAAGGACTTCAACCATTTTGAGTTTGTGACGCAGCTACAATGAGAAAGTATTAGAATGATTTATAGACATAATTACAAGAATAATAACAAGTTTATAGATTATTATGGTTGTAAGACAAAGGGGAAAATAAATTGTTTTGATATAGTAGATAGTCCGATGACATATAATGTTTGGATTAGTTTTTGAAGATCTTGAATTTCCAGCTTTTTAGATATAGATTTGATTTTGCCTTCTCCTTTTTTGTTTTTAATGACTCTTTCCATTTTCTTTTAGTATTGTTAAGATGGATTATTATTTTTAGAAGTAGAAGTTGGCCTAGAATTTTAGTAATTAGATATTCTATAAGTATTTACTGATTACATATAGATAAGTCTGTAACCCTCCAGACCTTATGTTTCCTTTTCCTGTGTCTGTTCCCTATAACCTAATGTAATTCCTTGTCCATGTCCCAAAACTGAAATTTAATAAACACAAATTATTCTCATAAAAAAATAATAATACCTAAGGACAAACTTTTCTAGGAAATGCCTTTGTGTAAGTAGCAGTGAAATGAAAAGGGAGCCAGCAAGATTTCTTGCCTACTGTTCCTCCTTTATTATTTTCTACAACCTTCTGATACAATCCCATTAAAGAGAGATTTTAAGTAAAGTTTATTGATGAAAGTTAACCGCTGTGTTATTTACCAGACTGAATTACAGAGCTCTCCTGCGGCTTATTTTTAATATACCACATTGAAAGTGCATTTCAATCAAAACTTCTGCACAACTTCTTTTCAAAACAGAACTATATGGAGAAAAATAACCCTTTTTTTTTTTGGGCCCCAATTTGGGGGGGGGGGGGGGGGGGGGGCAGGGTTGGAAGGTGAGGCACAACCACCCCACCAAACCCATGGGCTCCAGCTGTAAGTGTTTGTGTGAACACAGTGGTGGCGGCACTTTTCAAAGAACTCTGGTGAGGCAGAACTTCCACCCCTGCACTGGACATCATTAGTGTAGAGACACTGTAAATGCAAGTGATAGCTTTACCACCATAAAATCCACAGAACATGAAGTAAAGCAGGGCACAATACCTCTAAATGGTCAACTGATGCACCAAGTGCACTTGGCAAGATAGAATTACAATCAAATATTCTATGCAAGACTTTAAAACAGAAGTCTTTATTTTGCTGCTCACACTATGGCTAAAAATCACACTGTTTGGTTTGTTTATGGATAAATGAGATGGCCAGGAGTTCAATTCCTAATGATCTCATGGCTACTCCCTCACACAAGCAAAACAGACATCTGAGCAAAATGAGCATCCATTTGACCATGCACTATAATCAATCCTTCATATCTTCCTGACAAGAGAGTGATCTGCTGGCCAGAATTAAAAAGAAAAACTCTGTCATTTTTATGGCTTTTGGAGAAATAAGCAAAGCAATAGAGGCAAAGCAGCACTGTAGCATCTGAAACTTTAACTCCCAACACATTTTAAAGAGAGATTAAACACACATATTCGACAGGTTCCCTTTCTCTCTTCCACTTGTCTCTTTTTCTCTTAGTCAGGGTGCTTGAATTATGAAAGGAAATAGAGACAGCCCTCAAGCAAATCAGACAAAACCCCTGATTACCCACCCCCAATTTTAGCTAAACCTTCCATAAAGATAGCAGCTGTGGGACACCAAAGATAGGGAGATGGTAGGCTCACCAAACATGTATTTAGTATTCTCTTTTTATTCTTCATAGATTGTCCCTTTCTCCTACTTGCTCTATTCATGTCCCAAATTAACGGGCAGTCTTTAACAAATCTCTTAAGGTAAAATAACACCACTTTTTTTTAGTACCATGCACGTGTATACCCATGTATGAGAAAGACACAAGTCCTTACTCTGAAGTGATTATACAGACCTTCCTCCCATTCCCACAAGAACAGTGGTAAAAATCACCACAAGAAAAATCTACCTCCCTCAAAACCAAATATTTTGCTCTCAGTATCAGTACTTTGGAAAACCACTTTCAAATTTGTGCTTTAAGAATGACTGTAAAATTGCAAAGTTCAACCATTAACATCAACTCTAAATAATAAATCAGACACAAATTAAAATCTTGAGTCTTGCTGAAAAATCTGTCAGCCAGTTTTTTCCATCCCAATTATGTCAGATATCTATCTATATAAAGAAGAGCGAAGGTTTGTGTGTATGTGTGTATGTGTGTATGTATGTATGTTTCGCATAGGCTCCTCAACGCCTTGAGTGATCGGCACGAAACCCGGCACGCATACACCTTGCAGCCTGGCGACAAACACTGCGGGGGTCAGGCCCCCCTAGCTCCCCCGGGGGTGGGGGTACGCGGGGGTCCCCACGTGAAAACGGTCAAAAACGGCCGAAATCGGCGTCAAATCCACAGTTTCCGGGGTCGCCGAGATGAGCGGTGCCGTTCCCGATGCTGTTGGAGTCTGGGTTTGGCCCCCCTCGACGTGGGGGGCCAGAAGGGGTGCAAAACACAACGTCCGCCATGCCCTGCTGGAACGCCTGGACCGATTGGTGCCAGACTCAGCATGTGGAAGCCTAGCGGCCTGGCCACAAACACTGCGGGGGTCGGGGCCCCCTAGCACCCCCGGGGGTGGGGGTACACAGGGGTCCCCAAGTGAAAACGGTCAAAAACGGCCAATATCGGCGTCAAATCCACAGTTTCCGGGGTTGCCGAGATGAGCGGTGCCGCTCCCAATGCTGTGGTCTGGGTTTGGCCCCCCTCGACGTGGGGGGCCAGAAGGGGTGCGAAACACAACGTTCGCCATGCCCTGCTGGAACACCTGGACCGATTGGCGCCAGACTCGGCATGCGGAAGCCTAGCGGCCTGGCCACAAACCCTGCGGGGGTCGGGCCCCCCTAGTGCCCCGGGGGTGGGGGTACACGGGGGTCTCCATGTGAAAACGGTCGAAAATGGCCAAAATCGGTGTCAAACCCATAGTTTCCGGGGTCGCCGGGATGAACGGCGATGCTCCCGATGCCGTTGGAGTCTGGGTGCGCCCCCCCTTGGCGTGGGGTGCAAGAAGGGGTGTGAAACAAAACGTCCGCCATGCCCTGCTGGAATGCCTGGACCAATCGACACAAAACTTGGCACGCATACACCTTGCGGCCTGACGACAAACACTGCAGGGGTCAGACCCCCCTAGCGCCCCCAGGGGTGGGGGTACACGGGGGTCCCCCTGTGAAAATGGTCAAAAATGGCCAAAATCGGCGTCGAATCCAGTTTCCGGGGTTGCCGGGACGAGCGGCGATGCTCCCGACACTGTCGGAGTCCAGTTCACCCCCCTCAGCATGGGATGCGACAAGGGGTGCAAGACACAACGTCCGCCATGCCCTGCTGGAACGCCTGGAGTGACGCGCACCAAACTCGGCATGCGTGTGCCTTGCGGCTTGGCGACAGACACTCTGGGGGTCAGGCCACCCTAGCGCCCCCGGGGGTGGGGGTGCATAGGGGGCCTGAAGTGAAGACGGCCGAAAACGGGCGAAATTGGCATCGAGTCCATAGTTTCCGGAGCCGCCGAGGCGACCGGTGACGCTCCCGACACAGTTGGAGTCCGGGTTCGGCCCCCGTCGGCGTGGGGGGGGGCAAGAAGGGGTGCAAAATGCATAAACTGTGGAAGATCATTTTGTTACCCGGGCAATGCCGGGTAACAAAAAGCTAGTACTTATTAAAAAGAAAAAGAAAGATTATAAAGAGAAATTGTACGTTCAACTTCTGCCTATTATTTATTAAATCCAGATCAATCACTATATATATTTTAGAAAAATGGCAGCAGTTAAATTGCTACCACACCTGCTTCACAGAAAGGAAAATAGTGGGCTGTCAAATCTACTATATCATTAAATTATCCCAAGCAGCAGAGTCCTTGTGTAATAGTACTACACGGTACGTCAGAAATTACTCCTATATACACCAATACATTGAAGTCAGGTTGTATTATATGCCAATTTGAGTCATTATTATACGCTTCTGCTCTTCATCCTGAGTCAAATTCTAGTCTGCTTCGGACACCAAATGGAACAGCAGTGGTTTTTCATACGCTGCTTCAATTCTGAAGGGTGGTTTTCCTCCTTTCATTAGTTAATGCTTTATTCTGCTTTCCCATTCTGGATCTTATCATCAGAATCAACTGCTGCAATCCCACTCGCACCCCCCAAGGACAGCCTACTCAAAAGGCTGCCAGCAGTGATTCAGCTGTAACTGTACTGCAGAGATCTGCAGTCTATTTCATCAAATATTCAATAAAAACAAGCTTTCAAAGCCAAAAATGAAGGCGTATCTGGAGCTATTTAATCTTGCCTGTTTTTATGTTCTTCATATCAACTTTAAATATCAGCACTAGTTTTAAGTGGAAGGGAAGGAAAACACCTGTGAACATGTTTTTCACATATTTGGCTGCCTGGTTTTGTTTCAAAACAAATCATATATAGGCAATATAGTCTGAATCTGAGAAACGTGGCACTGATAACTCCATAATTGTTCCTTATTCCAGAACAGAAAAAGTAGCAAAATTTACTCACGCTAATGCTAACTTCTGCATTGCAGCTGAATTCAGCTGATGTTGCTATTAGTGAGATTTGTTAGAAGGATGCTGCTTAGAATAATAAACCAAAAAGTAAACAATACTATCTAGTATCACTTATCAACACACAGTAGGCTGTGAAAAGAAAAATCTCATTTTAAAAAAAATGTAAAATCCAGAGGATTTCTATGGGCAAACTCATGTTGCCACGGCAGACATCTTGTCCCCTAAAATCAGTTCAAGGAATGGGGGCAAGGACCATGACAGGTGTTATCTAGTGCTGGTATGCCTTCTGGTGTCCAATGGCAATTATACTGATTCACACACAGAGGCAAGAAAACTGTGCAAAATTTATTCTCTCTCCCCTCCTTATCTGGATGGCCTTCAGTAGCCCTTCAATACTAAGTATAGTGCAGACAGGACTGCCTGGATAGCAACACTGGCCTATGCAAGTGTAGTGCACACTATTTTTTAAACATCTACTTCTGTGAAATCTGCAAATTTAAGAAGCCTACTAGTGGCTCTGGAGCACGGTTTTGCGCTGGTTCCACTACTTACAACTCTAATTTTAATATGCTTTTTTCCTGAGCAGATCTATGTGGCAGAGAAAAGGGCACATTCATCATTCTGTTATCAACAAAAATAATTCACAGTGCTTGTATAAGACCCTTCTGATCTATACAGCCTTCATATAATCTGGCGAGTTAAACAAGGATCCCTCAAAACAAATTCAGGTGCCAGATCTGCATTAAGTGCTCTTAAGTGCATCTAACTAGCATGAGGCTCACTGTCTTCAGCAGTGCGGACAGTGTCTCTCACAATGCCATCACTGCACCCACAATGTGTATGATGGAAGAAGCAATGACTCCATTTACTTGCCCAATGCCACATTGCTCTTGCTTCTAGCTATAGCAGTTGCCATGTTCCCACATCTAAAAGAGCAAAATTGGTGGAACTGAAACATGGAAGCATGGCAGACAAGAAACAGAAACCTGTCAGACAAGCTCCACTGCTGCAAACACAAAGTTAAAGTATGTTTTGAAGCAATATTCATCAACCTGCACTACCACTAAAGTGTCCCAGATGTCCACAACAACTGAAGACCACACTGTACTACAGATTTATGCAACACATACTTATGCACCTATTGCAATAGGTCAGCAGGACACTGTCAAGGCATGGCTATCCATACAGAAAGTAAGCCATGGCAGAAAGTGAATACAATGTTATAGAGCAGTGTTTCTAAAACTGTGGGTCGTGAGCCAATTTCAGGTGGGTTGCGTAGCACCTAGCACAGCCATCTTTGAAAATGGGACACTGGAAAGGGCAAGGGCTGTGTGGTTATTTTGCTTGTGTCAAGGTTGTAAACATGCTTTTTTCCTTTCCCTATTGCACTTTGCTATTGGAAAATGGCTGCATTTATCTAATTTATTGCTGCATTCTCAGGAAAGCAGCAGGCTCTGGTGTCACAATGATGGCACTTCCAGCCTTGACATCACTTATGGGAGACAGATTATCATTTCCTCTGAGTACTGTAGGATTGGTCCATTTAATTAGGGAATCTCTTGCCAGGTTGGGGGTTTCAGAGGTTGTTTTCTCTTGTGTTTGTGCCTCTCTCAATGTGCCTCTCTCAATGTTCTTTATGCAGTTCACACACCTTTCTGCATTTTTTCTCTCTCTCCCCTTCTAAATCTATTTCTTCTCTTGACGGTTTTCATACATTTTTATTCAGTGCCTTTGTTTTCAGTATCCATTCTATGTTGATGATACTTCAGAAGCATCTTTCTATTTGAGCATACTGTACTTTTGTACACCAACAGGATAAAATAACAGACTATGGGTTTGCTACAAACTAGGAATGGAAATTTTTAATCTCTATGTGTAAGGGAAAGGTTGAGGAGAGAGAAAGCCTAAGGCTTGCTCTTTCAATGCCAAACCATATCTAAATGTCTGAACAGAGCCATTATGTCACTAGCATGGAGAATGATGCTATGCCATCAGTGACCCTATAGCAAAATAAGATTTTTAAGGAACAATCTTATCCACGGTCTACACCTTGTCCAGATTAAAATGATTGAAGATTTTGTGCTCCTTTGGGATTTAACGATACAATACATGATACATACAGTATGCTTTCTGCAGAGGAAGATTTGCAGTTCACTTCTGTCATTACTGTGACAACTACAATACATAATTCAATGTTTAAATGATATAAGCACAGCTCATTTTATTAATGCTCTAAGAGGAGAATATTGACATGGATTTAAAGAAAGATTTAATGTAATGACTACAAATGGCACTGGCACTTAGGGTACCCCAAGTGATCTTCATGCCAATGAAGATTACAAGTTTTGACGCAATTTAATGAAAGGAACCATTTCTATTTCTGTCTCTCTCCGACACAAGCCCATTTTAAGCACTAGCAGATTACTTTCAGCCTTCTTCTTTTCACTACTCCGAGTGCAGAAGTAGTCAGATGCCTTCAAGCTTACAGCTCCAATTCCCCTGTATCTGCTGTGAAGGGGAAATTTAAAAGGGAAATAGCAGCTGAGGGAAAAATGCACTCCAGGTGCAGAAGCAGTCAGCAAGAAGAAACAGGGTGGGGCCCACTAAGGCGGGGGCCCCTTAAGCATAGGGCCCGATGTCGTGACATCAATCATATTGGCTTAAGGTCAGCCCTGGTGGCTGAGCAGGCAAGCTGACCGCATTTTGCTTTCACATGGGTGGTGAGGTTTAGTGGTGCCTTGTGTAAGACTAGGGTGGTTTTGGATGGTAGGAGGGAAGGTAATTAGTCTACTGTGGATCTTAGACTGCAGAAAGGGAATTTGGCTCAACAGTATGTCTCTATTTTGCATGTGAACACTTGTTTGCTAACTCACTCTTAAAAATCTATCATGCCATGCTTAGATGCCTGGGTTGTCCTCAATAATAAGGACTTAATTTGAACAGTGGTTCCACATGATACAGAGCACTACTTTTGCAATTAAAATTCACATTGTCTTTCCACATGACAAATCTCTGTCTTTGCTAAGGAAGCGGGGAGAACCTCTTACCAAGTTATTTTTGTTTTTAAAGATTTAGTTTTAGGAACACAATTTCAATGTAATGCAACAGATAAAATCTAAAATGTTAGCAAAAGTGAACCAAGCGTGGCGATGGAGCTGCTTCAGCCTCCTAAGATGGCCTGTATATACAGAGCTTTTTCTTCCATCTTTTCCTAGGCATGATCTCCCACTCCATATCATCCTCAGGAGGGTGGGAATTAGTTGACTCCCCTCCCCTACACTCTTAGGCTAGGGAGCTTTTAGCAGAGATCTTCTCAACATACCTCTTGGCTCTGGAGAAGAGTGAGAAATGAAGCCCAGTATCAGGACCACTTATGAACTGCTGCCCCCCAAGCATCCTACATTCCAGCTCTTGCCTGCCTCTCCTCTTCACACTCCTGATTCAGGGAGCCAGAGCTGAAGCTCTTATCTTTTGCCTGGAAGCAAACAGCAGGCAAAAAAAAAAAATAAGCAGACAGATGAAGGGTGCCAGAACAGCTAATAAAAATGCAGTGAATCACCTGCTCTGAGATGGCCAGAAGCTAATGGGGGAATGGATCACAAGGCACAGTTAATAATTTTGGGTTTTTTTGTTTTTAACTCATGCAGTAATACTCCAACAGGAAAAAAGGTATCTTGTCCAGCCAGAGGCAATGGAAAAGAGTGAGGAGATCAATTCCCTCTTTCCTACGTCTTGCCCAGGAGCTAATTTGAGAGGCTGGGGGAAGGGGGGGAAACAAGCCTGGCTCTGAAAAGGGATGACTCTTAAACCCAGAGTGAGACAAAGTTGCCTGCTGACAGGCTTGTGGGCAGAGGTGGGGGAAAGAAGAGAATGCTTTTGCTAATCTCACCATTTGCTCCATTTTTACAAAATTGTGCTCTTCTGCATTAGAGATATGCATGCATTAGAAAGGCTTTAAACTACGCCTACACTAAGCTGACAGGTCCCTAGCTATGCTGCCTCTCAATGGTACCTCAGAGTTGGCCAAAGTCCAATGAAAAGGAATGAAGGTCGTTACAGAGCATCACTGCGACATGGCATCACAAGACATGGCAAAGCATCATTAACCACATCAGACCTTTCCTCTCTCCAGGTGCCTTTTTCTAGCCTGTGCCTGTGGTACATTACAGTACCATTGCTTATTTAGAACAATGGGAATTCTGCAGTTTCAAAGAACCATGAGGAAAACATGAGCAGGCAACAATTCAATGACATCATGCAGGCGCCTCGTAAGTGTGTGCAGCAGAAATTCTGGAGTAAATGCTCGTCTAGAAGCACACTTACTGTTTTTCTTTTTGAATTATTGAAAGGGTATTTATATAAAAGATGTTTATTTGCACTCATTTTCAATAGCCATTTATCTGTCACACTTGAAGATACCATGGCACGCATAGCTATCTGTTACAAAGCATATTTCACCAATTTTGAGTAAATGAATCAAGAAAATGTAAAATTCTTTCTAATATGTCTTAATAACCACAATTCCACAACAGTACATCTCCATATTTTAAGTCAAGAACTTCCTTCATTCAATACATTGGCCACAATTCCCAAAACTGAATAACCTCCAAAACTCAGTGATAAGGCAGAAGAATGTTTTCTATGCTGAAAAGTTAATTTTTCTTAATAATGTTTCCATTCCTAAATTTTCAGATGGATACAATACCAGTCAAACCGAGCAATTTCACAGTTGCAATTAACTTTCCACACCTATGAATACCCTGGAAGCATGATACATATCATGTAAATATGAGTCAATGTGCAATCCTCCGTTGTGCTGGACCTGCACCATATCCAGTGCACTTTAGGCATGCTGGGGAGCATCCCCAGGGCAAAACTCCAGCCTCCCCATAGGATTCTTCGGATCTGCACCTGCTGCCGGACCTGAGAAAGCCGTGTGGCCCAAATCAGGGCCACATGGCCCAGGGATGGAACCCCGGGGACAGGGCCCGGGGACAGGGCCGCATCCCAACCCTAACCCCCTTCCCGGGCTAGCATGCCCACCAGCACGCCCACTCCCCCCCCGTTCCACCCCCCCACCACCCCCAACCCCCCGTGCAATAGCCAAGTTCAGCTAGCATTAGCCAACTACTGCTGGCATCAACCCTAGAGCTCTAGCACCAAAGTGGGGGTGCCACTTGGCACCTCCGCATCACTGCTAGTGACATTGTGCCGGTGCTATTACATAGCGTTGGCGCAATGTCCATTCAATGCACCCTCAATATGCTTCAATTGTAAGAAAAAAAAGCTAACAGTATATGCAATTGAGTTGTCATGTCTTAGAACATCGTTTCTCAAACTGTGGGTCAGGACCCAATTTGTGGGTTTTTGGTGGGTTCCACAGAGCCTCCAATGAAAACACAGGTATTGGAAAGGTCAGATAATTGTCTTAAGCCATGAGTCTATTCAGAAATCAGATAGCTCAGTGGTATTCAAACTTTTTAGACCGGACCCACTTTTTAGAATGGTACTTGTGTCAGGACCCACCAGAAGTGATGTCATTAACCTAGAAGTGATGTTGTGGCAGGAAGTGACATTGTCAAGCATAATATAACATAATTAAATGACACTCCTGAAATGTAAATTGACATTCTTGGACTGCAGCAATTGTACAACCATGAAATATCCCTGACAAAATCAAAAAAATCAGGACAAAATATTATGTTAAAGCACTGAACTGAAAACAAAATTTTTAAAAAAACCCTCACTTGAAAATTCAAACTGTTAACACTCATAAAAGGAATATAACAAGAGTAAGGTCTACAGTTTTCAAGGTGGCTGCTTTCCTCGACCCATCTGACATCAGGTTGCAACCCACCAAGTGGGTCCTGACCCACAATTTGAATGAAACTTAGATAGCTGCTTACTGCCCTGTAAAGAGATGAACTCCTGCAGTTTGCAAGCTTGTGTAAATAGAGAGAGATCAATGTTTGAGCATCTTTTTTCTGATACATGTTTTTTTAAAATCCGCCAGTGACAGGTAATGGGGGCAGGTGAAGGCTGAGTGACATAATTAAGCCCGTCAAGCCATGAGCTATTCATTAGGGCTGCCTCATTACAAGAAATGGCTCGTGATTGCTGCAAATAAATAAATATTATTTGTAAATAAAAATATTATTTCTTTCAAGATCACCTTTCTTTTAGGGACTCAAACTATTTAGGCCCTGATAGAGTGCCATTTTAAACTGGATCCTGGTGCTAAATAGTTTTAGAACCACTAATTAAAAATAATCCAGAATTCCAATAAAAACATCTGCAGTAAAGCTTTGGATTAAAAATTTAACTACATTAATAGTCCAATCCTACCTAAATCCCCGTGCGATGATGCAGCTACATCGGCACAGATATTTTTTCCCTTGCCTTGAGGGTAAACAGCCATAACGAGGCCAACCCAGTGTCATGATAGACAGAGCAGTGGTAGAGCCAAACCAGGCTTTTCTC
>JAJKFI010000018.1:12751553-12767382 GCA_029204185.1 Lerista edwardsae | reverse complement strand
TATTATTATTATTATTATTATTATTATTATTATTATTATTATTATTAGCCTGTAAACCGCTTTGTGAACTTTGTGTTGAAAAGTGGTATATAAATACTGTTAATTGACTGATTGAACTCACTGTGACCACTAGAAGTTAAGCCAATAGCAGGAGCATAGGTGGGTGGGTGGACTGGGTGGGGAGACTGTGCAGTGGATCTTTTAGGCGATAGTATATGCCAGATCCTATCCCCTCTTTTGCAAGCTTCCCTGCCCCCTTTCTAATCTTGTGCCAGCATAGAGCTGTGGAATACAATGTGGACACCCATTGTATTCCTTATCTGATCAGTAGATGCCAGGGAAAGATTCCTTTTCTCCTTATATGGTGGAATTACCCTAAGATTAAAGAACTTTAGAATGATGCCTTGGTTCATATGAATAAGAGGCTGGATCACTATTTACTTTTAGTTCTGACTTGGGTCTTTTGGGCTCACTTAAGGATCATATGAGATAGGATTATAAATTTGTTTCTATTACATTAGATTCTATTAGATTGACAAAAACAATCTAAAATTTTGACTGTAGTCAAGATTATACAGAATTATCTAAAGTGCCATCAGTATAGCACCAAATTTTTCAAGATGGGCATACTACTTTTTTTCTGTAAAACTACTGAATGCAAGTGAAAATTGGAGCAGAAGTTACAATTCTTAGATTTTTTAAATTTCAGGATGGGTATCCTTTTCTTCACTATTGAAACATAATGCCTCCTTTTAATGTCAATCACAATTTGTCATCTCTTATATAATCTAATTTCAATTCTATAGTATCACTATCCTTGTCGAAAGTAGTACCTCTTTTTCTTTTACACTTTACTTTGCTTTTATCCTACTCTGCTTATTTTGTTTATAGTTAGTTGAACCTGGCCTTATCTCTTTGTATGTTTTTAATAATTATTTCTTCTGAAAGGGGAATAAGGGACGTTTAATTATGCATTCTCATGTCACATAAGATGTCATTTAGGTGTGCTGATGTCTGTTATTAACAAGTAGATAAGAAAAGAATAAGACTTGCGAATTCAGATCCCCAGTGTAAACAGCTACCATATTAAGACAACTATGATTAGCAGCCCAATTCTACCTTCCACCACCAGCACCCATGCAACCATGCCAAAAAAGTATGCACTCCATCTTGTGGTGGGGGAGGCTGTGATGGGGGCAGGAGAGGGTAGAACAGGGTAGCAGCATGGGAGGGTAGATCAACTCTGAGAAGCATGTGGGTTTCAGGATGGATTTTGGGACAACGGCAACCACGGTATCCAGCCCTCTTCCTGGACCCATCCCAAGGCCCAGGTCCACATGGATCTGTGCCAGCAAGTTATTTATTTATAGCACTGTTTCCCAAACTGTGGGTCATGACCTGATTGTTGGTGGGTCAAACTGACAAGCTGATAGCTGAGTAGGAAAACGTATTGAACGTAAAATGTTTTGCAAAGTGAAATGGACCAGCATGTGTATGTTTTACGCATGATTAGGTTACTACTGCCTCAGTCCATGTGGAAGGGCAAACTAAGAGGAACACAACACCTCCAGAATGTGATGGACGCAGGCTCCAGACAACACTTGAGAACAAAGTCCTCCCCCACCCCCACTAAACTGACAAGAAAAATGTTCTGAGCCCTGTGGAAAGCGAAACTGGGCTGCATGTGCATGTTTATTCATGAGTAGGAAACATGCCTCCACTTCTACCCAAAGCCAGGTGAAGGGGATTACAGGGCCACCAGAATGGTCTCAATCTTATCAACATGAAACTCAACAAGCACTCCAGAAGGTGGGGGGCCTCCACCATAGTGAAAATGATTGAAACAGAGGCTTGCTCAGCTGGTAAAAAATTCACCTTAAGTCCTATAAAGGGAGGTGGGTCTCAATATTATTATTATTATTATTATTATTTATTTACTGGCCAGGTATGTAGACCATACCCGGAATTTAATATGGCTACCGGCCACACTTAAAAACACTACACACACACCATAAACAAAGAATACACAAGACAATTAAGAACAAATTCTGCAAACACCAGTTGCCTCAACTCCCAGTCGCGTCAGATGGTTACAAGTTCAGCAGTTTGATGGCACAGGGAAAAAAACTATTTTTGTGCCTCGATGTTTTAGTGTACAGCGTCTTATATCGCCGACCAGAGGGGAGAAGATTAAACAAGTTGTGGCCAGGATGTCGTGAATCTGCCGCGATCTTTTCCGCTCTCTTTTTAGCCCGTGCAATGTACAACTCTTCCATTGATGGCAGATCAGCTCTGATTATCTTTCCAGCAGTTCGGACAGTCCTCTGAAGCCTGTTCTTGTCCAGTTTGGTTGCCGAACCGTACCAAACAGTTATGGAAGAGCAGAGGACAGATTCGATAATGCCTCTGTAAAATTGGACAAGGAGCTCACGAGGCAGATTGAATTTCCGAAGTTGTCGTAGGAAGTACAGACGCTGGTGAGCTTTTTTAATAATGAGTGTCATTTTACCAAGTAGGTCCCATGCTAAACAATTTGGAAGCCACCAATTCAAAGAGTTTATATCCCACCCTTCACATATCAAAGCAAATGCCAAAAGCAGCGTATGCCCAATTTCGCTAGCATGGGTCCCAGTAAACTCCTCCACACCAAGGAGGCTTACCCCTAGTTAAGGGAACGAATGCAGACATCCATAACTGCCACCCGCAGTCATGGGGGCGCAAGCCATTTTAGCACTACTGCTTTAGCGGGGAGGGGGGCGGACAACTGGGCTGTAACTGGGACAAGATCATGTTCTCCAGGAAAGGATATAGCTCCTGTACCAACCAATGGTGAAACAATGAGACACATTACTGATATTAAAATTTGCCAGTTAATTTCCACTAAGTTTGTTGCTGGAATTGAAGCCACAGGGTAAAACCCAGCATTTTATTTGTATAATGTAAAAGAGAAGATTACATTTTTGTGTTTAATGGCTGATATGGTACTCTCACCATTTTCATTTCTTAATAAATTGCTCATTTATTGATCAGCAACTATTAGTTGTCACAAACGCCTAAAGGAAGTCTATTTACTGTTTACAAGAGGGCATCATAGTAAAGTAAGTGTATTTTAAATCTTTTTTTAGTCTAATATCTACTCATTTATCCTATTTCCTAAAATAAAGAAAAATCAACAGACAACAGTGACATACAGAGAGCCAGACAAATGCTGAAATGGTAACAAAATTTTCTGTTGAAATCAATTGTTCAGGAATGGGGGAAAATGTCTCAGAGGAATTTTCCCTATGAATTTATATCATCAGAATTTTTCCCAAAATATCATGATATTCCAATAGACAAAATGAAAGTTTGAAACAGGCTCATAAGAACAAAATTCACAAGCATAACACCAGATATAAGATTTTATTCTTACAAAAAGATTTGTGGCTAATGATATAAGTGACAATGATACAATGCAACAAAACAATCTGAGAAAGCAATACATTTGAAACGTTCAGCTAGAAAAAGATTTTGGTGGCCAAAATGGCCATTCCTGGGTACTTTCCCCCATTATAAGTGGTAATATTATGGTCAAGAGTTGCAGCAGATTAGGGTATGTGGAGTTACAATATATATTTAGAGTTTTCTGAACCTCACAAAGATACCACACAATTTAAATGGAGTCCACCTTGCAATCTCTTCTTGGGCAATTAGGTACGCGTTTACAATGTTCAGTGCTCCAGTGACTGCAATTTCTATATATGGAATGGAAATCTGGAGCTATTTTGAATGCAAAGCTTTGAAAATAGTTCACAATAGATATCTAAAATCACTGCTGGCACTACCACAAAGCATTCCAACACCACATGCTGCATTAGATTTTACACTTCATGTTTAAATGGTTTTGATAACCACTTTGCATTATTATTACCTTTTTAAAAATGAGGACATACAATTCAAAAATGAATACGAATCATTAAAATTTACACTAAGCTGTATTGCACCAAAATAAGATTTTTACCTAGCAAGAAGCCTTCATGCTAAGATTATTTTTATTTATTTTCTGTATATACCCCATCTTTCTTTCCTAATGGAAACTTAAACCATTATCTTATCTAAGACGGACACCAGGATTAATTATCTGAAACAGTTTGAAGGGCTTATTCAGGGTTGGCATCAAGGGTCGGCAGGGCTAAGGACCCATCAGAAAGAACATCTGGCTAGGTCAACCCCTGAAACCTCAGTACCAGTGCCCAATATACCATTAAGGCAGAGGGGTGCCAGAGGGAACCAATGCATGGCTCTGTCCCTGCAGGGGGAGGGCAGCAGCTGGCACTGGGCATCCTGCAGACAGGGAAATATCCTAAGACACTATAAAAACCACTTTTAAACAATTAAACCGACAGTGGAAACGTCTCTACAATATTTTATTCGAGTTGGCACCAGGTTCATTGCACTGGGACCATATGCGTTTGGTTTTAAGGGAACCTCTGCATGTGAAGCACAAAGGACACCCGCCATGCCTTCCCCCTCCTCCTGCAAATTTCCTCCTTTCTCACCCAACTCTCTGTGCCTGGTCTCCTCCCTGCCATCTCTACCAGCACACGTGGGCAGTCTTAGGGGAGGGAGGAACTGCTTGCAGAATAGTAGTTTCTCACTCCTTCACACACACACACACACACACACACACACACACACACACACACGATCGGCTTCGTCTCAGGAGTCTTCTACACACTGAGAGCCCCTAAGAACAAAGTCAAAAGTCTAGAGTCATGGAAGAGTTCTAGATTTTTAACTCTAAATGCAACTTATACACAGAGTTAAGAAAATCACACAATTCTAGATTTTTTTTGTTCTTCCCTGGCAGTGGACTGAGAGGCCTGTTCAGAATGCCCCCAGCATGTAATGTGCCTGAGTAGGCCCACTCCCAACGCTGATTTCATTAATGCACCTGGGAGGGTTCTCAAAACAAAAGAGAAAATAAAGCGTCCCATATAATGCTTCTAAAAATATAAGTATGTACATCTTTATCTGAAGTTGCAGGGCAATATAACGGGGGAAAGATAATATGCAATGTGTTCTGGACCGACTACAGGAGGAAGGCCTGAGTGGGGACGCATGAGAGATGCACTGGCCTTCCTGTTTGTATAAATGGTGACTGGGACAATGTGAAGTGGAAGAAAAGCAGGCTGAAATGTCCCCTAGAATCTTTGCATTCGCAGGGTCACCAATGATAAAACAAAAGATACCGTCAGTTTTGCTAAATTATCTACGCTGATGTGTGCTAAATACAAGTGTAGAAATCAGGGACTGCAAAGAGGATACAGTGCTTCAGATTTGAATGAGCTGGTCGGATTGGGAGGACACACCGATGTGCAGGAATGTGCAGTCTCCCAGCACTGGCTACTGTACAGCATGCTCTGGCAACATAAACTGCTGGAGCACCAGTAGGAAGATCAGAGCTTTCCTGTATGCGCCAGCAGATCAGCATAGACCTGTCAGAAGAGGTAAGCCAGTGCAGAAGGTTGGAGGCAGGTAGGTGAATGGGAGAAAGAGAACAGGGTAGTGACAGGGGTGGAGAGAAAGATGGATAAAGCCTGGGAGGGGGCAAGATTGGCAGCAGTGGTGTGCATTGAATACCATTCCCAGGACTGATCTGCCTTCCTGTGGGAACGTGGATTTGCATCAAGGATTGAGCTGGTTCATGTCCGAGTTGCTCCATAGAAGCTGCTGTGGCTTACCCCAGGACAAGGGGACAGTTACCCCCTTATCCAGATGAGATCCCCAGCAGCAAAAATTCCCTTTAAAAATCTTTTTTTTTTTCTTTTCAAAAATTCCAAGATGCAGTGGAAGCTACACAGGTGCCTTGGGGAGGTGCCTTGGGGAGGGGGCGAAGTACTCAAGCAAAAAGGACTATAGCAGGTAATAATAATTAGACTTTATTGTTCAAACTATTTTGATATGTTCTTTTGATAATGCTCAAAGTTGTTTTAAAGTTTATCTCCCAAGTTTCCAATGGAGCAGAGGGTTGCAGCTCAAAGTAAAATGTACTTTTTTACCTAAGGCAGTCACAGCTGAGGTGAGATTTGAACTAGGGGGGTTTCCATCTTTTGTATTGACTCCACTCCTGTGTCTATAACAATATATCAAAATTTGACAGGTGAAGCTTATCCTGGCCCATATGAAAAAAAAAAGTGGTGAAAACGCTTCTTCTACTGCATTTCTGAATTGTAATGCGTGAACACCTTTTGGGCCCTTGAAATTGGGTTCAGCAATTCAATCTTTCTCAGCAGACATTTTGAAAAACACTCCTCTGTTTTCTGAGATTTTTCTCCTGGATTAGAATGTTGCTACATAATATGCAAATAGCTATTTATCCCTCACTTGCAATATGATGCAACCTAGGGGTCATCCAGTGAAATTGATTAGGGCAGACAAAAAGATACCAAGGGTGCAATCCTAACCCACTTTCCAGAAAGAGCTGATGGAAAAATATATGAGAATGTGATTGAGGGCGCAATCCTAGCCCACTTTCCAGCACCAGAGCAAGGACAATGCAGCTTGGAGGTATAGTAAGCGAACAAGCATTCCCTCACCTTGTGGAGGCCTCCGTGACTGCTCCCCAACAGCAGGATGCAGCACATGCCCCACTGGCACAGATATGTAAATGCTGGAAAGTTAGGATTGTGCCCTCACTTTTTCACACAGTGCATAATTAGTCTGTGGAATTCACTGCCACAAGATGCTATCATGCCTAGGTTAGATGGTCTTAAAAGGGAATTAAATTGGACAAATTCATGGAAGACTGGTCTATTAACTTTTACTAGTCACTATTACTAGTCTATAATGGCTATGTGGTTTCTCCAGGCTCAGCAGGATGCCTCTGAACCCTTTGACAGAAAGTAATGATGGAGATGTCTTTCTGTCCTGCTTGATGACTTCCCAGAGGCAGCTGGTGGGCCAGTGTGGGAATCAGGATGCTGGACTAGATGGACCTTTGGCTTGATATAGCAGAATTCTTCGTATGTAATGTAGAGCTTTTGCAGTTTTAAATTATATTCATATTTCTGTTCTGGCTTATATATAATTGTACTGTGTTAAACTTTTTTTGTGAGTGCCAACCTGGAAATTAACAGAAGGGCCGCATGCATATTATATAAATAAAGTCCTGTTGCACTGGTTAAAGTAGGACACGCTGTGTATTAATGAGTAAACATGTCCTCTTAGGGTTTTGTTCTGTTTTAAATTAGTAACAGTGAGATAACCCATCCTCTGGGTCATGCTGAATCAGACAGTTAAATTGTTCCTTTGTATTTTGATAAACCAAACACTATCTTTCACGTTGTCGGAGTAAAAGTAAAATGCGCCTCAGGAAGAATCTGCAGTTCACTTTCTCTGGGACTCCTGCACTCAGGGATCATCTGATAAACCACACAGATAATCCCTTCAGCAGTGTCACAGTAAAGGGCATGCTATATTGGCAGCCTGTGGGTCTTTCCAAAGATTTGTGTAGCATTTTCCAGAAGGTTACATTTAGCGAATACTAATAAATATTGCAAGTACAGCTTTGCTTGCAAAGTAAACCACAAACAGAGGCTTGTATCTGTAGAGGAACCTCAGACTCATACCAATAGTGAAAATCTATTGCTAATCATATTTAATGAACTGGTAATAAACATTATATAAAACTACTGTTAAAGAATGCTGGCTGTTTATTTTATTAGGAGAGATTAGGTTAATTTATCTAAGAATACTAGAAACGAAGCCTGCAGCTTAATATGTAAAAAAGTACGGTACATATAAAGAGTATTAGCCTTCTCTTTTCTCCCCCATTATCAGAAGAAAGAAGTCTCCCAACAGCAAAAAGAAAAAAAGCATACAATATGGTTTTAAGTTATGATTTAAGGTTCAATGATAGCCTTATTAACGAATAAGAATGTACAGTATATTTATGACAACTAATGGTATAGCTATAGCAATCTGAACCGCATTATCAGACTTCAAAACTAGTCAAGGTTTGCAACTCCATCACAGCTTCCTCTTTAAAAAGAAACAATTCATGCAGTAGGTGACAAGTACATTTTTACAAGAATGTATACAAGCAGCCACATTAGAGGAAAAAATTGCTTCCTGCCATCTTGCTCAAAGTGTTAGCAAGCACATGAGGTAAAAATACAAGACTAGACACAAAAGCACACATAGAAGCATTTAAAAGAACAGCAAAAAAAAAACACAGGTTTAGGATTACAGTGTTATGTCTGAGTAGGCTTCTAGAATACTTATGCTTTACACTACAAACTCAGCTATTTCAGAATGCCTTAGAAATGAAATTCCCATAAAATAAACTTTTAATAACAATGTCCTAAACTAGAAATACTTCATTAAAAGTAAATCTAATTAATATACTTTAGATCACAAGCAAAATACAGAGCACATCCTCAGTGATACAGCACATTATATGATATAGTGCATCTTTACACTGTTTTGATTCTATAGCAAAATGTTTGAAAGATACTAAAATTTGTACTAATTAATCCATAATAATTAGTACAAATTTAAATAATGTCCAATGTCACATGATGCATCTACCAGCAAGTATTGCCTTAAGAATCAAGAAACATTTTACAACCATAAGAACCTTAAAAAAAAAAAAACCCAGGCGCATTGAAGTCAGGACAAATACTATAATGTGGCCTAGGCAAAAGATATCTCTGGAACTTAGATATATGTATTTAATTGGGCAAGAGGCTGTGATGTATGAACAAACCAGATCCTGAATTGCAGTAGGGGGAATCAGATAAATGAGGATGCAGAATTAGTATAGGATATAAACTGCACTCAGCTGGGAGGCAGGGTTTCAGCACACTTTCAATTTCTGATATATATTCAGAGCATGTGAAATGAAAACAAATAGAAAAATCTATTTCACAGACACAAACAACAGTGACATAAGATTCATGTGGATTTTGGTGCAAACAAAATAATGGGATGCTAATATTCAAGGTTAGACAGAACCAAGTAAATTTGTAGGCTAGATAGATTATTATGGCCTCAGTATTGGGTCTGTGCTTTAGATTCGGGTCACATGAATGGCCTACAGTAATACAAAAGGTCAGCTAAAGATTATTACTCATTTCAGTTTCATTTAGATTAGAAGCAGAAACAAAAACAAGCTTAATAAAAATTACTCTGTTTTTAATAAAACATTGCATACCCATTTGAGAGCATGTGGGAACAAGAAGAAAGTGAAGTACATCTGGATAATCTGCAGAAAATCATGTTGTTTTTGTTTTGTTCAGTTGAGAATACAGTTTACACCGAACCACTGTGGGACCATTTATTCTTAAATAACATGTAACACTTAATGTGCAAAGTGGCTTCTAATTCAATTTGAAATATTTTAAAAAGAGGCTAAGTGCAGCTTAAAGATGATAACAATGTTCCTCAAAACACAGAGTTAATCCACCGGTGAGGTGGAATTTAATCCCAGGATCATTCACTATAATTATTCACTGTAACTTTGGGAGTTACATAGAGCACATCTGAAGTAGGTGGAATCTAATCTGGAACAATTTGCAGCAGAATCTATGGTACAGGCAAACAAATACATTTATACCATTGCAGTGATATACTGCAATTTTAAAAATACCATTATTTAATAATAGATCATGGTACACATATGCTAATTGTACGATGGATTAGATGTGTGTTGCACACATGCACACACGCACAGAGAGAGAGAGAGAGAGAGAGAGAGAGAGCGCAAAACTAATCAGCAAGAGCCTCCTTTTTCCTTTGGGAAGTCACCTTTTACCCAGACCTATGAGAATACTCTATCAAAGTCTTCTGGCAGCTCGTATCTGCCTTCTTCAAGGTCATTAATGTTACTAATGAAACACTCAGAGGGTTTTAAAAAAGATAATCCCAGGCTGGGATTTCTAGATCTTCATTGCCAGCACAACACACATAACTAGTGGAGTGGTTTTACGTAATGCGCTTTTGCTGTTGAGTGCTGTAGCTCAAATATTACTTTATAGGTCCAGAGACGTTAGCTTGCATATAACTATTTTTCGCCCAATTAAGTTTTCAGATAATGCCACCACAATGATATTCACTTAATGGTTAAACCTGCAATAAGCCTGTAATTGCATAAACCTTCCAGAATATTTGGACCAATCACAAGAATAGGCAACAAGAAAGTCTCACTGAAATCCTTTTATTTGTTTTAAATTACTGTAGTCTTAGCAAGTATCTCAATAAGCAGATACCTTTAAGATTGAAAAGTTTCTAGTTTTACATTTGCTTTGGGAATACTGCATAATAACGGTACAGTCACAAACGGATACTTTTGAAACAAATACTACAGGCAAGTACAGAATATGTCTGTGAGGTATCCTTTAAGACGGAGATGAAATAAGAAAATGATTCAAACCAGCTTCTTCTGTTGTTGTATTATTTTTAAAAACAAAAACAACCAAACACCATCAACATAGCTTGGTTTTCCTTTTTCACGCAGCCCTTGCCATGTTTTCAATACAGACCACGTTACATAAAAATGAAACCAATGCATCAATCACAGAATGCTGTGCCTGTGCACCTCCAGAATGGAAGAACTGTACATTATTCTCCAAACTATATACATATATTTGTAAAACTGGTGAGACTGTTTGCATAGAAATCAATTGGGACATCTTCATAAAAGCGGTTATTATCCTGAGACATTCCAAGATAAGCAACAACTGCAGTCTCAACAGAGGACCAGATTTAGGAAGACAATAGTTCAGCAGTTTAATATTAAAGAACATGGGTAGCGGACAACAACGCAAAAGTCCTTCAGAGACAAGAGCTACATGTCTCCACTTTTTCTTCTTCTTATTTGGCTTTACCAGAAGGGAACAGACACAATTGCAGATTTTAGGCTGAGTAATGCTGTTTGGTGGAATGTCTGCAGTACACAGAACAAATCGGAGGGAGGGAGAGAAGCGACTATTCAGGGGAGATGGTGCTCGCTCAGAGTCCATATAACATTAAAAGGTCTGCCCCTGTCACCTGCCAGCGATAGTTTTACACCAGATAACGATATACCGATAAGAAAACATCACAAAACAAAACGGGGTGCGCGCACGTACACGCGCGCACACAAAAAGCATCCCACCACTATTCGTTCCACAGCCACCGCAGCATTAGCACCACGGGGGAAACCATGACGCCTGTCCGCCCCAGGAAGTGCCCTACCAGTCACAATACCCTCCTCTCTAGCTGAGACATGTGGCAGTGGGCGCCAGAGCTTTCCACACCATACGCTATCTGGTAGCTGTTCTCCAGCCCACCGGCATCCACCCACCGCTCCTGCCCGGCTTTTCTAGGCTCCCACGAGCGAGGCGTTTTCCCCCAGGGAAGCAGCTACGCGTGCCAGGTGCAGCCCTTATCCAAAGACAAGTCCCTCGTGCCAGAGCACAGAGCTCCTCTCTTCACACTCCCCCAATTCCCACCCCCACCCCCCGGCTCTTAGAACGCAGCCCTGAAAACCGGCTTTGCTTTTGAAACCGTCACTGGACACCCCGAGGAGCAAGGGAGCGGGGGAGCGGGAGACACGGACTCCTCACAGGGTTCCCGCCACGAAGCCCCCCTCCCCAAGGCGTTTGGACGGGAAGGGAGAGCGGCGGGCGGCTTCCCAATTACTCGGGATGCCCGTCACGCAGCGCTCGCCTCACAAAGCCCCTGGAGGTGGGTCCTGGTCTCCCGGACCGTTCAGTCTCTCCCCCACCACGCTATATCTGTCGCAGCCCCGAGGCGCTTGCCTCGCTTCCCTCCCTCCGCCAGGCACGAGGTCTCCCTCAGAGCCCCAGCGTCAGAATGCGACTGGTGCCCCCCCTCACCCCGGTAGCCAGTCCCCGCGGCTGGCTAACAATACACACCACTCCGCAGTGAGGGGGGGGAGGGAGGGGGACGCGAAGCCCAAGGAAAACCGAGCCAAGTGAGGTGCTTACAGTTCGCAGGAACTGTATCTCGTCCTCGCCTTCGCCCACTTCAGCCATGGCTCTCTCTTGCCCCCGGGCGCTGCCGTCTCCGGTGCCCGGGTTGGCTGGTGGTGTGCCGGCAGGAGCTGGAGGCGCAGGCGGCGGCGACAACTGAGCGAGATGCTCCCAAGCCGAGCTGGAGCTCTGGGGGAAGAAAGTGCGAGCGACCCGATGCCAGCAGCCCCAGCCTCGCTCTGGGCGAACGTGTCGCTCCTTCTCTGCAGCAGATTGGCAGCTCAGCCCAATTTCCTTCGTGCAAGTGCATGGGGAGGGGAGGGCTGTGAGGGGGAGGAGCTCCTCAGCGGCTCCCCCACTACTGCAGGTGATCCGCAGCCGGCTGCCTCTGCAACGCAAACCTGAGGCGCAGCGCCGCTCTCTGGCGGCTCGCGCGTACAGGCGCGCGCACGCTGGTGTGGCCTCTCCCTCCGCACCCGGCGAGGGGGGGAAGCGCGTAGGACCGACACGCCAGAGAAGCACTGCATGTTTACGTGCGGAGGGAGGCAGCCAAAGGGACAGGCAGGCGGCAGACCTGGCCGACGTCTAATGAAGTGACCATTAACTGAGGAAGGAAGTCCAATTAGCACTCAAAGGCGGGACCACAACCGGGTGATGGAATTGCCACTTTTTTCTTTCTTTCTTTCTGGCGGGGCTTCTGTGCCTTGTTATATGACTCGTGGGAAATCAACTATTGAGGCTTTTCACGGAATGTTCCTACTTGGAAGAGCTGCACCATAAGAACAAGAGATGAGCCCCAGTGGATCAGGCGAAAGGCCCATTAACATCAGCTTCCTGTATCTCATAGTGGTATCTCATAGGTGATGCCCATCTCTATCCACTTCCCTACCTCCACTGCTCCTCCTCTTCTTTCCACTCCTGAAAAAGTGCCTCTGCCCAGTTAGCAGGGAATTAGAAGGAATTATCTTCCACAATTCCAGTTCAGGGCACTGCAGTCTGTGGCCAACAGACCTGATGCAGTACCTACCCTCTCCTTCCCACAGGTAAATGGCACTTACCATTCTACCCAGGAAGCCTCTGCAAAGTCTCTCCAAGAGCCCTTAAGGGGAAATGCCCTGCTTTCAGTTCCTCTGATGAATCACGACCCACTAGTTTGGGAACCACTGCAACAGGAATTGTTGTTGTTCAGTCGCTAAGTCGTGTCCGACTCTTCGCGACCCCATGGACCGCAGCACGCCAAGCCTCCCTGTCCTCCACTAGCTTCCTGAGTTCGCCCAATTTCATGTTCATCGCTTTGGTGACACTGTCTAACCATCTCATCCTCTGCCGCCCCCTTCTCCTTTTGCCTTCAACCTTTCCCAGCATGAGGGTCTTTTCTAAAGAGTCCTCTCTTCTCATCAGGTGGCCAAAGTATTTGAGCTTCAGCTTCAGGATTTGTCCTTCCAAGGAGCAATCAGGCTTGACTTCCTGGAGGATTGACCGATTGGATCTCCTTGCAGTCCAGGGGACTCTCAAGAGTCTTCTCCAACACCATAATTCAAAAGCATCTAGTCTTCGGCGCTCTGCCTTTCCTATGGTCCAGCTCTCACAGCCATACATTGCTACTGGGAAAACCATAGCTTTGACTATGCGAATTTTTGTTGGCAGGCTGATGTCTCGGCTTTTTATTAAGTTGTCTAGGTTCTCCATAGCTTTCCTCCCAAGAAGTAAACGTCTGTTAATTTCATGGCTGCAGTCACCATCTGCGCTGATCTTGGAGCCCAGGAAAATAAAGTCACTGCTTCCATTTCTTCCCCTTCTATTTGCCAGGAAGTGATGGGAGTGGTTGCCATGATCTTAGTTTTTTTAATGTTGAGCTTCAAGCCAATTTTGGCACTTTCCTCTTTCACCCTCATCAGAAGGTTCTTTAGGTCTCCCTCACCTTCTGCCATTAGAGTGGTATCGTCTGCATATCTGAGGTTGTTGATATTTCTCCCAGCAATCTTGATTCCAGCTTGTGAGTCATCCAGCCCAGCCTTTCTCATGATGTACTCTGCATATAAGTTAAATAAGCAGGGTGACAGTATACAGCCTTGTCTTACTCCTTTCCCAATTTGAAACCAGTTGGTTGTTCCATGTCCAGTTCTAACTGCTGCTTCCTGGCCCACATACAGGTTTCTCAGAAGACAGATAAGGTGGTCTGGTACTCCCATCTCTTCAAGAACTTGCCACAGTTTGTTGTGATCCACACAATCAAAGGCTTTGGCATAGTCAATGAAGCAGAAGTAGATGTTTTTCTGGAACTCTCTTGCTTTCTCCATGATCCAGCGAATGTTGGCCATTTGATCTCTAGTTCCTCTGCCTCTTTAGAAACCAGCTTGTACATCTGGTAGTTCTCGATTCACATACTTCTGAAGCTTAGCTTGTAGGATTTTGAGCATGACCTTGCTAGCATGTGAAATGAGTGCAATGGTTCGGTAGTTTGAACAATCTTTGGCATTGCCCTTCTTTGGCATTGGAATGTAAACTGATCTTTTCCAGTCTTGTGGCCACTGCTGGGTTTTCCAAATTTGCTGGCATATGGAGTGCAGCACTTTGACTGCATCATCTTTTAAGATTTTGAGTAACTCAGCTGGAATGCTGTCACCTCCACTAGCTTTGTTGTTAGTGATGCTTTCTAAAGCCCACTTGACTTCACACTCCAGGATATCAGGTTCGAGCTCAGTGACCACACCATTGTGATTATCAGGAACAATTAGATCGGCCTTATATAGTTCCTCTGTGCATTCTTGCCACCTTTTCTTAATCTCATCTGCTTCTGTTAGGTCCTTGCCGTTCTTGTCCTTTATTGTTCCTACCTTAGCATGAAATTGTCCTTTGACATCTCCAATTTTCTTGAAAAGATCTCTAGTCTTTCCCATTCTGTTGTTTTCCTCTATTATTTGCACTGCTCATTTAGGAAGGCCTTCCTATCTCTCCTTGCTGTTCTCTGGAAACCTGCATTCAGTTGGGTATATCTTGCCCTTTCTTTTTGCTTCCCTTCCTTTTGCAATAGGAATTACTTCTCAGTAAGTATGCATAGGTTGCATTGTAAGCACTTATATGGAAGAAATTTCCACTGAAAACCTCCATATGTGTGTAGAATTGCAGTGCATCTATTAAAATTATCAAATATTTAATTCCTTTGATACAAATTATAACTAGGCTTATGTAAAACCTACAAATCAGTTGCGCTGAGCACCACTATCACTTGAATTAAAGGGAACGCTGTCATGATCTTTACAAGGGCTTTCTAAAAACTATTTGATGTTATATTGACTATGATTATGCTCTTTCAGATTTGAAACTGCCAAGTGAATAAAATAGAAGTTACATAAATAAGAAAACATTTATATAATTAATATTAATGACACTTAGCGTGCAATCCTAACAAACTTTCCAGCACTGACATAGCTGTGCCAATAGGGCATGTGTTGCATCCTGCAGTGGGGGGGGGGTCCTCAAGGTAAGGGAATGTTTGTTCCCTTACCTCCAAGCTGAATTGCCATTACCAAGGTGCTGGAAAGTTGGTTAGGATTGCACCTTCAACCATATTCTCAGTTTATATATATACACACAATAACTACATATTTTCAGACTGACCAAAACACTGCATCATGCCAGCCTTACCCACCTAACCATGCCTAGTCTTTTGTTATTATAACACAGGAATCCAAAAAGTTTTAATAATAGATATGGGTTCTGCCTTGCATCTTATACTGTGCATGCAGCTACTCGTATTTTTATTTTTATTTTGAGTTCCTTTATTGGCTATACAACACTACATACAAGAGAGGTCTGAAAACTGTGTTGCAGTTTCACACCACACACTCCAGAACTAGTGGAAACTGGCA
>JAJKFI010000018.1:12737656-12750910 GCA_029204185.1 Lerista edwardsae | reverse complement strand
ATTATTATTATTATTATTATTATTATTATTATTATTATTATTATTATTATTATTATTATTAATTTGATTTTTACCCCACCTTTTTGCCTGGAGGCACTCAAGGCGGCATTACAATATAAAAAAGATACAATATAAAATTAACATTAAAAAGCAATTAAAAACAATGTTAAAAACAATACAATCAACAAAATTAAAACAGATACAATTTAAAAAACAACACGCCCAGTGGATCATAAAATCAACTATACACAAACCAGCCAGCCAGCCAGCCTGTCAACAGTTAAAAGCTTTTTGGAATAAAAAGGTCTTCAGCCCCCGCCGAAATGTAAACAAAGAGGGAGCAGTTCTCAATTCTAAGGGGAGGGTGTTCCAGAGTTGGGGGGCCACCACCGAGAAGGCCCTCTTCCTGGCCGCCACCCCTCTCACTTCTCCTGGTGGCGGCACAGTCAGAAGGGCCCCCCCAGATGATCTAAGAATACGGGTTGGATTGTATGGAAGGAGGTGGTCCCTCAAATGCCCCGGACCCGACCCATTATAATAAATTAACCTACAACATAGTTTTTTTTGTGGCCCAAACCCAATGGCTTTACTGCAACAGCTTGTAGAAAACTGAATTGCAGGATTATCCAGATGGTTAATAAAACAAAACATAGGTCAAATTAGCGATTGTTTAACCCAGAAGATACCAGACACTGACTTTTTGTAATTAAGCTCTGTTGGTCCAAGTGTAAAGAGTACAGCAATACCTTTATTAGAACCAATTAATAAATCACAAAATACTGAGCAAGCTTTCAAGTCCCCCAAGATACTTCTTCAGGCTAGATGCATTCCATTTTTTTTTTAAAGTGTGTTACTGGCAAAAGAAAAGCAAAAAGTGTTCTTGGGCATGGAGGAAAAGCTCTAATTTACCGCATGTAATGTGGAGTGGAAGAAATATTCTATAGGTTTAGGGCCCAGTCCTATCCAACTTTCCAGCACAGGTGTAGCTGCAATGCATCCTCAAGGTAAGGTAACAAATGTTCCCCTACCTTGATGAGGTCTTCCTGACTACCCCCACTGCAGGATGCGGTGGACACACCGTCAGCACAACTACATCAACGCTGGAAAGTTGGATAGGATTGGGCTCTTAATTAGGTTAGTGAGTCTATGCTAAATGCAAACAAGACTTTTACCAAAGACTACTGGGAGAAAGAAACAATAGTTATGGTCTCACTTGGAAAATATAAATGCTAGCAGCTATTCAGATCTGACTTCTCTGTTCTATTTCCAGCTTTTACAATCTTTGGGGATCTTGTGCACGTTACTACTTCATACCTTTGGAAAATTATACTTAGTGGCTTCATAGAAGCGTAGGATTAAATTACAATTTATAAATCCTGGTTATAGAAAATGCTTGTCTGTTTTTTATAAAGATTGATTCCTCCCACAGCATACCGCAGAAAAGTAGGAGCTCTCATGAAGCCTTTCAGAAACCAAGTGCCAAAACATAAAGGTAAACCCCAACCCTTGAAGAAATGACTCATCAATTCTTGAACTTTGGATGCTGCACATACACTCTCTCACTCCAGCATGGAAACAAATATTTCACCTCTTTTAAAAGAAAATCCAACTAATGCATAGTGGGTAAGCCTTGCTGCAAGAGGAGAACCTTTCTGTTACTTAAAAAAAAATATAAAGATGGGTAAGTGCAACCTCCTGCTTATAGGCTATCTCAGAAAGCTAGGTGCAAGGGAGTGACAATAGGATGCAAATATCTTGTATGCTTCTTGATGCATCTGGTTGGCCATTGTGGAATACAGGAAACTGGACTAAGATGGGCCTTTGGCCTGATCTAGCTGGGCTCTTCTTATGTTCTTATATATTCTCTTCCTGCAGCAAGGCTAACTCACTGTGCATTATGTAAGGATGGGATATTGTATTGCTGGGTATAATGTTAATGTAGTGGGAGGAATAAAATGTCTTTTTTTTTCTGGAAAAGCTCTTATTCTTAGATATGGCAGGTATAAATTACAGGAACCATACAATAGCTCCAGATTGCATGTATTACTATCTCTCCATTAAGAAAACACGTTTATAGCACAATCATATACAAATCTACTTAGAGGTCATCCCCACTGAGTGAAAAAGGCTGAAATCCTAAAGAAAGCTACAAGGGAATAAGTCCCATTGAATATAGAAAGACTTCTTTGTAAACATGGTATGAATTGTAAGTCCATATAGACCTGCAGGCCTAGTCCTATCCTATTTAATACTTTAATTCAATCAAAACAGAAAATTAAATTTATCTTTTATGTATTTTGTCTTGAATAGGTCCTGAAATATAATCACATCTATTTTCAATATATGCTTTTTCTTTTATTTTGATAATTTACCTCTTTTCTTTGCAGAACCCCAGCAGCCAGAGAGCACATAAATAAGGTTACCAGATACAAATGGGGACAGAGTGCTAAAGCATTGCATAGAAGAGGGAATTTTGGCAGGTGCAGCTTTTGAAGCTCTTCCATGTTGAGCCACACACGGAAGATATAATGGTTAAAGGTATAGGTATTCTGTTTCAGTTTGTAGCTGGTAACCCTATAAATTTACATCTTGGAACTTCAGCCATATGACCCAATCCTATCTGGATCTCGCAATGCTGAACCACATGTTCCAGCAGGGCAAGGCTCTTTGCAAATGCTGGGGCACCACTGCACACTTCCAGGCCACTGCTGCAAATGGCCAGAGGTATGATGTGGACACCAGTGGTTGCCAAAGACCCCATCAGTGTTAATAAGTTTGCAGTCACTGACCTACCCATTGTGTGTGTGTGGGGCATTGTATGGCTCCAAAATGGAGCCTGGTGTGGCGTGGAGGCGTTGTGATGTGGTTCGGTGCACAGGGGCAGGGAAACAGCGGACCTCTTCCTCTGTCCCTGGGTGGCCCATTGGCTGGGTTTGCAACTGTAAGTTCATAGTGGGGAGGGGGATATTTTGAGGCATTTTGGAGTGGAGAGGGAATAAGGTGGGGACTGGGCTGCAAGGGTGGCTCTCACCAACAAATGCAGAGGCTGGATCCCCATTTTTCAGCCTGCCCCATCCCCTCTCAATGTCTTCCTGGCATAAGTCCAAGGAGACCCATAGACAGCCAGGAGGCCTACCCAAAGGCAAGTAAAGAAATTTTTTACTTATCTTTGGTTGGCTTTCTACTTCCCCCCCCAGATTCAAGGCCTAATTCTATCCAACTTTCCAGCACTCGTGGAGCTGTAATGCAGCACTGAGGTAAGGGAACAAATGTTCCCTCTGTTACTCCTCTTCCATGGCAGGATGCAGTACATACCAGCTGGAATAGCTGAATCAGCACTGGAAAATTGGATAGGATTGGGTCCCCAATGCAGTGCAGCTGTATTGTCATCAGTTGCAGGGGGTGGGGGCAGTGATGTCATTCAGGGGGAACGAACCAGAATGGGCGTTCCAGATCCTAACAGGCTCCGTGGCTGGTTCCGGGTTCCTGACAAGTGCCAATCAAAAGTGAGTTCCTGTTCCTAAATCATTTGAATGACACCACTGGGTGGGGGTAGGATTGTTAATCACCTGGCGCAAGCACAAGGTCTGCATATATAAATTAGTGTGATATCCCTCCCCTAGCAGTAGAAACGATTATATCTCAGTCTCAAATGCTGAATGGACATGGATATTTCTATTCTTAGAAATTTTAACAGATTTGGATACAACAGGAAACAAGTCTTGTACCACTACAATGAACTGCGGAGAATGTAGTTTAAATGGTAGCTGATGGGTTCCAGAATTTGGATGCATTGTTTGTCATAATGTAAGTTGATTGTTCATTTTATCAGCAAGCCACAGTAAAATAAGAGGAATAGTTTGAAAATTATTCGTTGCATGTTCTACTTTATTTGACATTCATAAGTGTTCAGTGAAGGGGGGGGAGAAATTTCAGGTTAATGATGGTTCATGTTGAGCCTTACTTCATACTGCTTTAATGGTTATTATTTATTGGGAATGATCAATCATTGAGTTCCATTTCTCCTCCTTGCCAGTACTGCTAAAATTAGAGGCCTGTGTATCACCAGCAGTGCATATTTCCAAATGAGAATCAATGTGTATGTGGCAAAATCACCCATGAACACCAGCTCTTCCCTGAGTGTTCAGGAGAACAAAGGTGTATTTGATTATTGCAGCTAATTAACACAGCTCATTCAAGACAACAAGCAAGAAAGATTCTACCTGATGTTCACTATTAGCTGTGTTCACTGAATAGGTGTGTTGTAGTGCTTCATTCTTCTCTATAATTTGATGAAATGCACTAGATCAGTAGTTCCCAAATGGGGTCGCGACCCACTTAACTAGGTTAACTGAAAGCAGGGCATTTCCCCTTAAGGGGAGTGCATGGCAGCAATTTGATCCCCAGGATTGTGCCGCCACTAGTGACAAAGGGTTGTTTTTTTTAATACTTGCCCATGGCAACACCAGCCTCCTATGGGGAGCCTGCAAATACCTCTACAGGGCTCCTCAAACCTCGCAATAAAAATACAGAAGGGACACCAGCCACAGTCATTGGAAAAGATGACATGCTGGGGTGAAGGGAGACAGTTGCTCTTCCTTGCTAAATATAATGAACTTTCTCTGGATTTAGATTTAATCTCTCTCTCTCTCTCTCTCTCACACACACACACACGCGCACACACGCACGCACACACACCACTTCCTTTAATATACTCATTTAGGAATGTGCTCTAGTTACGGAGCCCAAGTTACTAGTCAAGTCAGAAGTCAGTGACCTTGTGACTCAACTTGAGAGTCATAGCATGCACTTGTGGCTCGACTTGTAGAAATTTCGAATCCTTTTGATTCGAGTCATTTTGAGAAACAAGTCAAGTCCTTGAGCCAAAGAAACAACAAGCCTTAAGCATTCCTCCTCTCCTCAACCCCCCCAAGCCTTGCCTCCTGGACTTACCTAACCTCCTCCCACCATATCTGCTGTTGTTGTTAATCTGAAGGACAGTTTCCGGATCGCATCCAGATGATGTCTTTCACGGCGACATGGAAGCAATGGAAAAAAGTAAGCAAGCAAGCACATACACATTAAAGACAGTCAGGACTTGTGTGAGAACTCTCTTCACTCCGAGATTCAAGTTGGGTCCACGTCAGTGGCGTCTGTGACTCAACATGAGTTGCAAAAAAAACAGTGTTTTCACAACTCGAGTCCTGACAACTCGATTACCCATCCCTGCTTGATAAAGAAGAAATGGTTAAAGGGAAAATACTATTACTGTCAGACTGGAAGAATAGGTTGATTTGCTACTGATGTTGAACAAGAGCCCCAAGTAAAAATTTAATGATTAAAAAATGATGGGTTGGATTCAGAATTGCATGAATAGAATGACACTCGTGCAAGGGATCTTTCCCATACCATCTCGTGTCAGTTCCCCAAGCTCCGTCACGTGTCATTCTCAAGAATTCTTTGATCCTGACTAGTGGAGAGGAGGAGCAAGAGTTCTTCAGCATTTGCAGGTCTGGCTCTAACCCGATACAAATTAATATTCATGGCAGTTTCCAGTTTGTTGTATGTAACATATTAAAGATTTTTTTGCCAGTACACGAGAAACCAAAACCCATATTTTTTAAAACTGATCTTTTCTTCTGTCAAACTTTCTCCCATAATGTTACTAACATTTTTTAAAAGATATTTTCATTCGAGAGTTCAAAAAACCTTCCAATCATGAAAGTGTTTTGCAACTCTCCTGTTCTTTCATAAACAGTATATATATATTCTTACTTGATCTATTCAGTTTGACCTTTGAAAAATCAAGGATGAACTTTTTCCTCTTCATTGCACTCAGCTAAATGGACTGTACTCATTGAAAAAAATGCATTCTTTGTGTGCACACTGCAGCATCAATTCCCAATATCTTTAAGTCAAGATGATCTTTCATGAGAGGGCTCAGCAAAATTCCTATTTGACAGTCAGTGCCAGTAAAGTTTAACTATACTTGTCTATCTGGACTATTGATCTGACTCAGTGGCTAGCAAATAGAAATTCCTAATGCTTAAGCAGGTTTTAATCTTCCATATAGACCCCCAATGGTAAAAAAAAAATATGTAGACATTGACAGACTCATATGTGGCAGTGTTTTACTCCCTGTTTTCCCTTGATAAATATTTATAGAATGATAATGTGTTAGCACTAATCAAACACTAGGCAGATAAGCATCTACTTTAGGACAATGTTTACAGGATTCATCACTTAAGCCAATGAAAGTGGCAGCACGTGGGTAGTTCTTTTCTAGAATTGTGACAGCCTGCTCATTATGTTGTTTTTGCAGACACCAAGTGCCAAATCCTATCCAATATTCCAGCTTAAATGCACCCAGAATGCATTTCTAAAACAAGGGAACAAATATTCTCTTATCTGAAGGAGGCCTCCATAACTGCCTCCCCCATTGCCATACTCCATTGACACATACTGGCATCAGTGCTGGAAAGTTGGTCAAAACTATTATTATTATTATTATTTATTATTTATTGAATTTCTACCCCGCCTTTCTGCCCGAAGGCACTCAAGGCGGCATTACAAAATCAGAGTTAAAAACAGAATAAAATACATCATAATTTAAAAACAATAGTTAAAAAACAATATAAAATACAATATAAAAGTATAACAATCATCCCATGGATCATAAAAGTACAGAAATATAAAAGAATGCAAAGACCAGCCAGCCTGTCAGCAACTAAAAGCCTGCTGAAACAAAAAGGTCTTCAGCCCCCGCCGAAATACCGCCAAAGAGGGAGCAGTTCTTAACTCTAAGGGGAGGGTATTCCAAAGTTGGGGTGCCACCACCGAGAAGGCCCTATTCCTGGCCACCCTGAATTGCTTTTGTGGCCCTGAATTGCTTTTGTGAGTTTGCATATGCATGTCCTAGGGAAAAGTCTACAATGAATAAACCAAGGAATTAATTCTTTGGCAAACCTGGTCAAAGTTAACACATACCAGACCTTTAGTAGTTACTTCCGGGGGTCAGTAATGAGATCTACTCATTCAGACATTATTTTCTCATGATTCAGTAGTCACCCAAGTTACAAAAAACTACTGAATAAAAATAAGAGACCCCATAGTCTGAAAAGCAGTGCAGTAGTGTCAGAAACCCAAAATAGCACCAACATACTGATTGTGAACACTCCCTTGGGAGTGCTGAAATAGCAAGCAATAAAATGGGAGTACTGGTCCACATTACAGAGTAGTAGTAAGAATTTCTGAGATAGTGTGTGTGACAGGATTTTAAATGCACTATACCAGTGGCTTCCACCAAACTGTGGATTGGGACCCACCAGTGGGCCATGGGCTGATTTCAGGTGGGTCATGAAGCATCTAGAGCAACCATATTGAAAATATGAGAAGATGGGACATTGGAAAGGGGGAGGTTTGTATGGTTATTTTGCTTGTGTCAAGGTTGTAAATAGGCGTTTTTTTCCCTTTCTGATTTACTATGCTATTGGAAAATGGCTGAGAAATAATCCAGTTTATTATTGCATTCTCAGGAAAGCAGCAGGCTCTGGCATCACACTTCCAGCCGTGACATCACTTCTGGTGGGTCCCAGACATATTGTCATTCTAAAAAGTGGATCCCAGTGCTAAATAGTTTGAGAACCACTGCACTATATGAGTGATACACATTACTATATACACCATTATAATACGTATTATTACATTGAGTTTATCAATATTTCATTAGGTGATAGGAGCTATCATTAAAAATATTACATAAGCATATGCAGTTCATAGAAAATATCGCTTTCTCCTGAGACAACAGATCTTCTTAGTAATGCCGGCGACGCGCGAATTGCGCGTCGCCGTCCTTGCCCCGCCCCCGGTGAGCGCTGGAGACCGGGGGTTGGAGGGCCAGCCGGCCGGGAGGCGGGGCGAGGCTAGCTGCGCGCGCAGCAGCCTCGCCCCGGGCAGTTGCGTCCCAACCGGCAAGAGGGAAGGACGCACCCCGGAGCACTCGCGCTGGGCCTTGTGACGCCGCGCGAGCTTTTCGAGCGCCGGGTGCCCGCAGTTTGCCTTTGCAGGCCACTGCGTCCTCCCCTCCTTGCCGGCCGGAGACTGGAGTGATCGCGCGCGGCTCCGAGGCAGCGAGCCGCGTGGGTGGGTGAAGGCGGGAGCGCTGCGAGCACGTGGCGTGGCTCTGTGGGCTCTGCGGCCTTGTCGGCAGCTGGGAGAGTTGCCCGCGGGGCTTGGGGGACCCCGCGTGGGCCTCTTCTTGCGGCTGCTGGGCCACGTGGCGCGGCTTGGCAAGCCCTGCCGCTGGCTCGGCCTGTAGGCCGGAGCGAGCGCTTCCCTTGGGCTCCGCTGTAGTGAGCCCTAAGGGGAGGTGGGACGGGGCTCGCGACAGCGCGGTAGAGCGCGTGAGCCCGGGGGAAGGGTTCGCCCCTCCCTTCTTTCTGTTTGGTGCCTCGTCGGGGTTTTGGTGGGGGAGGTGAGCTGTGCGGCCCGGAGGGAGGAGGCCACAGCGGGGCTCAGCGGGCTTGCTTCTCCCCTTCTTGGGCAACGAGGGGCAGGGGTTTGAGGGGTAATCGCCCTCCCCCCCCAATACAGCATCGGCAGTGGGAGCGTTGGCAGGCCGGTGAGCAGCTGAAGCGCCTGGGTGCAGGAGCAGCAAACCTTGGTCAACGGCTGCCTGGAGTGAAGCAGACCCGGGAGGGCTGCGTGTATCCTTACTGTGCAAACAAGAAACACTGGTTGGGGGGCCCCGGGCCTTGAGGGCAGTGGGTGTACATTCTGGTTTAGCAAATCTGATACTCGCGACTGGGGTTATGGGTAAGCGAAAGCAGAAAAAAGGGGGAAAAGCTCCCAAAAGGCCGGTTCAGCCGCCTCCCAGCCCCCCCCTCGTCAGAGGATGAAGGGGACTTAACAGAGCTGAGAGCATTGCTGGTGCGGGTCGAGGCGTTAGAGAAAGAGGTGGCAGACAGGGAGGCTGGAAGGGGGGACGGGGGAGAGTCTTCTGCCGCGGGAGGGGATGCCGCCGTCCCACTTCGTAGATCCACACGCCCTGGGAGAGGCAACAAAATGTACCGGGCCCTCTCTTCCAGGATTAATTCCATGGAGAGTGGCTCTCGGGAGGATGGCGTCGGCAACAACGGTGGTCAGGCCCCCAGTGGTGTTAACCAGAAGGGCGCACAGCCTGCTCCCCCAGTCTCCGTGGCCCCGGGTGTGGCGCCCCAGGGCGCGACAGGTGAGCAGGGGGCAACGGATTTAAACCCCTGCGCCGCGGTGTGGGGTGACGGGGATGGTAATTCAGGGGCGCCACCGTCCTATCAGTCGGTGACTGATTATTGGGCACAATTTGGGTTATCCATGCCACAGATGGGGTGGGGCGGGCAAGTCCCCCAGCCTCTGACCCCTTGGGCTCCACCTCCAGGCTTTGGTCAGGCCGTGCAGGTGCAGGGGCAATTGGGCAGTCCATGGGCACAAGCGAGTCAGGGGGCGCTGGGGATGAATTCACTCCCCTCGCCGTACAGTTTATGGGGTCCTTACAGCCAACAGTTCGGGAATGTGGCCGAGCGTCCCCCCCTCTTCCTATGGGGCTATTGCTTTGCCGCTTGGGGGCCATCTGGCCCTGGCGGTGAAGGAAAAGATCTGGCGAGGTGAGTATGTGGACATGTTTAGTCTGCTGCACACCGAGCCAGAGCCCGTTCAGAGGGTGGGGGACCCGGTTAGGGACGCAGAGCAAATAAGGAAACGGAAGGTGGACCGTAATTTTACTAACTGGCTTTACGGGTACTCCATATATATGGCGGTGGTGCTGCAAATGCAGCCCGCGCGGGCCCCAGCCCTGGTAAAATACCAGGACATAATTCACAAGGCCTTCAGGGAGTATTCGGGGTCGGCGTGGTGTAATTATGACGAACACTTTCGCTTGCGCTCGAGTCACGACCCCTCCCTTGATTGGCGGGTGCCGCAGATGGAATTATGGGTCCAGATTGTGGTCCCTTCCAAGCCCGCCTGGGGGGACAGGTCAGATAGCGGCCACATCATAGCTCGTAATGTAGGCGTGTCTAGCCGTGCCGGGAGCGGCACCCCTGGCGTTCAAGGATCCAGGGCGTGCTTCGAATATAACGCTTCCGGCAGATGCTCGAGGGCGGGCTGTAACTTCGTGCATGCATGTGGAGTTTGTGGGGCGAAACATGGGGCAATTACTTGCCCTAGGGTCAACCCCAACAGAGCGGGAGGTCGCCCGGGGGGCCCAGGCGGAAAGAAGGGGGGCAACCCCCCCCTCAGGATCAGGAATGGGAAAGGGGGCCAACGCCGATTAGGCTGGCCCCTCTGGTGAGGCTGCTACGTGGTTACCCGGATAGGGAGGCGGCAGCCTTTCTGGCTGCGGGGTTTTCGGAGGGTTTTAAGATCCCGGCCCCGCCTCCGGCCTTTCCCACAATGGCACGCAACTTGCGTTCCGTTGTGGGCATGGAGGAGGTGGTGCGCAAGAAGATCGGCAAGGAGGTTGCGGCTGGCAGAGTGTTGGGTCCCTTTCGGGAACCCCCCTTTCCTAACCTGCAGGTTTCCCCTTTAGGCGTTGTCCCTAAGAAGGCCCCGGGGGAGTTTCATCTAATTCACCATCTGTCTCACCCGCGCGGGGGGTCGGTCAACGACCTTATCCCACCTCACCTGGCTTCAGTGAGATATACTTCGTTGGATGAAGCTGTGAGGCTAGTGCGCAGCTGTGGCCGGGGTGCCTTGATGGCCAAGGCGGACATCCAGTCCGCCTTTAGGCTGCTTCCTGTGCACCCGAGCAGCTTCCCCCTGCTGGGTTTTTATTTTGAAGGGGGTTATTATTTCGACCGCGCCCTTCCGATGGGCCTATCCTTATCCTGCTCGGTTTTTGAGAGGTTTTCCAGTTTCCTCGAATTCGCCCTGCGTGCCAGGACAGGATTGGGCACCACGGCCCATTATTTAGACGATTACTTGTTCATAGGGCCGCAGGGGTCAGCGGATTGCTGGAGACTTCTTAATGCCTTCCAGGATATGTGTGAGGAGCTCGGGGTCCTGTTGGCAGGGGACAAAACAGAGGGCCCTTCGCCGGTATTGACATTTTTGGGGGTAGAGCTTGACTCAGGGGCGGCTTGCAGCCGTCTGCCGGAGGACAAGCTGGCTAGGCTCAGCGCCTTGTTAAGTGACAGCTTGCGGGCGGACAAACTCACCCTGCGGGAACTTCAAGTGATAGTCGGGCACTTGAACCTTGCATGCCGGGTGGTGGCGCCTGGCAGACCATTCCTCAGGCGTTTATGTGATGCCATGGCCGGCCTCCGTAGGCCTCACCACCGCGTCAGGGTGACCCACGCCATGCGGGAGGATCTGCGAATGTGGCAGACCTTCCTTGCAGGTTTCAATGGGGTTTCCTTTTGGAGGGAGGACCGCCTTTTGGAGGCGGATCTCCAGGTGCACTCAGACGCGGCAGGGGGCCTGGGCTTCGGCCTTTATTGTCGGGGGCGGTGGTGTGCGGCTCCTTGGCCTCGGGATTGGGCGGAAGCAGGTGTAACCAGGGATTTAACTTTTTTAGAACTGTTCCCAATAGTAGTGGCCGTTCATATTTGGGCAGGGGACTTCAGGGATTCCACTGTCCGCTTCTGGTGTGATAACCAGGCAGTGGTCAGTGTGGTTAACAATCAATCTTCCAAGTCCCAGAGGGTGATGGTATTGGTTCGGGCGTTTGTCTTGCAGTGTTTAAAGATCAACACCTTGTTTGTAGCGCGACATGTCCCTGGGCTGCAGAACGGTGTCGCAGACGCTCTATCTCGTTTTCAGGTGGAGCGTTTTCGAGACCTTGCACCTGGGGCTCGGAGGGAACCCGACCCAATGCCTCAGTGGCTGTGGAGCCTTGGGCCTTGAGGGCCCAGAGAGTGATCTGGTCCGCACTTGCCCCCTCTACCAGGGCAAGCTACCAATCGAAGGTCGGGGAGTTCTGGGCCTTTCGACGGGAGGTGGGGCTGCCCGACGTTCGCCCTGTGCCAACGGAACACTTAGTGCAATTTCTGGTCCACTTGCATGATGCTGGGTTGGCGTCAAGATCGCTCGCAGTTTACACAGCGGCGATATCATACTGGGCGAAGGCGCTGGGGCTGCGGGACCCAGCAGCTGATTTTCGAATAAGGAAGCTGCTGGAGGGATTCCGGCGTATTGCCCCCGCTAAACCCGATTCAAGAAGGCCGATCACACTCCCTATATTGCGAAGTATTTGCAGCCTTTTCCCGGTCCTGTGCGGGTCCCCTTATGAGGCCGCATTGTTCCATGCCACGGCTATTATCATGTTTTTTGGGGCTTTTAGACCGGGAGAGCTATTGTGCTCTTCAAATTTTGATTTGTCTGGGCGGAGTTTGGAGTTGGGGGATGTTTTTCTAGAGGAGGGTCAAGTTAGGATTCATTTGAGGCGGTCAAAAACGGACCAGCAGGGGAGGGGGGCCTGGATTAGTTTGAGGCGCTCCACGGAGCGAGAGCTCTGCCCCGTTAGGGTCATTGGAGACTATATCCAATTTAGGGGGGAATCCGAAGGCCATTTGTTTCGCTATAGAGATGATTCCCCCCTTACCTTATCCCAGTTTCGGACCATTTTGAACAGAGCTCTGGTGATGTTGGGCTTGTCCCCCTCGGATTATGGGCTACGTTCTATGAGGATCGGGGCGGCCACCGCGGCCGCAGGCCTTGGGTTGCCGGCGGCAGCTATCCAACGCATTGGGAGGTGGCGCTCTGCTGTGTTTAAGGCCTATGTTCGGAAGTAAGGTTTGATGCTGTCGTTCTCTGCTGTTTCTGTCTTCACAGGTTTATTTGGTTCCTGTTCAGCGTCCGTGGTCATTTGCGGACATTCCATCGCGTTCTGGGCCGGGAAGAGAGCGGCCACCGGTTCTTTTGGTTCGCAGTTAGGGTTGGGCAGGTTCGCCAGCATCCGTTGGGTCACTCGCCGCGGGATGCGGTGGGGACAGCTTCTACCCACAGTTTGGGAGTTATGGCAATCGCACCCGCCCCCCCAGTTTTTAGTGGTCCACCTGGGAGAGAACGATCTGGGGAGAATACCCACCATCTCCTTGAGGTTGCAGGCCAAGGAGGATCTAGTCCGTTTGCAGAGTTGGGCACCTGGCATGATGATTCTGTGGTCCTGTATGCTGCCTCGTCGCACGTGGAGTGTGGCCAGATCCCCGATTAAGATTGACCACGCGAGGCGTAAGGTGAACGCCTATTTGAAGAAGGTGGTACTGGGTTTGGGGGGGG
>JAJKFI010000018.1:12713168-12730917 GCA_029204185.1 Lerista edwardsae | reverse complement strand
CTTTCTTTCTTTCTTTCTTTCTTTCTTTCTTTCTTTCTTTCTTTCTTAATTCACATTTTATACCACCCTTCCTCCAAGGAGCTCAGGGTGGTGTGCAGGGTTCCACCCGTTCTTTTGTCCTCACAACAACCCTGTGAGGTAGGTGAGGCTGAGAGATAGTAATAGTCATGACATGACATGACATGACATGACATGACATGAATAATAATAATAATAATAATAATAATAATAGCAGCCAGAAGAGAAATGCAGTGAATGTTTCCCCACAAGCAATGGCTGAACGTCAGTGCCCTCCCTTGCTATTGTTCCCCTGCACATAACACTGCAGTGACAGACTGCTCCTGCATCTGGAGGTTCACTGTAGCCATCATACATAATGTTACACAAGACAGATATATTGAGGCCGGGTTGTGGTTTTTTGGGGGGGGAGGGGGCATAATGTTTGATAGAATGAAGATATTGCACTCCATTTTTTTCATTAAATTCTTCATTAAACCACGATTTTCACAATTTTGGTCCCTACTAGTGATACACGCACACCCAAAGGGTAGCACCTGGGGCACCTCCCCCCATAGCCAGCTATACTACTGATAAGCCCACTGTGCTGACAAAAACACTGTAAATATTAGGAACTAGTCAGTTATCTGTATATCATGTATGCATTATGAATCTGAAATGTAACATTTATAGGATAATTTTGTTTAAAAGAAACTCAAAGAGGAAAATCCACCCAGTCATATGATGCCAGTATATTATCTATTCCCAGCTGGAGGGAAAGCAAGTGGAAGGGGAGGAACTGCAGGGGGAAAGCAGTAGAATTATCCAGCTCCTACTCCCACCAGTCACGTCTTCCCTGAAAAGGAAAAACCACTCCTCCTGCCATCACTCTGCAATGCAGAAGTGGGTGTTGTGGCTTGGAAGTGTGATGTGGCTATGTACCACCCGTTCTTGCCTAAAAACAAAGCCGTCCTGGACAAATCATGACAAACAGAAAATAAAAAGTGTCATCCTTGAAGCAAAGCTAGGAGCGAACTCTTCCATACCAAGTATCACATCATAGTTACAGCATCCAAAAAATGTTAAAGGTCAAGATATGCATACAAACTTGACCTATGCAAGCTTGCTTCCAAATAGCAGGTCCTTTTTCATTAAAAGCAGCCAATTGGAGAGTGAATTGTGCTAGGGATGCACAGGGAGGGGGAGGTCCCATTTTTCTATGTGTGTTTATTTTGACCCTATGCATTTAAGAAGTTAGAAGATTCCACGGCTTACTTACTGGATGTCTTCTGCTTAGAATCCAGTAAATGGTCAACACTGAGAATAAATTACAGTGAAATGCGAACGTGAGCTTTCGGTTTTGTGTTCAGCAAAGACCCAGCTTCCTGTATGTTCAAATACTCATTATGTGTTAAATGAAGAGACACTTCCCGCATCATCAATCAGGTTGCAAACCAAATCAATAGCTGTGCTGCTGGATTTTGTGAGGTGATTATTAATCTTTCCTTAGATGCGTTGGAAAGATTGCACCAAGCCATCAGCTGAAAAATCACTTCTGTGGCAGACATAATCGTGAGCTACTTTCTGCCAGACAAGGAACTAAGTGTAAGATAAATGTGTGTGCTTAAACCTTCCATGATTATAACACAGAACTGCAGCAGGAACATTAGATTTGTCATTTTGTTTTTCATTCATCAGTGAGGAGAGGCTACAATAGAGAGGAAAACAAGTTCTCTTGTAATATTATTTATTTATTTATTTATTTATTTATTTATTTGATTTATATCCCGGCTTTCTGCCCGAAGGCACCCAAGGTGGCTTACAACAATAAAATACAATTTAACAATTAAAAACAGTAATTTAAAAACAATATTAAAATAATTACAATTTAAACAACAAGCCCCGTGGATCATAAAATATAAAAGGAGTATAAAAAACAGCCAGCCTGTCAGCAGTTAAAAGCTTGTTGAAATAAAAAGGTCTTCAACCCCCGCCGAAATATTACCAAAGAGGGAGCAGTTCTCAATTCCAGAGTTGGGGGGCCACCCCCAAGAAGGCCCTATTCCTGGCCGCCATCCCCCTCACCTCTCCTAGTGGCGGCACAGTCAAAAGCCCTATGCCCCCCCCCCCAGATGATCTAAGAGTACGGGCAGGATTATATGGGAGGAGGCGGTACCCCGGACCCGAGCCGTAAAGGGCTTTAAAAGTCAAAACTAGCACCTTGAATCGGGCCTGGAACAGAACCAGCAGCCAGTGTAATCGCCGAAGCAACAGCTCGACAGAGTCAAACCGATGTGCCCCAGCAACCACCCAAGAAGCCGCGTTCTGTACTAGTTGTAATTTCCGGACTGTCTTCAAAGGCAACCCCACGTAGAGCGCATTGCAATAATCTAATCTGGATGTCACTAGGGCGTGGGTCACTGTGGCCAGGTCTGCTCATCTCAGGTGTGGTCACAGCTGGCGAATCAGCCGAAGCTGAGCAAAGGCTCCCCTGGCCACCGCCACCACCTGGGAATCCAGGCTCAGCTGTGGATCCAGGAGAACCCCCAAGCTGCGGACCTGCTCCTTCAGGACCATCCAATGAAACTCAATGCCACAAGATCCAGTACAGACAAGATGAAAGTACTTTTTATGAAATTCACTGCCACAAGATGTGGCAATGGTTACTAGGCTTGATGGCTTTCAAAGGGACTAGGCAAATTAACATGGAGGACACATTATTAGCTACGATTGATTTATAGCATTTTGATATTCAAAGAGAGGAGGGTGTGACCAATCCATTCAGGCAGCAGCACGAAAAGGCTATTGCTTTAATGTTTTGCTTGTGATCTTTGTTGAGGCACCTGATTGGCCATCAGGGGAAACAAACAGACTGCTGGATTCAAAAGAGGCTTGTATCTTTCCAACACCCCCGACCCCACCCAGGAGATGCCTCAGCATCCTAAAAAGGCTGCTGACTCAGCCTGATTCTGTAGCCATAATATGGGGGTACCCTTAGACTGAGTATCTCCATCTTCCCTTTGATTGGTAACCAAAGAAACTTTCATTTGAACCAGATTGTTGGAGTGCGAAGCCCACCCAACGTCCAAAAGTGGGAGATTCAGAAACCAGGTGATGCCTAAAGGACCAATCACCTGAAGCATATTCATGCCTGCTGGCTATATGAAGAGGGGATGCACCTTCACACACCCATCCAACAGCTCTCTAGCTCTTGTCACTGGATGTAGCAGGTGCCGCTTTGTAAAAGGCCTGCCACGGTATGCTGCAGGTATGGGCTGAGGCACAAAAACCTTGTGAATACTTAGGGCAAGCATAGTATCCCATTAGCTGCATCAGAGCTTGTGTTTATTTTCTGCTTCCATTTTAACCTCCAAGCCCTCCTTTGCCAACCCTTCTGTTTTCTCCTTTGATTGATCAGTGCCTAGCTTGTATCCTTTGTATTTGTTATGCATTGTTTTGATTCCGCAGCTTTTTAATAAGCTTACATTTTTACTGCTTTACCTACCCAATATCTGTTTGCTCAAGAGAAAGTACTCATTTTGCCTTCCAACCTCCCTGACAATATCTCCAGGTAGGGTTAAGAAAGACCCCTGCCTGAGATCCTGTAGAGCTGCTGCCAGTCCATGTACACAACACCTAGCTCAAACGGTCTGACTCTGCGTAAGGCATTTGTTGTCATCAGTCATGAATGAGGGTCCCTAATCTGCAGGTGGAAGCAAACATACAGCGCAGAGATCTGCAACACCTCCCTGAAACCTGGCCTTTGAGACAATTATGCCCTGAATTCCAAACAGCTTGGCACAAGCAAATTGAAGCAGCGCTTATAAGAGGACCTGTGATTTATAACAACAGCTAGAGCACGATTTGTACCAACAGGTATCTAAAGAGCAGCTTGTTAAATGAGCCCCTTTATCAAAGAGACATTTATCTCAGAGCTTCCTGCCAACCAACCTCTCCCTAAATCGCTGAAGAATTTTTTTAATATACATTTGTGCTCACAAGGTCACAACACAACAGACGCACAAATGTATAAAGAACATGTCCACTATTTATTTATTTATTTATTTATTTATAGATTTTTACCCCGCCTTTTGTGCCCGAAGGCACCCATCTGTAGTCCATGCTTTAAGAAGCAAAAACCAAAAAAGCATTGGCCTCGACATATTCTGACACTAAATACAAACTTTAGAGATGCAGCATCCAGTGGACACTACATGAAATGCGTCTGCCACAATGAATTGCTCGCTATATCAATCCACATGGAGCAGAATTCTGGCTTAATTCACAGACATGGACTGTGATTCATGGACAGCCCACCAGCATTCTGAACAAGACAACTCAAATCCAATTTAGAACGCAAATCCTAAACTGGAGTTAGGCCAGCATAAGCTAAGCCAGTAAAGTTTGACCAGCACAAGGGCCACCATAAAGCATGTTTGGACCATTCTTGGAGTCAGGGAGGATGGCTCATGTCTGTGTGCTGGCCTCTCTGACTCTGAGAGTGGTCAAAACGTACTTTATGGTGTCCCTTGTATTGGCCAAACTTTGCTGGCTTAGCTTATGCCGGCCTAACTCAGTTTAGGATTGCGCCCTTAATGGCAGCAAGTGTTTTCAAATGGCACAATAAATGCATGATGGGAGATTCATGAAAGCCTGGAGAATGGGAGCATGCAGGACTAAACCAACAGGATGACATTAGGCACAGGGCTATATAAACCCATGGCCTAGCCACTAGGCTTTCAGGTATTTTGGGCCCCCTCCAAAACTCTTCAGGAAAAGGTTCACCTCCCTAGCCCTTGTTACTGTCCCTTGTTACAACTCCTCTCCTCACATGTGTCCCTCTGTTCCTCCCCCGTCTTCTCCTGACTCCCATGCCAACGGGTAGTTTGTGCTATGGGTCTAAGCTGGCACTGCAGAGAGCCTTGGCCAGCCAGGGAGGCAGGAGGGCCACTTGCCTCCAGGAGCTGGCTTGGCAGGTGGCCAAGTGCGCAGGCACCGCTTAGCCCCTGCGCACTGAGTGCACCTGGCCCTGCGACATCCACTCAACCCGCCTCCAGAAGCGAGGCTGGGCATCCATTGGCTTGGTTCCCTGAGGCCAGGGTAGATTGCTCATAGCTATTTGCCATGAGCAACAGGGCCCAACTCAGGCCTTGTGCTCCAATATCAAGGCAGGTTAGGATACAGGTGACAGTGCTGAATTGACAGGCACTAGTCCCTGTGGGGCCCCTAGGCTTCAGCCTAGTCAGCCTAATACTGCCCTAGAAATACTAGGCACCTAGAAAATACCATGAGCTTGCTGGGTACGATCTCACCTTGAGAACCTTCTGATCTCCAGAAACAAGCCACGATCACCAGGCATGTGTGTTGCTTAGAAAACAGAACTGGCCAGTAGTGGTAGAAACTAGCAAGGCCTAAGTCCAGCAATCCCTGAGTACCTCAATAAAGGCTATATGGGAGAAGGGAAGCAGTGAGAGTGGGAAGCAAAAGCAGGTTGCTTATGCGTAACGGATGTTCTTCTAGCAGTCAACTATGCTGTCACAGAAAATCACACATATGGCTTCTGTGCTTGCACAGAGCAAGTTCTAGAGATGTCGCACTGTAAACAAGGAACTGGCATTGATCTTTCCTCCCCGTTTACTATCGGTGCATGCCTCGCAGGGGAATTGCCTTCTTCCCATGCAAGTCCTTGGCAATTGCCATGTAACAAGCCTTCCTTCTGAGAGGCACCTGCAGCAGGATAGGTGGGTGGATTTTGTGACATGCACAAATGACTACTCAAAGTTAGCCCATTACAGGTGGGCAACTTGGCTTTCTTCTTCATAATCCGTGTACAGTTCCACGTGTGGGCGTTTGGTTAGCTCACCTGGGAAGGGCGAGTGTTGTTGCCAAAAAAATGGATTGCCATGTCCTGTTCTGCTGAATGCTGTCAGCTTTTGCATACATGCCAAATGCATAATGTTAGCTGAAAGCAGGGTCAACCAAGCAGCAGTTTTGCAGAGATGGTTGAAGGAAATGCCTCTTGAAAAAGGCAAATACAGCCATTCTTCTGCTAGAGTCGTCTTTAAACTCACGGTGAAATTGACTGCTTGACAGGTTCGTATCAGAGGGTAAGTGTAGCAGACAGCAACCAAGATAATATTTGAGGGGAAACACACAGAGTATGATCTGAATAGCAAATGAAAAAGACAGTTATCTCCTCTAGACTGTTGCATCCTGTCAAAGCAGAAGGCCAATACTCTGTACACATCTCAGGCTTGCTCTGTTATCTTCCTGTTGATCAGGAATGAAAACTGGATCAAAACAGGGAGCACGCAGCTCAATGACCCATCTTGTTGACCGCTTCTTCTAGAAAAAATACTTTGAAAGTGAAAAGATGCAAGTCACGGGAAGACATAGGTTCAACAGTCTTATGCATAAGTTGGGAGAGAACAAAAGGCAGGCAATACATTAGATTTTAAAATACAAGTTTTAAAACCTCCCTAGGATCCTAAAGACCATCTGCAAAAGCAGAAGGAACAGAGGTGCAGGCATGCCCTGGTAGCTGCTGGGGTTCCATTCTGGACCCCCCTGTGTCCAGAATGGGCAGAGAATGCCTGAAACCGGGCATACTGCGGACGCCTTTTTAAAGACAGGGGAACATCAGTGGTTTTGCTGCAACAAGGTAAAAAAAGAGGCTTGTTTAATGTTCCCCTTTTAATAGGTGTCCCAGTATCCGTGGATAACTGAAACCATGAATACCAGGGCACGCCTGTACTCATTTCTTGATTTTTAAGGCATTTGAATGGAGGTTTACAAATCTGTTTCCATATTGATCTCTCAGAATAATGCGATGAACCGGGGCCCGAGGTGAGGGTGGATGTCATGCGATTTTCAACCAGGTGCTGTGGCACATTGGTGTGTTGCAAACTGTTATTTGTAGAGCCTTTATAGGGTGTGTGTGAGACACCCCGCCTCTCCCCATGTGATGAAATGTACCTTAATTGTCCAAAAATGGATGGTGCTTGACCATTTTAGCACCTTGTCCGTGTGCCGTGAGATGAAAAAGATTGAAAATGGCTGCTCTAGGAGCCCAATCCTGTTCTTCGGTCCAACTGATACAGCAGAACCAAAATGGCTACCGCTGCATCCTGCCCAGAGTGGAGGAAGTTGCAGATGTCTCCTCTGCACAAGGGAACAAAAGTGCTACTAGAGCACTTCTACTCATTGTTGGGGCGCACACAAATGGTATCACGTGCTAGAAGGTTGGTATAAGTCCCTCAGGTACCAAACAGCAGAGTAGTTCAAGCTCACTTGCTCTACGTGGGACAGAGTCCCCTTTGTTCTAGGCTGTACACAGAGGCAAGGTCCACAAGGTGTTTGAAGTTTCAGGCTACTTTATAGCTTTAGGGATTCCACTAGGGAATCAAAGGACACAACAAAGGTAGGTTCAAGCAGTACACACAGGTAGGGTGGAATACAGATGAAACCAGTAGTGCAATACTGGGTAGCAAGTTTCACCTGTCGGTATAGTCCAGATGGCAACCAGATACAAAGTCCTCTGTTCCTTGCACAGAAGTCTTCTACTGGATAGGTCCCTCCTGGCTCACAGTCCACGTGTTCTTCAGTCTGTCCGAGGTCCAGCTTTCCACAGCTTTGGTTCCACAAACAGATGGATGTATAGAAGAACACCCACAACGAGCAATTGACTCGAAGCAGATAATAATACAGCAACAAGAGCAGAGAGCAGAAGTACAGAAGTACAGCAGCCCACAGAATCACTATACCACGCCACACGCCACCACACAGGGCTGAGCTTCACTCATGGCTATAAGCCACTCCTGCCTTGATTGCTAACAGCTGGTGTGAAAGACACCTGCTGCTGCTCAGGGAGTGTCATCTCCCTTAAAGCAATAAAATTACTTTCTTGCTGCTTACTGCAGCCTGATACTCATCACTGAGAACACAATCCTAACCTGGAGTTAGGCCGACACAAGTTAGGCCAGCAAAGTTTGGCCGGCACCAGGGCCAGCGTAAAGTGCGTTTGGACCACTATCAGGGAAGATGGGGCACATCTTTGTGCTGGCCTCTCTGACTCCAAGAGTGGTCCAAACATACTTTACGGTGGCCCTTGTGCCAGCCAAACTTTGCCGGCCCAATCCAGGTTAGGATTGCGCTCTTGATGCCAGTGGAAGAGCCGCTGGAAAGACAGCCAATAGGGCTGGAAAAATGGTTATACCTGACTTGTTTGGCAAGTTTCTGGCAATGTGATCAATTGCCCATGAGAAATCAAACATCAGGCATGGCTTTCACAGCATTGGGCCCCCCCAAAAGTCACATTTTTTTTGAATAGGGTGAATTATACCATAAGCACATTAGAAAAGCTAGAGGAAACACAGAGATGAAACAAAAAAAGGGCTGCCTCTATACTGTGCCACACAGAACTAGGAGAAGAAAAAGCAAAGGCCCAATATCAAAAAGATTTAAAAAAAAACCATCAAGGAGCTTTCTAAGAAGTCATCCCCATTGAGTAAGTCTTCTGTGCTGCTCCTGTCCCTGAATCCAGAACAGACTGACTGGAAAAGTGTTCCACAATGCCCTCTGGAGCAATGCAGCGATCGTAAAAAAAAAAAAAAAAAAATCCACTTGAAGAAATTGAGCATGAATGTCAGTTTCTTGGTTAGAGCTCTAGAATGTTCTTGGAGTGAGCTCTGTGCAGGTGCATAAATACATGGAACTCCAGAGGTAAATGGACCCCCTATATTGGCAGAGAATGTGGCAGAGATGTGGGGAAGCCATCTACCAAATGGACATTGCTGTTTAAACCCCTCTCCCACCACAGCCTCCCTGCCACACCAGACGTTGGTCTTCTGTAAGGCATGATCACCACGTAGAACCACTATTTCTCACAGGAAACACCTTTGTTAATAAAATGTTCATGGAGATTACCAGAAGACAGACAAAAATGTTCAGTGATGCTGGAAGCCTGCCTCCTCCTTCATGTGCCTTAATTCTAGTTGCTTTTTATGTTGATACTAGCTTTGAAAATTGTGGCTTAGCTTCCATTAATTAATTTGAGAGAAACAAAAGCCGATATGGCAATCTTTTATTGAGCTAAATAGGTTAGTGGCAAAATACAGTTTTCAATTTCAATACACATTCATCATACATTTGAATGGGGCCAATGTCATATCATCGTATCGCCAAGGTGTGTATTGACATAACCATTTCCCTGTCACAATATGTAGAACACTTAAGTCTACTACAGAACAGACTCAAGTCTCTGAGCAGTGTTTTTATGTAACTGTTTTAACAGTCCAAAAACTTGCTTTCAGTGAGATCAGCTGCTGGCAAATTGCACTGCAGAACCAGCAGCATGGCAGGAGTCTTGCTGCCAAGTGTGCAGATTTACTGGCTACGCAGGAACAGAAAAACAGCCTTCTAGGAGGTATGTAGCACATGTTCCATTCATTGTTTACATCTGCAGCTTGTACAGCATTGCTGACACTTTGTGACTGGTCTCCTTGACTTGATGTGCCTCTTCACAATCCTGCTCAGAGGAGCATTTCAATGTGTCATGTACAAGCTAATGAAGCTCTTCCAGAAGAGGGAGAAAAAGGTTGAGTTTCCTAGGGTTTCTACCATTATGTATGTCCTCCCAATAACAACACTACATCTTTTCTGGCTCTCTAATCTGAACAGTGGTCCTGAATCACACTGCAGGTAGACACACACTGCAGGTTGGACTGATCAATAGAGTCCCTTCTGGTTACCCAAGTGACTGGACAGCTATAGTAGCATAAGCAACAAGGGGCAACTGCCCCATGTGGCTCTTCCCCATGCCAGCAGCAGTACCTCTCCTGGGGCAACAATAACATGGAAATGAACCATGTTCTTGATTTCTTTCATATAGCCCATGACTTCCTACATAGTACAGGGAGAGGTTATGCTGCACCCCACAATGTTCTAATAATGCAAGAGGAGACCCTGTTCAGCATGGAAGCGTTACAAGTATATTTTTTTTCAGTCAGTTTATCGCATGTGAACTGACCCATGGGGAATATTTATGATCTAATACTGTGGCAAAGATAACACTTTTTCAGCAGAAGCACAACCAAAGGCTTAACCACCTGCAAACAGAACACAGAATTATCTTACAAATAAATATTATAAAAGCCCCAAGAACTGATTTTCCTGAGTCTATAACACAAGAGCAAACTGTTGAGTTAAGCTGAACCATTAGAAAGTTTAACATGGAATTTGAATACAGGCGTGAGAGGGGAAATCAACACTTACTTATGCTCCATCTGATATAATCTTTCTTATTTCTGAGGTTATTTGCTGTTACATAAATCCAATGAAAGAAGAGTATCCTTGAAATACACAGGTGCATATATTCCCAGTCAATGGGACATACCAGTGCAAACATTTGTCTTACCTTAATTGTTATGGCTACAAACAAATAGAACTGCTGCACTCAACCCAGTTATAATATTCCTGCAAGGAGATAATTATGGGTATGAGATCTTTGCAGCATTTCATTAGCACTTGACTAAGGGTATGTTTAAGTACAAAACCATTCTGTTTAAAAATAACTTATCAAGTCAGGAACAAGTGATACTTTATATATAATCATCTCATTAATGAGAGTTCTAAAAAGCCAACTAGGAGGTTCTTTCAGCAGAAGCAAAATAACATTTGTTCACATGAACCTGTGTGAACATGATGTGTTCACATGAAAAGTCACCATGTTTTAGGCACTTGAGGTGGATTTCCTGTGGTGACAAACAGTCAGAGATCTGCTTAATTACCCACAGTTTGGTTATAGGTTTGCAATGGTGTGAAGAAAACCACCTAATCCATGTGGCAAGACATTGCACACGAATGACTTGTATGGGCTTGATGGTCAACCACACAACTTCAGGTGGCATCCATGTGGCAGCTCTTTCTTGTGCACCAGCCCTGGATCATTTCCTTTTCAGTTAATTTGCTTCTTACTCCAAGACAGAACCACAACCTTCCCCTACCCCTGCTTATATTCACATACACTTATTCCGGATCATATCCAAGAATAGGTCCCAGCCATTTTTCCACCTCTGCAACCGACATGTTTTTCCTTAAGGCATAATCTTCAACCTGGAGAATGAACAAGAGGATGGCTAATTTATATTTTAGTTGACAAAATACAAACAAACAAACCCCACACACACCTCCACTTCTCAGAGTGCTCAAATGTCTGGAAAAAAGAAATTTCACCAACCATGCCCAGTGAGAATAGTTCTCATATCTGACAAAGCAACTGTATGAGTCCTTACCTGATCCTTCAGTATTTTTCCGACAGCAAAATATTTGGATTCAGGATTGGAAAAATAGAAACCAGATACTGCAGAAGCAGGCATCATAGCTAGGGATTCAGTTAGCTGAATACCTGAGTGAGTCAAACAAACAAACCATTTGTGACTGATTTCCTAGGATCTTGTGATGTTTTCATATTTTAGCTGACAACTTGAGAGGTCCAGTAAGACAGCCAATTCTCGTATCCATTACACAACCATTTTACTCCCATGAGGTACTTACCCTGAAGAACCGAAGGAATGGGAAGACACCATGAAACCTAATACAGAACCTGCTCCCGTCCTGTATCCCACACCCAACCAGAAACTGTGCAATGTAAACAATGGGGTGCGCTTCAAAAGTACACCGTAACATAATATGTCATCTTACAGCCCTCTTGTACAACACTGTTTGGCTCCATTTTGCCTCCTACAAAACAAGCAGTACCTTGAGAGTTATGCTCAGGATCTATGATTGTAACAAATTCATTGCCACCAACTTAGCCTTGTTTACGAAGGATCTTATAATGGTTAGCCTAATCTCACTAGGCTGGATGATTCTTCAACAAAGCAATCCTTTATTTCACATCAATGGTTTCCATAGCAAATGTGTTTACAATTATAACTACTACATTAAATAGACGTGCAACTCTAAAAGAAATTCAATATTTAACTCACTTTAAGGGAATAGCAGAATTACTGTTAAATGGGTGTGATTTCTCTCCTATTAAAAATTCAGAGTTTCACCTGAATCCATAAAGGTAAAAGGATGAAAAGGGGGAGGGGACAGAATATTTTCTTTTCCCAATTATTAAACTCCTAAACTTGCCACAAGGAAAACTTGCAATGTTCATTTTTATCAAAAGCCTTAAACACTTCCTAGCCAAATGTTCAGCTAATGTACCTGTTTTTCCCTCAATATTTGCAAGTTTCCACATTGTGACTTTTTCAGTATGGTCAGGTTGGCATGGATACCCTGGAGCTGGGCGGATCCCCTCATATTTGATCCGACGCAAGTCTGAAAATTCCAGCTGTTCATTTTCACAGTAAGCCCAGAATTCTTTCCGGACCCTTTCATGAAGTTCCTCTGCAAATGCCTTGAGGCAAAGAAGAAGCAAGCTGTCATCTTCCCCAACATGTATTTTTTTTATAATTTTATAAAACGACTTCAGTACAGGTTAAGTTCCAGAAGTCTGAAACATTTATAAACATAATTATGAAGAAATTTCTGTAGTGGATTAAAAACATGAATAGAAATATTCATTTCTATAAGCACATGATTATCTATAAAATAGATAATTCACTCCCTAGTGAACGTACACTTTGTGATAACACTGACTTTTTTTGTTGTGTAATATGCAAAAATAGGCCTTAGATGGGGGGGGCTACATTTGTATTAGTTGCATTTTGCAACTTTCACTTTACATTTTACTACATTACAATTTGCATTTGTACTAATTGGAGAGGAACATGAATACAATTCTATTCAGTACAGGCGTCCCTCCATATGCATGGGAAATAGGTTCCTGCTGCTACCACGGATACCTGAAGCAGTGGAGAGCAGTGAACCCTACGCAAATCCTTCCATCATGCTCATGAATCACCTCTCTTTGTTTGCAAATGATTTACAGAAGGCAGCTTTTTCTTCCTTTCACTTTGGAACAGGAAGCAAACAGCAAGGACCTAGATCTGAGCTTTTGAAACTAGGGTGTCACAATGCCCCAGCCAGGAAAGCCCTGCTTCTGTCCCTTTAAGAGGCAAGGAGGGGGAATCCCCCTTCTTCCCTTTCAGCGGCGCGATCCTGGGGATCGCATTGCGGCCGTCCCCAAATTCCTAAGGAGTTTAAGTACAACTAACTTAGACTAATAGCTGCTTGGAACGCTACAGGAGGTGACAGTGAGAACGCCAATAGGAAGTGAACAGCAGAGGACTCCCTGCATTCTCACTATTGCCTCCTGTCACGTTCCTCCAGCAGCTATGAATCTACTGTAGATTCTTGCAGTTTGCTTCCTGTTCCAAAGCAAAATGAAGAAAAGGCTGCCTTTTCAGAAAAGGATTTCTGAACGAAACAATTATACAGATTGATTATATTGAGAAGGAATTTCACAAAATATGCCCCCTTTCAGTCCACTCACATTCTTGATTGTGTGGTAATTCTAGAAGAGCCTTGCTGGATAAGGCTAAAGTTCCCACCCCCCGGTCCCGCTTCTTGTATCTTACAGTGGCCCATGAGATGAATTTATTCAGGTTTTATGCAAATTAATGGCAGATAAGACAGGTCTATATAAGGCAAGTAGCCATAATACTAAGAATGAAGAATCTCATGTTTCGGTGCAGTATACTTTGAATATTAGATTGCTCGGGACAAGACATAGGATTTCCATCACCTTTATGTCCTACTTTTGAATGTCCGAGGGATATTGGACGGGCCACTGGGAGAGAGGAGACTGGATTAGATGGACCTCTGATCCGATCCATTGTGGCATTGTGGCAGTTTTTTATTCTTCAAGCTTTCCAACAGCATGAACACAGTTTAGATTTGAACATTACTAGGAACTTAATTTTAGATTGGAAACAAACCAGATGTTGCTTGCAATATTTGGCTTCTCCCCTGAACCCCATTCTTCAGTTAATTCAAGAAGAACCCCAAATTGCACATTACCTATAAATGATAGAGTTATTACCTCTGCTAAGCGGTCTCCCAGTGCTTTTACCATTATGATATTGTAGTCATCGTACTGTTTCTCATACTCTTTGCACAGCTCATCTACCCCAAACACCGCCACGGCAAACAAACCCAAATAGTCAGAAATGCCAGACTCCAGAGGAGGTACAAAATCAGACAGGCAGTAGTACGGATCTGCAGAAGCAGAGTCTTTCTCAGCCTACAAAACAAGTGGATCACTGCATTAAACAAACAAACGTAAAACAGGCAATTCTGCAGATATAAGATACTGGAGTTTTTCTTCTAGTGGAATAGGTTTGATTACATTTCTAAACATTGTTAATTTTTCACATGTATGTATTGTACCTTCTTCTTAGGAGCTTAGGGCAGTGTTCCTGGTTCCTCCTCCTCCTTTAATTGTAAGAGCAACAGGTCAACACAGTAAAATAGCCACACTTTGGCTATCCACTCTGGGCTCTGTGTTCTGCACAAACAGCAGTTTCCAGAGAGTCTTCAAGGGCAGCCCCAGGTTAAACATATTACTGTCACCAGGGCATGGACCACTGTGGTTAGTTAGGTCCAAATGACTCAACAACAGTTGCACCAGTCTTAGCTGGACAAAGGTCCCCTCAGCCACTGCCACCACCTAGTGATCTAGGAGGAGCAGAGTCTAGGAGAACCCCTCCCCCCCCAAGCTACCTCATTGGTTGCCTCAATGAAGTAAATTTAAGATGCCAGTTTTCTATATTGCTTAAATTCCATTCCTTTTCTTTTCAAATGAAACCTATGGACATTTAGTGTTGCCATACGTGGCTTCCCACACTACTTCTTTAGTTCACTAGGAGTGCTCTCACCAGCCAATCGTACAAGAATAGTTTACAAATGAGTCTCCTCACAGACGTGAATGCATCAAGACATCCAGATAAAGCTCAATATACTAATGTCTTACTTTCTAGGAGAATAATACCTTCGAGGTTTATCATTGCAGGAATGAACAAAAAACATACACTGGAATCAATCCAAATATCCTACTTTCAGTAGCTGCCAAAAGCGGTTTTGTTTTTATTTTATGATTTTTTTTAAAAAAAAAGCTTATATACCATTGAAAAATTTAGATGCTATTCTTTAACAATCAAATACCAGTAACCAAAGGGCACCACAATCCAAACCCTGGCTGGAATACGCAAGCCGACATGCCTGCCTATATTCAGCCTGGGGCTCTGAGCTGCTGCCACGCTACCTGGGGAAAGGGGAAAATATTCCCCTTCCCCCCGGGTAGCACACTGAGGCCCCAATGCAGCTACTTGGAACTATGCTGCTGAAAACTCCGAGCACCCGAATCAGAGCCACCTGGGCTGGGGTCAGAGATTAGAATCTGGCCCAAGTCTCGTCTAGGCTTCTGTCTCCGGGCCCGCCCGCGTGGGCGGGCCCACAGATGGGCCCGCCTGCTCTCTGCCCTCCATCTGTCCTGTTCCACCTTTCCCCCCGCCACATAACGCCTCCAGCTGTCCTTCCCAAGACCCTGTACTGGCCTTCCAAGGCTGGTCTTACCTTTTTGGCGCAGGCCAGGTCCAGGCGCAGGGAGGCCGGCACAGGCTACTTAACCAGTAAAATGGTGCAAACATGGTTTACAGTGCATTTGCAACTTCTGGAGGCTGGCACAAGCAACTTGTGCCAGCCTAGAGCACCCTTTGGACTGTGCTCTTAGTAAAACAATAAAATAGCAAAATCAACAGAATTCTTTGCACGCAATATAAAATTTACAGCTGTTAAGAGCTGCATTTGTTGGTGAACTTCTGCACTATTACAGATTTATCAGCCAGAAAACACAATTTTTTAAAACACAGGGTGAATCATAATGGCCTCTGGGATTTTGGTGAGCCATAACACCATAACGGCAAGGGATATGGAAACACGGTGCATAGTGATGGAGAAAGTCTTCAAGTTTTATATGGACGTGCACTGGGGAATCGACATGTCCTTGGCTGGTATGGGGAGTTTTCATCAGTCAGGATGGCGACAGGTGCAGGAAGACTTACTGTGTTTTGGCGTATGTGAAAAACAAGTCCATTATCGCAGTTCAACAGCAGTTTCATGCTTAATTTCATCTGGGACTACGTTAAGGACAAGATGTTTGTGCTGCCCCTGCCCTAAGATTTAATGGAACTGAAACAACACATTACCAGGGCTATCACTCAGGTGGACCAGGCAACGCTGATGCAATTATGGGCCGAGCTGGATTACAGTATAAACATTTGTCGTGTCTTGAAGGGAGGACACATCCAGCATTTGTAAGGACTGTAAAAATTTTTTGAACGTTTCTCTTATATTACCTATGTTATCCTATCCCTTTCCATAAAATCCCAGAGACCATTATCACTCACCCTGTATATAAGCACAATAAGGCCTTCTAAGTACAAAGCAATAGTTGTATTTGGTACAAGTGTTATGTTTTTGATGAAACAATAAAAGGTGTGGAGGATAATTAAGATATAATTTTAGATTGCAATAGTGTTAACAACATAAGACATGTTTCATGTCATTATTTTTCACCCTACCTGTTGCCTTAAGCCACAGAATTTAGCTATTGGTTCTGAGGACTCCAATTCTTCTTCTGTGGCATATAAATATATATCATCTTTAACACTCCGAGCTGGCCAAAATCCAACCAAACCCTTGGCTTTTAATTTCTTTTGTACAATCAAAGTTTTCAACAAGCTCTGAGCTTCATCATAAACTTTTTTGGCTTCTTCTCCTAGCAAAGGAGGAAAACAAATTTTTAACAGCCTATCAGAAATTAAGGTACAATTTCGTATAAAAGTTTTTCATAACTGTACTGCTGTATCTTTCAACCTTTCAGAGGTGTAGCTAAAGAAGTATATGGGGTACAATAGCAACAAGTTTTAGAGGGACAACAAGTTTTAGAGGGACAACAAGCTGAGCTTGATACTAGTGGCCCAAATGGTGAAAACCTTGATATGCATGACTAATACCATCATGTTATATACCATTTGATGCAGAATTTAATGTAGAATGCATTAAATTCTATCAAACATTATGGCCAAAAATCCCCCCAAAGAAAAAGGAAATTTAACTGTGATGTCAATTCCTGTTATGATGTAACTTCAGGGGCATCATTTTACCCTCTGTACCAGGCTACACCTTCATTAGCTACACGAGTGCAATCTTTCTTTTTAGGATCCTTAACAGATATAGACAAGCATCAACACGTTCTTAATTATGAGGTTGTGTTTGGGATACGATGCTGCCATGGCAGTTCAGGTGTGCTTTTGCTATCCTGTCCTGACCAGGATGTGCCTTCCCTTGATGAGAAGCTTGAACATTCCAGTAAGTTGATGTTATGCTAGAATTCATCCATTGCCCATTTGTGATTTGTCTGAGCAAAAGGCACCCAAGCCTGACATACTTATGTCTGTAGTCCTCCTCCACAAATGCAGAAGGCAATCCTTGAGATAGCATATATAGCCCAAGGTAAGTACAAGGTGTGGTGCACTAGTCATTATTAATTCTTTGCTTCGGTCTGCCAAGGGACAGTTCCAACAATTCTTACCGCTCTTTCTATTGTAATCAACAGATTAGCAAGTTTTGACAAGGCTGATAACTCTCTCAAATGAACATTACTTCCATGCATATTATTAGTACCACTTTTTGGAGATATCTACACAAACTCAAGGATACTAAGTGATACTTTAAATACCTTTTGGATTATTTATTTATTTATTTATTTAAAAGATTTTTACCCCGCCTTTATGCCCAA
>JAJKFI010000018.1:12661129-12708168 GCA_029204185.1 Lerista edwardsae | reverse complement strand
CCCAGGCGAAGAGCCACGGGCAAAGAGCCCTTTGGCTCTTGCCCTTCGGCTCGCGCCTCTGGCAAGCCAAAGGCTCAAGACGCTCCACACCCGCCTGGGGAGAAAAGCCAAATGGTGCCGCGAGCTGCAAGCCCAGCACAGGTGTTCCAATCAAGGCCTCTTGATTGACAAAAGATATTACCACACTCACCCACTGCTTTATCGTTGAAGATTTTAGGAAATCCCCGGTTGGGGTATTTGCCTCTAAGCTGCCAGACATCAAAAAAAGGCTTCCAGTCAATATATTCCACCAGCTTCTGAAAATCATAATCTTCGAAGACTTTAGTGCCAAGGAACTGTGGTCTAACTGTAAAAAGATAACACACACACACACATACACATTTTGCCATTCAGAACACACTGAGCAAAGTGCATCCATGCTATTCGATTATGCCCTTATTGCCTTTTTGTGCCCTACTGTACAATAGGCTTTTTAAAGAACTACTACAGTAGTACTACTTTCTAAAAGACTACTACTATAGAACTACTACTGTCCGAGTTAAACTATTGTTGTTTTGTTATAAGAAGCCTGGATGTGTGGAATACCTCACAAGTCCTCGTTGCAGCATACTCACAGGTTGGTTGCACATTTGCCTCCATTGCCGCTCTTTCTCTTTTTTATCTTATCAGTTAAAAATTATACTGGACAACAGAGCAAGCTGTGCTAAGTGCACCACTATCAACTGGTTTTTAAGGCAGCTCCTGTACATCGTGTATTCTTTCTGACTGATGTGGGGTCAAGGAAAATTTGACTGTAGGTTACGGCAGAAAACAAGAACTATAATATATTGACAGCCCAATCCTATAACTGCACTGGAGCAGGCAAGTTGGCTGGCCTGCGCTGTATCCAAAGCAGTATAGGAGGCAGTGGAGCTCCCCGGGGTAATTTCCCCCTTACCCTAGTGTAAGCCCCAGCCAGCCCTATGGGGCTGCTTGGATCTGCGCCAGCAAAATCCGAGCACCCAGATTGGGCTCACATGGCCCAGGGATGGGAGTTAGGTTTTGGCCCAATGCCAGATCCATGCTCCACCCCCTCCCCAATCTTGCTTGCCCACTGTCCACCCTACCTGTGCACAGTTCCACCCGCCTTCTGCTTGCCTCCCGCCCAGTGATGTCATCTGTCAGCGCCAACAACCGGAACGTACGATTGAGTGGCAGCTCCCCACTCCCGTGCAGAGCCCGGCCACGCCTCCCTGCGCCCGGAATAGCTCCATATTGGAGCAAATCAAGCGCAGGGGAGGGCGGGTGGGCCAAAAAGCGCGTGGCATCTGCTGCTCAATGGCGCCCCGTCGCAGCCCGTCCTCGGAACAAGTGGTACGGCGTTCCGGACTGTCTGCCCAGATGACATCGCTGCTCCCGCCCTTATAATATCTCTGTGCTGGCCGAGTTTGGCCAGTGTGGAAGCAACTTACCTGGGTAGCTGTACAGCTTGCTGGCCCAATGAGTCTTGTGCTGCTGCAGGTGTGCCTTACAGCATGTTTGCTAGAGACCAGGGCTGACACAAGCGACATGCATTGGGCCAAAGGCGCAACAGGATTGCGCCCTATATTATATTATAGAAATTGCATACAATTCGTTCTAAACCTTATTTTTATAGGACAACCTACTTCAGTTTCTAAGGAGATAGGTTGTAAATAATTATCTTTTGTTGATCTTTGTTTCTACACCAGACACTGAAAAGGCATTTAGTCAGCAAAGTCATATGTGCTATAAAAAAGGTAAAGGTTTCCCCACAACCAAATGGTCTAGTCGTGACCGACTGTAGGGGGTGGTGCTCATCTCCGTTTCTAAGCTAAAGAGCCGGCGTTTGTTCGAGGACAAGCTTCCATGGTCATGTGGCCGGCATGACTCTACGCCGTAGGTAATGGGAACGCCATTACCTTCCCACTGAAGTGGTACCTATTTATCTACTCACATTTTTACATGTTTTTGAACTGCAAGGTTGGCAGGAGCTGGGACAAGCAACTGGAGCTCACTCCGTTGAGTGGTCTTGAACTGCCAACCTTCCGGTCAACAAGCTCAACAGCTTAGCAGTTTAACCCGCTGCACCACCACGTACCATCATATGTGCTATACCAGGAGCCTAAATCAGATTCTGTCCCTACATTAGTTTCACAGTCAATTTTCCTATATTTATACATTCAGCGGTTTTATTAGGGGTCTTCAGTCTGGAGTTAACAGAAGTTGTGCTCCTGAATTCTACAGTGTCTTCTGTGAAGAAGGCAGAGAGCACTTTTGACTTCCAAACCAAGACTTCTGCTTTTTGCTGTAGGTCTTCTATAGCAATGTAAGACATAAACCTACCTGCCTAGGGCAAGTAGATGGAGATGGAACCCTTTTGTAATTTTTATTTCTTTGGCTACAACTCTACATTTAGGGTATTTCTTAATAAGTCTTACCTTTTGGTTAAGTAAAATTCTGATGAGGGAGATTTGATTTACTCTGATCTCACTGTACATTAATGCCTTTGTCCTCTTAACCAAGTGAATGAGAAAGTGTGCGCTACCCATTTGCTGGCAAAGTTTCATTCAGTTTCGTCATTGCATCTCTGTTGGCCATCCATTCCCCATAATACATAAGAGTCCTGCTGCTCTTTATACTCAGTAGGTACTGAAAACTACTCATTTGTGTAAATTTAGTCCCAGAAGCAAAGTTAGAGTAACTAAACACACATCTAATCTGATTTATCTAGTGACGTCCTAAATAAGAACTCTTTATTACTCCAGGGACCCCACATAGATTGTATCTATGAATACGAGATGGCCATTATTCAAGAACTACTTTTAACACAAAATGGTAAAGTTAGACAACTAGAAGAAAAACCACATGATAAAAGTTGATTTTCAAATATTTGTGTTTCTGCTAACAAGAGCAATACATCTGTGAACTGATGAAGCACAAAGCAGTTAAATAAAAAAGAAGCACACTCACCTGGTTTAGACTTTGTAAGCCAGTTATAACAAAAGCCCCTTTTCCTTGCCTGCTCCAGCAACAAATATTTCCTTTCCTGTGTAGAAATAAGACTGGGTTGAGATCAGTTCTGAACTTGCAGCTTTATTGATTTATTTGATAGTACAAAACACAAAAGATCTCTTATCTCTATTTACCTTGAGAGAGTCATAGTGGTCTTGTCTAATATCTTCATATTCTTCTAGTATTTCTTCAAAGAAGTCTTCCTTAAGATTTTCATCTAAAAGCTGAGCGCACTGAAATGAACATGGCATGTATATTAAATCTGAGGTTGATGAAAACAACTCAGCTTCTGTCCAATTTCTGTCTGCTAAGCACTTTCATTCTTGTAACAAGAATGGTTGGGTGCCATGACCCCAACCTTTTTTAAAAAAGACATTGTACTGATAAGAAAAAAAATTACATTTTTTTTTAAATATAAAATGTTTCCCAATATGGTGCCTATTCATCTTGTCACACGAGGATTATTTCATACAAAGAGCTTTCATCTGAAGGTGTAATAGATATCACATCCAAACTTACCACTTCAAAAATAAACATGTGAATGAGCTCTGAAAGCAAGATTGAAATGAGGAACAAAAGGCGGGGAGTGGGACAGATTTTACATTAAGCTTTCTACTGTAAACTAAATTCACAGAGCAACCCTACACATATCTACTCAGATTTAAGACTCTAGAGTTCAATGGGAGTTACTCTTATCTCAGGTATGTACAGGATTGCAACCTCAAGCTCTCAGAATTGCAGAAGAAATACAGGTAGATTCTTGTTTCATTTTCTATATTTAAATACTGTGTATAGCCAAATACATTCTCATTGACATTTCGAAGGTTTGAAAATTCCCATTAGGTAGTAGGAAGGATAATTACTATTTCCCACCATGTAACTGGTAAAGGGTTTAAACGCAGTGGAAGCCATTTTAAATCCTAGTGATATGTTTACAAGACCTGTCTTTCTCATCTGGAACTAAAACGTCTCTGCACAACATAGTCATGAATTTAATAGAAAGCTATCTGAAAATGTAAGAACAGAAGTGTAAGCCTAGCAAGGCATGCTGAATATATTTACAATCACAGGCAAGCCACTTCTGAGATTTCTATTATTCATTAAGCAAGCTGTTCTAGTCAGATTTAATTAAGCCCATGGCTGCCTTAAGCATCCAAAAGCATCACTCTATGCAGAAATCTGTAGTGCGATATACAGAAGCCTTTACAAACTCAGATAATTTTCATAATATTTTACATTTCCTTAGATAAATTGAGACATTTTGTAGTACATTTAGACGGGCAAAAATCATTCAGAAGGTTTTTTTCCCCTCTCCAAACTATTAGTAAAGAGGATTAGCAGGCAGTATAGCTTTGAGTATGTAGGAAAATTTCATTTGTCACACATCACTGATTGAATTATGGGAAAGCAGTTCTCCAGGTGAATGTGGTTGCAGCAAATAAGAACAAGATAGAGTGGAAACAAATGGTTTCATTCTTTTCCTTGTTACCACCACACTCCTCAATGCAAGTTCAGTAAAAGCGTAATAATAAACTGCTATTCAGCAAGATCTGTTACGTTTCTCTCTTTCTTCTCAAAACCACTGCTATGAGAGGCAATTACCATGCTTCTGTTATAACAGAAAATGGTAGTGTGACTAAGAACTACAGTTTGTATTGTGCTCTCTAAAAATATTACTACCATAATATGACTTTTTAAATGCTCAAAGTTCTTTATAATGTGCTATCCAAGAACACAACCTCAGTTCATTATTATTTCCATCTCGCAGAGAGCAAACAGAGGCTTCGGGGTGGCCAACTTGTGGCTCTACCCACATCAAGTACCCGATCAGTCAGACCCGTGTTTTTCTAGCAGAAATGGGATGGGCAGGAACAGGTGCAGGAGGTGGATGGATCAGGTCCAAGAGGCGGGCAGGATCAGTGGTGGGTCACCAGTTTCAAACTGCATTTATTCAATTATTTATTTTATTTATTGGGGGTTGCAGTATGAAAAAGTTTGAAAACCCTTAGCAACGGCTGTTGCAAACACTATTGTGGCATGTTGAGGTGGGAGGTATGAGGGAGGTGCAGGCGGATACTAGCACACGTGGGCACTGGGTCTCTGTGCCAGCAGGACTAGGGAGAGGAAATGGAACAGTAAGTTAATTGCTCTTCAGTGGGGAGGCATTTCTAGACGGGGGAGGGAAGGGGGAAGGGGGTCCAAATAGGAGGGCCAGAGGCCCTCGGAGCCAGACAAGGGAACCGAAGCGCCCTTACCACAAGGAGACCTCTGGCTGCTGCTCTGGCCCCACAAGGTACAGCAGCGACCATTTTGGCGCCACTGTACTGGGGGAGCAAGGGCAGCATAGGAGGGGCCAAAAGTTTAGCTTCAAGGACAACACAAGCACCAACAGCTGTAATACAGTTCAAGATTGCCATGCAAACCATGTACTCTAATCCTGTGACAATGACAGTGTTGCTAATATTTCTGAAGCATATTAGTTTGAACATAGACAGTGACAGCTAGAATTAGGAAACATAAGAAGAGTCCTGCTGGATCAGGCCAAAGGCTCATCTAGTCCAGCTTCCTGTATCTCACAGTGGCCCACCAGATGCCTCAGGGAGCACCAAAGTCAACAGGTACTTGCATCTCATTGCCATGCCCCTGCATTTGGCATTCCGAGATAGCCTACTTATAAAATAAGGAGGTTGCACTACCCAACATGGCCTGTAGCCTGCGATGGACTTTTCCTCCAGAAATCTGTCCTGTCCCCTTTTAAAGGCACCTAGACCAGACGCCATCACCACCTCCTATGGCAAGGAGTTCCTCAGATTAATTACCCACTGGGTAAAAAAGTATTTCCTTTTATCTGTTCTAACTCTCCCAATGTTATTCTGACTAAGCCAACAGTCTGGTCCCCTAGAACTATTCTGATCTTCGTAACATGTATTTGCAAAGACTCAGCCTACAAACGCATTCCGTAACTTACAACCACCACGCTCTTAGAAGCATCCAGGACATGAATGACAGGAGCACTGTATCGCGGAGCAATTTTTACTGCTGTATGTGTCCTGAAATGATAAGACAGACAGATAGATAGGCGATGCATACAAACAGGAAATGAAAGCATAGAATGAATTGCCTCAACATGCTGCTAATGTACAAACAATGTTATACCCCAGTGAGAAAGCCATAAAATAAACTGCATAAAATTCTTGCAAGCTCATTTTCCTTTCCATGGAAATTCCAGTCTATATGCAGACCATCTGACTGTATAAAGGGCAGAGGAGAGTATTTGACACTATTTTATCATCATCATCATCATCATCATCATCATCATCATGGTATTTAGGGACAATGCACTCATCACTTCCCTCCAGGTTGATGAGGAGCCATTGACAGGCACTCTCTGGGTAGGATATGTCAGCCAGTCATCATCAGCTAGCCCACATCTCACTAGCTTGTCTAGCAGGATGTTGTGGGGAACATTGTCAAAAGCCTTACGGAAATCCAGATGTATTTATGTCTGCAGCATCCTCCCCAACCTAGTCACTATGTCAGATAAGATTTATCTGGCAAGACTTGTTCTTGAGCAAACCATGCTGACTCTTAGCAAGCACCACCCTGATTTCTAAACACAGACAGACTGTTAAATGTTCAATTTAATATTAACACTCTGAAGAACAACAGAATTTGAATTTACATTTACTTCCTAGGACATGCCAAAAAGGACCCAACTTACTTAGAAGTAGTTGCTCCTCCAATCAGCAAAGGAATTTTTATTTCTAATCTCTCCATTTCCTTGGCAACAAAAATCATCTCATCCAGAGAAGGTGTAATGAGACCAGACAGACCAATGATATCTGTTAAATAAAAATAGTTTAAAATATTCCCATTTAACCTCAGAGTTCAGAACCCCTCTCAGCTGTACAGGGAGCAAAAGCTCATAGGTTTTTTCTACATTTTTCCACCAACACTACACAGCCTGGCTATCACTCTAGACCTCATTGCAAGCATCTAGGGGAAGGGTTTCAACTGATAAAAGATGTAAAAATTGTTTAATAGGAGGCAGGAGGTGTGGCTGAGTGGTAACATTGCCACCTCTGAAGCCGGAAGAACAGCCGGGGTCAGCTGGAAATAAGTGTGAACTGGTGATAAAATGTTGCTTACAGTGATGAGTCTCTAGATGGCGAAAGGAGCAGAAATGACGACCCTTTGAATGAGAGTGAAAGAGTTTCCCGTCAGACAAGTGGGAAGTAAGTGTGGCTAGAGAACTGCCAGACTGTGAAGGATACCATTGGATGGAAGACATTCTGTACAAGATTAGAACTTGTGATTCTAACAATGCTTATATGGGGTTGAGAAAGCCTGCCTATGTAAATCGCCTTGATTAAAGTTGGAGGAAAAATCCAACGACAAGAAAGGTGGTATATAAATACTGGTATTATTATTACTTTATTGAAACATGCAGCGAGGCTGATGAAAAAACACATACGAGTACTCACTATTCAGCTCCAGCTGTCTAAACTTCTTGATTCCCCAATATCTAGATTCCCCAATATGTTTGAAAGCACTATCATAATTCTATTTAAAAAGTCCTCACTTTAAAAACAAAAATTGCACTGAATTTATTTACTTTGAGCTTTGGATTTCCGTGAGATCACCGAGCTGCTTCAGATACAAGTTCAGGAGCATAATTCCAAATATGGTCAAGAATACGAATGCGGATGAAACCCCTTCATACCTGCTTTGTTTTCCAGAGCAGCTTTGAGTATCTTGTCACATGGAGTCATGACTCCCAAATCAACAACTCTGAGGGAAGGGGAAAAGATACTTAGCCAGCCATCATATATATGCACTCAATCCAATTTTGCTTTAAAGTATTATGAAGATCACTTATTATGCTAGAGAGGCCAAAGGGAATGGTATTTGGATTTTAATCTTCCTAGACAGCTGAGCTCTCTGGCCTCAGCTTTTCCTATTACGCCATTCCTCCTAAACCAATCTCCCTACACCATTCATATTTCCACCAAACACTCAGCCACAGCTGCACCCATTATTATAATAAAATGACCAACATTTATACACATTAGAGAAAACTGCACTAAGAAGTCAGATAGGATGTGGCTTCCTCAGTTTCCTTGACATGTGCTCATAAAAGGCATGTAAACTTATGATACTACTGGGTACACTGTACATGCACACTGGACATGTTACATCTTTAATATGAAATGTGACCCTTATGTCTTAGCATGTGCTTGAATTAATACAGGTCTTCATGTGATGCTCTTTGAAATTTAAACCATTCAGAGTTAATTGCAGATTCAGACTTTTTTAAAAAAAAATTTAAAAAAATGTTTATAACAGTGATTCTCATTATCTCTCTATTATTTTTTTGCTCTAGGGATCCAACAGTATGTTTTAATCTTTGTATTATGTTCCACCTTTTGATACCTTTTCCCTACACTTGTAGTCTGCCTCCCTCCCTCCAGGTGCAAATGCCGTTATCATGTATATTGGACAATACACATGTACAATCAGAGGCATAGCTAGAAGGGGATCACAGCACAGTTTTGAGAGCAGCTGCCCCCTTATCTTCCGGGCCATTCCCAGGGGCTACAGCAAAACAAGCTACACTGGCTCCAAATGGCTCTGAGGAGGAAGGGGAGTGGCTGCCTGCAAAACATAGTGCTGTGATCCCCCTCTAGGTACACCACGGCATACAATTTGCCCTGCCCCATCATTGGTCCTAGTGAGTCAAATAATACTTTATGCAATGTCCATGGAGAATGCAATGGTTGATTGACTAAATCAATTATTTGATAATTTACTTGGATAAACCAAATATTAAACATCGTGACTGCCACAAATGATGCTCTAGCTCAGCAGTTTCCAAACCGCAACCACTGTTTCTGTACTTTGTGATTGCAAATGAAAAGTACCAGTCAAGAAGATTCCAGTGACAACAGTAACTAGAAAGTTTCAGAAACTATAAAAATACTGCAGTTAAGTTGCAGTTAAGTTATGGCTTGGAAGAATACTTCATTGCTTTAGTCAGCATCACTCCCTTTTTTGTTTGAAGACTGAATACTGCATTTTACCAGGAAATCTTTTTTGTTGTTGTTATTAACTGATAACAATATAATCAACTGATTATATGAAAGGAAAAGCCAATAAGGTTACAGTTCTGGGTAATATCAACATTAACGTTAGGATTAACCACAGTACTCCTAACATCAAGAGCCGCTCAGCTGCATCCTCTTTGATGAGTTGGGGCCTGATCCTATTGGGCGTAACGCAGGTGGTACGCTCATACCACCCGCATCCCTGTCATACAAGGCGCCATAAAGCCATTACTGCTGGTGCTGGGGTGACTCCATGGTGACACCGGCCCCCCACGGCCTGGAGGGAACTCGCAAGCCGGTGCATCCACTGCTGTCTGGCACTGTGGGCTTTCTGGGCAGGGCGGAAGCGTGTTCTGATGCGAGGGGAGGGCAGGAGCGGAGGTGGGACCAGCGATGACTCTCGCAGCCTTACACAGCCTAAATAACCAGCACCAAACAAAGGAGACTGCTTGCCCACCCTGCTCCCTTGCGGTGGGGAAAGGGGATGAGTGTCCCCTTCCTCCGTGGAGCCTCCCGTGGCTGCCTGGCTGCTGCGGGATGCAGCGCTAGCTGTCTGGCTATCTCCGCGCTCCCAGGCGGTTGGGTAGCATAGGATTGTGCTGTTACACACCTCCATTCCCCAATCAGTCAGGCACCTTTAACGCTCACCCCTTCTGAGGAAATATGAATCTGCACAATACAAAGGGAAAAAACCAAGAGCATGATATCTACCTAAAATTATTGCAGCCCAAAACAACTCCCACAATGTTCTTGCCAATGTCATGTACATCACCTTTCACAGTAGCTAACACAACTGTGCCATGATAAGGGTCCTCCTGCAAGAGTTAAATAAAATATACTCAGGTTTTTTTGAACATTGCACATATGGGCAAATCAGACTACATGAATTGACTGGGACAATTGTTATTTTCAGCTGTTTAAAGCAGAAACAAATCTGAAAGAATCACTCAGCTGAATGTATACGTGCTCGTGCGTTAGCACACGGACATATCTGGGATATGTAATTCAGTGAATTGTAGAATGGAAGGTTTCCCCAAGTCCCTGCACGACATCCATTTTACAATTTGCAAAGAAGGTCCATGGAGACAGATGCAACACAGCAGATACACAAAACCAAATTACAGCAGGGTATACCATGAAAACAACCAAAAATGAGAATGATGCATTTGCATCTAATTCTGCTGACTTGGTCAATGTATCTAATTTGGCTGTTGGCAAAGGCTGATTTGTAAATCCTTTTTGCCAACTCCTTCAGACTAAAGCTCTCGAGTAAGACTCAAACCACATGCGATGGTGTTCCGTATTTTTGTCACCCATGGCCGTTCCAGTCGTGGGGGAGGGAGTCCAATGTTAAGAGGGAATAGAAAAGGACTGCATGTGTGAGTGGAGCTGAGCCTCCCTCCCTCCTTCAAGGCCCCTTTCTCTTGGCAGGGTTCAGTTCTGGTAGTGAAGTCTAACTACCGGGAAAAGACATCTGGTAGTAGATGGGGAAAAGACGTCTTGTAGAAAAAGACATCTTGGGGAAAAAGACATCTGGCAGTGAAATACAGGAAAACAGGCCATTGGAGAAGTGGGGGAGAATTCATCAACTCCTTCAGTGCTTCCTCCATTTGTTCTTAAAATCAGTGACCCCCTCCCCAGTTTTTATATAATGCTGGGTTTAAGCAATTGGTCTGCCACCATGATGCATACAGTTTGAGCCTAAGAAGCTGTTTAAGTCCCTGATAATCGCCTTTGAAAATCCTTGATGCCCAAGAGACATTGTGTTTACCATAATGATTAATCTCCTCTGCCTTCCTAAAGTGGCAAGCCTTAGGAGGAATGAACTTTTAAGACTGTGCCAAGTGACTGCGCTATCCAGCATCACCCAGCATTACATTCGGGAACGCTGAAAAGCTTGCACAACTGGAGCGAAAAGGCAAATTCACTTAATGAAGCTCAAAGATAGATGGATAGACACTGGAATGGTCCAATAGGACTGGAGGTTTAACTGGTGATGGAGGTGCTAAAACAAACATGACTGAAGGAAAAGACAAAACACCCAGCTCCGGACAGCACTGCAATAAGGAGCAGAACATATGGTTTGATTTCAAGATGTTTTCTACATAGAAACAGGAGAATTTCAAGCACTACTCAATTGGAACATTCTGATACTGGGAACATGTCCAAATAGATTTCCTTTTCAATCCTGGCACAAGCCTGCAGACACAGGCATTCATTCTAAAACATAATAACCAGTGTTTTATATTGGCTGTGGTTGCTGCGCCAGAGGTAACTGCACTCTAGAGAGAATCCCTGCCAGCCGAAATGCGTCTTTATTTTGAAACTGAGCATCAGAATGTGCCTTCATTGTTAATAAGTATATTTGGGGTTAATAGAATGCTTTTCTCTCTCCTTATTTGCTAGTAATAGCAGGTTCCAGAATACCTGGGAGATGAGTCTGTCATGCACATCAAGTCATAGCAACTCACACACACATAAACATGCTCTCCGCCCCCCCCCTCCCACTTTTAGATGTAGTCTGTGAAGCCAAACGTAATTCTTCCACTAGCTTTTGATTGTTTTCAATATGTTTGAGAATCATTTCCCTCTTAGTTCATTCTGGTCTCTTACCAGATACCAAGGATAGCATAAAGTTCTCAATCTGTTACTAAATCTATCCCGGCCTTTGCAACAATTTAAACTACAAGAACAACTGCTGTCATTTCATTTTCATGCTTGTTAGGGATGAAAAATCCTGCTGAAGAACAGATTCTCAATTCTTTCCAACCCTGATTCCTTCCAATATAACTGGGGTGAGGGTGGGAGGGAGGACATACCTTTCCCATGGGTTCTTATAGGTATGCAGAAAAACAGGAGCTACTTCACGGGAAAGCTATTCACTATGTTGTATAGTCTTTTCTTGAGGACTAAGCTCAGCGGGACAAGGTCTACCAGTTTGAAGCAGAAAGGATTTGTAATGTCATTAAGAACTCTCCCCCTCAGTAATTTTTCAGCTTCAACACAATGCTGAGAGTTTTTATTTAAAAAAAGATCCTTCTGATTAAGTGCATAAATGGCACACATTTCAATTTTTAAAAAACCAAGAATAAGCAAGAGAAGGTCGAGAAGAAGGTGGGGGCAAACTTGACAGGAATGTCAGCATTTGCTCTGGAAGAACGTCTGTCAGCTGAAGAACAAAGAGGAAGGGAAGGTGACTCACTCTGCAGGGACAAAAATGTGTGCTTGTTCCTCATTTTATGCACATCTATTATGTGCAAAAAGTGACAGGGAAAGGCTGTGAAATAATCAGTAGAATGTCAAACCAGTTATGTAGAAAGTTTACCAAGATGAAACCTTGTCCTGCTTTGTTCACCACAAATCTGTGCCTGCTTTTATTTACACATAGCCAAAGGGCCAGTTTTGTGTTCCAGTCAGCCACTTATTACCTCACACAAGTGGGCCTATCCATGAGAGCACTTCCCTGTTTGCAGATGTTGCTGCAATGGCATTGTGTGAATTACTGCCTCACATGAATTCCGCCATGCACAACTTCCAAAGCTTTAGCATGACTGTAGTGAAAAATCATTTAAGAAAACCAAGCACTGCAGCATGCAACTTGCCTCTTCTTCTGTTTTACCCAACAAAGCACGCATTTCCTCTCTTTCCTTTTCCATGAAGGGAATGAGGTGACCTACGGCCTTCTTCATAACTCGAGCAGACTTGATCACCTGAAGGATAAAAAAAAAAAGAAATCACGCAGCAACTGCAATACTTATTTTAAGATACATTGAAAGAAAGTAACTACAACCCACATCATTAAAAACAACAACAACCTAATAGGCACCAACAAGTTCCAACTGAAATGTACAAAACAGGTACAAAACAGATGAGGTCCAATTTGAGCCAGCCCTTGGGAAAGAAGGGGGGTCATGATTGAGGTGCACAGATCTTTGTGCTACATCTGGTTCTAAGATACCTTGCTGTACACTCTGCTACTGCCCTTTTCTCATAGCTTTGTGTTTTGAGAAGCCAGTCTTCCATTGATCATTGATTTGATAAGCCAGTCTTCATTTTCCTAGTATATCTTGGTATTTCTTTGGCCTTGACAAGGTGGATCTGGTTTTAAGAGGCCTCACAATGGCTAAAATAGGTAACTGGTTAGAACATTATACAGCATGTTGAACAAGTCCCCATCTCCTTGTCCCTCCCTTTTTGCCATTGGGGCACCTTTGTTCTACAAATAGAGCAGCTATTTTCAATCTTTTTCATCTCGTGGCACACTGCAGGGTGCTAAAATTGTTAACACACACCATCAATGTTCTGACCCTTGACAAGGCACACCGCACTGCTGGTGTGGGGCTCACATCCCCAATGGCCCCACTAAGAAATGACTCTCCCCCAAACTCCCGCCACACACTACTGTGCCACAGCACACTGGTTGAAAATGGCTGACCTGGAGTCTATTTTTATGTTAGCGTTTCTTCTGATTTCTCCCTCTTTTAGTTGGCCACTTACCCACACTCCTCAAACACTTTTAAAAAAAAATAGCATTCAGAGGATGGTGTAGGAAGGGGGGAAAGGTTTAGAAGGTTTAAAAGATTTATATTTTCATTCTTCATGTGTAGCAATATCTTTATCATAACAAAGTATCATAAATTTTCAGTCATCAAATAGCATTGTAAAATGGCATCTTTTAGAAAACAGCAGCGTTTTGACTCTGCATTAACAGTACTTCCACCACTTTCCCCATTTCCTGCTGGTTGATTAGACTAGTCCCCATGGGCCATATTAACATGTCTTTTGGCTCCTTAGGTCTACTCCCAGTTTTATCTCTGTGGATTTTCTCAATCATTGTACAGGCATGTTGGAAAGTGGCCAATGCCTGGACCAAGGGCATTCTTCAAAACAGCTGCCAGCCTACACAATGAGCCATGCAGCTTCTGGCAATGCCTGCTAAGTTGGCCCTATGATGCATTACCTATGAAATATGTAATTGACAAGGCACAATGGTTTGGAGAGGAAAAAGAACTGTTGCTTGCACTGATGCATGAAAGTAGACTTAATACACAAAAGAAGCAGGTGAACTAAGAACATCAAAGCATCAGTGACTATAAAGAAATAGACAAATCAATTGAGTAGATGGCAGTTTTGCCTACTGGGATATATCACTGCATTACAGGGCATTTTGAGCCATGGAACCAGCAAGCTACTAGGCCTGAAGAAATTGTTACACATCTTGGACAGGTGGCTATCTGTAACGATGAATGTATGACTATCAATAGCTAAAAGGTAGGATGAAAGAATTATCCATTCTAGGGGGTATCCCTTATCTTTTTAAACTACTGAAACACTGGTACATTTTCTATAAGAATTAGATTTGTCAGGGACAGTATCTGATCAAAGAGAGGACTTGCCTGACCTGATGTTTACATTATCTATACAATAATGTTTACATTATCTATACAATAGATAATGCCCCTTTTCCTAGATTGCTTATGTCAGGCTAGTGGATGCATTTTGTAGCTCTTTACCTGTGGCAGAAACATCTTGCCAGCCCCGAAAAGATCTCCAACTGTTTTCATGCCATTCATCAAAGGCCCCTCAATTATGTGAAGAGGTCTGGAATACTTCTGATTGTTTAATCTAGCTTCTTCTGTATCCTCAATCACATATTTCTCAATGCCCTAAAAAAAAGAATAATATTAGGATGTGTGGGTTACATGTTTATAATATATTAATAGAAGTACGGACCTGCAAACACTAGGGAAAGGTGAAGAAGGCATGATAAAGCAGAGGGGAAAAGACTGTCTTCCCCTCCTTAGCAAGCCTTCTCCATGTTCTGGGGATAGAATGTACCCCACTCAAGTTTTTTTGCTTAACAAAATACAGTGTATTGTAGAAAATAGGAGTAATCATATTTAAGAACGTTTAATCGTGCAGTCTTGATTTATCAAAGCATCTACTTATGAGGAATTTCATGATAATTTTGGTATATTCAAACACCACCAATTATATAATTACATTGAGAGTTGTCCTTCAGTATCTTTTAAAAAAAATAGAAAAAAGAAAACATGAAAACAGACTTCTGGTTATAGGAATGATACCATCCTTTCCATGCCGACCCCTTAAAATAGGATTAGCACAGTTAATGGAAAGTAACAATTTTAAAGCTAAAATGAGCTTGATAAATTTTGGTCTAACTAAAGAGTACCCCATAGTAACTTTTTTTCAAACATGGACCCCTGCTAATTGGGCAAGAGGCACTTTTTCAAGTGGTGTTCCTCTTATAAGGGGAGTAATTGTCCCTCTTCACCCCTGTGCAGTCATTCTAGTAGCTGTTGCTGGTGGTCTGCCTTTTTTTAAAGATTGTGAGCTCTTTGGGAGCCATTTAACTTTATTATTATTACTATTTGCCTGTAAACCGCTTTGTGAACTTCGTGTTGAAAAGCGGTATATGAGTACCTGTTGATTGATCTACAGTACGTTCAGCACCAGCCTTTCAATTTATATGTTACAAGAAGACTGCTAGCATGACCTTCTATAGACATGACGTACAGTTATTTCAAATCAGTCAAAACTAACTTGGTAGGAATGAAACACAGGCATTTGGAGCCACAGGCAGCCCAATCCTAACCTGCGTTGGAGCAGGCCGGCTGGCAGGTCTGTGATGTATCCAGCACAGCTCTGGCTGCCTCTGGAGCTCACTGGGGGGGAAGGAGACATTTGTCTCCTTACCCCAGGGTAAGCCCCAGCCATCCCAATGGGGCTGGCCCTAATCTGTGCCTGCAATTTAGCACGCGCAAGTCCAAGCTGCCCGCAGCAGCCCAAATTGGGGCCTGGGGACGGGCATTAAAATGTGGGCCTGGGGCCAAATCCTGGCTCCTCGCTTCCCTGTGCCCTGTTCCACCCTCCCTCGAGTAAATATTATTATTATCAACTCGGGTAAATATTGTTATTTTATTCTTTATTCAATTTTTAAACCGCTTTTCTCCCTGAAGGCCACTCAAGGCGGCTAACAGAGCTTTAAAATCCATGAAAACAATTAAAATAACCACAAAACGATAAAATATACAATCAAATAGGATCACTGAATAGGCATTTCATGTTTAATTACCTATGGATAAAAAACCTGAATGATATGAAAGCTGATTTGGTGATATTGTGGAAAGTAAGACTGCAAGAAAAAGCAATTAGTTGCTCTTCAAGATAAGTTTCTGTCTGTTCCCCCTATATCTGAGGATGTAATCCTAAACTGTGCTGGAACAGGCAGGGCCTGTTTGCACCTGGATTGCACCTTGAGTGTCTCTCACTAGGTTTCGCCTTCCATCATGAAGAAATCCTGAGCAAATAGGAAGAACCTTAGAGACTGAAAATTGGATAGCCTGATGTAAATGTTCCACTTTCCAACAACCTTCTCAAGTAATATTGCAATTAAAGAATACGGATGGATCACTAAAGTAAACCTAGTTTCTATATAAGAGGAATTCGTTGAGAATGTGCTATTTTGATCCCTACTGGCTTTGATATTGAAAGATGCGCATACATCACCTTGACAAGTGCATACTCCAGCCTTTCTTCTACAGAGCCATTCCGCCACTCATCCGTGTGCACCACTTTCTTCCCTCCTTGAGCATGGGTCTGCGATTGAGAGTCAACATGAAAGGTGGAAGGTTAGAGCTTTTGTTTCATCAAGCAGATATCCTAAAGAGAAAATGTCAATTTGCTAAACTCTCTTTTACTTCAGAAATCAATTGGTCAGGATGTCTCAAACTTGGAGGGCTTTCAAGTGCCACTGTCAATTCAAACATTCAGAAAGAGGAAGTGGTAGAGTTATCTTTGTCCAAGGAAGCAAAGTTACAGTATAGGCCTCTTTGCATCAACTCCCTAAGGAAGCTGAAGGAGTCGGGGGTTCAGTCAGTTAGGGTTTTAGACATTCCCTGGAATCCCTGAACTGGAATCCCTTGAGACAGAATCACACACAGCATTTTGAGATGGCTGCCAGTGTTCTTTCTTAGGTTCCCCTCCCGCCAGTATGCGGAGCCCTACAGTGGCTGCACAGGGGAGGCTCCAGGATACTTGGCAATGACGTAATTGCCATTGCCAAGCTATGGAGAACCAAGAAGGAAGCTGTGTGCGGAGTTTCCCACGCAGCTTAGAACAGTGCTTTCCAACCTGAGGGTCACAATCCATCACTAGGAAACTGCACTGGGCCATTCCCCCTTAAGGGGAGTGGCCCAGGAATGGGTGCCTGATAGTGGCACTGTGGTTACCCTGGGGTTCTTACCTCCTGGGCGGGTGCTGCACCAGTCTCTGGCATGGTCCAGGAGGTACATAGCCCCTTCTGCAAGCCTCCCCAATGATGTAAACAGCCCTGTTTGGCATGTGAAAGGAAGAAGTGCTTTATGTGAGCCAAACGGGGCTGTTCACATCATTGGGGAGGCTTGCAGAGGGGGCTGAAGGCTTCTCAGACCATGCTAGAGGCCAGCACGCCCCCCTGAACAGCTAAGAATCCCTGGAGTGCTTGCAGTGCCGCAATTACTGTGGCCACCCACCCCAATCCCAGCCAGCACTTACAGAGGTCCAAACATCCGAATATGACATTGGGAACCGCTGTCTTAGAGAGAGGATGGTGGCTGCTTCTTTATTACTTCAGCCTAAGAGATCTCCCAGGTTTGATGCATCTGTAGGCTGTGAATCTACATGGTAGTACCACGAACATGTCTGACTCTCTCTTTCTCCAGGTCAGACATTCTCTCCAGCTACCCAGAGACAGAGGTTTTCTGACAACCAGTCAATGATGTGGGCTCAGTGCCACTGCAGTAAGCACATCCCCTACCTCCGCCCTGAGCATTGTCACAAACAAATGTGACCATCCCATCCCAATCAGATAATTAAAAAAAAAAAAAGGTCAAAAAAATCTGCCACCATAAGACACAAACAACACTAACTGCAATTCCCAGAGTTCATCCATGATGAGGAACCAAGACTTAAATTGAAACTTTGTAGGCTTCAATCTCCTTCTTTTGTATGCTCTCCCCTTTCTTCTTTCACTCGAACCCATCACATTGGATTGCAACCAGTGTAGTCACCCTACCGGTTCTCACCGGTTCCCGCGAACCGGTTATTGGCTGATGGTGTGGCCCCGCCCACTGGAGGCTGGCCCGCCCGCCCATTGGACGCTGGCCCGTCCGCCCACTGGAAGCTGGCCTGCGCCTTCCCAATCGAAGCCGGCAAGCAGGCAGCTTGTGGTGGCGGCGGCAGCGGAAGCGGCAGCAGCAGAAAAGTAGCGGGAATCGAATGAGAAGAGCAGAGAGAGTGGGAATAAGGCAGCAAGAAGGTACGCTGCCTGGGGGGGCGGTATTTTTTTTTCCTTGCTGGCGAGCCGCTTCCCGAGCCGGCTGGCGCTCCGATCGGGCGCCCACGTGGCCGCGCTGGGCCCAGCTGCGGACCCTCGATGGAGCGCCGCTGCGCCGGCAAGGAGTTTGCCGGCGTGGCAGCACTCCATCGAAGGTCCGCAGCTGGGCCCAGCGCGGCCACGTGGGCGCCCGATCGGAGCGCCAGCCGGCTCGGGAAGCGAGCCGCTGCCCCAAACCCGTGATGCACACTTCGCCTTGATAACCTGAAGTCGCCTGGTAAAGAGAGCTTTTAAAACCCAGCCAGCAGGGCTCGTTTTTATATTTTTAGATTCCACCCCGTGGAATTTCAGTGCAGCCCCGGTGAGGCAGCAGTCAGTGCGTTGTGGTTCTTCACCCTCCCTTTCCCCCAGGAATATTTGCTTTCTCTTACAAAGGTTCTCTTTTGCGTGGGGGAAAATGAAATTTTTTGTTCATAATATTGTGATTCTGGAAAGCACAAAATTTGACATCGAGTTGACTTACTGTGAGTCTACTCTTGTTCGTAGTCTATGGGTCAGGCAAGCCCGGGCAGAAGTTGAGTGTGCGCGCGTTGCAATTTAGCTGGTGGGAGAAATCGGTAAAGTGCAAAGCTGGGGAGAAATCGTGCGTGACTGTGACCCCTGCTGTACGTAATGTGCCTAAAGCCGCTGTTCTCAAACCTTCTGGTGAACGGAGCTCTTTACATAGGGTTTCCAGATACAAACTGGAACAGAGTGCCTATATCTTTAAACGTACAAAAGAGGGAATTTGGATAGATGCAGCTCATCATGGAAAGGTTTAGACAACAGCACCTGGCCAAATTCCCTCTTCTGTACTATGGTTAAAGGTATAGGCACTCTGTCCCAGTTTGTATCTGGTAACCCTACCTTTACACATCTGCAAATTATTGCGGTGCTCCAAAGAGCTTTTCTTATGTAGGTTCTACCCATCGATGTCTACAGCATTAGAATTTAAAACTTGATAAATACAGCAAATAAACATAAAACCATGACTTGTTGAACATTGTTTGTTTTATTTTTTTTCCAAAAGAAAACAAATTTTATTACATTTTTGCGAAGTTCTTTAATGTCTGGTTTACTAGGCTGGAAAGGACAGGCTTGCAGAACAGGGAGTAGGGCTTACATGTAAACTCTATGCTACCCTGCGATGACCTCACTTCCTGTGATGACCTCACTTCCTGCCACGACATCACTTCCGGCTTATGACGTCACTTCCGGCTTATGATGTCACTTCTGGTGGGCGGACCCCGACAAGTGCCAATCAAAAGTGAGAACCTGTTTCTAAATCATTTGAATGACACCACTGATTGCAACCTCAGTTTTTATTCATTCCTAGGCCGTATCGATGTCACACTTGGAAGCACCTGCACAGATCTGAATAGCCAAGGCTCTTTGTTGGCTCTATAAGAAGTGAAACCATCTCCAGAAAAGGCATCAAGCCACAAGTACTCCAGTAACAAGAAGAAGAAATACTGGAAGGACTGAACCATTTGATTTTTACTTGTGGGAGTTCAATTGAAATTTATCCCTGGCCAGCCCAGCAGCAGTTCATTTTAAAAACCTAACAAATTAATTTGGCTTCGGTACAGTTCCTGTTGGCTATTGTTTATGTTAAGCCACGTAACTGATTGCTAATGAATCAAAAACCTTACAGAATGAGAACACTGTAGAGTTCGTCAACTTGAGACCACTTCATCTTCTTTTGTTTGGGAAACAACGTCTATCTTTTCCCCTCTTAAAGGATCTGATGTTAAAAAATGATGTGAATGTGATTGGGTCCAGAGTTTTTGGACCTCCATCTAGGACCTTTGGATTAAAATCCTCATTTAGTAGAACTAAATGATGGTCCCAGAGAAGTCATTCCTTTTCCTCAAGGTTATTTGCTTGCAAAATGAGAACAGTGACCAGCCTCACAACTCTGACATAATAGCCAGAAACCCTTCTGCACATTAAGGGTGAATTAGAAATGAATAATGTCCACAGTACTGTGCCAGGAAACGTATAGGACTGAAAATCATTTCCAAAATTAAATTCTATTTTCACACATAGCCCTGTCATCTCCTCCTTATTTTCCTTTTCTCTTTAATTTTTTTGTGCAGCATATCATTTTGCTTCCTTAACGTGTTCTTCAAGATACAAGCTTTGGAGCACTTAATGACTTTTGCCTCAGTGCCATCACAATCTTTGGCACCTGAGAGCCATGGGCCCCTTCTTTTGCCCGTGTGTATGTGTGTGTGTGTGCGCGTGCGTTATCTGGGTGAGAGGAAGAACTCAACTTTGGTGGTGGCTCCTCTTTGCACCCTCCCCATCAGCAAAGAAGGGAAGGCTGTGCCACATCATATTTCTGAATGCATAGCTTGACCCTGAATAGCATTGGAAATACCACACACACACTTGCATATCAATAGTTAACAGTATGCTCTTGTATAGCAACAGCACACAAAGAATGCTTTGCAAAGAGCATAGCTCCTTTTGATATTGTTTAATTCACCCCTCTTCTTTATGTGGGAAGCTCAACAAAGCTTCCATGGAGCTATCAAGCAACCTCTCATCCAGATTTTGATCATGCACGGACACCTTACCTCTAATATTGTACCTGCATGTTGGCTTACCTTGACAAATTACACCATGAAAGACAGAAGAACTTAAAAAAAAAAATCTTCCCAACATCAGTATCTGAATGTGATGGTTCATGCCGATTTAAAAGTAATGAAGACAAAAGTATAAAACTTACCTGAGCATAACGCAAAAGTTTCTCTGTTGCATCTGGATCTTTATTCCAAATCAAATCTTCACACAACTGCAAAAGCTCCTTATGGATATCATCATACACTGGCAGATTTCCTGCATTCACTATTCCCATATCCATTCCATACTATAGAGACAGAAGAAAGAAAAAAAGATAAATACTACAGCATAGATCTATTTATCACACATTATTTTTGCCACAATGTTTTGTATTACCTTAATCGCATGGTAAAGGAAAGCTCCATGCATTGCTTCTCGAATAGCATCCATTCCCCGGAAGGAAAAAGACAAATTGGAAAGGCCTCCACTTATTTTGGCTCCAGGTAGTGTTTCCTAACAACAGTATGAGAAGGGTCAGCAAGCTCATAAACTGTGTAAACCTAAGTTCCCCAATCAGAGGTCACACCGTCCATAAATTCAGGAAGGAAAGACACTGACATCCAATATGTTTTGGAAGTACATCACATGGTGCTGCTGGCAATGTCTGGGCACCCCAGAAACAGAAGGAAGGTCGGAAGTTACATATACAAGTAATTGTCATCTATTTGCACAGAATACTAACGGAGGGCTAGATGATGTTATGGCTAGAGGTGGGAGAAAATGGTGATAAAATAAAAAAACAGAACACCGCTTTCTGCACTTCTCATTTTTGTAATAATAAAAATAAATAAATAAATAAATAAATAAATAAATACACACACACACACACACACACACACACACACAGAGAGAGAGAGAGAGAGAGAGAGAGAGAGAGAGAGAGAGTTGTATAGATAGAGTTGAGAACACATGGCATGTTAATCATTGCATACATGCATTAAGGCTAATCACATTTCAAACTACACATTTGTAATATGTGCACATACACATATGCAATAAGTTGATTCAACTTCCACATGCTATTTTTAAGCATGTGGGTGCTTTGGTGAAGTCATATCCCCATTCTCTATTTATGATTGGTCACCGGAATGGTATTACCGCCCCTGCCACCTTCTTGCCTGTGGGGAAAGGCTGAACTATCAATCCAACCCAAAAGAGGCAGAAATGAGCAATGACAATAATTTCACCTTGTAGTTATAAGCATTCCACTACAAACCTGTAATGTAAATAAGATTTTTTTTTCATTCTATTTAATCAGCCTAAAGATGGAATACACAGACAATAATGGAATTTGTACTAATTGAATGTGGCGGCTATCATATGGCTTCTCAAAAGCCTTTTGGCTGCACTACCAACATTTTGTGAATACTGCTCCATTTAATTACTAGAAGTATATTTACAATACAGTTAATGGTCCAAGTTATTTTTACACTCATATACAATTTATAATACTTGTGATATTGGAAATGAAGTTGCGGCATTACCATAGCACTGAGCACTGTATTGTACTCCTGATGCTCTCTACTTCCGCCCAGCAACAAATGCTTCCAGCAAAGAAACCAAGAACGCACACACCGTAAAACACTCTCCAAACTCACTTTTATGGCTTTAGTTGCATCAATGAAGTTCACCGCATACAAATTATGTTCTTCCATTCCAGTGCCAATGGTCAGAATGTTGGGGTCAAAAATGATGTCATTTGGATTAAATCCCACTCTGTTCACTAGGATATGGTAGGCTCTAGTGCATATGGAAATTTTTGCTTCTGTTTCTGTGGCCTGGAAAAATAAAATGAGTGGGAAAGAAATGCAGTGTTATGGTTTTAACGTGTGACGGATCAAATCATACATGCTTCATTTATTTTTATTCAATCCCTAACATGACTTAGGCACTAGGACTCTGGGCAGGTAGCAACCTATATAAACAGAGAAAACTGAAAGTCACGAAAAATTTGGTGGTGCATAGTTATTAAGGATGCAATCCTATCCTGGAAGTTAGGCTGGCACAGTTAGGCCAGCAAAGTTTAGCCAGCACAAGGGCCACCATAATGCACGTTTGGACCACTCTTGGAGTCAGCAAGGATGGCGCACATCTGTGTGCTGGACTCTAACTCCAAGTGAGGTCCAAACATCCTTCACGGCAGGGGTCCTCAAACTACGGCCCGTGGGCCAGATACGGCCCCCAAGGTCATTTACCTGGCCCGCTGGTCATTCAGAGCCGAAACAAGGAGGGGCGGGCACGTGACCTGGGCGCAAGAATATATTGGGGAGGGGAGGTGCTGCTAAAGCCTCAAATGTGCAGTCTGTATGCTGAATATTTTTTGCTGGGCTCGACTGGCGACCAGTACATAGATGGCCCCCTTCTCCTGTCTGCAGAGCCACTGAGCTGTGTGCCGAATACACCCCTGCACTCAGAACACAGGTAGAAGGTGCACAGTCCTTCCCTGTCAGGCGGAGTGATCTGCCCGATAAATACTTCCTAGTTCCGGCTGGCTCCTTCGGGACAGGGGTGGCCGTCTCCTCCTCCAGGCTGTCGCCCTTCCTGCAGACCTCAGAGGGGCCAGCCGAAGCCTTGCTAGCTTGCTTGCAGCAGCAACTCGGGCGAGGTGCTAGGCACGAGCACTGGCAGGGAGGCAGGCAGGTAGCCTCTCCTTTTGCCGTGCAGCTGGACTCAGGGGGGAGGTGCTTGGCTGCAGCGAGGCAGCACCAGCAGGACAGGGAGGCGTGGTGCTGGGTGCACAGCGGTGAGGTCAAGTTTGAGCCGGGCAGTGCAGTACAACTTGCGAGTAGAGCGCCGCTGCGCACCACATGACAAGTCAGACTCCCTCCCCAGGACTCCTCTCCAGCGTCGCATGCTGAGCGAGCCCACGGGCAGGCTGAGCCGTGGAGAGGTGCGCGCGGGACGGAGTGCATAGGTAGGGACGCAGCACCCCCTCCCCCGCAAGCTTGGCAGCGGTGGCACCTCATTCACCCCCGCCAAGAACTGGAATGAGGTGAGAGAGGCGGAGCTGCACCAGAGAAAGTGGGGGGTGCCTGAGTGGGAAGAAGTGAAAGTGGGGGGGGGGCACTTGTCCCAGACCAAAGTTGGACCAGCAGCACAGACTTTTAGGCTGGCCCCCCAACAGTCTGATGGACAGTGAACTGGCCCTCTGTTTAAAAAGTTTGAGGACCCCTGCTTTACGATGTCCCTTGTCCTAAGGCAATTGGCTGGCCTAACTGTGCTGGCCTAATTCCAGGTTCGGATTGCACCCTAAGTGAAGTAACAACAACAAAAAGTATCCATAAAATGTTCAAACAACATCTTGATATTAGTGGCAGCCCTTAAAAAAATTCACCCTCCCTTCTCAAGGGGCTTAAACAAACCCCTTTTATCTAGCACTGTGCCAACTCTCCTCCTTAGTCCCTTTCTTTTCAACCACTTGTGGTTCAGCCACAACAGTGTAAAGATTGATCCAACTCATTCATGACCAAGGTCCCCAAGTCTGCAAGAGCCCATCTAGCCAACCCATGAAGTCCCCACAAGAGCAGTGATGCAAATCACTCTCACATCATGGCTGCTTTCTCCCACCCTCCCTATCCACAGCCAACTTCCTCAGAGGCCTCTGTGAAGACACAGGAACCTTTGAGGAATTCCATTTGCTGGAGGATGGAAGAGGAGAGATTCACTCTGTCGTTGCTTCTCCCAGCGACTGCTGCCCTGGTTACTCCTTCCTCAGAATAAGTGTGCAGAGAGACCCCCTCACCTGCTGTTGGTGAAAAACAGGAACTGAGAGTGATCCAACAGCTCCAGAGGTAGTGTGTGTGCATAGGTGCACATTCCAGAGTACCACTGGAAGCGCAGTGCCTGGCTTTGCCCAAGTACCCCCCAGAACCATTATTTCACTGCAGTTTACATCCGAACTGCTTCTAATTGGGATTATAAACAGGAATGTAGCTTGCCATGATCAGAAAAGTTTAATGTAACGAGAAGAGGTCATCTCCTCCTCCACAAGAGCCAGAAAAAAACAATACATTTGCCTATCTTTAGTGAGAACCAAATATGATACCATAAGAGATCTTCTAGATCAGCTTAACAGTGACCAGATAAAGGCTTGTGAAAAGCTCACAGCTTGAAGGAATCAGTCTTGTGTCAACCCATGCCCTATGCTTCTCCTCCAGAAACTGGCAGTTAGACAAATACTGCCTCTAAATTTCAAGACTCAATTTAACTGTTACAGCTAATCCCGCTGGACAGATCTGTTCACCATACATTTGCCTAATCTTAAAAAAAAAACCCACACAAAATACGAATCACTGTTAACCATGCAGAATCTACATTATAATATAGGGTCAAGAAGGTAACTGGAAATTACTTAACCAGAGGTTACTCTGAAGGCACATATGTGAAATTATATTGCTCAAGCTAGCACACCTGTGGCATACTAAGAAACTGTAATATTCAGTATCATAACTCAATGGTATCAGATTTTCCTTGTCATTTCAGTAACCTCTTTGTTACATTACTGCTGTGGATTACAGGTGGGAAAAAGGTTCTGTGACCTTTCTGGGAGGCCAATTTTTAGTGTATTAGGAAAGTGGCACTGACCTGACCCACTTCATCAAAGGCCATAACCACTGCAGCTGCACCATATTTCTTAATCTTTCTCGCTTTTGCTAGGAAGTCATCTTCACCTTCCTTCAGACTGATACTATTCACGATGCATTTGCCTTGACAACATTTCAATCCAGCTTCTATCACTGAGAAATTTGAAGAGTCAATACAGAGCGGCACCTGATATCAATCACAAAAAAGAAATGTAGGCATTATTAAGGCAAACTATGGATTGCTTTCTTAATACCAACTGAAGCGCACAAGTGTGAAAGGACATTAACACAGTGCTGTCTCAGCTGTTTTGAGGAAAGAAGGCAGAATAATTACACATACAAATTAATGTTTGCATTCCATGAGAGAAATAGTCAAACTACCTACAATGGTTGCAACACAACTCCAATTACTCTCATAAACTCAAGTTCCCCCCTTGGCATGGCAACTGTGCCAAGACTAATTCAAATAAAAGGAAGAGGTTGGGCAAAATGTGCCTTATTATTGTATCAGTGAAAGGTATGAATTTAAAGGCACATGGGCCCTCTTTGAGCCAGAAGTAAGGAACCCAAAGCAACATGCAGTTTCACTGTTACCATTCAGGGATTCTAAATCACCGAAATATCTGTCAGTACAACTAAACAGCTTTGGCATTCCCTAAGCCTATATTTCTGAAATATTTTCTGGTCTAGTCGCCAGAGCTGATAAGAGGCAGCACTAACAGTGGGGTGCTAATTCCTGAATTTGACAGCTCCTGTGCATTCAAAAGCAAGTGAAAGAGGCTGCACGCATCATCTAAACTGGAGACAGAAATATTCAAAAGGCCGCTGGAAAAATGAACAGTTCCATCCTAAGTATGTGTGGGCATGAGAGAAGAGCGCATAGCCCTGCAGTTAATCAATACAATACAATAAAATAAAAACATTACATATACACAGCCGACACATATGAAGATCCAACTATACTTCTCTCTCAAAAACGTATTTTAAAACGTTCTTTACAGACTACGGAGTCATCCAGAAAAGACTTCCTATAGGTAAAAGCAATATTTGCCATACAGAGACATTGAGATTTATGAAGGACACAAAAAGAACAGCTAAGTAAAGAACGTTGAGAACCGCAGTTTTCTGCCAATTTCCAAGTGGCATAAGCTAGCTGGCTAACCAAAAGAAAAAGCACATGTCAGAACGAATGCTATAAGAAAATCTCTTTTCTGCTGGATGACAGGTTCCATTTCTCACTTCTCTACACATCCATTATGCACTGCCAAAGGGGACACCAGGGCTGAAGGCTGCCTGAAATCTACATCCTCTGGTCTGAAAACGCTACTGCTTATCTCCGTATGTTTAGATGGAACTCTGGTTTCTGTGGCGGTGGTGAAATTATACCGATAGTACAGCTGCATGCTTTAAAAAAGGGGGGCCAACTAGAGCCCTGGAGTTTTTGGTTGCAGGAGATACTGCCTGTTTGTGGCACCTCTGTTGCTGTTTACCCAGCATTCAACCAGCATTTCACGGTTCCTGATGAAATGAGCCAGTTCCTCCAAGCAGTATGGTCTATTGGCTTAAAACTGTGGCACTTTTCCAAGTGGTGTTCCTCTTATATTTAGCAGGGGGAAAGTAATTGTCCCTCTTCACCCCAGCCCAATGTCTTTTCTAGTGGCTGTTGCTGGTGGTCTGCATTTTTTTAGATTGTGAGCCTTTGGGGTCAGGGACCCATTTAACTTTTTTTTTTTTTTGGCCTGTAAACAGCTTTGTGAACTTTTTGTTGAAAAGCAGTATATAAATACTATTAGATTGATCTGATTTTAGTAAATTGCAGGGCTGTCCTGAACACCTGATGAGTCTCATCATGGGCACTATCTAATAGAAACAACAGACACACTAAAACATGGACACATTTATTGAGAAAGTGCTGAACATGTTTTGGAGCGAGCCTTGGCTTCTCTCTTTAGGCTCTTTTGAGTGTGTGTGTGTTTGTGTGTGGGAGGGTTGATCATAAGAGCCCCGCTGGATCAGGCCAAAGGTCCATCTAGTCGAGCTTCCTATATCTCATAAGAACGTAAGAAGAGCCCCACTGGATCAGGCCAAAGGCCCATCTAGTCCAGCTTCCTGTATCTCACAGTGGCCCACCAGGTGCCTAAGGGAGTTCAGTAGACAACAAGATGCTTACATCCTCAAGATGTTGCCATCTCACAGTGGCCCACCAGATGCCTCAGGGAGCAAACAAGACAACAAGATGCCTGCATCTTGTTGCCACTCCCTTGCGCCTGACATTCTAAGGGAGCCTACTTTTAAAATCAGAAGGTTGCGCATACCCATCACAACTTGTAACCTGTGATGGAGTTTTCTTCTAGAAATCTGTCCAATCCCCATTTAAAGACATCCAGGCCAGGCACCACCACATCCTGTGGCAAGGAGTTCCACAGATTAATTACCCACTGGGTAGAAACGTATTTCCTTTTATCTGTTTTCACTCTCCCAACACTCAATTTTAGTGGTGGTCCCCTTGTTTTGGTGTTGTGTATGAGGAAAAAGAACATCCCCCTAGCCATCCCCCATCTGTATGTCTCAATCATATTCTCAAGTTGACTTTGTAATGGATTCAGCACTTTCAAGATGAGCAAATTGCATAACTGCTTGTGTAGCTCTTTTAAGGAGTCAGACAAAACAAAGTGAAAATCGTGAGCAAGGCAATCACTTTTCCCACAGCAGTACACCACCACAGCAAAATGTTTTCTTCATGTCTTTTTTCCTTTTATTTTTTGAAAAGCAGGGGATAGTTTATAGCACCATAGGAACTTTTTCCAATGAGTTCACCCTATGGTACTGCTTTACTAGGCATGCCACCCCGTAAGTAGGATCAGTTGCCTGTCAAAGAATGGGGACAATAACGGGGCAGGAGGTGTGGTTTGGAGGTTGAGCTGTCATCTTGCCTGAAAAACTAAGCAGGATCAATTACTTGGGTGGGAGACTGAGGTGCTGTAAGCGTCTCTGTGCGGAGAAGTGGATTGTGGAGGAGTCAGGTGGCAACAACAACAACAACAATAATGTGGACAATGTCTTTGAGAAACCAGTCTGAAGCCTGGTTGCAGCTGCCTGCGATTGCTTGGAAAGTGCAAAAGTCGGCAATCAGCATGATGGCTACACTATGAAGAGAAACATCTGGAGAAATGGAGGTTCTATGAGATTGTATTACGGAGCAATACATGCTAAAATCTCATTGAGAACGATCTGGATTTGTGTTCAGCCTGTCTATGTAAAAACTGCCTTGAGTCTATTGAAAAAGGCAGTACTGGTGGAGCTTTCCCATCAATGGTTTTCACATATGCTGATATGACTCTTTGCATAGTTTTTTAAAAAGCTTTTTTTTTTTACCAAGGCAACTCATCTGCAGCCAATCTCATTAGCTCTGAGATAAGACCTCCTCCCTCCTCCCAGGAAGTGTAATTAATCACTTCTGTTTTGCATGTTTTGCCTTGCGCCAGGGCTAAGAGGTCTTATCTCAGCTAATGGATAATAATTGCTCTAAGCCCCTCAAGAATAGCTGCAGCCTGTTGCCATGGTAAGAGAAGCTTTTTTTAAAGGCTGAATGCTAATTAACAGCATGATTTCATCTAACGCCTTCTTTGTATCCATGAGAGTTGCTATAGCAGAACCCTCCAGATAAAAAGGCTCCACCTTTTTACAGTAAATGGTAAGCAAGAATGGAACTTGCCCCACACACATTGGTGAGCCTTTAAATGTTACAGCAGCACCACACTACAACATCATGGAAAAACCCAGCTCTTACATTGTTGCTGAAGCAGCTACAGGGAACCCACAATTCTGCATATACTTGCATCATCCTTGGGTTGTAAACAAGCCCTTGAAAGGAGCTCTGAGCTCCTTTCTGTGAGATGCTTTGCTATTGGAATTTGGGGGCATTTGCCTCTCTTTTCCACTCGCCACAGCTTTAAAAAAAAAGTTACAAACAACCATTTCCAAGTCTAATGAAAGTTTACAGGAATGTGACATCTAAATACCATTTGTGACTTTGAAAGATTCCTCTTAATGCAATGAACAAATAAACCACAGAAACTATTTTCTGAAATGCCACCTCCTGTTGCAAGAACATCCATGATATACCATCACAACAGCAGCAATGTACACAACCTTAGCAATGTCTGGTTCTGAAGCAATGAAGTTGCAGAATCTAGCCATGGCGCACGGCCCATCTAGCATTCCATCATCCATATTGATATCCAAAACTTGTGCTCCCATCTCAACTTGGGCCTTGGCTACACTTAGTGCTTCCTACAGAGGAAAAAAAATAAATAATTTTTTAAAAAGCACAAAGAGACTGAACTTACAAAAATCGCTTTACTCCTCTCTGCCATCATCTGGAATTGTAGATGAACAACAACAAACAGATTTGTCTCTTGAAAAAAAATTGTAACCCATTCTCTCTGGTGGGTTTAGGGCAGATTTATCTTCTCAGCTAATACTAAGGGTTTGACTCACACATTCCCGAATTGGCATTCTTCTCTACGTAATATATTCAACTGAAATAGTTTCTTACCTTGTATGTATCTCAGAGTGCAATCCTAACCTGGTGTTAGGCCAGGACAGTTAAGCCACCAAAGTTTAGCCAGCACAAGGGCCACAGTAGTGCATTTGGACCACTCTGACTCCGAGAGTGTCCAAACATACTTTACAGTGCTCCTTGTGCTGGCCAAACTTTGCTGGCCTAACTGTGCCAGCCTAACTCCAGGTTAGGATTATGTTCTCAGTGTTTCCTTTTCCGCCTCTGAGGCCCAATCCACTCATTACCACAACAATGTGGGAGTGGGTTCTCTACCATTTCTTCTCACAGTGCACTGTACCATTTCTATCCAGCAGTGCATAAATACACACCGTTTGGTACACCCAGAATCTGGACTATTATCAGACAGGGAACCTTCTTTGCAAGCGGAAAAGTTCAACAACTTTTTGTTTCATTTTGAACAAAAATGTTATGCATTTTGAAATACTAGAAAAATTTCAAGCATAGAACTTATCACTGCAGGGGTGGTGGTATTTACACACGTGCACGCGCGCACCTACCCACACACACACACAGTGTTCCCTCCCTATTCACACTGGCTACAGAAACACCAACAGCACTATAAATAAGGAGAAAGGAAACATTTTTCTAACCTGAAGAAAAAAATTACTGTAGGCTCGTTAGAAAAGGATATAAATCCAAATAATAAATTACTGCTGTGTGTCACCTTAGCAACCCTTGCAAACGCAGAAACATGCATAAAGAAATATATGCAAATTAGATCCTGCTTAAGTGATACAATTCCACAGTGTAACATATGGTAAGCGTGAAGGATAAGCTCCAAGTACAGAAAGGACGTACTTCGTAATTGCCTGCCATGATGAGTTTGGCAAACTTTCTTGATCCAGCAACATTGCAGCGTTCACCAATGTTAACGAAGTTGGTGTACTGGCCAATCCTGAAGGATTCCAGACCTTAAAAGGACAGTTTAATAATCATAAAGGAAACAAACAACAACACTGGTTGAAAAACAAGCAATGGTGTTTTACCCAAATCAACATGGAGCCCTAGTAGATGTCGCTCATATATAAAGCATACCATACAACCTTTAGATTTACTGATACCCTGATTCAAATTTCTGTAACTAACAACGATCCTACCCAGCGGTGTTATTCTGCCGGAACGCTGGGTGGGACATCCGGGTGATCGACAGCCCGCCCGTCGTGTTCCGCAGCGTTACGCCGTTTGCATAACCTACGCAAGCGGCGTAATTGGTTACGCAAACGGCGTAATGCTGCGTAATGCGACGGGTGGGCTGTCAATCACCCGGATGTCCCGCCCAGCATTCCGGCAGAATAACACCACTGATTCTACCCTTTGTTATGCCACATAGGTGGAACTGGATCACTCATCCCCCTTGCATCCATGGAATGTGCGGTCATGGCTGTATCACATGCCAGTATTCACATTGTAAGTGCATAGCAATCAGGCAACAATGTATATTGTACAACAAAGATAATATGGTTCACTTCACAATTATGGCAGTGCAAGGACAAAAAGCCGCAAAGAGGCATGGAAAGGGAAAAACAAAGGGGAAAAAAACCAGCAATATTCTTTCTAAGGTGCGTGATTGCCCATCTCGGACCTCAGTTGACCCAGATGTTGTCGATGATGTGATGACATCATCACTGACCGCTGGAAGATATCGTCTTGCCACTAGGCAGCATGGGAGGGCTCCATGCAGCAGCACTAATTCTTACAGGGAGCACTGGGGACCAGGAGATCTAGACATCTATCCATTATTGGGAGCAAGCCTCACACAGCTTTACAAAAAAAAGCCACTGTAACCGAACCCCCTACATTCATTGGACTGCCTCAGCCATCATTCATGTTATTCTCACAACAACTCTGTGACATAGGGTAAAAGATGGTGAATGGTTCAGCATCACCCAGAACTCTTCACAGATATGAAGAGATTTCAAACCAAGTTTCCCTTGTTCAACATTCTTTTCCACTCTGTTCTGATGGATGACCCTTCTCATTGCTTCCTCTGGGAACACGGCCGGGAACTGGCTGAACAATTCTCTCTGACCCAGCAGGCAGTAGTAATACCCCCCCCCCAAGAGAAAACATAGTAAATATGCACTGAGTACATGGGAACTCATGCAGCCAACCAATTCCCAAACCAGACAGGTTGTGAACCATGCACCAAGTAAGGTTAACCTTGGATCACCTGAAGAACACATACCAACAAGGAATGTATATGGGATTTTGGTAGCCAATGTAAAATGGCTAACTAGATATCCATGTGGAGATTGATTCACTGCACTCTTATCAAGCACCCAGTGGCAACATTCCGAGTGCGACCTTTAGTGTACAGATCTCCCCACAGGCTGCCAGGCAATATTCCAAAAGGAAAGGGTGGTTCAGCAGCCACTCTTCTGTGATACCATCACAATTTATCTCAACTAATCATCTCTCTCTCTCTCTCTCTCTCTCTCTCTCTCTTGTATGAACTCACCATATCAAAGTCTGACGTTTTCTAGGAGAGCCTTTATTTTGTTTATTTATTAGATTTGTACTCCGCCTTTCTCCCCGAAGGGCACTCAAAGCGGCTAACAACCAGTTAAAATATAAAGAACTAAAAAAAATATAAAATACACATAACAAATACTACATGAAAAACAATAGTTTATAAAAACATAATAAATAGATGTCTAAAAAAGCACACAATCGTGTAAAACCCATCATACCATGTGAATCAAAGGGTATCTAAAGTTCTTTGAAATAAAAAGGTCTTCAAGGCCTTGCCAGAAGGTTAAAAGCGAAAGAATGTTTTCAGCTCAAATGGGAGGGAATTTCATAGTACTGGTGCCACCACTGACAAGGCCCTGTTCCTGGCCACCATCTCCCTAACCTCTTTCAGTGGCGTCACAATCAACAGCGCCCCCTCAGATGACCAAAGAGAATGGGCCGCATAGTATGGGAGAAGGTGGTCTCTCAAGTACGCTGGGCCCAAGCCATGAAGGGGCCATTATATCAACAAGTCACCCTCAAGAATGTAAAGCAAGGATTTTGTAACCCCTTCTAATAGGAAGCCTATAAGTACACATGTTGAATTTTAAAATACATGTAAGAGAATGAAGATTGGAAAGTTTCGAAGCTCACCTGACAGCAACATGTAGTCCTCTGAAACAGAGGAGGGAGGAATGCGAGGCTTGCACGTTTTCACAGCTTCAGCTATCTCACTGCATTACAAAACACAAAAATGGCAGTCCAGAGCTTCACTTAAAGAAATTCAGCTCACACTAGAGGCCAGCATATGTTTGGTCTTCATCTAAGATGTTCTGGTTGTATGCATAATTCATAGAAACATAGAGTTGGAAAGGGTATTCAAGGCCATTTAGTCCAACACATGTGAGTTGCCACAACACTGAAGAAGACACTATGCTGGAATGGTAGGGACAGTTGCTCTCCCTCATTTAAAATCAGAGAACTACCACTTATTGGAGGTGCTTGGTGGTTATTGCTGCCAGAATAGTGCAGGGTCTTCCAACCAGTGGCCAGTAAGGCCCTCTGTAAAGCTTATACACACTTATCTAAGAGGAAATCCTATTGAACAAAGTGGGACTTAATTCCAAGTAAATGTGAATAGGATTGCACTGTAGTCATCTCCACAGAGGTAGATAGACAGGAAGTGGTCACCACTGCCAACGTCTTTGACCTGGGACATACGTAGGATCAATTTCACATAACAATACACCAGTTATGTGAGGGAATAGACGTTAGCTCCCTTCCATTTCGCAGCAGGCCTTGAATGTTGCTACTGATGGTAGAGGATCTAGGGAACATACGCTAATCCCCCAGTTGTTTGCATGGATGACTTCTGTTTGTATATAAGTGAAATTACCGGATATGTGCTGGAGTCGTTCCACAACAGCCACCAACTATATTCACCAAACCATCCAAGGCAAATGTCTGTAGGAGAGAGATTATTCAAAGAGCTACATTAGCAGTAATAAAAAAAGCACCATGCCACAATTTTATAACTATTTTATTTTACAACATTTATATCCTGTCTCTCTTGCTACAAAAGCAGCCCAATACAGCAATCTGTTTTTTCTTAAGGTATGAAGGCAGTATTATCACATACAAAAATTCAAGCTGAATGCGATCTTAAGAACTCTACCACCATTACAACCTCATCCCTTACCAAAACTTAAAGAAAGCCTAGTTTAATCCAGTCTCCGGAAGGAGCACAGCAGGGTCCAAACAAAACTCAATGAGAAGGACGTTCCACAGTGCTGGTGCAACTACCACAAAAGTCTGGCTTCTGGTGGATGTCAGGCCCACCTCTGGAGCTAAGAGCACCTGAGCAAGTTGATGAACAGAGAATGCAGGAAGCCATACATCTTCCATATGTTACTTGGATGTTAAAAAGGCATTTTAAAAATTCAAGGAAAGATTCAAAATCAAAAAAGATTTCCCTGTACACAAGCCTGTGTGAGCTCATATAGGGCACAGCAGAGACCCTCTGTCACACTGCCAGCAAGAATTCTGGGTGCAGTCTGCTTGCCCCCTGTTGAACTCCAATGATGGGGCGATAACTGGCCAATAGCCATGACTAATGGCTTGGCCAGGGCTATCATCCAGACATCACTTCATCACTGGAGTCCAGCAGGTGGTCAGGTGATGAAACGGTCTTCAAAGTTGGATTATGTGGGCTTGGTAGCAAAAGCAGAGGGGTCACTGAGAGAGCTGTAGAGGCAGGGATGGGGGGGGGGAAAGGGTAAGAAGTCTTAAGGATGAGGGAGGACTGAGCAGCAGCCATAGAACTGAAGGCATGCATGGCCTAAGCCTTTAGTGCTTGATGAGGTGATCCAAGTCCTGACACCAAAGAGTTAATGAAGTTGAGGAAAGTCAAGAGGTGGGGCCAGAAGGGATCCTCAGGGAGGAAAAGCCAGGGAAGGGAAACTGCTGAGCCTCAGCCTGGCCATAGGGCAAAGAAAGTGGAATTCTGAAGCAGCAGTCAGATTCTAAGATGATCAAAGTAAATTTAAGAAAACAACAATTCTCACCAACATATATGCAAATAGATCATGTTTTACAGATCATGTTATAATAGAGGAAATATCCCATACCTTTAAGTGCTTGGCAGTCACTTCAGGCGTCTCATCATAACCACCAAAGGTATTAGGAAGACCTGGAGAAATGTTATAATATGTTTAAACCTACAAGGTGCATAAATAAAACACTCTTCTTCCCATTTCTAATGGCCTGATCCTGACTAAGTGGTGCACCAGCTGAATGTGCATTCCACTGGTGTGCCTGGTCTTCATAATGTTACAAATGCATTGTAAAATGCTTCATGACAGCGTTCACAGTAGGCAGTCTGAAGGTCATGTTGACATGCAGTCTTTCTGCTCATGTTGGCAGCCAGAGGGATACCTGCTGGACCATTTAAGTCTGGGTAGGGGAAGGGTGTGGATCAGGGCAGTGGGGCACTGACGGGGGCGATAGGTGGGTGGATCAGGCTTGGGAGGGGGTGGGATTGGTGTCACTGGTGCACGCTGTATCCTAACCCCCTTCCCAGGCCTCATCCCTTCACATGGATCAAAGCAGTCATAAGCCAGTGATTTTGCTGACACAGGTCCAAGTTGACCAATTGGGGTTTACCTTACCTAGAGGAAACCCCTAGCAGCCAATATTGCCCCACAGGATGCAGTGTAGCCTGTGCCGGCAACACTGCATTGCCGCAGGGGAATTTACGCTGGATTGAGCTGTAAAATTTATAGTTTCCGCAATAAAGCACATTTGCTATCCAGCACAGAGTTAAAGCATTCATACACATGAATCTAAGTCCTCATATATCTTCATTAGGGAAGAGCTTCCCCAAACCCACCCTGAATCAAAAAGCGTGGTAACAGGCTTTGTGTCAGTTTCTAAAGCAATCCTCTGCTACTGCTCGGCTAGAAAATTAAGAGAAGCACTGCAGTAGTTATTTCATCTGAATTAATGAAGATGTGCTTCATTGGTAATAAATAAAAAACACATTAGTCTTTTCTTAATTAGATTTGCCCAGGCAATAGCCTGACTTCGCCTTAAAATCTTTACTACTCAATATTATTTATTTCAGAGGTTATTTTTCTCCTTTCGGAAAATAAGCACCTCTTTTACTGAAACAAAAGCATTTGCAAGAGAGAAAACAATTGCTGCAGTATTTAAACAGTAGAAACAATGCAAGCATTGTCCACAGATTCAGTCTCCTCAAACATTCTTTTGACAGAAAAGGTTTGCTTACCACAGATTTGAAAACATTACAGGCATGCCCCGGTATCCGCTGGGGTTCCGTTCTGCCTGTCCGTCCGCCGCTCACCCACCCACCCACCCACCCCGCCATGGATACGTGAAGCCATGGATACTGGAGGTGTCTTTTTAAAGATAGGGGAACATCAGTAGTTTTGCTGCAACAAGGTAAAATAAAAAAGATTTATTTAATGTTCCCCTATCTTTTTAACAGGCTATGGTATTCATGGCCATATATCCATGGTATCCACAGATAACTGAAACTGTGGATACTGAATCAGTGGACACCAGGGCATGCCTGTCAATAAATTACACATGCAAATTAGTTTGTATCTCAACCATGCTTTTTCTACTGATATGCAAAATATGAATTGCCACGAGTACATACCTGCATTGGGATAACAAATGACGTAGGTGGTTGTACACTTCCCAATAGTTTCAATAAAAGGTCTCATTTCTACTGCCCCCAAAGCACAGTTTAACCCAATGCTAGAAAGACAAAACAGAACAGTCCTTTTTTAATTAGAGCACGTGTCGAAAGGACTGGTTTATTGAGCCAGTTTTCTAGTTTATCAGCGTGTAAACACACTTGTTTGTGGGCACACACATGTGCGCATGTGCAAAATGGACTAATCAAGCACCCAGGAAGGTTCTTCCACATGAATTAGATACAGAAGGATTAGTGCAAACAAGTAAGGGACTGGTTTATGAGACCTCCACTTTTTAAATGTGCAAAGCTGAATACAATATAATTTAATATGAATTCAAGTGACATCCAGATAATGTGAGAGTCAAGGAAATAACTAAGAATGCTGATACTAAGACGAATTGCCATGGGAAAGATACAGTGGGTTCAAGCAACTAAGTAAAATATGGGTTATGTGGTCATGAATCCAAGATGTTCCCTTCTCCCCTTACTTTCTTCCCTGTGCACCAGGAGACTCCTGGCCTGTTAGACAACAGCTTCCTATCTGTCCAAACCCAAGTTGTGCTTAGCTGTGGTTTATTAAGCCAGCATCTGAAACCGAGATTCTGTTGTGGGGTCAACCAAATTTGCACAATGCAGCTCCATACAAGGAGCATTAGGAATATTCAAGTCAAGTTTGAAAGAAGGTTTCTCTCTTTTTATAAACTGATTAAACATCAGTTTACATCCCATCAGTTTGAAACTTCTGCTGATGGCACTTGGTTAAATTGTAAGGGATTAATTAGGCATCAATCACCATACTAGTCAAGTTGATCTGGCAAAAAGCCTTACAATATAAATAATGAAAAACAAAACAAAACACCACATCATGAAAATTATATCATGATGTACAGTATATCATGAGAACATCTGGAGAAGAAGTATATATCAATAATACATGCTGATCTATAGAAAAAAGCTAATTTAAGGACCATCATATTGGTAATATTCTAATAAGATATTTTGTTTGTTCAAATAAACATTTGTTCCAACAAAATCTTGCTTTGTTTTTGCTGCCTACTGTAGATAAGATGCATAAAATGCTACATAAGAAGTGACGGACAACTTTGCTACATTGTACCACCACTATTTTATCTTTACACTGCAGAAGAAAGTCAAGGGCCTTTGAGGTGACACAGGATCTCTGCATGCAGTTTTTATAGACCTTAAAACAGCTTTTGATTCCATCTCAAGAATAAAACTGTGGGAGAAACTGGAGGACACATCCATTGACCGTAGATTATTGTACCTGATCAGTGCCTTATACACCAACACATCCCTCAAGGTGAGATGCTCTGTGAATGGGCATTATTCCAACTCGATGTCTACCTGCAAAGGGGGTGAAACCAGGATGTGTCCTGGCACCCATTCTGTTCAATATTTATATTAATGGCTTGGTTGAATTCATGAATTCTCCCGATTTTCATCATCCAACTTTAGCAAACCATAAAGTTCCTCTGCTTTTATATGCTGATGATACAGTCATTCTATCTAGAACCCCAGTGGGACTTAAGAGGGCCATGAGTAGGTTTAGCCACTTCTGTGACAACAGCTAGCTAGAGCTCAATTACCAAAACACCAAGGTCCTCTCTTTTGGCAGGAGACCCCAAAAAAGGGTGTGGAAAATTAATGGCCACACGATTGAACAGGTAACTGCTTATAAGTACCTGGGGGTCATGCTGCATTCCTCTGGGGCTCGGACAGCCCACCATGAACATGCAGCTTTGGTGGGCTATCAATCAGCCCAAGCAGTTGCAAAGTTCTCATGATCCAGAGGTGGCCCTTACATTCCAGCAGCAATCAAACTATATCTAGCCAAAACCCTGCCCCAACTTCTATACAGGACCACACTGGGGCCGCCTTCCTCCAGTTTTGCCCCATTGGAACGTGTTCAATCTAAGTTTTTAAGGTCCATCTTCCAGGTAGCCAGTTACGTTTCCAATGGTAGTTTACGACTAGAGACTGGGATTATCAAAGTTGAGGCTAGAGCATTACTTCCCTCCATCATCCTCTGGCTTAAGCTTAATCATTCAACCCCTGGTTTAGCACAATTAATTCTCCATGACAATTTCCAATCTGCCTGGATCAAGATGGTTCATACTAAGTTAAGACACTTAGGGTTTTCCCCAGATGCAGTGCTAGCTATGGATACAAACCAAGCGAAAGCTGCCATAAGACAAAGAGTGCTAGATTCAGAGAGGCAAAGGGACATCAGTCAATGTTCCAACTTCTTAGCTGCAGAGGATAAAAAATATGTAACTTTGCCAGCTACGTACCTGTCAACATTAGAGCTCCCTTGGCACAGGAGGGCCTTCTTTTTAGCCAGATGGGGAGTTCTTCCCTCGGCAGTGCTTGAGGGCCGGTTCAAAAGAATTCCCCTTTCAGAAAGGGTGTGTCCATGCGGCTCGGGGGAGATCGAGCTAACAGAGCATGTATTGCTCCGCTACTCTTTTTACCAGGGTATACGGGAGAAGTGTATCTCACCCTTAATTAGGAAAATGCCGGGCTTTACAGAAGCTGAAAAGACTAAGCTACTTCTCATAGGATCTAACCTGCAGATTACAATGCAGTGCGCCAGCTTTCTGGCGGCAGCATGTAAAACTCGCAAAGCCATTGTGAGCAACGAGAAAAGACTGCAGGGTCTTTAGATCCAACTGGAGGTTTGTTCATAGTTTTTAGATTTTAAGTCCATTCCTGTATCTAGACTTATCGTCTTGAAATGTTTTAATGTGTCCGGTATTTTTACATATTTGTTTGGTTTTGCTGGTCTTTGACCGTAATAAAATGAAGTAAGGGCCTTTGGCATGACTCTTTAAAACTTAACACTGGGAAAGATGACAAAACTCAAGCATAACTGCAGAGTGTATTGCTTCCAATATCTGCACTATGGCTACAAAAGCCCAGAAGTTAGAAGATGGACCGAGATGGCTAGGGTCAATTTTCCCTTCAGGAAAAAATGGTGTAGACAAATGGTGTAGACATGACAAAGGACTAGTCCTATTTTAACCCTATCTTTATTAGCCACTCTGAAAAACAGTATCAACAACAAAGGAAGAGCTTCAGAATGCATTTGCCTAGTGTGCCTAGGGCTAGCATTAAGATTGTGCAATTGAATTATCTGCCTCAATACTTATAAGGCAGAGTTTTTTTACAGACGAAAGAGCTTCTTCAACACTATCTCACATTATGTGTGCAAATATCAACACCAGATATGTCAACATAATCAGGCCTCAAGTCCCTGTTAGACATCCAGGTCACAAAGAAATCTGAATATACAAAATAGGAGAAGGTTCTCCCAATGTCCCTGGTTTCTTCCTTCCCCCCTCCAAACCCCCCCCCCCATCCAACAAGGAATTATGATCAACACCACAAGAATAATTACAGAATGTCCAGTAGAATTGTTTTTTGCATATTCCTTATTGCACGTACCATTGCATACTATCCCATTTAGTGCTTCTTAATATACTGATGATGGATGGAAAGAGCTAACCCTGATCCTTTATTAAATCCCAAGCTGTATGAATTTGCCATTGAAAGAGTGAACCTGCCATTGAACAGGCAACAAAGACAAGTATCCTTCAGCTCTGAGGCAAAAGCGACGGAAAATAAATGGCAAAAGATGCATGTCCTAAATATAAGCTGGCATATTTAGACAAATCAGACAAATGATCCATTTAGCCCAGTGCTGACAGTTGATAACAAATCCAGCACGCCCAGGGTTGGCAAAGAAGGCGGCAAAGAATGTCCGCAAGCAACGATGCAGAAAATTCTCCAAGCTCCTCTATGCAAGATGCATGTACGACTTTCCCACTCAGCAGCATCTTTCTTTCATTCTTTATTTATTTAATTTGAAGAATTTATACCTCGCCTTTCCTATGCTGAAGCAAATGCCCAAAGCAGCTTACAGAGAACAAAACAAAATACAATGTAACCATAATACAACGTTTTCCATTCACAAACCAATTCAACATACTTCCTATGGACATGCTTTAAGGGAAGTAACTGTAAATAAGGCTGCAATCCTAAACAAATTCACAGCACAGTGGGGCTCATTTCCAGTGGTGTTGCTAAGGGAGTGGGGGCAGGCCACACCAGGTGACTTGCACAGGGAGGGTGACACCACCTGGGACCAAAAATGCTAAAATTGCAATTTTAAAAGATAATCCCATCATGCTATATACTGTTGGATGTGGAATTTCACCAGGAATACAATGAAAAAAACCAGAGTGTAATATCTTCATTCTATCACAGGTTATGGCCAAAACACTAAAACCCCAAAATACAACTTTTAATGTAAAAATTGCAATTTTTTTAAAAATTGCAGTTTTATGGAATAATACCATCATGCTGTTGGATGCAGAATTTCACAAGGATTTCAATGAAAAAACCATAGAGTCATATCTTTGTTCTACCAAAAGCTATGGCCCAAAAACTAAAAACTGAAAATACAACTTTTTATGTAAAAATCGCGATTTTAAAAAAATCATTATTAAGAGTCAGTTCTCATTTCCATGTATCAGAGCTAATACTAGTACTTTTGTGTAATTGAGTGAGTGTCATCAAATTGGTCACGGGTTTTTTGTTGGTTACTAGTTTGTTGGGTGACCTGTACTATAGTTAAATAAATCAAGTTGATGGGGGCAACACCACCCCTAGTGATAATACCGCATTTAGGTGGTGCATATGGTATTGTAATTTATTCTGTATGGTGTGGGAGGAGGAGATCCATCATGGGGGGGGGGGTGACGCACTGACCTCCCGCACTGGGTGATGCAAACTCTAGCGATGCCACTACTCACTTCTGAGCAAATATGCATTGGATTGTGCTACAAGAATGTATGTATTGGAGAGATAACCATTAACATGCAAATCCCTGTTTAGCACTGAAGAAAGATGCCTCTAAGCCTGACAACACCTGGTGCAGATCTATTTCTGAAGCTAAAACATTCTGCATCAGACCAATTCTGCTGAGAATTCACAGCATCTCAGTATGCTATTGAGATTCTTGGAGGAAGGACAGGATACTCTCGCTGTGTTCCCGTTAAATGTTTTTGTTTTTACTTATTATGGTTGCATTGTACTTTGTTGTTCTCTGTAAGCCGCCTTGGGCATTTGCTTCGGTATAGGAAAGGCGGGGTATAAGTTTTTCAAATAAATAAATCCTGGAACAGACACAGGGCATACGGTATTTTAAAGAAGTGTGGCTGAATACAACTCGGGTGCAATCATAGCCAGCTTTCCAACACTGACATAGCTGTGCCAATGGGGCATCTGCTGCATCCTGCAGTTGGGGGGGGGGGCAGTCACAGAGGCCTCCTCCAGGTAAAGGAATGTTTGTTCCCTTACTTTGGAGCTGCATCGCCCTTACCCGGCTGCTGGAATGTTGGTTAGGATTGCACCCGCATAGACTTATTATTCAACAAATACTGGAGCAAAGAGAAGGGTCGCTTATGCTGTTGTCCTTATCAAAATGTAGATAAATTTACTTTCATTCTATACTGTTAAGTCATGGCTGATTTATAAACTTCCATGAAGGAGGCTGGCTCACCTTATGCCGATGAATTTCTCTTTATGCCATTTCAGCCTCATCTGTCACTATGTACAAGTCCCATCTGTGAGGCTACCAGGTGGCAAGAAAATAAGCGGGCAGGAAATTCAACAAATGACTAAGAACATTTTTATAATTTATAATTTGTGAAGCTTTTTTATAATTCCCATTAGAGTTTTAATCTCTGATGACAAACAGGAGTCAAGAGAACATCATTCATTTTCAGGTCTTTGTATTGGGGCCAAACTCCACAGTGCACAAGCTCCATGCTCAGGACTTCAAAAATTGTTTGCACTCTCCCCTCTGATCAGCCATGTAGATTAATACTAAAAATGGGGAACCCAGAGCACACACACAAATGAACCTGAAAATGGGCAAATAGCCCCACGACAAGTTTATTTTGTGAAGGAGAATGTTCTGCAGTAAGACCAACCAATCACAGTACAGCTACATGGAAGTTTTCAAAAGTCATCATACAGAGCTTCTCGGGGTCAAGAAAGCAACAGTTCTAATTTCCTCAAGACAAAAAGAAAATACTCAAGCTTGCCTTTCAGTGCTCATTAACTGAAGTCAAGCTTTGGGTAAAGGTGATCAAAAGAAAAATGAAGGAGCAAAATTGTATGGAATAGCAGCATCCCTGACTATGCAAGTCACAAAGGTGGAGGAAACATCTCCAGGAATTAGGAATATTATATGCAAAAATGTGTTGGCTCATCTAGCCTGTAAAGAGCTAAGGAAGACTAGGCCCTGGCTTGACTCCATTTTGTCAAGCATATAACTTAGTCTTGCAGGAGTGAGCTGAAGCTGCAAAACAACATCAGGTGATAGTAATCAAGCTCACTCCTAAACTCAATCAAGCTGCAACCTATCACCTTCTTGGTCTGCAAAAGGTGTGAGGTTGCAGCTGAGGTCAGAACAGTAAATTCAATCATGGACATTCCATCAGCAGATAACGCAATCAGGAAAGGGTGACCTTTACCCTGATTGGCTAAATGGTTGTGCCAAAAAAGGTATATAAAACAACAACAACCACCAGGATTGAAGGAGAATCATCATCATCATCCACCTGAAGAAGCAGGGTCCAGTAAGAGGCAGGAGCCTAGTTTTTTATATTATTTTAAAAAAGTATCTCAGTTATTTGCTTGTAAGCTTTCCTTAAGTTGTAAACCCTTGTTGTAAATAAATTACAGTTAATTCAATTAATGTTTGGGTTGTCTTTGGGAACCAGGGGAACCAGTTGTTAATTGGACACGCTTACCAACTATTGGAAAAGTCCAAATAATTGGGACTTGTATAGTCGGGGAGGGCATTTAGAAGTTAAGAAGTCTTCTTAACTTTAGGCCCTGACTAGTAGCAGTGGTTATAAACCTTGTTAAATAATAGGTCACACCCTGCTGAAAAAAATCACAACTCATAGTGGCCCTGAGTAGGTTGTAGGGCATATGAGTCTGGTGGTTTCACATAGCCCCACTCTGTCAATGAACAAAGATCAAACAAAGAATCAAAAAAAAGAAGGCTACTGATGGGTAAAGGGTGAAATGGGCTGGCACTCTGCCTAAGACTGCAATCCTAACCTGGAGTTAGGCTGGCACAGTTAAGCCAGTTTGACCAGCACAAGGGACACCATAAAGTACATTTGAACCACTTTTGGAGTCAGAGGCCACCACACAGATGTGTGCCATCCTCCCTGACTCCGAGAGTGGTCCAAACACAGTTTATGTGTGCCAGCCTTGTGCCAGCCAAATTTTGCTGGCCTAACTCCGCCAGCCTAACTCCAGGTTAGGACTGCACTCTAAATCAAGATGTCAGGTGATGGTTTGAGAGCAACTAAGACCTCCCTGGCAACCTCCTCTGCAAGGCTTCTGTACACACTTTGAAAAGCATTGCTTTTTTGAAAACCTGGTTACACATGGCTGGGGACCAGACAATAGACTTGCAATATAATTAATACTGCCACAAACTCCATGTCTCCTTATCTATTTTTTTTAAAGCACCTATTAGTAAAACCTAATAACTAATAAAACCGATTAGTATTGTGTCGGTAATCTGTGGACTTCCAAGTACATATTCTCTCACCAAAGTGGGTCACTGTGAGATATGCTGATGACAAAGGCTTCGCCAGTCTGGCCAGAGAGAGTACGGCCACTTTTGTCAACAATGGTTCCTGAGACCTAAATGCCATCAGGATAGAGGAGAGAAAAGACAAAAACAAAAACATATTAAGAAGCTTTCCATAGCAGAAGCTAAACTGAACAAATAAAAAGGATTAAAAGTAATTAAAAAGGAACAAGTAGCATTCAGTTCTCTGCAACAACCTCGGTGCACAACAATGTTGCTGTCAGAACTGTAACTAGGGTGGAGCCAGAGAAGCACCCACTCCAGGCGGAGTGCTAAAAGGGGGCGCAGGATTGGCCCCAGGCTCCACCCCAGTTACGGAGGTGACTGTTTTGCACTACAAGCAGCGCAAAGACAGTCATCTCCAGGCTCTCCCTGAAGGAGGTGCACTGCTGATTGCGAGAGTCCCTCCTCCAGGGAGACATCACGGGGGGGGCGCAAACAGGCAGAGCCGTGACGTCACTGCCCCAGCGCGCTGGGGTAGGACATTACGGCGCTGGTTGCTGTCACAAAGTCTGATCCGTAAATGAAGTGGCTCCTCCCACTGTCAAAAGGAAGGAAGGAATCTTTTTTGAAATATACCACTTAGAGATCTGAATGTTATATGGAAAATACATGCTGTCTTAGAATCCATGAAATCTTGGTCATTTTGTTCAAATGGTTATTTTTTTTTGCTGCTTTAAATAATTGCTCACCTATTCTGCATCTGGAAGAATCCTTACCTTCTTAAGTATACATTTTGTCCTTGACATTTTCAAGTTGACCGCCTTCTCAACACCACAGGTCATCAAGCCTGCTTTTACTGAACACTGTACTTCTACCATTGCATATAACTGGCACCTCACTGCTATAATGTTCTGGGTACAGAAGAATCTCCAGAACACCACAAGATCTCCATGAAAACAATTGTGCATTAACACAAGTGAGGTGATCAGCAACGTAACTGTACAATACCAGCCTTTTTATTACAAAGAACATTGTGATCCATCAATGACTTTCTCTCATGTTACAATCTAATAAACTATAAAATGCAATAAGATCTCCTTCTTGCTGCAACTTTTTTTTGTAAATTGCGGATTGTAAAATGCAAAAAAAGAAGTGGTAGCTTTTTCTTGAGCTAGGCTGGTGCTATTGCTAACGCCCTGATGCAGTGGAAGATCTTGTGCTTGCCTCTAATATACTAGAACCACAGTATCGAACATTTTGGTATTTCATACAAAGATCTGTTAGGGAGAATTCATGTGCTAAATATTAGTTCTATTACATAATTAATAAATTAGCTCAAAACCATCTTGCAGCCAGACTCTCAATATTGGATAACTGACCACAGCAGTAAGAAGTGTGTGTGATGAGAATGTCATAATAGCGGATAATTACAGGGTGCTGAGCAGCTCCCAGCAGCTTCTGTAACGCCTTTCCACTCCTCTCGACACCAGCTGCCTTTGCATGTGCTCTCCTGCCTTTCACTGACAGCACTCATTTGCCAGCTGTTCCCCAGGCATGCTGGCTATCCCCAGCAGGAGCTGTATGGAAATACTGGGAACATGATACTGTTAGTAATGTATGGGAGAGTCTTAGCTGTTACTGAATGGGCTGCCATGTCACAGCACACATATCTGAAGGCAGCTGGCAGGGGAAGGAGAGGGCTGTCTCCTGCAGGAGCCAGCATGTGAGCAACAAAGGCAGAATTGTATACCAATTATTAGTATTACTTATTTAGGCTTTTAGGCTGCTGAACTCCAGAGACTCTAGGCAGAATCTCTAGTCTAGACTCTATTCCAGTACTTCCCAAAAGTACCCTGGGAAGCACTGGCTCATGCCCCTTTAAGGGGCGGGGGAGATGGGGAAGGCAGCACTGTGATCCCAGGATTGCACTGTTGCCCTGGCCATAGGGGCTTTTTCCAAACTTATCCCTTGCTGGGCTGGCCTCTGGGAGGTGTGCAGAGCCCTGCAGGCTGTTCCCCCCCCGCCCCGGGCAGGGCTCCCCAAGGCTTAGAATGCATTAAAATGCGATTGCAATCAGAAGTGGGTCGTGACTGCATTTTTAACATGTTCTGAGGCTTGGGGAACCCTGGGGGGGGGAGCGAAGGGCTCCCCACACACCCCTGAGGCCAGCTCTGCAGGTATGTATGGAAGTATGTATGGAAGTATGGAAAAAGCCCCTATAGGCTTTTAGGGCAGCAGTGCAATTCTGGGGATCCCACCCCATTTATGTGGCTCCCGACTCTCTCGTAGGAGTTTGGGAACCACTTCTCTAGTCTAAACACATAAAAGACAAATCACAGTTAAGAACCACAGAAATATACTGGGTGAATTATTTATTATTAAATTATTACTTTATTATTACTATTATGGCTTTATTATTACTATTTGCCTGTA
>JAJKFI010000018.1:12621652-12661119 GCA_029204185.1 Lerista edwardsae | reverse complement strand
ATTTGCCTGTAAACCGCTTTGTGAACTTTGTGTTGAAAAGCGGTATATAAATACTAGTGATTGATTGATTGATTGAAGTTTTCACTCAGCTCCTTAACGTTAGTCCCTGCCAAGACAAATGAGGAGCCACTTCTGAAAGCTGCTCAGACTTAGCAAATATCCTGGGGAGGAGAACTGAGGGCTAGTCACCTCTCTACATGCACACATGCTGCACTTTTATTATTTGGCACACTGACAGCTTCACTAATAGGATACCTTTTGTCAATCTGCAAGATCTCACTGAGTCATAAGGCAGGTGGTGGTATTTTGGACCAAAGTTATTATTTATTGTTGCAGTGTGTCCTTGATAGCTTCAGGGAATTGATTCCAGGGCCCCCTAGGGATACCAAAATCTGCTGATGAGTCCCAGTGGGGGCAGGATCATATTTAGTTGATAACAGCAGTTCAAGAGACAGGACGGTAATCCCTTGGGTTTTACAACATAAAACATCTAAGAACATACAGCGATATCTATGGTGCCATAGGGAGAGTTATATGCTGAAATGTGTGCCCATTACTTTAAGAGAAGGCGTGATCAGGGTACTGCAGACTAAAGCAGATGACTGTGTTTTCTGTAACATACAGTGTTCATGTTGGGATTAAGGCTATAAGGGCATTTACTCAGGAGGAGCTACACAATATCATACATAGTCTTATTTTAAAAGGTTCAGTTCTTATACTCACAAACACTGGTCTGGGATCATACTCATCCTCAAACAAATTCTGGAGAGCAAAGAGAGCTGCCTGTGCAATAACATCAAAGAGTTAGTGTCCACCTTCCTTACAATCTGAAGTTTCTAAGGTATTCCATGCATCTGCCTTAGCTTAAGGGGGAAGACAAAAACAACTACCACAGCAGCCCAGCAGCTTTTCCTCAAGAGTTTGCCCAGTTTTTTCCAAGCATGCAATTAAAACAAAAACAAGTACACAGTAACACACTGGATCAACAGACAGCAGCTTTGTGGCTGCAAGAAACGAATTGCTTGATGTGTCCTGGGACAAAACACTGGATTTTTTTTTCCCCATAAAAGGGGAACTCTCACTATACCTGGGAAAACACTTGCAAGCTTTTGAAATTATACTAGAAATGGCATCAAGACTCTGAACTGTACTTGTTACTGTAAGTAAGCACATCATCATTTTAAATGAAAGGAAAATAATTCCCCAATCTTTGTTTGGGGAGAGATTCCCCAATCTCTCAATCTCTCATTTGTGCTCAATTAGTTTTTAGTCTACAAAGGCTTTTTTAAAGCCATTATCAATTGCTTATTACACTTAAAAAACTGAGGGCTCAATCCGATCCTTCCTCTCCCATGTTGGTACAGCCATGCCAAAAAGTAGAACTCTTTATCCAGCCGGGGAAGGGGGATTGAGAGACTTTGGAGGGCAAAGGGGATTTAAATCTTCTGCTCCACAATGGGTCTTCTTGGACCTGTGTCAACTCTTTGGCTGGTGCAAACTCAAGGAAAGGAAGATGGTATGAAGGCTGATGATGATGGAGGGGATCAGAGCCAGCGCTCGACATTGCCACCGGATCCACCCCCTCCCAACCCCATTCCTTCCCGCCCTACCCCCGCACATTTTCTGGCAGGCACAGCAGAAATGCCTCCATGCAACAACCCAATCTGAATGGGCACCCACCTTGAAGACTCACCTTGGCATTGGCTGTATCAAATATGGTTTCAACCAACATGATATCCACTCCACCATCAAGAAGTCCTTTGGCCTGTTCTATGTATGCGTCCACCAGTTCATCGAAAGCTAGAAAACAATATCAGATTTCGCACACAAGTGGCAACATAATTGGAAGACAATGTAGTGCAGCAGTTACAGCACTGGACTAGAACTAGGGAGACTCTCAGCCAGTCACTCCCATTCTAACTTACACGGTTGTTGCAAAGAGAAAATTATTTGTGCCACCTTGAACTCACACACACACACACACACTCCAAAATATACATTGGAGGAGCAGCAGCAACACACATTCTGCTTCCACCTGGAAATACAGCACTCAAAGCTGATGTGGTCCATAGCTGATGAACAAGTAGAAGGCAACTTTGTATTGGAATTTCCAATTACATTTGGCGCTATGACCGGCCCTCAAAGTACGCATTCTATAGGTAAGCGACTGGCCCCTTTGCCAGTTCTGCCATTTTGCAGGCGATAGAAGCAGGACAAGCGAAGAAGCACTCTTTACTCTTAACTTTTGGAATAACAACAGGAATACTTACTGACATTTCTGTAATCCGGCCTTTCCACTGAAGGGGAGACAGAAAGGGTCTTATTTGTGGGACCCATCGCCCCAGCAACGTATCTTTTACTTCCTTAACAAAGAAGAGATACAGACATTACTTTTCTGCAGCAGGCTTTGGACTGCAGGAGGAAGAGCCGTACCGCAGGCAATCAATGGTTTGTGACATGCCACTCACTCCAGTGGGGAAAAGTAAGATCCTGCACTTGCAATGGACGCACAACCTGCCTGCGGAGTGAGCATGGTCTGGCAGACTGACACCAAGAGTGGCAATGTGTCTATTTGTGTAGAGGTCTCTGCATTATACAGGCATTCTGCTCACCATACGGATGTGTATTTCCCTGCTTCACAAGTAAACAAAATCTGGATGCGAATTCCTAATCAACATTTCTCTAATCACAAACCTAATCACAACATTTCTGTGCTCGAACAAATTTCCCTTTACAGAGCAGTGTCTGAACACTGTCTTATGAAAACAGTGTCTTATTTTCCTCTCTCTGCCATTACAGCAAATGAATCTAAGGCTGCAATCCTATGCACACTTACCTAGGAGTAAGCCTTGTTGACTATGTGGGACTTCTGAGTAGAAGTGCATAGGATTGGGCTAAAATTCACTCGACAAGCAGGACAGTTTGTTAAGAGTACCAAACATAAGCAGCATTTCATTTGTGCTGATGAAGCTCCCACACTAATTAGTTGAGCAAATGCAATGGCTTTGAAGGTTCAGCTCCTCAGGAAACCAGTATGTTGCACGCCAGCTCTCTCCTGTCTGAGAGGGATGGGAAATGTGTTGGTTTGGCTGGAATTAAAATCCTAAAGTGGGGAATGGCTAAGGATTGGGAAGAGGTCCCAAACGGGTACCCTGATTGCCACAGCCCACAGTGCTGGGATTTCTGGGAGATTTTATAATTTAAATTCGTTGGTGGGTGGTGGACGCGTGGCTTAGCCTTCATAGCTGGCTGGGCCTCCAGCCTTCAGCTGTTCTGCACGTGATTTTGGATCCCTGCCCACCCTCTCGCATTACAGTCTTGGCCTGGCTGGCCACCGTTGAGGGGCGAGTAGGAATTTTTCTGTCTGCCTGATTGGCTGTGGGAGGGCAGTTCTTTGCCTACCTCAGAGTGTGTATGGGGCAGAGGCGTTTCTACAGGGAGGGCAAAGCTCTAAGTGTTGCAAGAAGCCTTACCCTGTCGTGTAAATCCCTCCTCTCCCTTGCTGCTGTAGCCAGTAAGCAATGCCAAGATGTTGCTGTTCCCTGTGAGGATTGGCTAAAACGGTGCAGGAGAGGAGTGATTTCCACTGCAAGGTAAGGCTTCTTGCAAAACTTAGAGCTTTGCCCTCCCTGTAGAAACACCACTGGTGTGGGGGTTGGGTCTAAGTTTTGCCTTGCTCACCTGGTTACTTTTGTCTTAACATTAAAATCTTCATGCAGGGGATGGCTAAGGACAAGGAACAGGGCCCACAAGGGTAAAGATGAGGAGCACAAATAACAAGTGTAAGGGCACTAATGGAGGTCCATAACTTCTGATTGTGCAGACAGTATTTTATGTGCTGCTTAAGAAATGTTTGTGGAGTTCTTCCCCACTTAGAATTTTCTTAAAGAGGTTCCATGCAACTTCCATTTAATGAAGATTTAGACTTCCAGATTCTAGTATCTATAGTATAATAATAATTTTCTTCAGCCAAAAAAAATTTTTTTTTAGAGTTAATTGGATATCATGAAATCTGCATAGTAAGGAGTTTGCCAAAGAACCTGATTGCTGGTGTTGTTTGAATCTGAAGCATCATTCAGACTTACGATGTGATCTCATATAGTGATACAATCCTTTGGGAGAAGGTTATTTGCTTTACATTTTGTATTAGAACAAATACTGACATTTCTAGATACTTATACTCTTTTGAATTATCAACCTGTTTTGTGGGTGTTATCTGCAAGACAGCAGAAATGGACTCTTTGTCACTGTAGCCAAAGGACTCATATTGAAGTATTAGAAAGTGTTCCTCCCCATCCCCCCACTCTTCAATGAACTGAAACCTTTTAACTTTATCACCACTTGAACATATGGCTTATAGAAGACAACTATGTGTGGATATATTTTGGGACATTTGGAAGCCTTTTTCAGAGATGTACTTTTTCAGAGGTTGCTTATTAATTTTTTTTGTAAATGACTGATTACAAAACTAACCTATATGCATATCATTCATGTTATGTATTTTTTCTCTTTTTCTTTCATTTTTCCCCTTTGGTTCTGTTGTCATGATTGTTATTGCTATTTCTATTTATTAATAAAGGATGAAAAGGGGGGAGGGGAAAGCTTCAGATTGCAGAGTTTCAGCTGGAATTGAGAAAATTCATGTTTTCCAGTTAGCATTCAGCACCTTGTTGCCAAACACTGAAATCTGCAAGTGACCCAAGCCATTTTACCCGTTTCTTAGCTAATTTTGCAACAATAGGGAACCATGTATGCCAAGTGTAGTACTTAGGAATTGTACTGACAGGCACCAGCATCTGGAACTGAAACCGCATTTGCAACCCAGAACTATTTCTAATGCATAGCCCCTACTTTATCAGGTTTTTATCAATGGACAACTCCAGCAGTTATGCTTCTGAAGCAACCGTTTAACAAACAGTGATCCTGGGCAACCATATAATTCAAGTTGCAAAGCAGTGTGGCCTCGTCAGATGCAGCTCTGGTTCCAGATCCTGGTTAGTGGACAAGCCATTGTTAAAAGTAACTGCAATCCCCAAATTTGAATGACACATGGAACTGTGGAAAGTATAACAATGAAAGCAGAAGTTTTGATCTCCTCTTTTGGTGTACAAGGAGGGGGAGTCCATGGCACTCCTGAGCTTGTTTGAGCAGGAAAACATGGTTTACATCTGATCTGGACCACCAATACAAGAAAGGAATGTTATGTACCTGTCTGAGCAGTGATATCATCAGCTGCTTTTCGAGCCACCTGTGCTGATATTTTATTTAATCGATATGCCTGGACCGGAAAAGCAGGAGGAGACAGACATCAATACAGAACAGTACAACTAACAAGATAAACAGTAATTTCAAAGAACAATCATATCCATTTGAATTGCATTCTGTAACGTCTGAAAAGCACTAGTGCATCTGACTCCAAACACTGGCACACCCGGAACTGCAGTCAGTCAGGATACGCATTAGCTGCATTTTTTTTCCAGATAAGTGAATAGCATGGATGTGCTCCAGTCACTGGCCCAAGTCACGTCACGGGCCAGCAACCCCATGACTTGACTTGCGCATCATAGCGCACGCTGTCACAACTTGGCTTGTGGAAATTTTCAAGTTATTTTGACTCAAAAAGTAAGCAAGCAAGCACACATACATTAAAGAGGCCTCGGGTCAAATTCGAGTCATGACTCTTTTCTGAGTCTCTAGCCCCAGAGTCAGTGACATCTGTGACCTGAGTTAACATGAATTGCAAGAAACCCAGCATTTTTGCATGTCAAGTCAAGTGGAGGACTCAAGTGCCCATCCTGATGAATAATCTTCCAATGTTCCAGAAAAGCCATAAGGAACCCATGAAAGAAATGGAGGGACCTGCTGGTGGCTCTCTAGAGTGCATTTGTACAGGTGTCCTTCTACATTGCTTCTTCAGTTTTCTACATTAGGAGATTTCTGAGAATTGATGTTTCTCAAAGCAAGAAAAGTGTAGTGCGATGTAGGGCAGGGCTGCCATCACCACTGCAAGCTGCATACACCATATGGGTCTTGCAATCCCCTACCTTCTTTTCTACCAAGAGAGATATAGTGCTATATATAGTTAATGGTATAGTACTATATATAGAAGCCATAAAGCACAGTGCTTCTGTTCACAGAACGAGGCTCCTTTGCCAGCTAGTCAAAGGATGCCTGAGCATGTTTACTTTTCATCCACAGCATATGCTAAAATGAGAAGGGAATGATCTAGCCTTGTAATAAAGCTCTTGCCTAACAAAATTCTCTTCCAAGTGGCTAGGCATGCCTCCTCATCATCACTGCATACAAGCTCTCCCACGCTCTTGGCAGACGATATTGTAGCTGCTGGGCTTTAGCCACAGATAAATAGAGACTCCCTCTCTCTGAAGACAAGGTTAGGAAACTGCTCATTCAATCTTTATTTGCAAAGCTGGAACAATCCTTGAACAGGCACCAACAAATCAAACTATTTTCACACATACAGTAAAAGTGACAGTATCTGGCTCTTGATGATCTGGTAAAACGGTATCAACTGGATCAGTGCTCAAACTAGCCTGACTTCCAGTTTGCAGCTCATTTTGTTCATTTTTACGAGTTACACAAAACTTACAAAGTCTGGAGTGAAACTGTCAGCGCTCAAAGCGCCCCAGGTGAAACTGATAGCTCCAGCAATTGAGACATTCTAATACGCGGAAAACTACAGTATCTGGCAATCTGTCAGTCCTGGAAATGCCAGATAACTCAACTTTTTGTGCATGGGACTTTACCGAATAATATACTAAGCAAAAAGGAACAAATAAGTGTCCCGTCTACAGTGAAATAGGGTGACAAAGGCTTAATGTAAACAATTATCACTACGAACATTGGGGGACTCCAGCACCATACTAACCTTAATTGCTAGAAAAACCCATCTTGATAAACAAGAAACCCAAAATTCTTACCAGGTGCTCAAGGCCATAGTCGGCTTGTGCTATTCTGGTGCTGCTGAAAGTGTTTGTTTCGATGATATCCGCACCACAAAGCAAATATTCCTATAAGGAAATATAGAATGTCAAAAACAGAAACATTCTAGTTTTCCAGCATTCTGAAATTCCTCTCCCCTTTTCCAATGATCCTTGAAAGAGTGCATGTGTACAAGCAAACTGGGGGGGGGGCATCAAATATGGTACTTGCAGGACAGCAGGAGGACAGCATCCCTAAGGTGGTTTCTCCAGCATGTAAACAATGTTCTCGTAACTGTGGAGGTCATTCTATTTATCTGGCCTCCTTCCACCAGCTTCTAGACCATTGGTTCCCAAACTGTGGATTGGGACCCACCAGTGAATCAATTTCAGGTAGGTTGCAAAGTACCTAGAGCAGCCATATTGGAAATATGGGATGCTGGAAAGGGGGAAGGCTGTGTGGTTATTTTGCTTGTGTCAAAGTTGTAAATAGGCGTGTTTTTTTCCCTTTCTGATTTACTTTGCTATTGGAAAATGGCTGAGAAATAACCCAACTTATTGTTGCATTCTCAGGAAAGCATCCTCAGGTGTCACAATGACAGCACTTCCGGCCATGACTTCACAACATCACTTCTGGTGGGTCCCGGACAGATAGTCATTCTAAGAAATGGGTCCTGGCAAGGCAGTATTATCCTAAAGCTGAGTAGGCTGAAGCCTAGGGGCCCCACAGGGGCTAGGTCCATAAGGTGGCATGTCAAGAAATCAGCCTGATGCAGATCTGGCCCCCTGGGACTCTCCATCCAACTGGCGAGAAACTACAGCAAGTCTGACCTTGAAAAGGTGAGGTTTGCAGAGCTCTCCCAGAACCACGTGGGGGAAGCCCCGCCTCCAGGGACTGAGATGGGCTGCACGGGGAGGCTGCATCTTCGCTGGGGAGCTTCCATGCAAGCCTGGCTCCATTTGTGAGCGTTTTTTCCTTTTTCCCTTTGGGGCATAACTTAGAAGTGCCTGGCTTCTCCATTTCTTGCCCCTCAGATTTCTGCCTGTGTTTCTTGTGTTTTAGGAGTAGGGGTGGGTGGGGAGCTTCAATGCAAGTCTGGGTTCATTTGCGAAGAGAAGCCCACCTGCGGCTGGATTGCCTAAGGTTGGGGGTTGGCTGCAAAAATGGGCTTGTGTGTGTGTGTGTGTGTGTGTGTGTGTGTGTGTGTGTGTGTGTGTTTTGTAACAAGGCAATAGATGGGGAAAGTGATGCATTAGCTGAGCTACAGAGGCCTTACTTGTAAAGGGGGGAGGAGAACCATGCCCACCCACCTGCCCGTCCACCAGGGACTGCCATTTAGTGTGGCAGAAGCTTTCCTGAAGAGTTTCAGAGGGGGCCCAAAATATCTGAAAGCCCAGGGGCCCAGCACTGGTTAATACAACCCTGGGTCCTGGTCCAAAAAGTTTGAGCACCACTGTTTGAGAGCACAATCCTATACCCCCATTGCGCCAGCGCTATACTCTAGCTCTGGTCGAATGCTGTCACAAACGTGCCGTCAAATGCATCAGCGGTACAGCGCTGGACCAGCGCAAGCAGCAGCGCCAACACAAGGGCGCCAACACAACCGCCAGCAGCGCTGGCCTTCTGCCAGTCGAACATTGGCGATGTGCAGGCAGCGCTGGGCCTTGCTGAGGGCGTTCCAGAGGCATGCCGAGGGCGTAAGTGGGTGGCACAGTGGGCGGAGAAAGGGGTTGTGATGCAAGATGGCCAGACTGCCAAATCCTAAACCCCATCCCCAGCAGCCCCAATTCAGGCTCGCCTGCACACGTGCACCTGTGCCTGCAAAATAGCATGTGCAGATCCGAGCAGCCCCATTGGGATGACAGGGGCTTACACGGGTGTAAGAGGAAAACCTTGCCTTGACCTGCACTTCACTGTGCTGCCTCCTAATGGGCTTTAGGATACAGCCCTGTTATGTTGGCCTTACTATGTCGGCCTTACTTAGGATTGGGCTGTGAGATCCTTCACAGGGGTCAAACAACCACCAACTGCCTATGAGGAAAAGAAAATGCCAGCAAAGCAAAGAGTCACCATCATCCCCTCCACCTGCTGGTGCATTTCAAGCTGGCACTATGCTCCTTCATATGACCATATGACTATTGCCTTCTGAGTTGTTGGAAGTGGAAAAGAAGCCAGAGGAACATAAGCTCCACAACACAGCCCTCCTGTTGCAATGATTTCTTATGTGATAGCTTGTATGTAAACAGGGAGCCTTATTGGCAGAAGGGTGGGGGCACAAATGCTTTAAATAAATAATGTATTGAACAAAAAAAATGCTCTCTTCACACTTGCTGCTTCTAGTGCTTTTGAAAAAACTGACACTGAAGAACAGAAGAGAGCCAACCAGATACTGTGAGAATCACATAAGGCACAAGAGAACTCCATACATTTTCACTGGGTATTTGTATTCCTGATGGTTCTCGGCCAAAGTTAGGATCCTCAAATAACTGCTTCTGTTGCCCCCACCCTTCAACTTCTGCCCATACTGAATCTTGAATGTAAACCAAAGCCTAGGGGTGTAAATTCCTATCTGAGTAAGCCGGACTTGCAGCAATCTGTCTGCCTCAAGAAACGCGTGGGCAGATGACATGTGTCTGGCTCACTTGTCTGCTTAGCTCAATTGTCTGTTCAATTGGCTTTATCTGCAGTAGGGAAGGACAATTGTTGAAAATATTCAGATACATGCATACAAAAAAACCCCAACAAACGACTACTACAAGAGAACAAGGATCACAGAATCAGTGCCTGCCTGGTGACATTTTTTGCCATAAATTATCATGCAAATTCAACCATAAAGGTAAAGGTTTCCCCACGACCGAATGGTCTAGTCGTGACTGACTGTAGGGGCGGTGCTCATCTCCGTTTCAAAGCCTGTAGAGTGGCATTTTGTCCGAGGACAAGCTGACAGGCCAGCAGCCAGGCCTTGTGCTGATGGAACCAGACAGGATTGGGCCATAAATTAGTAATTTCTATTTGCTATCAGTTTGATTAACCTACAATTGGTCATAATTATCTTTTGTCCCCATTTATTTTACACAGAATGATAATCAGTATTTTTATTTTAGGATTCCAAATTTGGAAAAAAAATGCACATAATTCATTTAGGCACTGAAGTGTGTTCATTTTGAGAACAGCTTGAGTATCACATGGGAATTACGGCTATTGCTACTTTCAATTATATTTTAATTACATAATGTATGGCAGATTTCCCTCTCCTGCTGTTCAAATAATGAAAAGACGCTAGCTGAATCTGAAGATGGCAAGACTTTTAAAGTTTCTCTTCTAATCTCCTGAGATTAATAGCAGAATTAAAAGTGATTAGAGAGTAAGATACAAGATATGAGAGTCCATTTTACACCTGGTTACTTACTAACAGTGCTATATAGTTAGCCACATCAATAATAGGCTATTTGAGGACATTAGAGAACATTGCACATGGATAATTGGATTTTATGAAAGCTGCAATATGTTAATACTGTTATTGAGTGTTACTCTCTCGTTATGAAATGCTTTTAATGCATTAACTGCTAATCTTCCTATGTGTTCAATGTGTTATATTTAAGTTCAGTGGACTTCTTTTCGCCTTTGTGCTGGATCACCAGGCTATCATAATGGACATTAAGCCTTCTTGCAATCAAATTCCTAAAGGGGAGTGCACCTTATCCTCTGGGTCAAAGGTCACAACTTCCATGTGGGACCTAAGAATCAAAATGGTCTATGGTTAGGGTGGACAGAACCAAAAAGATGGACTGTGGCTAAGGTGGACAGAAGTGCACAGGTACAGAATACTGACAAATGTTATGGCATTCCTTTGAATTTGTCACCTACAGTTGTCACTAAACTTAAGAGTATGAGCAAAACATTAGTGCAGCTCTGGCAGAACATGCTATTTCCTACCTAAATAAGGCAATAAGGAAAACTGACTGACTGAAAAGGCTGGTGGTTCTCTTATGTTTGGGTCTTCAAATTTTTCAGTATGAGGCCCACATCATATATTTTACCCATTTTCATAAGTTTAAAAAAAATCAATTTTATAAATGAATGAATGAAATTTAAAAGAATGAATAAGTTTTACATTTTTTCTTTAATCAGCATGATGTGATAAGGGAACTAGAAATGTGACAATGACAAAGAAACAATGCCGTCCTTAAACTAAGAAACGATATATAATGGGTAAAAATGTCAAATGTTAGCAAATGCTATGACAAAAAACCATGTTTCTGCAGTCTGGATAAAATGGGGTGGTGGGGTGCATGTGGCCTGCAGGCCGGAGTTTGGAGACACCTGGTTTAAAGGTTCTCATGGTGTAGGTCAGTGATGGCGAACCTTTTGGGTGCAGTGTGTCGAAACTTAGGAAAATGCTTAACTTGACTCTGCTGGTGTGCCAACCCCCCTCCCAAACAAAAGAGAAACTGTTCTTTATATTCATTTATTTAAACAAAAAATACAGTCTAATCATGTATGGTGTTGTGTATTATATAAAGAAGCACCAAATAATTACAAAAATGAAAAATGAGTAAAACAAACTCAGTTTTTGTGAGGCACTGGTGAATGCTGGTGTGTCACCCCAAACGTTGCGGTTTGTCAGTTTTGACACGCGTGTCATAGGTTCGCCATCACTGGTGTAGGTGTTGGACACATCTGGTGATGAAATAGGTTTCTTTTAAATACCAGATGTGTCCAGTGTCCACAGCACACCATTCTTTTAGTAAAAAGCATAAGAGCCACCAGCCTTTTCCAGTCAGTCAAACTGCCTCATTTCCCTTTGTGGGTAGGAAATTGCAAGGCTCCCCAACTGTAACCCTAGATTTGCTTTTTTACTTGCCATACAAGTGTAGTGGTTCCCAAACTTGCTGCTGCAGCAACACCTTTAGAACCTGGATATGAGTGATGATGATGCAAAATGATGCCATGAGTGATGGATATGAGTGATGATGATGCCATGTGATGTCACCGCCATTCACCTCCTGGTTTGGAGGCCTAATGCGAGCCTCCTAATGCGAGTGGTAAGAGGGTCAGGGCGGGCAGGAGGGCTTTTCGCAGTGTTCAGCTTTCGTGTGCTGCAGTTCTGCCTGCTGAGCTGAGCCTCCTCCTGCTGCCTGGAAGCTCATGCCTTGGTCTTGCTGCCAGGCAGCCCACAACACCCCATTAAGTCCAATGCAGATTGGGAACCACTGGGTTGTAATGAGGACAGACTTTTCTATGTTTTCAACAAAAAAAGTTCCACAAATTGGTTACATAGCTAATTAATTAAATTGACGGGTGAGTGAACTCGGCTTCATGTTGCCTAATTAAGGGCGCAATCCTAACCTGGAGTTAGGCTGGCACAATCAGGCCAGAAAAGTATGGCTGGTACAAGGGCCACTGTAAAGCACATTTAGACCACTCTCTGAGTCAGGGAGGATGCCGCATGTCTGTGTACAGTACTGGCCTCTCTGACTCCAAGAGTGGTCCACACATATTTTATAGTGTCCCTTGTGCCAGCCAAACTTTACTCGCCTAACTGTGCCAGCCTAACTCCAGGTTAGGATTGTGCTCCATGTCAGTTACTAGGAAGGATTTGGGACAGGTTCACACCTTCTCTAGTCACAATTCACATTGCCTATTGAGGTCTACTTGCATCTTTAAACCTGCTGCACTCCTCCCATTCCAAATACCGGAGGTCACAGCAGCAAGCAAGAGGAGGAGCTAATATAGAGAGATCTTGTTCCATGCCTTTTCTTGCTTTTCCTCCATGTTGTTTTTCCTACGTAACATGAATATGGAAAATCAAAAAGAAAAACCAATCCACTTGCCCAGCATTCCCAAGTTCGCCAAATTTAATAATTATTAGTAAAGACAGATTATCTGCATATGAATCTCACAAGCATCATATGCTTCACTATATGCCAACAAAAACCTCAGGAAACAAACCATGCTTACCTTGTGAATTTCATAGATTATATCCGGCTGAGTTATACTCAACAAGTCATTGTTTCCCTTCAGTGGTTTCAGATGATCCTTAAATTCTGGACCTCGAAATGCCTCTTCTGTCAGTGAATGCTGCTGGATCATGGTCCCCATGCCCCCATCCAAAACCATAATACGTTCTCGCAAGATGGATTCAATTTCATCTTTCAGGCTGTTCTTGGTAGCTGTGTTAGGAAGAATGATGATAAATCTGTATTCAGGTCAGTTGAAATCTTTTACTGCAATCATCTATGCCTCTTAAAAGTATTGGGTATAAAAGACTAACAGGGATCTTGATGCTGCTCCTGGCTTACAAAGTTCCTTGCATTGGTGCTATCATGCAGATTTGGGGCTTCTTTGCATGGAGGCACACAAAGAAATCTGCTCAACATGCATCTTTTCTGTGTCATTTGCATAATATACATAAGAAGAGCCCTGCTGGATCATGCCATAGGCCCATCTAGTCCAGCTTCCTGTATCACACAATGGCCCACCAGATGCCTCAGGGAGCACATGAGATAACAAGATGCCTGCATCCTGTTGCTACTTCCTTGCAGCTGGCATTCTGAAGTAGCCTACTTTTTAAAGTAAGGAGGTAGCATCACCCATCATGGCCTACAGCCCACAATAGACTTTTCCTCCAGAAATCTGTCCAATCCCCTTTTAAAGGTACCCAGGCCAGATGCCATCACCACCTCCTGTGGCAAGGAGTTATACAGTTTAATTACCCACTGGGTAAAAGAACTGATGAAATTCAATGGTACTGAACTTCTATAATTTTTATCAACATTATCCCAAGAGCATAAAAGTGTGGGTGAATATAAATTTTGCATAGTTCACAAGTGTTGGCCTTTACAGATATTTACAGATATTGTACCTAAGTGAAGCTGGTTAAGTCCTTGTGTGCCTCCCTCCAACTGTTACCTTATAGCTCTGTCAGCTCTCCAAACACAAAAAGAGATACTGTGGTAGAATGGTTAAAGCCCCGCCCCTTTAAAAGACAGGCTAGAATATATGGAAGTAGATGCTCCTTCAAATATCCTGAGATGTACAGAGCTTTAAAAGTCAAAACATAAAGAGGACACATTCAGATTTGTGCATATGCCATGCAAAAAGGCTTTAATTTTTCATTATAGCCCAAGTGCAGGAAGCTTCTCATTACTTCTAATCCTTGATTTATGTTTGTCATTGGTCTTTATAGCCAGTACTCTAAAGTAGAGTAGGTAATGTTACCCTTAGAGAATGTTGACAATTAAGGCATTTATATTACATAAATGTCAGTGTTTTAATAAATATCATATTAAATTTAAGTCAGTGTTATTCAAACTGTGGGTCGGGACCTACTTGGTGGGTCACGGCCTGATGTCAGGTGGGTCGCAGAAAACTGGGAGCAGCCATCTTGAATACTGCAGACCTTCCTCTTGTTATATAGACTCTTTTGTGAGTGTTAACAGTTTGAATTTTCAAGTGAGGGTTTTTAAAAATTTTGTTTTTAGTTCAGTGCTTTTACATCATATTTTGTCCTAATCTTGCTTTATGTCAAGGATGGTTCATGGTTGTACAATTGCTGCAGCCCAAGAATGCCAATTTGCATTTCAGGCATGTCATTTTATTATGGTATGTTACAATGACAGCACTTTCTACCACGACATCACTTCCAGATTAATGGCATCACTTCTGGTGGGTCCTGACATAAGTGCCATTCTAAAAAGTGGGTCTCAGTCTAAAAGGTTTGAATACCACTGGTTTAAATGATTGTTCATATGTAACAAACCCTCCAAGAACTCCTCTGAGGGCATTTTGAGTGTATAAATCAGCAATTTCAACTTCAGGTTTCCAAAATTATTAATAGTTAAAAGCTCCCAAATCATTCATTCATTCATTCATTCAAAGAATTTATACCCCGCCTTTCCCATGCCAAAGCAAATGCCCAAGGCGGCTTACAGAGAACAACAAAATACAATGTAACCACAATAAGTAAAACAACATTAAAACAACAACAAATCATCAGTAAAGTTTAAACAATGAAAGTAGCAATTTATAGATTGTGCTTTGTGGAATATCTGCAAGTGATTCATGAGGCCTTAAGTTAAGTGCCTCTCCTTTAAAACAAACCTACAACAGCAACCATCACTGACAGGCCCACTGTTTACTCAGAAGTCCCACTGATTTTACAATTGCATTTACTCAAGTACACTTAAACACCAGTCTTAGAAAACACCATGTTCAAGGTCCAGAGCCGTACTCAAATTGGAATACACAGTCACTCTGAATCTTGAAAGAATATGTTTAAGACACTGTTTGTTACTTTGCTCTGAGAGAACACGGGCACATCAGTACAGGACTTCTTCAGCTCCTGGTATTAAAAAGTCACCTAAAATAAAGGTACAAGTGCCCCATAGAACCAGCAGCAATATTATGCCAATGCCCAGTTCAAGCAGGGCAGTCAGTATTGACCTTTCTTTCAACTCAGTCACTTGGCATGGGATTAGAATGGGTTTAGCTGTGGTAATGGGTGTCAGCCCCACACTCACTATAGCCCTAAAAAAAATGCTCTGCACGTGTGCATTCAAAGGGATCCAAAATAAGAAAGGATGCAGCTATTTTTGAACTAATTTCAGTCAGGGTTATAACATTCAAGCTTTTGAGTTGTGCAGAATCCTTTCACAGGCAAAACTGGGAAAGAAGCTAAACCTCAATTACTTTAAAAACAAGGCAAACTAAGGCTTTAATCTGAGACAGCATGTCCCGCTGAACGAACTTCAGAGACTTGCTTTCGAGAAAACACACCAAGAATTTAAACTGCATGGATGAGCTGGAGATCACCTGGGATGCCATAAACAGGCCACCTTAAGCTTCACCATAGGACAAGGAGGATTATAAATTCATTACTTTCAGTAGTGTGGCCTAATCATCAGCTTTTGACAGACAGGTAGAGAGGATTCTCTCTCTCTCAAATGCACTTGCTAGGACAACACCTCAGGGCTGCTTTTCCTCTGTGAGCCTTGCCCCAGGGCTTGATGATGTTCATTGGCAGAATGTGGAGCACACGAAAACATTTACATAGCTATTACTTGAAAGGGATGAAATACAAGTTATTGAGTACTAGTGCTGATTAGCCAGGACTTTATATCAAGCTTCATTTGGGCTTCCAAATTCTCCCTCACTATCCCAAAGCATGCCAAATCCAGTCACCAAAGGGCTAGATGACCTGTGAAAATGAAAGTCAGGTCTGTGGCAAGTTACACGTGGGACATAAACAACACGTGAGTGGTAAACAAAAGTATATTGTTATCTTCTCCAATAGAAACATTTAGAAGGCTGGAAAGCAAGTTGAACGTCTTTGAACTTTTAACCTATAAAGAATATCCTTCAGCCCATTGACAAGCTCAGTTTTCTCCTGCATTATTTAATCAGCAAGCTTTATTGCATCATTTTCTGACATCCATGTAATACGAGGAAGGAGTAGGTGTAAATGGGACAAAGACTTTAACATAGGATTTGAGGAAATCGGATGAACTGTCTGTCAATTATTTTGTCCTTCTTCAACAGTGCGCGGCGTACCGTGCGCCTATACCATTTGCGGAATCCCTTCTACTCCCATTGACAGTTTAGAAGGCGAATTTAGGACACTGCACGTTTCCAGGCAGGTGGAACAGATCCAAAGTACTTAGCTGACGTTGGACTTGTACCCTCCCTCGCCGTCTCCCATCCATGATCCTAAGTATCATCCCGTCACATAAAGCCTATCTTAGCGGTCACTCTTTCATTTCACTTCTGCGGGGAAGGGGGGGGGGGAGGAGGAGCGATTCGGACTCCTCGGGGTACACGCGCTGGCGAATCAACACAGCGCTCTCAACTCTCCAGACCGGAGGAAAGCAAAAGGCAGACTCTGTGCGGAGCTGAGCCATTTGCAAAGTGCAGCCCACGCAAGCGGCTTCCAATGAACACGCACCGTTAGACTGTTGGCTACGAGGCTGCTCAGCCAACTCGTGGATCGTGGGCGACATCCCGTCCGGCATTCGCCTTCCAAACCCGTGCAGAGAGTATCTCTGTATCAATTTGGTGCCTGGAATGGCAGGCAGAGAGGGCGCCTGCGCGGCTCCTCGCGCGCGCAGACGCACACGGATTTCCTCCGCCCCGAGCCGAGATTATCTACGTTAGCAATTGGCGGCGGATAGAGCGCCCCTGAGGCTCGCTGGGCTGGGTGGCGTGCTGCTGCCTTTTCTTTTCTTGGTGTTACATCATTTTTTCCTTGTTATTAAAGGTGTTCACTTTCCCAAACTTCTCTTGCCTTTCCGCAAGTTCCCTGGGATTCTGGTCCTGTTTGCAACATGGTTTAACCCCTGCTAACTGGGCAAGAGGCACTTTTTCACATGGTGTTCCTCTTATATTTAGCAAGGGGAGAGCAATTGTTCTGCATTTATTTTAGTGAGCCCTTTTGGGACAAGAAGCCATTTAACTTTATTATTATTTGCCTGAAAACCACTTTGTGTTGGAAAGCGGTATATAAATACTGTTGGTTGGTTGGTTGGTTGATTATGGACAGATTCCAGGGCCAGGTTATGCCGGCTGAAGGGTCTGTGTTGGAAGAGGGATTTTCCTTCAGTCTAGAAAAAAAGGCACCTGAGGGGGGACTTGACTGAGATGTACAAAATTCTGCATGAAGTGGATAGAGGGAGGGTTTTTTCCCCCTCTCTCACAGTACCAGAACCAGGGAACATCCATTAAAAATGAGTGTTGGGGGAGTGAGAACAGATAAAAGGAAATACTTTTTTACCCACTGGATAATTAACCTCCTTGCCAGAGGAGGTGGTGATGGCATCTCGCCTAGGTGCCATTCAGACGGGACTAGACAGATTTCTGGTGGAAACGTACATCACAGGCTACAGGTCATGATGAGTACTGCAACCTTCTTTAGAAGTGAGCTACCTCAGAATGCCAGATGCAGAGGAGTGGCAATGAGATGCAGGTATCTAGTTGTCTTGTGTGCTCCCCGAGGCATCTGGTGGGCCACTGTGAGATACAGGAAGCTGGACTTGATGGGCCTATAGCCTGATCCAGTGGGGCTTTTCTTATGTTCTATGTTCCTCACTTTCCATCATTTGCCTTTTTAGGGAAAACTTGTGGTGCGGAAGCTATGCAAGTTAGCCCCCAATCCTCATTTGGAGCCACGGCCCTAAACCTTACCATGGCTAGTGACTGCTTTTTACGCACACAAAAGGAAGAGACCTCACTTGGCTTCACCTTTTTTGGCATCCCACAGCAGAAAGAAGAGAGTTATGTCACTGTGCCACTTTAATAAATTGTCACAGGATTGTTTTTTACATTGTTTATGAGCAGCGTCGTCATTCAGCCGAAACGCTGGGTGGGAGAAACGGGTAAGTGGCAGCCCGCCCGTTGCGTTCTGGTCTGTTTCGCTGTCTTCCCCGCCCCCACGTTCCGGCTGAATGACAACGCTGTTTATGAGTGTGCAAACAACACCTTAAAGCACGGTACTTACAGATGTATACAGTAAGTATACTTACTTATTATACTTACTTATTCTTATTTGGTTGAGACTCTGCTAGTCAACACTACGCTCACTATCCTGTGAAGACATTAGCTAGTCTTCAAGGTGCTACAAGACATAGTGTCTTCCAAAACAGATAGTGTACTGCTGCCAGAAGAACTGTAACAGCAGAACACAATGGCAATAGTCTGTTACTAACCTCAATTACCTGGATGAGTTAATGCTGAAGAGCAGTTGCTACATGTAATTCAGAGCTTATCATATGAACTCCATTGGTGCAGGAAGGAGAGTTGTGCTGGGGGAGCAATCCTAACCTGGAGTTAGGCCAGCAAAGTTTGGCTGGCACTAGGGACACCATAAAGCACGTTTGGACCATTCTCGGAGTCAGGGAGGATGGCGCATGTCTGTGTGCTGACTTCTCTGACTCAGAGTGGTCCAAACTTCAATGAATTTACAATTCAATGAAGGTATCGACCCAGTGTGCGTCAGCAATTAAGAAGGCCAATTCCATGCTTGGGGTCATTAAAAAAGGGGTTGAGAATAAAACAGCCAATATTATCATGCCATTGTACAAATCGATGGTAAGGCCACACCTGGAATATTGTGTCCAGTTCTGGTCGCCGCATCTCAAAAAGGACATAGTGGAGCTGGAAAAGGTGCAGAAGAGAGCGACAAAAATGATTACGGGGCTGGGGCACCTTCCTTATGAAGAAAGACTGCAGCGTTTGGGGCTCTTCAGTCTAGAAAAAAGGCGCCTGAGGGGGGACATGATTGAGACATACAAAATTATGCATGGAAGGGATAAAGTCGATAGAGGGATGTTCTTTTCCCTCTCTCAAAACACCAGAACCAGGGGGCATCCACTAAAGCTGAGGGCTGGGAGAGTTAAAACAGATAAAAGGAAGTACTTTTTTACCCAGCGGGTGGTTAATCTGTGGAACTCTTTGCCACTGGAGGTGGTGATGGCATCTGGTCTTGATGCCTTTAAGAGGGGATTGGACAGATTTCTGGAGGAAAGGTCCATCGTGGGCTATAGGCAATGATGGATTGTGCAACCTCCTTACAAAGGTGGAGGGCTACTGGTACCGGGTGCAAGGGAGTGGCAACAGGATGCAAGCATCTTGTAGTTTCATGCCTCCCTGGGGCACCTGGTGGGCCGCTGTGAGATACAGGAAGCTGGACTAGATGGGCCTTTGGCCTGATCCAGCAGGGCTCTTCTTATGTTCTTATGTTCTTATGTTAAACTTCCCGGTCCATAGGTTAGGACTGCACCCTTAAACATATATATGTACTGTTAACTGGCAAGTGTGTGTGTGTGTGTGTGTGTGTGTGTGTGTGTGTGTGTGAGAGAGAGAGAGAGAGAGAGAGAGAGAGAGAGAGAGAGAGGAAAATAATAAACAATGGGGCCAGTACCGTGAAATGAATACTATATGAAATGAATACTATAGCTGGGGGAAACAGCACGTGCAGGAAGAATGGATCCAGATTGGGACAGTGGCAATGGCAACTGGTTGAAAAAAACCCTTCTCTGTGCCATGGACCCAATCCTGATTGGGTCCCCTCATGACTATTATTTAAGATGTAAAAAATCACATCACCTCCAGTAATGGGTTTAATATGTGGTTTGGCTCTATTGGTACTACCATACAATATAAAATTCTTGGCTTGTTATTCTCCCTAGTTCTGGTTAGCTTATTTGTAAATGTGGTAAATCCCTTTCATGGATCACTGCCTTGTCGTGGCGAAGGGGCTTGAGTAGCTCAATGAAGCTGTGAGCTATGCCATGTAGGGCTACCCAAGATGGACAGGTCACAGCAGAGAGTTCTGACTAAACGTGGTCCGCTGGAGAAGGAAGTGGCAACCCACTCCAGTACTCTTGCCAAGAAAACCCCATGGATTACAGAACAAGTGAAGTCAAGTGGGCTTTAGAAAGCCTCACTAACAACAAAGCTAGTGGAGGTGACAGCATTCCAGCGGAATTACTCAAAATCTTAAAAGATGATGCTGTCCAAGTGCTGCTCTCCATATGCCAGCAAATTTGGAAAACCCAACAGTGGCCACAAGACTGGAAAAGATCAGTTTACATTCCAATCCCAAAGAAGGGCAATGCCAAAGATTGCTCGAATTACCGCACCATTGCACTCATTTCACATGCTAGCAAGGTCATGCTCAAAATCCTACAAGCTCGGCTTCAGCAGTATGTGAATCGAGAACTACCAGATGTACAAGCTGGTTTCCGAAGAGGCAGAGGAACTAGAGATCAAATTGCCAACCTTCGCTGGATCATGGAGAAAGCAAGAGAGTTCCAGAAAAACATCTACCTCTGCTTCATTGATTATGCTAAAGCCTTTGATTGTGTGGATCACAACAAACTGTGGCAAGTTCTTGAAGAGATGGGAGTTCCAGACCACCTGATCTGCCTTCTGAGAAACCTTTATGCGGGTCAGGAAGCAACAGTTAGAACTGGACATGGAACAACCGACTGGTTTAAAATTGGGAAAGGAGTACGACAAGGCTGTATATTGTCACCCTGCTTATTTAACTTATACGCAGAGTACATCATGAGGAAGGCAGGGCTGGATGACTCACAAGCTGGAATCAAGATTGCTGGGAGAAACATCAACAACCTCAGATATGCAGACGATACCACTCTACTGGCAGAAAGTGAGGAAGACCTAAAGAACCTTTTGATGAGGATGAAAAAGGAAAGTGCCAAAATTGGTTTGAAGCTCAACATTAAAAAGACTAAGATCATGGCAACCACTCCCATCACTTCCTGGCAAATAGAAGGGGAAGAAATGGAAGCAGTGACAGACTTTATTTTCCTGGGCTCCAAGATCAGCGCAGATGGTGACTGCAGCCATGAAATTAAAAGACGTTTACTTCTTGGGAAGAAAGCTATGGTGAACCTAGATAGCTTAATCAAAAGCCGAGACATCACCCTGCCAACAAAGGTTCGCATAGTCAAAGCGATGGTTTTCCCAGTAGCCATGTATGGCTGTGAGAGCTGGACCATAAGAAAGGCAGAGCGTCGAAGAATCGATGCTTTTGAATTATGGTGCCAGAGAAGACTCTTGAGAGTCCCCTGGACTGCAAAGAGATCCAATCAGTCAATTCTCCAGGAGGTCAAGCCTGATTGCTCCCTGGAAGGACAAATGCTGAAGCTGAAGCTCCAATACTTTGGCCACCTGATGAGAAGAGAGGACTCTTTAGAAAAGACCCTCATGCTGGGAAAGATTGAAGGCAAAAGGAGAAGGGGGCGACAGAGGATGAGATGGTTAGATAGTGTCACCGAAGCAATGAATATGAAATTGGGCGAACTCAGGAAGCTAGTGGAGGACAGGGAGGCCTGGCGTGCTGTGGTCCATGGGGTCGCGAAGAGTCGGACACGACTTAGCGACTGAACAACAACAACAACAACAAATGTGGCAAAATCAATGGTTCTTTACTTTGCAGAGCAAGATCTTTCTTGGAGGAAAGTCAAAGCAAGCAATTTAGAAATCCATCAAAAATATTCTTAATTTCTTACTATCATTTGACACAGAGAGAACCTGCACTGCCAAGTTCCAGAATGACTAATTATATTGTTGATGACAGTCACCTTTACATAGCTGGAATTGTAACATTCTGTTCTAGTTGTCAGTTTCAGAATGGATTTACAAAACGTATATCAGAAATAATTATCCTGGAATCCATGAATGACATGGGATCGCATTTATTAACACAAAATGTGCATTTGTTTGAAAGCTGCTGTGACATCCTTACATGTCTTAGCTCCATGATTTAGGCTTTGATCAGCAACTGGAAATTTCACTAGGGGCCCAATCCTATCCAGCTTTCTAGCATCAGTGTAGCCTCAATGCATCCTCAAGGTAAGGTAACAAATGTTCTCCTAGCTTGAGGAGGTCTCCCTGACTGCACTCCCACTGCAGGATATGGTGCACACCTGTTGGCACAGCTACATCAGCCTTGGAAAGTTGGATCTGATTGGGCTCTAAGTGAGGCTGATGAAATGTCAGTTGTTCGTTCAGACATTACTAATCAGTGATATATGCGTATGAGCTCTGTAACATAATTATGTATTTTTGTGGATTCATTGTTCCTCACCAAGGCATTAATATCTGTCCTCTTTGAAACACTAAAAACAAGGCTGAAGAATATTGCTTGGCAGGGAATTAGCAATTTCATTTAACTGCTGATAGAGAAGATTCAGGTTCTTTTTAAGAACAGAACTGGAAGTTACTGCATAATTTGCCTCTCTGTATGATGTTGGCAGCAGGGAAGAATTGGAAGGCAGGCAGGAGAGGTTGCTTAATCCTTTCTCTACCTGTCAATTCTCTTCCGTGACTCTTCCTTTTCTCCCACAGCCAATTCAGATACTAAAAGTAAGTCCAGATGATATTTATCCCATTACTCCGTGTTGAGCCCCAGTCTGACTCATGGGCTTTCTCAGATCCATGCCAGCTATTTAGCCCAGTGTGACCCAGGGAGGCCTGGGAAGGAGGTTAGGATATGACAGAGGAGGCCTCTGCCAGTCCTAGCCCCTTCAGGGCCCAATCTGCTCCTCCTTCCTCCCTTCCCCACCCAGAAATACCCTCTTCCCATCTCCCTGCCACCCTCCCCATGCTTCTGCTCTGCTTGGCTCCTTATCTCCTTGTGCTGGTGGATACCAGATACCACCAGTCACTTACAGAGGAGAGGGGCAAGTGCTAAGTTCTGCCACTACCTGAGCATGCCATGTAACCTGCCCTTCTCCCTCGGAGCCAGTCCCAGTGGCAGAAAAAAAGTTCTGCCACCAGAACTGGCTCTGATGGAGAAGGAGAGGGGCAGATTACAAGGCATGGTTGGGCTCCTGGCAGAATTTAGCACTTGCCCCCCCCACCATGTCTGTTGTGGCTCTTGTTTCTCTTCATCACCATGAAGTGATGCAGGGAGTGGAGATGTCAGTGCTAAAAAGACTGCAGAAAGTCAAGCCAGTTGCCTGTGATTACAATCAGGAAACCTTCCCCACCTCTGGAATTAGTTCTGCAGCTGTCCCTGTGTCAGTTCACACAAATGGTACCTCTACATAGCTGTGCCGTGCTTGCATCCCACGCGTTCCCTGCGGTACTCATATAGAGACAGCCGTCAAACATGATTCAGCCCTAATTATAGGACAAGTATTAAATACTTAGTATTTTCCATTTACTGAACACCTAAAGTCTCTTGAAGATAAAAGTGAGGATATATCATGGTTTAACGCAGTATCTTTGAAATGTGTTATCTTCCCAACAAGTTACAAAATGTTACCCCTGTGGCATTCCTCAGAGATGGCCTATTGAATGAGAACTGAAAATACTTGACTTTGACGTGAGTGAAGAGAGCTTCCTGCTGATACTTGCAGGTACTGCTTCTGTTTAAAATGTGGTAGCTAGCCTAGTATGTATATATGATGCTAGATGAACATATCAGAAACTCAGTAAGGGCTTTTAATGTCTTAAGAGGCAAGCCTGCAGACTCTAAAGCCCTAGTCAAGAGAGGGATGACTCAAAACATTCTGTCATCTGAGATGGAAAATCCAAATGGTGTTGCCTCCTGGGGGAAAACAAATCCTAAGTCTGTAGTCTTATGTGCACTTGGGAATAAGCCCCACTGAACTCAGTGGGATGCGTTTATGAGTGCACATAGATATAAGACCTGGGCTGTAAATAACTGACAATTTGCTGTACAGTATTACAATTTAAATTTGCTGTAGAATGAGTGGCGGATGCCTCACTCTAACTTGTAGAAGGGTGATGGGTCAGCAGTGATTCAACACCACAGATTGGAAAGGAATATACCATGCTTCACCTACACTCTTGATGTAGTCCCTCACTCACTACACACAAGCAATGATACACCTAGCGTCACCATAAAGTTGTTGTATTACAATCTTGTTGTGAACTGCCTTCGATCTCCCTGAGGGTTGGGAGCGATATACATCTTTTGAAATGCATCGATAAATTAAGTTTACACTTCCTAAGCAAGAGTATTTGTCCACGGTCCCTCCCAAGCAAAATAACAGAACTGGAAGCAAAACAAAATGGAAACACCACCACATGTTTCTAATTGTTCTGAAGGGTGAAAAAATGAATCTCAATCACAAAACCCTGATCAAGGTTTGAAAAGTGGATTTTATTTAGTAGGCACATGTTTAATAGTACAGCTTTCTTTAATCAGTTGTGAATTTTTCCATCTGCATTTTTCTACTCCGACTCCTCGGTTTCAAGTAAAAAGGTTATTGCTCTACACAGCAGTGGTTCCCAACCAGGGGTCATGATGACCCCCCAGGACAACCAGAACCGCTACATTCCCCCTTAAAGGGAGTGGTGACAGCAGAATGGCTCTATCAGCAGTTCCAAGATTGCGCCGCTACCGATTAAAAAGAGGGGTTCTCACTTACCTGGGGGTACACCAGTCCTCTGGAGGGCGAGAGGGCCTATGATCCCCTCTGCAGGCCTCCCTGCATCTTAGAATAGTCCCCTGATGCTATCATGAATCACTTCTGGCATTCACCCTGGAAGTGCGTTGCAATTGCATCAGGGAGCTATTCTGAGGTATGCAGAGGGCCACAGATGAGGCCACTGGCCCCTTGCACTCTCCAGAAGGCCAGTACAACCCCCTAGTAAGTGGGGAACTCCCTTTTTATTGGTGGCTGCACAATCCCAGAAGTGCCATTGCCACCGTGTTGCCAGCCCCTGTCCAGTTTGCAACGACTTGGTAAAGATTGGGAACCACTGCTCTACAGGCTGTCAAGATGAAGAGAGTTAACAATAAGGTGCCATACAAACTACCATACAGTAGCTGTACTAAAAACAGACATTCAGCATTAATCAAGACCAAATGCCACAGAATACTGAGCACAGCAGAAAGCAAATTCTTCAATGCATAGTGCTTCCTTATCCTCTTCGTTAATGTTGTGCTCTTTGCTTATAAGGCTAAGGTTGTAACAGATCATCAGCCTGATGCCAATGAACATCTGAAGTTGCAAATGTCTTTATGCCTCAATGGAAAATCAAATTCACAGGGGTTCACATTTTAAAACAACAACTACAGGGTTTCATAGGAGTCTAATTACATTTTTGGTTTGATTCATTTCCTTGTTTCTCTAGTATTTTGCTGCTCCACCTCCAAAGGCACACGGAATCTGATATTCGGAGATGAAAGCAGTGCCTTGGCATGAAAGCAAAGCACAGACACCTGGAAGGAGACTGCAGAAGACTTGCATCAAGTGTGAAGAATAAACAAAACATTTCATGAATATTAAAGCTGAAATGGATTTGATTTTCAAAAGGTTTGGATATTTCATTTTTTCCTGAGGCTTCCTAACTTGACACTGAGAGAAATATTCCCTTTGGGTTTGTTTTTCCTTTAAAACACAGTCTGGTAAGGCATTGGGCAAAAGCAGTTTCTAAGGACGACAAAATAAATACAATCAACAAAAACCTATCAATGCTGCACACTTTATATGGTACTGTTATTTTCTGAATGTACCTGCTAAACTTGAAAAGCTTGTTTTGAAGTCAGCTTGCCCAAGTTTTTGAGGAACAAACTGGAAAACAATATTTTGTTCGTCTTACATTGCCTACAGTGACCATAGCCAGTTACAAATCACTTTCCCCATACAATGCAGATGAAAATGAGGTATAATCCAGTGCTCCGGGAACAGCACCTGGACCTTTGTAGGCTGGCATTCTCTTGATGCAATACTGAGCTTGTTCTGGTGGCAGCTCTCGAAGCAACTCGTCAGCAAGGATGTAAGGCTGCAAAATTTAAAAAAGAGGAATTTATTTAGAGGTTTGTCCATATCCATTCCTATATCAGATTTGTGATGTATACCAGTTCTTCTCAAATATCTGCTGTGCTGGACCAGCACCCTTTTTTGTCTAATAAGAGAAAGGCCAAATAAATAAGCATTCACCTTGCTTCTCCCATGCAGTTTGTAAGTTCTTGCTAGGCTTAGATTTAGATGTGAGCTCTTGCTAGGCTTGGATGGCTAGCCCATCCAAGATGTGCAGCAAGCCTCACAAGACTCTATGGTCCCAATTTCTCAAGAAGCTGGAAGCAGCAGAGAAGCTATGCCAAAGAACTGCAGCCAATGGCTCATAGACCACAGTCTGAGAAGCACTGATGTATACCATATAGTGGCAATGCAATGGGCCTGGGCAGAAACCAAAGGAGCCTGTGATATAGCAATATTTATAGGCTGCTTGTTCACTGTAAATTGTTCAGACCAATCTATGATATGTCACGGATTTTCACAGGCCACATGACACTGTGGGGATAGCCCTCTCTGACCCCACAGAAGTTATTGCAATAGCGGTAGTGCGGAGAGATTGTACAACACGCAGCAAAACAGTGATACCTTATCTTTGTTTATTTTTGCTTCTCATGCTTACAATTTGGTACTTAAATGGCAAAATCCAAGCTGAACCCAAGCTGTTCTCCTGCCCTAAGAATTTCAGTTTTAATTAAAAGAAAATAATAATGCAAGTGTCTACTCCACAGAGTTTCAGGGAATAACCTGAATCATAAATCTTAAGGGGAACTCCTGGAGACTAAAGGCAAAGAGTCTGGAAATGGCCACTGCTTAATCACATCACTCTTCTCTGATTTCTAATCATTTGGGCAATAATTTATATTATTGCTTAAATTATAATTTTTTGCTTAAATTACTAGAAATCAGAGAAGTCAGGCGTGATTAAGCGGTGGTCAAAAACAAAAAGCTTTCCCCCCCCCCAAAAAAACCAAGAAACCTCTGCCATTTTTCAGCTATAACCAAACAACACGTATGTATTTTCTAGTCAAAAAATTTCACCTCAGAGGTTTAGGAACTTTTAAAAGAAAAATATCACTGTAAAATTTGAGCTGTCTGCTTGCAGAATTTTGAATACTATATTTGATTTTTCTAAACTTGTCTAACATTGAATACATTTGGTTTACCAAAACCATCCTGCTACTATACTGTATTTTATCCAAATTATCTAAGGCAAAAACCTTATACACAGTAAATCCTGGCAGGAAGTCCCATCGAAATACTTCTGGGTAGACATGCATAGGCTTGTGCTGTAAATTTTCTTTGATCTACGGTTTTAATTTTCTGACCCTATGACTCTTATTTTATATTTGGTTATACTGTAAAAGTAAGATAACATGTAAACAGAGATCAGGAAAATGGAAAATCCCAACACCTAGCATCAAAAACTCTGACCTTGTCTGAAGCTAGAATCTTGAAAGAAGCAATAACTTGTTCAGCAGTGTCAGTTTCTCCAGTCTCTCTGGTCATGAAGTCAATAAACGATTGGAAGGAAACAGTTCCCTGTCCATTTGGATCAACTAAAGACATGATTCGGGCAAATTCTACTTCACCCTTGGATAAAGTTCAAAATCAGCAATGAGTATAATGACAATAGGAATGTGTGTGTGTGTGTGTGTGTGTGTGTGTGTGTGTGTGTGTGTAATGTTTACAGTCTCACAGTTTATTCCCTAAAATACTACATTTACTGAGTGTCATTTTCCCATTTTTTAATATGTGAAAACCTCACTGATTTATCATTAAATGGGAAGGAAATATTTCACACCTAGAGATCACAATTCAAATTGAGTTGTGGGCTTAAGCCAGTGATGTCATGCAGGGGGTACGCAGGGGTACGCGAGTACCGGTTTCTAGGATTACAGCTGGCCCCGCCCATTCGCCCGCCCACTCGTCGACTCCGCCCTCTGCAACGTTTGAATTTCCTGCATGTTTGAGTTGCCTGCATGTTCTCAGAGCCAGGCAGGCAGGCAGGCAGCGAGCGGAGCCTTTCCTTTCCACTGAAAAATGAGTTGCTCTGGGGTTTTAACATGATGCCAGGCCTCCTTAACATGTTCTGGGGGTGCTGTGGAATACTGTTGCAACTGTTGGGTCAGTTTAAAATCATCTGAGGCCTCAAAAAGGGCTTTTTTCATGTCACTTCCTGCCACGACATCACTTCTGGCTTATGACGTCACTTCCGGTGGGCGGGTCCTGACACGTGCCAATCAAAAGTGAGTACCTGTTCTTAAATCATTTAGATGACACCACTGGCTTAAGCCCATCGAAATAAAATGCTCTTTTGGACTGTGTATGAAATATGATACAGATATCAAGCTAAATGTCTTCATTAAAAAACTAAACTAAGAAACATATAATTTTAATAATTTGAAACAATAGATTAAGTCCAGAATGGAACTACATGTAGTATTATCTTGTATATTTGTATGCTATCATAAAGTTGGAAAATATATGCAAACAAAGTGACTAGACGAAATAGTTATAATGGATGGATAAATGGATAAATGGCTGATGGATAAATGGCTGTTTTCATAGAGCCACAGCAGTGAATAAGGGCGCAATCCTAAACTGGAGTTAGGCTGGCATAAACTAAGATAGCAAAGTTTGGTCAGCACAAGGGACACCGTAAAGTATGTTTGGACCACTCACGGAGTCAGAGAGGCCAGCACACAGATGTGCGCCATCTCCCCTGACTCCAAGGGTGGTCCAAACACGCTTTACGGTGGCCCTTGTGCTGGCCAAACTTTGCTGGCTTAGTTTATGCCGGCCTAACTCCAGTTTAGGATTGTGCTCTAAATGTTCTAAATAAACTGGGGTTTTAGTATCTGGAATTTTAACCCTGATGATCTCAAATAGCATAAATAAAAGAAATATTGGAAGTTTTGCTAGGAAACTATGGTATGGAATGCTATCCTTGTATTATGTGGAACATTATAGCAAATCAATTGAATCTTAAAAGCCATACCAAATCATAACCCATTGAAATTAAGCAGGCTCTGAAATCTTCGTGGTCCATAAGCCCATTCTTCTTCTGTTGGTTGGAAGAAGTACATGGAATGTAGCAAGAAAGGTATGACGGCTCAGAAGTAAGAAGTAGCCCACCATCATTTCCATGGAAATAAAACAGGCCCATCAGATGTGTAGAAGATGTCAGTTCAATCACAGGTTCAAGGAGATTCATTGGTTTAAGTGAGGAAGAAGAAAATTGTATGAAGAGAAATTCATTGCCAGAAACAATGCCAATGAAACACACACATAGCACAAAACCAGAAGAGAAAAAGATGGGGGCGGGAGAGTTTAATATCTTTGAATTTAAGCTTTGGTTTGATTTAGGCTGCAATGCTATACTTACTTTCCTGGGAGTAAGCTCCATTTAACTCTAGGGGACATATGTCTGAGTAGACATGCACAGGATTGCAGTGTTGTTTTAATGACAATGTTTAAAATGTATCAAGAATAACAGTGCTTTTGAAGGCTCATGTGGAAAAGAGGCACTGCCTACATGTCCTGAATTGATGTAGTTTCTGCATTGAAAGTATCATATAGTGACTGAAATAAACAGAAGTTTTAATTTGATGGTTTTGCATCCACACAGTGATAGTTAATATTTGCAAGGCAAAAGTATACTATTTACTGTTTGCAATGACAGCACTTCCTGCTTGAGGATGTCACTTCTGGCTATGACATCGCTTCCAGGTTAATGACATCGCTTCTGGTGGGTTCCAACATGCCATTCTAAAAAGTGGATTCTGGCATAAAATGTTTGAGAACCACTGGCCTAATGAATCAAGTTTCCTGTACCTTTAGGTCATTTGTAGCTTCTCCTAAATAAATTCTTCTGAAAAAGCAGGGCTAAGTCCTACTGTTATATCATGCGCGCACGCACGCACGCACACACACACACCCAGAGTATATGCCATTATTCCATAATACATGATTAATTTATTTTAAGATTCTAAGATTAACATTTGTATGGTAAAGAGCCAATCTTGGCTGGCTTGATGCAAGGCTGCTAATTAATTGGGTGTCTGTTTTCCTGCTGCTCAGTTTGGAGAAGAAGCATAAAGGACAAAGTCTTTCTCACAGCAATGAGAATGAGTAGGGAGAAGAAAGAAGACAATAAGGGCTAAATCCTGTCCAACTTTCCAGCACCTATGCAGCCCCAATGTAAGGGAACAAATGTTCCCTTACCTTGAGGAAGCTTCCAGTACTGGCTCCCCAACTCAGCATGCTGCACATGTCCCATTGGCTGGATAAGTGCTGGCAAATTGGAGAGGATTGGACCCTAAGGAGAATTCATGGGTAACTCCATTAAAGTAGAAGGAACAAGAACTTCTGGGCTACAGTAAAGACTGTGACTGTTGGTTAGGGACTGGAAAGAAACATAGGACTGTGTGGCCCCTGGTCTCCAGGGAGTCATAATACAAGATTTAAAGGAGGACTTGTTACATTAATTCTTTCTGTCACACCAACTCCCAGTTAAAAGAGAAAGAGTACTGTACCCTGTCAAAGTGATTAAATGATCCTCTGAAGTCATTCATTTGTTGCTGTGTGATTCCTTTGGCATCTCTTGTAAGGATCTGATTCTCAACTTCATTGATGGTTCGCGCAATGGTGGTCAGTAACAGTTCCCATCCAACACGAATATGCTGTAGTAGGGAAGAAAAGATGGCTTTAGGGTCAACCCAAGAGAAACAAAGAATCAGAATTTTATTGAAGCTATTGACGAATAATCCTTGCAGTATATAAAGCAATATTTGCACTGGAATTAAACAAAGATTAAATAGAGAAGCAAAGTAATTCAAGTTGAAATTTACCTACTCTCAGCTATTTGTAGTCCTATGCTCTGTTTCCTAACATTTTGCTCACAATCTACAACTGTCTTTTGGATAAGGCTTGGAAAGTCATATTTATGAGCACTAGCTTATTTTTATTTATTTAAGATATTTTAATGCCACCTTTCCTCTGCGAGACAGATGCCCAAGGCGGCTCAAAATTCACAAGTTTACAAAATATATAATACATAAAAACAATAAATAAAATCATAGTAAAATAAATAAAACTATTGGAGGAGGGCAAACTATTTATAATCAGAGGGCCAGGAGGCAGACAATCTATCATCAAACGTCATATGAAACAAAAGTGTTTTCAGCCATCGCTGAAATGCCATGAGGGAAGGAGTAAATTTTAGTTCCTCCGGGAAGGAGTTCCATAATTGTGGCGCCACTACCTAGAAGGCTCGACCCCATGCCACCATCCCACTAACTTGGGAGAAAGGTTGCACTTGCAGGAAGCCCCGCCCCCAGATTACCTAAGAGGATGGGCCAGAATATATGGGTGATGGCAGTCCCTCAGATACCCTGGCCTCAGATTGTGAGGCATTTTAAAGGTCAAAACCAGCACCTTGAATTGGGCCTGGAAACGAATGGGCAGCCAGTGCAGCCATGGTCCAACAGAGTCAAACTGTCTAGCTCCAGTAACCAACCTGGTCACCGCATTCTGCACTAATTGCAGCTGTTGTTGCAGTTGTTGAATAAAAACCATTCCTGAAAGCAGCTTATTAACATACTGTTGGGTGAGAGCTAATGCGAAAGCGGATCAAAGCGACTACGTTGGGCCACTGCAGCTGAGGTTCACTGCTAGGGAAATTGGATTCAATTGTGTGGCCAGATGTTCTTTTATATTGTTGTCTAACCACGAATACCACTATTCCTGAACGACCTGAAAGAAATTCAAGCAAATGGCACTAACCGAGTAACCCAAGAGACCAAGGCCAAATATAGACCAAGGCCAAGCTATGTAAAGAGAAGGAATTCAGCATTTTAGAGCAGTATGCGCAGACCTCTGCCTACAGTGTGTGTTGACCTCTACCTTTGGCAATTGAGCCATTCACTATCCTAGTGATTGCATTTTACACATTAATGCTGGGCAGACAACAGCAGCTAGGAAGGCCACCCCAGGCCAGTATCACTCTTAAGTCCATGTTTATAGAAGTCCTATCAATCCCTGCATCTATCCAGATCATGGTTGTTGCTAGAACCTTTTCGCAAAGTCCATCTGGTGAGAAAGCTAAGACTCAAATGTCGATATGGTGACTAGGATTCACATCAAGTTTTAATCTTGCAATTATTGTGTATCAGTCTGCTGCCTCTGAGGCTATTTGCACATAAAAGATAGTGAATTATATGCACCACTCACTGGAGAACAGTGCCAGGAAGGACATTTCACTACTGCTTGCACTGACTTCCTGTAGCTCTTAAGGAACAAATACTGCTTTTGACAAACAGTGCTCTAAATAAGTCTTGAATATGTTAAACTGCTTTCTCTGCTATGTCTTATCATAACCTCCACTTCTGGAAGAGTGATTTATTCATCATGTCTGCCATGTTTCCAGTGTGAATTGCAATATGTTTGACAGCCCATTCCTAAGCCGCTTGGCCCCCTGTAGGAGCAGTGTTGCCAAATGGTTATCCTATGGGCACTGCAGCAGCAGTAGGAGGCACCTTCGGAGGAGAAATTTACCGCAGGGCAATGTGTTGTCAGGTCCTCCTGGCGCTGGGGTCGAGCACCTACTGGAGCAGGCCCAGTGCCGGCGGTAACTCCTTACTGCCGGCACTAGAAGTGCCTTATGGCCAGTGGTGTCAGCCTACCAGTTCGCTGGGTGGAGTTTTTGCGGTCGCTGGGCAGTTTTCCACGGTGATCGGCAGCGTGCTCGCTGCGTCCCGTTGCGTTATGGCGAAAGCACGCCCGCTGCAGCAACGGGACGCAACGGGACGCAGCGAGCACGCTGCCGATCACCGTGGAAACCCGCCCAGCGACCGCAAAAACTCCACCCAGCGAACCGGTAGGCTGACACCACTGCTTATGGCACTTTTACGACACTGACACCAAGGGTAAGGGCTTACCACCGGCGCTAGGCCTGACAGGACTGAGCCCCCAAGTCTTTCATATGTAAAAAACTGCCTCTTCCTGTCTGAGTACAGAAGAGAACTGCCTATGATAAAACCTTCCTCCTGTATCCAGTATGAATGGTGAAAACAGACAGAGAGGGATTTCCTTGTGGCTCTCTCCCAAATCTGTTTCTCCTTTCCTCAGAAAGTTCCACAATAGCAATAACTCAGCCCATTGTATTTTGGCAAGCATTTAGCGGCTAGAGATAAATAGAAAGCTGCTTTAGTTGCACATTTATTTTTTATATCAGATATAATCTAGTGTGGTCCCATTTCATAAATCCTGTTTTATTATTGTTGCTACCCAACCCAAGCCCTCAGGGAGAGGGTGATATAAATCAAATAAATAAATGATTTGTCAGGTTGGTTTTCTGTCTTGAAATGCAAGACTAAATTCATGCCTCAGTTTAAAAAAAATGTCACTGTGAGTCATTCCATTGTGATTTTTCCTTTGGAACCACATTAGAGATCAGGAGCTGTCATGGCAAGCAATAGCTTAATCTGATTAAGTTGCTTGTAATAGGGCAAACATTTTATGGCAGAATAAAGGAATTAACAGGCTTCCTACAGCAGAGTGGGAGCTTTGAGCCAGGATATGGTTAGTTCAGATCTTGCCGCAGCCATGAATTCAACTGGTGGCCTCAGGCAACTGCAGCTATAACATTAACTGCAGCTAGGACCACCCCTCAGTCTTGGGGCCATAGTAGATGTGACAGTAGCAGATTCATGTGTTTAGATATAGATCCCAAGCATATAAAAATATAGGGCAGGGAACTGTCTTTAACACCAAAAGGGGCACGTGAGTGAGGAACACAGAACCCTTTCCCTGCCTGCAGCTTACAAATCACTGTTAGAAAGAAGTACAAAGCTTTGTTCTGCTGTTCTCCTCATCTGAGCTCCACGAGTGCTCAATGTGCTCTCTTGGGCTCAATGAGTGCTCAATGTGGACAAAAACAATTTGACAGAGGGAGTGTAGGATGGTAAACTGCGGTCAGGTTCTGTGCCCCGTACCTATGTATCTTTGCTGTTAAAGACCCTCTTGTCTGAATCTGATAAATCTGAATAGTCACCTCCCCCACCCTTTTCTATGAGACTATGGGTGCAATCCTAACCTGGATTTAAGTCAGCAAACGTTTGTCTGGCACAAGGCACACGGTAAAGAGCATTTGGATCACTCTCGGAGTCAGAGAGGCCAGCACACAGATGTATGCCACGGTGGCCCTTGTACCAGCCAATCTTTGCTTGCCTAACTGTGTTGGCCTAACTCCAGGTTAGGATTGCGCTCTATAGCAGATCTGTACACAGGCCAGCCGCTTTTATGTCTGTTATGGCATATGTCTATAATATGACCCTTAGTACTCCATCTGTTATGTTGCCTGCCTTGCAGTGCTTCAGTAAGGATTACTGAAATAATATACATGGTTCTGAACATTTTGAAAGCATGTTAAATACTGTTACCTTGTAAGCCACATATTATTGTCAGAGGAATGCATGAAAGCACCCTTGATTTAAAAAACCAATGGGGGTTGGGGTGTGCAAATCTGGCCTGGAAGGGGACTTGGGATTGGTGGCGCTGGCGCGCATCCGATTCTATCCCCCTTCCCAGGTCTGATTTGCTAACACAAATCAACTCAGACATGCACCAGCAATAGGTAAACTATTGCAGCAGTTAGGGCTTTCCCCAGGAGAAGGGGAGACCCCTTACCCAAGGAGACCACCCACTTGTTAATTCCCTCATGGGATGCAGCATACTCTGCATCAGCATGGGGGAACTTAGGTAGAATTGGGCTGTCAGTCTTACGTGCAGTCATAGAGATGACATAGTGCCTCCATCTGTTCTTTCTAGGTGTGAGCGTGTTGTATGTGCTAACTGCAAGTTCTTCCTTAAGTTCTACTTTTCACTGTTTTAGGGGAAGACTGAAACTAACTTCAGGTCTCCTTTTTAGGCAGACTCTCTTAACCCTCGCAGCAGTGATTTAAACCCAGCTTTCCATGCCAGCTTTTACTTTTTATATTGTTTTAATATTGTTTTTATATTGTTTTTTAATGTTAAATTTTATATTTTTTGTAATGCCGCCTTGGGTGCCTTCGGGCATAAAGGCGGGATAAAAATCTAATAAATAATAATAAATAATAATAATACTTGCTAAGAGGGATAATTTGATGGGACCAACTCCTCTACTGCAAGTGCGTGAAGTGGTTTACAGCCTGCTGAAGGACTCGGTCCTTGCCTGTAGCCTTTGGTTCAGGCTTCAGAGAACCATAATTTATGTCTAAACCACATGAACCCTTCTCATGCCTCTCACCATTCTTGCACCATTCTTGCTCCAGTCCTCTCTCTCTCCTTTCCCACTACAGTACTACAAAACCCCAGTTCATCAGCCCCAGGTCCCCCCCCCAGGAAACCCTTTTTAATCTTCCCATGACCTTCTTTTCCTGTCTGTGTCTGTGTCCAACTGTGTTCAGGGACTGGCTATGTGACTTGCTAAGAGATAACTGTTTTTTATTTTGATTTTCCTTCCATTTATTTGTAACACTCTCCCCACAATAAAGGTTTGTTCATTGCGCCTTCACCGTGCCTCCCTAGCCCCTCCTGCTGAACCATTAAACGTGGCCACGGGCCACTGTACCAGATCCCAGCACACAAAATCCCAGCACACAAAAGCCACTGGACCAGATCCCAGCACTTCTGTGTTCATATTAACACATGCTTTAAAAAAAAAACCCTCTGGTAATAGACTCCACCTACCTCCATCGTATAATTGGTATGCTTATTATCGAACACCAGGGCTTCTTGTATCAATTGATGGTCTCCTTCCAGCTTGTCAATATTGAGTTTGTAGTTGATTATATTGTGCTCGTATTGCTTTAATTGGTTCATCTGGTCCTCTAATGGCCCTGTTATTTCAACAGAGCTTCTGGCAACTTCCTGTCATTGGGGGAAAATACTTTTTCATGTTAAATACTTGTTACTAAAGCAAGAATCGGAAGTCATTAAATTTTCCATTGCATACACCAAAGGAGAGGTGAATACTGTACTTAGTTCTGTGTACAGAACAAGGGTGATAATAATCACCACTGTCTTTGAGGAGACATTCTGCTTGGGTACCTCACTGCCTTTGTAAACCCTCCAAAGAAAATGACCAGATGGACAAAAATGTCACCAAAGTGGAGGGAGAATAAGCTGTGCCTCCAGGAAGTGTTTGGCACTTGGTCTTAGTTTTCTATCAATCACTGCTCAACCAAATTGGTCATTGCTTAGCCCTGGATTACCAGTGATCAGCATGAGGTTCACTTTTGGCTTGCTTGGGGGTATTGGAAGTGAACTGACTCAGCACACGTAACACTTGGAAAAAGCTAACTTTGAAGATGCAGTAAAATAAACATGCTCTGTTCAGAAGTCTATTCCAGAAGGACTTTTATAGTGAAAGTGTTCCCATTATTATCACAGGAATGGGTTATAAAACTGTTGGCATCTCAGATGCTGAGGAAATATATCAGCCTTTCTGCTGATATATTTTAATGCCCCATTATCATTCTCACAATTCTGTACAAGCTGTTGTCATCCCTCTTGCAGCCCATTCCTGTCCTCTCCCAACCTCCTGCTGATACAGCTGCACCAAAAATTGCCAGACTATATCTAACAGGGGGGGCATATTGGGGGGGCATTTTATGGCTGCTTTTTGTCAACCAGTTCTGGCAGAACATGTGTTCTGCCAGTGCTCAAAGCCCACAGGATTGAGCTGTTTGTCTCCTTCTGTCAACCAATTCTTTCTCCAGGCCTTCCATCATGCTGCTCCCTGGCTTGCAATAGCATGCCCTTCTTTCAAGCACTGGCCTCTTTCTACTTTTGAGTTCTCTCCTTTTAAGCACCCAAGCTCTCCTTACTCCTCCATCTCCACAAGATTCTCCCCAACACCACTGCCACACTCTCCATTATCCTTGTCTTGTCTATCATACTGCAAACTCTGTGGACAAGGACAATGTCACTTTTCTGTTCTGTGTAGCACAGAGCAGCTGCTGGCGCTTAAAAGAAGGTAATGGATGGTAGTACAAAATAAGTGTTGGTTAGCCTAGCAAATGTACAGTGAAGGAGCTCTTTAACATTTTATATACATTGTGAAACCAAACAAATAAACCTGTACATGTAAGAACCAACTGTGGCCAGAGTTGTCACCTGTTAAGAAATTCATTTTCTGGGTTTATGCCATGCCAACCAAGTCTAGATAGTAACCTAATGGTTCACCCGAAACTTTGTAGAGCATTATTAGTGGAATGAAGAAAAACAACTAAGCTGACACCTAAAAATCCTGTATCTCACTAGGAGCAAGAATATTGAACTCTACCTCAGATACCTGTAGATGCTGTACATCTTAGTCATATTTACCTCCATCTTGGTTTGGATCCAGGGCCCAATGACATTGGCCTGCGCCGCGAACTGGCGGCGAAGGCGTTCATTAGCATGTTGGCGGGCCAACTCCTCCTGCAGCGACTGATCCCTTACAGGCACAAGTTGTTTTACCTGCCAGTGTGCAAAATTAAGTCAGTCTGTAGCCAATGCCAGTTAATTTTTTTCATGACATTAAGAAGAACTGAAAGCTGAACTGAATGTGAATCTGAACTAGGGACAGAAAACTACTAACATTTGTGGCTTATCACATTGCAATTACCGTTCTAAGACAGAATTCAGTTCAGACCAGCTTAAACAGAAAAAAACTAATCTACAGAAGCTAATTCATAATTTTTGCTATTCCCTAAATTTTCAACTTAGTTTCATGTGCCTCTATCATGATATATTAATAACCGTCCCATATATAATAATTATATCAGTTTATTATGATGGACTCTTCCCTCAGTTGACTGCCAGAACCAGTATAAAGACTCAAATCCTACCTGTGCCGGCCTTAGATATTTTTGCCCATGAAGCAAATTGTTTTTAAAAAATTACTCCCTATTAGAGCTACAATCCTATATATTGTATAGGGCAGCGGGTTTTTTGCAAGGATTCTGCAGTTTGAGAATCACTGCCCTATTACCCTGCTACTCTGCCCCTTCATCCGAAATGTTCTTCTTAAACACACACACACCAAACTAACCACAGGACTGTGGTGGGTCTCCTTGCTCTCCATCTCACCCCCTGTGCAAAGCCAGCCCTAAAGCACTCTTTAAAACAAATTATGGCTCCCCCACCCCCCGTCCATTTTATTAGCCCTGTGTTGGTGAACTTTTGGGCTCTCCATGTCAAAAATACCTAACTTGACTCTGCTGGCATGTCACTCCCCCTCCTAACCACAGAAAAACAATTATTCACATACCCATTTATTTTAAAAAGTACAGCCCAATGATGTGTGGGGCTATGAAACCTATAAAGAAACATCAAATCATTTCAAAAATGAAATACTAGTAAAATTAACTCAACTGTTGTTGGGTGTCGGTGAACACCCAGAATGTCGTAACATGTCATCTTTGACATATGTGCCATAGGTCTCCATCCTTGTACTAGCCTAAACCCCAAATCCCAATAGCATAAAATCCCATATATATTTTTTCCCACACTCCCATCCATAAACCAACACATGCTTCTTTCACTTTTGCTTATGGTACCTTCTCCCATTTGGTACGGATCTCCTCCAGAGTGACTGTGCTGTAAGGATTGTTGGTACTTATCCTGAGGCTGTAACTCTGAATCACTTTTTCCACTTCATTATGGATTGAGAGGATAGCTTGCCTTTCACCATCTGCCTCAGGTAAAGTGGCCTTAAACTGTTCATGGGCAGTGATTAAACTCTGAAAGTAGAATTAGAGGGAGAAAATATGGGACATTTCAATGGCTGCATCATACATGTATTGTGGTGATCATCATTTTCTCCCCCCTCCAGTGCAGTGCATCTATGTAAACATGTGTAAGATCATGTTGTTGATAAATTGTGTATAATCAATATGGAGAAACTACATCACCATTCATCACCATACATCGCTGTGCAGTGGCTGAAAAAGCAGCTAAGGGAGGTAGAGACCCAAACACTAAAGAATAACTACACTTCACATCAACAATACGATAAAGGGACCTCAACGCCAACTTTTAAAGAAAGAAAGCAGCTGGGAAAGGAGTTTTGAGGAAAGGTTTTTGAAATAAATCAATGCAGGTTTAAAATGCAGCAGGGGGGAAAGCCTCTTTTGCCCCCATACCTCTTGTAAAACTCTCTCTCTCTCTCTCTCTCTCTCTCTCTCTCTCTCTCTCTCTCTC
>JAJKFI010000018.1:12591298-12618259 GCA_029204185.1 Lerista edwardsae | reverse complement strand
AGAAGAAGAAGAAGAAGAAGAAGAAGAAGAAGAAGAAGAAGAAGAAGTGAAAGTGACCTTTGAGTGACCATTGAGTGACCTTTGAGTGAAAGACACCCAGAATATGGAAATTGAATTAGGGAAGATATAGCCAATGAGAAAAAGATTATACTTAAATAAGGGAGACTATGATGAAAGTATAAATTAAGATATTACTAAATGTGATCCTCCCCTCAAAAGGAAAAAAACAATTTAAAAGAAGTTATTTTTTCTTTTTCTTTTTTCTATCCTTATGTATTAATTAGAGAAACTAAAAGTAGCTATTGTATGTCTGTTGGAGAGATATTTAAGAAGATGATTGAACAAGACTTTAAAAAGTGGTAAATTTATGGATGGATAGCAGAATTGAAATAACATTAGAAGTTAATGTATTACGATATAGAAGTGTTAGGCTAGAGTCAATTAGATAATTTTAGACTGAAAATAAGAGTTAGTAAGTTTTGTATACAGGACAATTAAGCAATGTTAAAGTCATGGTATAGACTGTATGCAAACACTAATATAGGTAAGATGAAGCTGTAATCAGTGTGGACCTTTTGTGTGAACCTTTGTACCCTTTTCCTATGTACCACCCTTTCCATTGCCCATACCTATATATATATAAAATAAAAATTTTCAAAAATGAAAAAAGTAAAGAACCCCCCCCGATAGCTTCCCCTTCTGTTGCACAGCAAAACCGCTGAATTTGGAGTGCTCTCCGGGCAGTTTTTTGAGGTCCCTGCTGCCTCTTCCGGGGTGCATAGAGGCCCCTCCCTTTGCCCAGGGGTGCCACATATACTTCCTTGCCCCAAGTGCTTTTTTGTCTAGTTACACCTCTGGCTTTAAGATATGATTGAAGACAAGAAACATTTGAATCATTCTGAAATTGAACAACTTTGAGACAGGATAGTGCAGATCTCTCTTCAATGTGGAAAGAGAACATCTTCATTTCCTTAGGTTCACAAGACAATATCAAATTGCTTTTACCTGGATCTCCTCTATGCTATGAACAATAAACATGTCTTGTAAGTCTTCCATTGCACCTTCCATCCAGTTGTTGAATGGCGCAGCTCTTTTGGCAAACTCCAGGTGAAGCTGATCAATAGTTTCCAGCAGTTTCTCTGTTCTCTATGAGATAAGCATACACCAAAGGAATAAATGAATCTTCTTTTTATTCCCACTGCTATATAAGTCATTAGACATGCTGCAAGTGGCTGGGTTCAGATGTAATGTAACAGAAAGCCATGTTTAAACCATGGCTTAGCTTTACTTATTTCACTAATTCATATATTGCCCTTCATCCAATGATACCAGGATCATATCCTGGTTTGATATCCTAAATTGTTCACAAAAAAGATCTGCCAGATTTGGGCACAATGACAAGGACCAGTTTGTTTAAAAACAATAAGAGAAGCAACAAAATTCCTCCTCTCTCATGAATGGGAGGGGGAAGGGTAAGAGAGCGCAATCCTAACCTGGTGTTAGGCCGGCACAGTTAGGCCAGCAAAGTTTGGCTGGCACAAGGGCCACCGTAAAGCACGTTTGGATCACTCTCAAAGTCAGGGAGGATGGCGCACGTCTGTGTGCTGGCCCCTCTGACTCCAAGAGTGGTCCAAACATACTTTACATTTTTTTTGTGCCAGCCAAACTTTGCTGGCCTAACTGTGCTGGCCTAACTCCAGGTTAGGATTGTGCTCTAAGACTAACCTGCAAATAGCTAACTGCTGAAAGCTAATAATGCTTAATTATGGTTTAAGCATCATTTACTCCTTAATCACCACTTCACCCATCAATGTCTCTCTCACCAGGTCTTTTGACTTGGCTGTTTTCAGAACCAGACAACCTTCCTAAGGGCCCAATCCTAAAAAGCCCAACACCAGTGGTATGCTCATATCGCTGGTGCTGGGTGTTGTAAAAGTGTTGTGCTAGGGAAGCATAGGATTGGGCTGTAAGGTGCTCTTTGTATTTCCCCTGTTCAAATTCATTCTTTTTCAACATGAAAAGCTGAGACTGAACATAGCATTTTAAATGAGGCTGTGCCAATGCTTTGAATGGCAGGATTAAATGTGTCTTACTGCCAAGGAAAATCAGATCAGAAATAATACACACAGAACTTACTGACTGCACTCATTGACTGATTTAAGGCAAGTGCTGGCTCCTGTGTTTATGATTTGTTTAAGTGATTGGCGCTTCAATGTGTGAAGCTGATTCTTTTTATTTTATTCATTGTATTTTGTAACTGTATTTTTAACATGTATTAATTTTGTGGCCTAAAAAACAGATAAAAGAGTGGGATATACAATAAAACATAAAATAAAATTATGAAAATAAACAAGCTATGAATGATATAAATGAATATTCCTGTCATACCTCAGCCTGCCAAAGGATGGAACTAGAAGCATCCCCTCAATTCCAGCTTCAGCCAATTGATGCTTCACAATTGCATTTAGCACTGAAAGCAATGCTGTGACAAGGCTTTGAAAAGCAAGTCAATCTTTTCTGCAAACAAAATATGCAGCAATGCAGCAAAGTGTAATGGAGCACAGGATCTCTTAAAGCTAAGCTCCTGTAGTTTATCACAAACCAGGGATGGGCACTCACGTCATTGCGACTAGACACAGGATGCAAAAGTGCTGGGGTGGGGTTGCGACTTGTGTTAACTCGAGTCACAGACTGATTCGGACCAGACTCGGGGCTAGTGACTTGGAAAAAAGTCATGACTCGATTATGACAAGAGGCCTCATCCTCTTTAATGTGTGTATGCTTGTTGCTTACTTTTTTCTCATTGCTTCTGCATTGCCCTGAAAGGCCTTGTTGGCAACCTGGAAGCTCTTCTTCAGACCGATGGCAGCAACACATGTAGTGGGAGGAGGGCAGTTGGTTCCAGGAGGCAGGGCTGGGGTGGTTGAGGGGAGGAGGAAGGCTTAATAATTGTTTGTTTGCTCAAGGACTTGACACTTTTGTCTAAATAGCTCAGGACTCATGTCAAAATGATTTGAAAATTTTCTCCAGTCAAGTCACAATGCCGTACACTATGACTTGCAAGTTATGACTCGGGCTTAGTGTCTGGAGCACATCCCTGCCATAAATTATATCACTCCCTCTAGAAGATGAAGAAAATGTATTAATTATTGACAACTGTTTTACCTCTAGCGCTTCCCTCCTTTTCTGAGTGAGTGTCCCCAGTCTGTCCCACTGATCACACATCTTCTGGCATCGATCGTTGATACTTGCAGCATCATGATAGTCCAGTTCACTGAGGAAAGATGACCACATTATAACTAATCAAGTCGTCATCTCATATGCAAACATTAAGACATGCTAAGCAGTTATTCTAGAGTCACTTATCTAGAATAATTAACTGTTTTTGTTTTCTGCTTGCAGTCATCAATGTGGATTAGAATTAACATGCCATGTGTAATCAAATACTTTGTGGAGAAAAAATGATGGGAAAATACCTGCTCCTTAACTGTTGATTTTTTTTTTTGGCCTACTCCAATTTTGTGTGTAGAAGCATGCAAAAGAAGAGATAGATGAATTACCTGACCCTGGGTACCTTTCCCTGTGTTACCTTTGAAAGACACAGGTACAGATTTAAGAGTAATGCCAGCCTCTTAACTTGAAAAAGAAATGCCCATGTCTGTTATGGACACATGAACTTCAAAGCCACTTTCTATTATGGTGTTACCAAGTTAGTGTTTTTTTTGTACAGGGCTTCTATGCCCTTAATAGCTGCCTCAGGCAGCAATGAAATGTTTCCATCACTTTACCTCTATGCCAGAAACATCTTTGCCTGATAAATTTCTGTCTGTTGGGCAGCTGTTAAAGGCCCAGGAACCCTGTCAGGAAACAAGTGGAAACTCTAGGCTTTATGTATAATTTCTTCCCTTAACATATCCTTCCAGTATTATATTTCCATGCTCCATATGTCACAAGTGTGACTCCAAAAACCATACCCTTGAGTGCTTAAAAAAACCCAAAACCTTGGGAAGTTGGGTGTAGGTACCAAAATTACAGTGGATGATTCTAGGCGAATACATCAACTTCATATGTTGGGTTGTTGGAGTTTCAGCTAGAGATATTTTGGCAAGGAGCGAACTACAGAGGCACATACTAGGGGCTTTCTCTAGTTCAATGAAATTTTTGACTTCTTTTCTTTGAAAAAACAGACACCAAGTCATATTACAAACTCCTTTAAAAACTCTTCTCAGTATACAGTGCAATATGGGACCCTGTTCCAGAAAAAAATAAAATAAAAACCCCTGTTGGGCTCTGGAATTGGTTTCCAGAATTCTTTGGCTCCCGGTCTTTATTTTTTACATCTGAGGCAACATTTTGCCCAAACTAGTTTTCTGCCCCATAATCTGTGTAGTTTTAATGAGATCCAATACTTGTAATCTGTCCTCAGCTAGTTGACTTTTATGAGGTCTCTGTTGTGAATTTGTGGTAATTATAGCAGAGTTGGAGGCTCGCGGACCCATTCAGCGCTTGCCTAGCGCGATCGGAGCGGAGGAACGAAGCGATCGCTACATTTGAACATCAAAGCCATTTTATTGGTTTCAGTAGCGAAAGTGAGAAGATGAGAAGTTTAGTTTGCCGGTTAGCAAAAGCCGGCGAAGGCTTGCCGCGTACAAGCGGCTTTTTGACGTACTCTTCACAGTTCGAGCGCACACATGGTACAGACAGAAGAACAAAGGGTGCAGTCAGACTATATCTGGTAGGTGGGTACTTAGAGACCCTCGTGCCCCATGTTGACCAATGGGGTGACCTTTAGAACACCATGAGCTCATGAGAGAGTGGGGTGTTTGTTAGCCAGTGCTTCCCGTGAGAGACATAGCACTACCAAGCTGGGAGGCTGATTAACTCAAGGATTCAAGGACACGCAGGTGTCCTATCTGCTCTGGAGACGAAGAGACGGAATGCCAGTTTCAACCAGTTCTGGAGTGTGTGGTGTGAAACTGCAACAGTCTCATCATCGGCTACATTTAGCACTTGGCTGCTACCGGAATATGCTTTGTATGGCATTACTCATTACAGACATTGTAATGATGTGGGTACATACCGATTTCAATCCATGGTTTAATCTAATATGAGAACACCATGTTAAATCTGGATCAGGGGTGAGGTTCGGGGGAAGATTTGATTTCGTAAGCCATACTCTAGTGAATTTTAAATCAGGAGACGTATTTGAGCTTTCATGTGTATAAGAAATAAAGAACAAAGAACAAAAACTGTTTGCCTACCCAGTCATACCCACTTGGTTTCAGTTTCAAGAATCAGAAATAGGTTAAGTAGACCATTGGCACCCAGCACCATCAATCAATCAAGAGAGGAACAATTTCAACCCTGACGTGCTGATGGAAATTACCACTGGTAAGCTAAGCACAATTTCTTTCCCTTACCTTTTCAAGGTGTACACTGGAAAACAGATAAGAGAAGTACGAATCGGTTGGTTCTGCTGGAGCTCTCAGTGGCATTACTACCATTGTCCATTCTATCCTTTTAGGAAGCCTGATCAGGATGGAATTTGGGGGCACTATTTTGCAGTGGATCTGATACTTTCTGGAGGTCTCAGTAGGGGAATCTTACTGTGTGCAGGGTCTTGCCAGGGCAAACTGTATGCTCCCCAGGGGGAGGGTTGGGAACCCCAGCTGGGGAAGATGAGGGAAAGCCGTTGATAGGCCAGCCATGGTAAGGCCCAGCACTGACAGGTACTGGCCTCTCCACCTGCACGGCAGGCTCACCACCAGCGCCGGAATACCTTATGGCAGTCTTTACACCACCCAATATCGATAGTATGCTCAGAGCATGGGCATTAAGCCCATTAGGATCAGGCTGCCCATCAATAAATAAAGGACATGAACAGAGACATTGTAAAGGACAGAACCTTTGGTCTTTGTTAACCAAAAAATAATCAGAGTTTAGGCCCATGAGTCTGTTGCAGGTCAAATCATCACACTTAATATTTTTCTATCTCACATTATTAGATTTTGATGAAACTTGTCATACTTAAAGATCCTATATAGTTATTGAAGAAATGAATTTTTTTTAGAAAAAATTAACTCACAGAGAAAAATATATATTTAAGTTTAAATTTTTAAGATTTTTATTAAAAAATGGCATGCTAGTGATACTTTAACTAGCTGCACAGTGGACACGTAAATTGGTCAGGATAGAACAGACTGAGAAAAGTAATACCCATGGAAACAACATTCATAAATACTGTACAAGAATTATGTTGTAGATAAAAATCATTAAGTTCAACTTGAAAATTTTATTTTCCCTTGATCAAACGTAAGTGTTCTCTCTCATATCTTATGATCCCATCATCATCCCAAATTTTTGGGGGGGATATAGTTTGACACAAGTATGAACTAATTCTGAGGTTTTTTCAAAATTTTAAAAATGTCCATTTTTGATAAAATTGATTTTAAAATTTTAAATTGAATTTTAAAAAAACTAATAAAATTATTAAACCCATTGTGTTGAATATCATATGAAAGCTCATGAAAAGGCTTTAAAACGAGACCACTCCCAACTCTATATTTCAACAGTCTTCCAATGTACAGCTGGTTAAAGGATCACTAGCATGCAATTTTTGATAAAATTTTGAAAATTTACATAGCTATAAAATTTCACATAATAAACAAAGGCTGCTAAAAATTGGTATTTTTGCATTACATCATAGGACAAATAAGTTCCCCAAATTTCATAAAAATCTAAGGAGATCAGTCAGGAACAGTACGATGATTTGACACGTAATGACCCTTGCACAATAGCATTCAGTGCCGTTAGTACAGTATTTATATTATAAATAGATAATTCATAACTTTATTCTGTTAGTATGCTGAATGGCATTGGATCTGAGGTCTGTGTTCACTCACTAGCTACTATTCCTGGGACTGTACAGTTTGGCACACAATAATGTTATCTGAACTGGAGCAATCTTCCACACAAGCCTACAGGCAGCCTTATCCAAACACCATCGATCAACAAGCCTTTAACCATTTTAACCTTTATGCTCCCAGCAGATTCATCTGCTGTAAGAGAAAATGGCAGAGCTGACACTGAACTGTAACCAGCATAGCTCAAGGTCACACACCAATTGTTCTCCAAATATAGCACCCTTCTTCAGCCAAGAGATGAAGACTGGAAAATATGGAGCCGTGCCGACCCAGCAAGTAGAAAAGAACCATGTCTCTCAGGGGGCCTGATCTAATAGCCAGTAGTGAACTGAAAGACTATAACCAGCTTCATATCCAAAATTTCTTCGCCCAGTTACTTGCATCTGTAATTATCCCCAAGGAAGTTTCCATTTTTCTAATCCTATCCCAATTGTTTTCTGAAATTTTAGGAGTTGAGTAAAACATTAGCTTAAGCAAAACTACTTTTTATAGCTAATGATAGATGTAATGTATATGTAGTCATTCAGTCTATGATCACATGGGATTTAGAAGGATTAGCCAATTAAAAACACAGTCTTAATGCATATTTAAGTGGGAATAAATCCCATTGAAATCAGTGGGATACACTTCCAAGTAAACATGGGCTATAAATTACTTCCAAGTAAACATGGGCAACTGGCACAAAGGCAGTCACCTCTCGTTGTTTTTTTCCCCAGAGTGCTGGTTGTTTCTCCCCTCTGCAAGCAGCATGAATGCAGAGGCAGAGGGAGGGTATGGCAGCATGGGGCACGAGCCCTGGGGCGCCATAAGGCAGGGGGCGCCGTTGGCATGCCCCCGTGCCCTCCCACCGCACCCTGAGCCACTCGAGTTCTCCAGAGCACAGAGAGCTCTCGCCAGAGCGGCCTGCGCAGAAAGGGTGCACGCGCGCTGACTCAGAGCCACTCTGGCGCAAGCTCTCTGTGCTCTGGGGGACTCAGGACTCCCAGAGCATAGAGAGCTCTCACCAGAGTGGCTCCGAGTTGGCACGTGCGCGCCCTTTCTGCACAGGCCACTCTGGCGCGAGCTCTCCGTGCTCTGGGGGAGTCCCTGGCTGGGAGAGCATCCATGCGTCTCCTCCGGCTTCAGTTGAAGCCGAGGGACATGCACAGAAGCCCTGCCTCTGCCACTGACGTCATAACGCAAGGCATCATGACGTCACGGCGTGGGGCACAACGTGTGCCTTGCCCTGGGCACGGGCAAGGCACGCAACGCCCCTGCATGAATGCAATTGCCTCTGGGTTCTCCCCGGAGGTGGGGCACTGGCCGCTACTTGCACTGCATAAAGTAGTGGCAGTGTGCACCCCTCCTCCAGAGAGAACATGAAAATGATATCACTCCCCCCCCCCATGCCAGCACAGAATGTTTTGGCACTGACTGTTAGGTTGATTTTACTCCGCCTATTTGAGGAAGACACAATGTTCTGTGTTTGGGTTAGCATATGCATGCCAGGATTGACCGTGTTGACAACCAAAGGAGCCATTTCTGGCCCATTCAGCATTTTTTTCTGACCTTACTGAGCTCTCTCCTCTCCCCATGTTGTTGTTGTTGTTCAGTCGCTAAGTCGTGTCCGACTCTTCGCGACCCCATGGACCACAGCACGCCAGGCCTCCCTGTCCTCCACTAGCTTCCTGAGTTCACCCAATTTCATATTCATTGCTTCGGTGACACTATCTAACCATCTCATCCTCTGTCGCCCCCTTCTCCTTTTGCCTTCAATCTTTCCCAGCATGAGGGTCTTTTCTAAAGAGTCCTCTCTTCTCATCAGGTGGCCAAAGTATTGGAGCTTCAGCTTCAGCATTTGTCCTTCCAGGGAGCAATCAGGCTTGACTTCCTGGAGAATTGACCGATTGGATCTCTTTGCAGTCCAGGGGACTCTCAAGAGTCTTCTCCAACACCATAATTCAAAAGCATCGATTCTTCGACGCTCTGCCTTTCTTATGGTCCAGCTCTCACAGCCATACATGGCTACTGGGAAAACCATCGCTTTGACTATGCGAACCTTTGTTGGCAGGGTGATGTCTCGGCTTTTGATTAAGCTATCTAGGTTCACCATAGCTTTCTTCCCAAGAAGTAAACGTCTTTTAATTTCATGGCTGCAGTCACCATCTGCGGTGATCTTGGAGCCCAGGAAAATAAAGTCTGTCACTGCTTCCATTTCTTCCCCTCCTATTTGCCAGGAAGTGATGGGAGTGGTTGCCATGATCTTAGTCTTTTTAATGTTGAGCTTCAAACCAATTTTGGCACTTTCCTCTTTCACCCTCATCAAAAGGTTCTTTAGGTCTTCCTCACTTTCTGCCAGTAGAGTGGTATCGTCTGCATATCTGAGGTTGTTGATGTTTCTCCCAGCAATCTTGATTCCAGCTTGTGAGTCATCCAGCCCTGCCTTCCTCATGATGTACTCTGCGTATAAGTTAAATAAGCAGGGTGACAATATACAGCCTTGTCGTACTCCTTTCCCAATTTTAAACCAGTCGGTTGTTCCATGTCCAGTTCTAACTGTTGCTTCCTGACCCGCATAAAGGTTTCTCAGAAGGCAGATCAGGTGGTCTGGAACTCCCATCTCTTCAAGAACTTGCCACAGTTTGTTGTGATCCACACAATCAAAGGCTTTAGCATAATCAATGAAGCAGAGGTAGATGTTTTTCTGGAACTCTCTTGCTTTCTCCATGATCCAGCGAAGGTTGGCAATTTGATCTCTAGTTCCTCTGCCTCTTCGGAAACCAGCTTGTACATCTGGTAGTTCTCGATTCACATACTGCTGAAGCCGAGCTTGTAGGATTTTGAGCATGACCTTGCTAGCATGTGAAATGAGTGCAATGGTGCGGTAATTCGAGCAATCTTTGGCATTGCCCTTCTTTGGGATTGGAATGTAAACTGATCTTTTCCAGTCTTGTGGCCACTGTTGGGTTTTCCAAATTTGCTGGCATATGGAGAGCAGCACTTGGACAGCATCATCTTTTAAGATTTGGAGTAATTCCGCTGGAATGCTGTCACCTCCACTAGCTTTGTTGTTAGTGAGGCTTTCTAAAGCCCACTTGACTTCACTCTCCAGGATGTCAGGTTCGAGCTCAGTGACTGTACCACTGTGGTTATCAGGAACATTTAGATCGGCCTTATAGAGTTCCTCTGTGTATTCTTGCCACCTCTTCTGAATCTCATCTGCTTCTGTTAGGTCCTTGCCATTTTTGTCCTTTATTGTGCCTACCTTAGCATGAAATTGTCCTTTGACATCTCCAATTTTCTTGAAAAGATCTCTAGTCCTCCCCATTCTGTTGTTTTCCTCTATTTCTTTGCATTGCTCATTTAGAAAGGCCTTCCTATCTCTCCTTGCTGTTCTCTGGAAATCTGCATTCAGTTGGGTATATCTTTTCCTTTCTCCCTTGCTTTTGGCTTCTCTCCTTTCCTCAGCTATTTGTAAAGCCTCGTCAGACAGCCACTTTGCCTTCTTGCATTTCTTCCTCTTTGGGATGGTTTTAGTTGCTGCCTCCTGTACAATGTTACAGACCTCCGTCCAAAGTTCTTCAGGCACTCTGTCTACCAAATCTAAGCCCCTAAATCTATTTGTCACCTCCACTGTATATTCGTAGGGGATCTGATTTAGGTCATACGTGGAGGGCCTAGCGGTTTTCCCTACTTTTTTCAGTTTAAGCCTGAATTTGGCAAGAAGAAGCTGATGATCTGAGCCACAGTCAGCTCCAGGTCTTGTTTTGACTGCCTGTATGGAACTTTTCCATCTTTGGCTGCAAAGAATGTAATCAATCTGATTTCGATGTAGACCATCTGGTGAAGTCCATGTGTACAGTCGCCGTTTGTGTTGCTGGAAAAGGGTGTTTGCTATGACTAATGTGTTCTCCTGACAGAACTCTATCAGTCTTTGCCCTGCTTCATTTTGTACTCCAAGATCCTCTCCCCATGCCACCTCACAAATGGGATATGTCAGTAAAAAGCCCTTCTGTGTGAATTGGAAACCACTCATCAACTTCTTGCATAGGAGAGAGAAGAATGACTTAATGATATGTGGATTTGATGAATAGAATTAACGGAAAGAGATTAAAATAACTGTAATGGGGGAATCAACTGGATAGTGTAAGAAGGGCTGTCGTGGATACATTTTGATGCTTTTGACTTGTAGTAAGTAGGATATACTGCTTTACTCTTGCTGCGTCTTATGAAGTATTTATGTATGATTTAGATTTTTTTTTAGTTAAATAAAATAAAAAGGTGTGGAAAAGCCCTGCTATGGGTATGCTAAAAGAAGTTCTGGACTGGGGCCATGGCATAAATAAGCTGGCTGGTTGTATGTCAAAGCCTCTCTAAAATGGATGGATCACTCCCAGTGCATGGCTGATGTGGAAGGTGGGGGAAGTAAGGGTCAGGGGGTACAATGACATCCACAATTCCCACCCTTTCTCCCCGCCCTCCATTTTAATCAACTCATAGCTGCCCTTTGTACTGTAAAAACAATAGCACAAGGGACTCTCACAAAGATAATGGGCCATGTCCCGTGTGGCTCCCCCATAATTCAAATACTGATCTCTATAAACAAGCAATATTTTACTATATATTATCTGAGCAAAGCTACAAGAACATCGCAAATAAATGGGTAGGGAAGCTTTTGTAAAATCACAATCCTATAAACCAGGCATCACCAAACTCTGGCCTGTGGGCCAGATCCAGCATCCACCTGATCCCTCCCCAGCATGAACAGCTCTTACTGTTCCACTGGGGATGCTAGCAAAGTCCCCCCGCCCCGACTACAGCCTCCAGGGGTTTTCGCAGCCAGCCGCTTCTATGTGGAATTCTGCACATGAGGCATGCTGGGGCAGTAGTCCCTGGAAACGGCTAGCTGCAAAGACCCCTGGAGGCTGCAGCTGGGGACTTTGCTATCGTCCCCAGCAAAATGGAAAGTGCCATTTACACTAGGGACACTTTTCCCTGCTGCAACACTCTCCAGGTTGGAGACCACTGCTATACATGTTGGAAGTAGGTGCAATTTTGTTGAATGGATCTTACTCCCTAGTAAGTACATTTAGGCTTGCAGCCAAAGGGTTAGTTTCTTTTTCTAGCATACTCTCAAGAACTGACTTGACTCACCGCATTTACTGACCAGGAGAAGAACAAAGGCAAAGTCTTATTATTAATTTAGCTTTGAAATCTTTGCCCTGCAAAAGCCCCTCTATTTTTAGTTTAAGAGGAAATAAGAAAAGTTTTTGGTGAGCAGGCCAAGATAATAACACTTACAAAGCCATCTGCGGAATTCTTACATTGTACCTATGACACTATCGAATCTATTGGAAAGAGTTTATCGGGTAAATGTCAGCAGCTGTGTGCCTTTAAATGGAACATACTTCAGCTCTTGGGCAATGGCAGCGATCTGTTCCACCCTGTCCTGGTGAGCAGCCAAGTCGCTCTCAAAGGCTTCGTGTTTCCTCAACAAAGCACGGATCTCGGTCAGAGAAGCAGATTCATAATCCTTCTGCTGCAGAATCTGCTCTTTGCCTGGCAGGAGTAAAGCAAAAACACAGTTGCCAATGAGAAGGCTAATGATTACTTTAAGCAGGCTACAGATATTCTTAAGGACGTAGTCCACTATTTCACAGGATCAAGTCAATTCTTGGCACTGCAAACAAGAGAGAAACCATGAACAAATAGGCTTGTTTGAGTTGTGAGCTCTATATAGATGTTCCAGAAAACACATTTGGGGGGAAGCCTCTGCCTCCAGCTATATGCATGTTCCATACATGCCTGCAATTTATTCACAAATCACATAATATAACCATTTCCATTTAAAAAAATGTTAACAAAGTGGTTGACAGAGAAAATCAAATACTGTAACTAAATGGCATCCTAGACATGCATAGGATTGCACTATGAACCAATGAAGGCACACATTAAATCACGGTACATACATTAAAAACGAACAGCAATAAAAAACACTAGTAGGTAAAAAGCTAATCAAGAGCCAGTAATTCAGGGTGCAATCCTAAACTGTGCTGTATCCGACACAGGTTGGGACTGCGCTGGAGCCTCCACATTCGAGCTCTTGCCCCGGGGTAGGCGCCAGCTAGCCCTATGGACTACTCGGATCTGCAGACACTATATAGTGGGTGCAGATCTGAGTTCCCTGCATGGCCTGAATCAGGGCCGCATGGGCTGGGTGCAGGGGGGTTGGATGTGGTCTAACACGATAGCGCTTGGTTGGCGCAAGAGGCTTGTGCCGGACGTGGGTGGGTTTGGATTGCTCTGTCAGTAAAAAAAAATGGATAAATCACAGACAGCCCAATCCTAGCCTGTGTTGGCGCAGCTGGGATGAGTGGCCCACTCTGTATCCAGCGCAAGTAGGGAGCAGGCTGGAGGTCTCCTTGGAGTAAGGAGAAAAATATCCCCTAATGGTCCTGCCTGCCCAATGGGGCTACTTGGATCTACACCAGCTAAATTGCTGGCATAAATCCAAGCACCCCTGTGTAGGGCATTCAGCCCCAGGAAGGAGGATACGGTGAAGTCCTCCTCTGTAAATCCTGCCCGCTACTGGGCCTGATCTGGCCCTGTTCCACTCTCCCCCGCCTCAACCCCTTTTTTGCCCTCCCCAAGCCCTGTGCTGCTCGGCACTTTTCTTACCTTTGCCAGCGGCCAGGTACTGGCAGGCCTTTCCACAGGTGCTGCTTACTCTAGAGCCATCACAAACATGCTCTATGGCACATTTACGACACTCTATGTTGGCAATCTGCCTTGTCAATGTGTATCAAGGGTTAAACAACCTGCTACTTGGGTGGAGAGTATTGCCATTAAATCATTATTATAGCCACAGAGGCTTGAACAGCTGGTAAGGTGAAACCTTTTTTCAGATGGCTTCTGATGCTAAAAGGCTTGAGAACCACTGGCCTAGTGAAAAAGTCTTCAGTCAAAGACAGAACACAACTGGGCAGGGATTTCCACATTCTGGGTGCCACAACAGAGCAAGGGCTCTCAGTTGTCCCCACCAGCCATATCTTAAAGGGAAGTGAAACACACAAAAAGCCCTTGTTAGCTGCCTTTAAATGTTGAACAAACTCAGATGGTGGAAGATTGTCCTTTAGCCATCCTGGTCCCAAGTCATGTAATGCTCTGAAGGCCATAACTAGCACACTGAATGGTGCCTGGAGTGCTTCTACGTTGCTGATACGACAGGGATAGCCATGGTAGTTTGGAAGGCACTGGAGATGGGAGCAATTTCGACATTTGAAAAGACAACTTGAACACTCTCACTAGAGTTTATAGCAGAGAGTGCCACTAGGGTTTATTGCAGGGAAAGTTCAGTTTCTAAAACAGAAGCATTAATTCCAAATAAAAACAATTTTTAAAGCTCTCAAAATGGCACAGGCATGGGAAGGGTTGTTCAGCTCATTACCAGAGGCACAGGCACTAGCCAAAAGGGGTTCTTGATAAACTGTATATGTGTAATGACAATATCCGCTGCACTAGAGGACAGCTTAAAGTAGGAGAGTGTCATCAAACATAAACAAGACATCAAACATAAATAACCAGTTTTTAATGACAGCCAAAGCTGTATTTCATGGGAATTCAGGTTATACAATAAGCACCATGAAAACAGATAGAATCACACTGTGTTGTAAAACTAATAACCTATTTTATGTATTGTTCCATAGTGTTTTTATTATTAAAAGTCTGTGTAATTGAAGCAGCTTCGATGGGTTGCAAGAAAATTCCCTAGCTTACCATATGCCCAGGTTTCATGGGAAGAAGCCTTTTGCCGAAATTTCTCTGCTAGGTGTTCGAGTCGTTCAAGCCTCCGTATTTCATTCAACAGCCAGTCCTCATAGCCCTTCTCTGCTTGCTCCAGTCTTTGCCAAGCACTGGCAATATCCTATGAAAAGTGAAGCAATGAACACAACACAAACAACACCTTTCATTCCCTTCTAACGTTTCTCAAGAAGACTTTCCAACCGCATTTCTGGTGTTACAAATCTTCTGTCAATATGACCTGACACTCCTTTACCTCTACTGTCTCTCCTTAGGTCAAAATTTAGATCATAAGCTACTTGGGCAAAGATTAGTCTTTCTTGCTATCTTATTCTGCAGAGCACCGGCTGATGAGGCTGATGAGGCTGGATAAATAATAAGCAGTAATATACGCGCAAAATGAGATGAATAAAAGTTAGGATGCAAGAAAAACAAAAATGAGAATGGAAAGTGCTTGAAACACTTGTCAATTCTTGGCAGAACATTCAGAGAATCAAGCAGACAAAATCAATTTCCACCAAATGGTAAGATGGAGGATATATGCAAGCTGCAGCTATCTTATGCAAAGAGATAACTGTTATAGGTAATAATTCCTAGTCCTTTGTGGTATATTTGTATGTGACTCATCAACCCCCTTTTCCTAGTTAGAACACTTGCTTATGAAATGTACGCGGTGGAACATAAAACATTTCCCTATAAATTTCTGGAGGGAAGTCCACGATTAAGGTTGCAATTTGGGGGTTTAGTAGATTAAGGAAAAAGAAGAAAGGGAAAATGAAGTGGGACATATTTAGTTTGAAGAAGCGATGGTTAGGAGATGACATAACTATCTAAAAATATCTAAGGGGCAGTGCTGTGGAAGATGGAACAGATTTGTGGATCTGGAGGGTAAGTTGGTCTGATCAGTTGATCTGGAGGGTATGATCAGGATAAATGGGTTTAAATTACAATGGGGGTATTAATTAAACGTTAAGAAGAACACCCTGATGGTAGGAACAGTTCGGCAGTGGAACACTCTGTTACAGTAGACCTCCGTTGCTGAAAGTCTTTAAGCAGAAACTAAATAATCACAACTAAATCCATCAGGGATGTTGCAGTTGTGGACTGCCTGAATTGGCAGGGGGTTGGACTAGATGAGCTTGTTGATTATCAGCTCTGATTCTAGGAAGTAGGTAGGCCAGTAGGTCATTTGTTTAGAAGCTTCTTTGTGCCTAAAACAATAAAACTGTACTTAATGCTCCTGAAAAATTTAACAGAAGTTATAACAGATTCCGGCGTCTGTCTCTCACAACATTTTTTTCTGAAACTGTATTTTCTACATCTGAATGTGTACAACTCTTCTGTTCATGGAAAGAGCTGGCAGCCTCAGAAGGCCTTGATGGCAAGGTGGTTGAGATATAGCCCAATTTTATGCAAGGAATAGTTTTAATATTGTAGGTGTTGTTTCATTGCAATAAAACTTCATTGCAGTTTTCAATGAAAGTTTGAAACTGCCTTCATTATCCTGAAAGCACACAGATACTTTTCTGTCCTGGAGTGAGTTCTGGAAAAGACAGCTGTAAAACCTTCCAGTCTGCTAGGAAGAGCTATTTGTGAGGATTGCCTATTGATGCATACCATGACATTACCAATGTACCTTTCCCCAATATTTGGAGAAGATTTATAACTGTTTCAAAAATGCTTGTTGTTTTAAGGTGAAGAATGAACCTGTGTGTGCATTTCTGCCCCTTAAAAACATTCAGTTTAAAAGGTAGCCAACCTGCCTTAAGCATGAGGGGAAAGGCAAGATTAAATTATGATCTAGCATTCAACTTGAATGTCTGTATAACAGCCCAATCCTAGTGATCTCTAATGCTGGAGAAGCCAGCATTCCACCAACATTAACTTATGGCAGTCACAAAACAGCGTGCAAAGGTGTGTTCTCCCAGAGCATCAGTAGGAAGGCTGCAGCTGCACCCTATGCAGTGATTGGTCCATCAGGATGATGAAGGTAAGTTGGTGGGGGAGAGCCAGGATGGGGTGGGAGAGAGCAGCACAAGGTGGGGGAGGGTGGAATAAGGTGCCAGTGGGGATGGCAAAATGGGGCAATCATTGGAACAGGGAATGGGTGAATTGGGTCCAAGAAGGGTGTGGGTTTGGCAGTGGCAGCAGCCACCAAATACTAGCTTCTTTTATGGACCCAATCCTGGCCTGTGTGTATGCAGACCTGCACCAGCAATTTTGTTAGCACAGGTCCAAGTAGACTCCTCTGTGCCTCAGAGGCTTACTCCAAGACAAGGGAATGACTGTTCCCTTCCAGATGAGACCTCCCAAATGGACCCCCTTGAGGACACAATGCAGGCCATTTTGATGCATCTGCATGGGTGGGGGGAGGCATAGGACTGGGCCTTAACATAAATAGCAGAAGTGGGTTAAAATCAGGGGTTTGAAATGTGATACCTGCCTTCATCTACTCAGAATTGTTGCAATAATGATACCTAACCAATTAACCAGTTTCCCAAGCCGAATGAAATATTCTACAATTGAAGATTTGTAAGCAACTTACTTACCGAAACCATCTTTCCCTCTGATGGCATGAAAGCTGGCCTATTGCTGATCCTCAACTTTGTCTGTAGCGTATTGAAATTGATCTCCAACTGGCATTTTTCTTGGACCTTGGGAGGCTTGTGCTTACGGCGATAATCTCTAAAGTCCTCTAACTTCTTCTGCATAGCTGCCATACTCTTCTCTGGGGTCCTGTTTTCCAGCCACGGAGTCGTGCGGCGAATCCATTCTAAAAGCTGTTTTTCATACACATAAAAAAATGTCCTAACTTCAATGACTTTTTATTTTTTGCACATCTATTGCCAAATGAGCACCCAAAGCTTCTGAAATCAGCACTAAAAAGGCAAATCACCTGGGGTGATTTTGTGCTAACTGAAATATATACCGCTTAGGTGTGAACACATGGTTGCTTTTTGTTTCAATTAACCCACATCTGAGCTAAGAAATGCTTCCTTGTATCTGGCACAAAGCAGTAGAGAAGGATGGCATCAATAATGCCATTATTGATGGTGTTGCATTGAGTTGCCTCTTGGTGGTCTCTACTAGGTTTGCAAATGCAAGAACTTTAAAGCATGGAGACAATTTCAGTCAAGCAAACTTCCATATGCATTTCTGAAGCATTAGAACCCTGTAAGGATAGTACCGTGTGCTCAACTGAATATCTGAATTGGCTCTGGGTGGGTTCAGTCATTTAAAATTTTCTCTCTGTGAAACATCTTGACTGTTGCAAAATATAATTTTTTTTCAGAGAACCTAATATGTAGTTCAATCTTTCCACAGATAAAGCTGTGGGAGGCGAGAAGTAGAAACAGGCTTGCTTGCAGTCCCTGGGTTGTTCCACAACCTGAAGCCATCCTATGGCATATTTGTGAATGATTATAATTCAGGCAACTTATTTTGTGAATCACTGAAATATACCAGCTTTGTGCATATTTAATTTTTACATTCCTATGAAATTGCTTATTCAAATCAGCCACATTTAATTATCAAAACAATTACTCCACCGTTATCAGGCTTCTTTACCTCACTTGCTAGCCTTTCATATTCTTCCATCAACTTTTCATTTTCTTGGTTCACAGCAAGGACCTTACAAATCCGGTTAGCTGCTGTTTCCGCCTATAAAATACACAAATGAAGTGCATATGTCATTAGACAGAAATAAAACTAGAATGAACATCCTATAATTCCTGAAGCTGAAATGAGGGCCATATCCAGTTAACAGGGTTTTATTCTGTGAACTTTAGGTGCGCTGCTTTAGCCCACTGATTCATATTTTCTGCCTTAGCCAGTTACCAATCCATAAAAGACTTGACCTCTTATTCCATGACTGCATGTTGACTCAAGAGCTTTCGATAAGGGGCATTGTCCAAAGCTGTTTGGAAGCCCAAGGGTACAGCAGAAGTGCCTCTATCCACATGCCTGTTGACACTCTCACATAACTCAGAAGATTCATGAGGCAGGGTTTACCTTTGCAAATACCTGCTCAGTCATAAAGCTCAAAGGGTGACCTTGGGCCAGTTGCTATCTCTCAGTCTAAACTACTTCACAGGGTTATTGTGACATAAAAGGAGGGGGGAGCCACATACAGCACCCAGAGCTCCTTGGAGCAAGGGAGGTAAATAAATAGGGCCTGTATACAAGCACCAGTGTGCTTTTTCAGGGGGACTTGCAGAGAAGAACTTCATCAAGTATGGAAATCTTTCCATGCAGGCAAACCTCATATTTAATACTTGGGCCCAGAGGGTGATGTGCATATGAATTTTCCCCACTCAAAGTACTAGACTAATGTTTGCACTGATAAACCCTTTTTCTGACTCCATTTAATTGAAAGTGCTGCGTAGGCTATAAATCATCTTAGAGCCGGGCCTGTTAAATATTAAAATTATATTATTTTTCAGCTCATGCTAGAGACGGAACTGTACTATAATCCTGTTACGTAAAACTCTTTCAGTCGACTTTCCAGGTTCAGAACCTTTCAGGCTCTTCATTCACTTTCAAAGTTCACACACAGAGAAACAACTAAACTGGGAAGAGCTGCTTACATGCAGACACCGAGCCGTTTCTGCGACCATGGCAACCTGAAAAAGGGCAGGCACCGTTGCAGCAATGGCTGCAGCTGTATCTGGGTAAGAGGCTGTTTCACACTGAATTTTGCTATATGGTTGTCTTTTCAAGCACACAGTTGCACATCAAATATAAGTGTGACTTCTTCTGTAAGCGGGCCCTAAGAGGGCAAATCATAGTCATTTAGGGCCCAATCCTACCCAACATTTCAGCACCAATGCAGCTGCAATGCAGCAGCAAGGTAAGGGGACAAATATTCCTTTACCTTGAGGAGGTCTCCATGACTTCCCCACTATCACAGAACGCAGCACACACCCCATTGGGATGTCTGCATCAGGGCTGGAAAACTGAATAGGATTTTGGTCTTATGCTGCAATGCAATCCTATACGCGCTTAGCTGGGAGTAAGCCCCACTAAACTCAATGGGACTTAATTTTGAGTAGGCATGCATAGGATTGGGTTGCTAGTGCACTTCTAGATGGCTGCTTCTTCCCCCTGCAATAGCAGCACTAAGCAATGTGAAAAAGTATTACAGTATTTGGCACTGGATGAGGGGGATTGGGTCGCTACCACTGCAGATTTCTCAGGACAATGCAAAGACGCTGCTAATCCATTTGAGCGAATCTAAGAAGCAACCCTATCCTCATGTGCACTGCAGGTATCAGGCCATAAGAGTCTTGATGATTCCACATGCCTGCCACTCTCAGAAGCCTCCGCCTGGAAATGTCCTTTGAGAATCATCACTTTGGCTGCAGTTCATGACATATCCTTAGGGCTAAGGAGCTGAAGTTACTGCCTTAGACCTATTTTAGGAGATTATACTCACAACAGAGATGCATTTTGTTTATTAGTTGCTCTGTAAATAAGTCAAAACTAATTTAGAAGTCCATTTAAGCTGCAATTTAGGTTGCAATCCTATACACATTTACTAGAGGGTAAGGGACAAATCCTATCTAATTTTCCAGCACTGGTGCAGTCATGCCAATAGTGCGTGCACCACATCCTGCAGTAGGGGCAGTAATGGAGACCCCTTCCAGGCAGGGGAACATTTGTTCCCTTTCCTCTGGGTTTCATTGTGGCTGCACTGGTGCTGGAAAGTTAGGATTGGTCTCTAAGTCCTTTTAAACTGAATGGGGCTTACTTCTGAGCATGCATGTATAGGACTGCATCATTGGTCATTTTGTCAAATCAACCATCAAATTAAAAATACCAAGGACAAAATCTTGCTTGGAACAAATTTCAAATAAATTACTCTAGAATTTTTTTTATGCTGTAAGTACAGGCTGATCATGCACATGGGATTCTGCTTACAAAACACAAAACAGCCATTCTTATCGCTTTTATAGGTTATACAAGAAAAGCCACAACTTTAATTTATTGTGCCAGTTGTGGGAAGGCATTTTTAGGTTTGTTTCTTTTTTGTTTTATTTTTGTTTTTTGGGAAGAGGGAGATATATAACATATAAGGGAGTCATAAGAGCAACAACAAACCTCCAACATTCAGAAACTGAAATTTCAGTTCTGTCCCTGACCATCTTAGTTAACGAACACTTGAAGAACTATTGATGAAACACACCATATACAGTAATAACAAACATGAATTTTGAAAGGGTAGTCATAGCAAATACTTATAGAGAATATGAGAGTCCAGCAGCACCTTTAGTACTAAACTGATTTATGATAGCATAAACTTATGATAGGAAAAGCAGAGATGTCACCCTAAATACAAAAGACAGACTAGTTAGGTCAATAAAAAGGTAAAGGTTTCCCCATGACCAAATGGTCTAGTTGTGACCGACTGTAGGGGGCGGTGCTCATCTCCGTTTCAAGGCCTGTAGAGCCGACGTTTTGTCCGAGGACAGGTTTCCGTGGTCATGTGGCCGGCATGACTCTACGCCGTAGCGCACGGAACGCCGTTACCTTCCCACCGAAGTGGTCCCTATTTATCTACTTGCATTTTAGGTGCTTTTGAACTGCTAGGTTGGCAGGAGCTGGGACAAGCAATGGGAGCTCACTCCGTCACGCAGTCTTGAACTCCCAACCTTGCGGTCAGAAAGCCCAGCAACAGCGGATTAACTCGCTGCGCCACCACGTCCCAGTAGTTAGGACAATAGTCTTCCCTATAATGCTGTATGGGGAAGTTGGACAATAAGAATAGATGACCAAAGAAGAATTGATGTTTTTGAACTGTGGTGCTGGCAAAAATTGTTACGTATACCATGGAAAGCCAGAGTAACCAACAGAGACTTGCTCGACCATATAAAACCAGATACATAATTAGAAATCAAAACTGCAAGACTACTTCTGATTTACTTTGGCCATGTCATGCGTGCAAATTCATTAAAGAAGTAAATGATGTTCAGAATTCTTAGTGGAATAAGCAGAAGGGGCAGGCAGACTGCACTGGCTTAATAGCATCAAAACAGATACAAAGATAAAGGTCCATCAACTGAAAGAAGCCATGCTGGACAGGGTGGCATGGAGAGCTCTCGCCTATAGTTACCAAGAGTCGAGCACAACCAAATGGATAAAACAACAGCAACAACCACCTTATAACTCAACAAATAGGCTTGAAGGTGCCCCAGCACTTTCTTGTATGCATTCAGTTGGGCTTTTTAATCATTTATTTCAAAAATTAGTGAACAACTGGGGGAGGGGGATAGGTAGTGAAGATTATTGGTTGATGAATTTCTTATTTTCTGTATGAGCTATTTTGGGTTTCATCTTTGTCAATGGTAATTAAGATGAAATGTTATTTCATTTGTGCTACGTAGATTCCAACAAGATGATGCTAACTCAGGGTAACTAATTCTGCTACCATCTGGATACTCTCTAATAATTACCAAATGATAATTCCCAGAAAAAAAGGCATGATTGAAATTTTAAGGGAGAGAGAGGGATGCCACCCCCCTCTTCTTATAATGTTTGCACAGTTGTCTACCTTTTGCATCTGCATCTTTCCCCAATATCTAACCTAAAATCTAAAAAATCAAAAAATCTAAAAGATAATATACGAAGAGATGATACACGAAGCATAATGACATAATAATCATACAGATCGCATAATGACATGTTAGCATCCAGCCAATCAGGTTTGATAGCATCACAAAGCCAGATTGGCAACGCAATCCTTAGCACCGGAGCTGCAATCTTGCGCCGGCCGAACCAACTGCATCGGCACTATGGCACTTGGCTGGCGCAACAGCACAGCGCCGGCACTCAGGCACCGCTGCAACTGTCGGCAGCAATGGCCGTGCACCAGTCGAGCACCAGCATCGCTCGGTCGGCGCAGGGCCTCCGCGAGGGCATTCCAGAGGTGTTCCGGGGGCGTAACTGGGTGGCGCAGTGGGCGGAGACGGGGATTGTGATGCAGGATGGCTGTAGTGCCAAATCCTAACGCCTGTTCCCGGCCAGGGCGGCCCCAATTTGGGCCACTCCTGTCCACTTTCCTCTGCGCCTGCAAAACAGTAGGTGCAGCCGCGACCAGCCCCATAGGAATGACTGGGGCTTACATGGGTGTAAGGGGAAAACCTCCCCTTGTCCTGCACATTGCTGTTGCTGCCTCCTAATGGGCCTTGGGATATGGCCTTGCTTTGTCGGCCTTACTAGGCCGGCATAGTGTAGGATTGCGCTCTGGGGCAAGGCAGGAACTGATACCTTCACTCTGAACAGGCTTCCTGATTACACCATAAGGTCAATCAATTTTGGTACATGTTGACATGACACAGCCCAATCAGAGCAAGGACAATGTTTCCTGCCCTAATAAAGCTTCATTTCACAACTTCAACTTGTCACAGGACTTTCCAACTTTCCAATGCTGGTGCAGCAGTAATCCAACCCCGAGGAAAAGAGAATATATGTTCCCTTACCTGGAAGAGGCCTCTGTGATTGCCCTCCTACTTGGGCAGATACAGCATGTGCCCAATTTGTATGGCTGCAGCAGCCCTGGAGAGTTGGATAGGATTGGATAGGATAGGATTGGATAGGATTGGCCCACAGTGTGTTTCAGCAGGGTGGGGTGGGGAGGTAAAGGTTTGACAAAATACTTTCCTGCATTTGAGTTCAATCCAACAAAACTTGATCTCAATGTTATACTGATGTTGTCTATCATCTTTGCACAGATGGATGTGTTTTTAATACCACATCAAATACAAGAAGCAATCTAATTGCAGTAGAGCAGCAAGGGAAATGTTTTATCTTTCCTACAAATTGCCTTTTAAAATCAAATAAGCAAAACAGTGTTGAAGTTATAGTGAGAAAATGGTTAATGCTTCTGCAAAACCTATAAAATATTTTATATTTGCAAGTAAATGTAAGTAAATACTTATATTTACAGTAAACAAGAAAACAAAAGATCACAACTGTGCCTGTAATAGCATCAATGTCACAAGCAGATTCTGATTAAAAACAAACAAGTACTACTACTCAACATATTTCGTCTGCATTGATTAATAAGCAAGATATTTCAGAGCAAATGAAAGCCCAATGGAAATGTGAAAAAAATATACAGCAATCCATAAGGGACAGATGATGAATACCTGTTCTGCACCAGCAAAAGCATGGTAGAAGCAGGAAACATAAGTCATGATAGCTCTCTCATCAGGCTTGGGAGTGTTCACAATGTCTACAAGAGAAGGAGAAATAAAAGGAAAAAGAGTAGAAATGCAGAAGGCAGAGATGGCAACATGTCATCCGGATTTGTTTTCGACATGCAAGATAGGTATTGGCCTGTAGCCGAATCCTAGGCCTGTTCAAGAGGCCATGAGACCCCGATTCGGGCCGTGCGGTCTCCTCGGATCTGTGCCCGCTGTTTAGCAGGCCAGATCCAAGGAGCGCATAGGGGAGGCTGGAGCCTCTCCTACAGTAAGGGTGTGCACGCTCCCTTGCCACAGGAGGCTCCAGCCTTCCCCCACCCAGCATTGGATATGGCACTGGCCCAGTGATGTCATTCAGGGGGAACGGACCAGAACGGGCATTCCGGATCCTAACAGGCTCCGTGGCTGGTTCCAGGTTCCCGACAAGTGCCAATCAAAAGTGAGTTCCTGTTCCTAAATCATTTGAATGACACCATTGCACTGGCCGGCCAGCCTTGCCATTCCAGCGCTGGGTAGGATTGCACCCTGAGTTACAGTATTGTAAAACAGAAGTTAGAAAATATCCATTTAAACAAATAAATACTTGTTGAGGACAACTAATGCATATTTTCACTTCTTATTTGAGCAACCTCAGATTTCAAGCAGTCTGCTTTTATTTATATTTACAGAAAAAGATTCCACCAGCTCCATGCAAGGAGCAACTGTTTGCACTGTGTTATGTATTCTTTGAACATAGGGTTACATACTTGTAGGTTACATAAGAACATAAGAACATAAGAAAGCCCTGCTGGATCAGGCCAAAGGCCCATCTAGTCCAGCTTCCTGTATCTCACAGCGGCCCACCAGGTGCCCCAGGGAGGCATGAAACAAGATCCTGTTGCATCCTGTTGCCACTCCCTTGCACCCGGTACCAGTAGCCCACCACCTTTGTAAGGAGGTTGCACAATCCATCATTGCCTATAGCCCACGATGGACCTTTCCTCCAGAAATCTGTCCAATCCCCTCTTAAAGGCATACTTATAGTAAGCTTGTTCATACAACAAACATATGTAGAATCAATATATGGTTTGTGGCTTGTACAAAATTGAAACTCTTGGATAAAAAAATCCAGATTTCAACCCCACTGGTTAAGAGTGCAATCCTAAACTGGAGTTAAGCCGGCATAAGCTAAACCAGCAAAGTTTGGCCAGCACAAGAGCCACCATAAAGCGTGTTTGGACCACTCTCGGAGTCAGGGAGGATGGCGCACGTCTGTGTGCTGGTCTCTCTGACTCCGAGAGTGGTCTAAACATACTTTACAGTGGCCCTTGTGCTGGCCAAACTTTGCTGGTTTAGCTTATGCTGGCCTAACTCAGTTTAAGATTGCGCCCTAAATTAGTTTATGTTTCTGCATCAATTAGATTCTTCAGCATTGCCATAGACATGAACAGCAAATTCTGCCTCCACTTACCCCCACTGCCTGTCATTGAGAGATTGGGGGGGGGGAAACACCAGAAAAAAGATGCTCCAACATTTATCTCGCTATATTTACACAAGCTTGCAGACTGCAGGAACTCAGCTCCTCACAAACTGCAGGAGTTCAGCTCTTTGCAGGGCAGTTAGCAGCTTTCTGATTTTTGAATAGCCTCAGGGTAGTTAGAGCTCAATTCTATCCCATTTTTCAGCACCGATGCAGCCACAATGCAGCCTTGAGGTAAGGAAACAAAACTTTCCATACCTTAAGGAGGCCTCTGTAACTCCTCCCCCACCACAGGATGCAGCACACACCACACAGGCACAGCTGCACCAGCACTGGAACACTGGATAGGATTGGGCCCTCAGTTAATTGATCTTTTCATCACTGGTGTTTTCACTGGACGCTCTGCCAGACCCACCAGAAATTGGGTTCCATACCCTCCAAGAGGGTCCCAACCCAAAGTTTGGGAAAAGTTAAACTAGTGCAAGATAGAGGCTGGTGCTACCATTGCTGTTTTCAGGCTATGAGGGTGGCACTGCCAGCTCTAGGCTTTCTTCTTCTTTTTGGCTAGCAGTGATCAGTGTGGGGTTCAATGCAATTCCCATCTGGATGCATTGACAGGTGGCAGGCAAAAGCTCACACAACTCACCATCTAAAAACACATTTTCTTTTTTTAAAATTGTCTATGTTATATCCTGTTGAGTTACTGAGCCATTTCCTTCCATCGTCTCTTTGGCTTTTCAGTATATAACTGCAATTTTTTTTCAAGTTTCCCTGCCTCCTGGCAAAACCTTATTTGTGAAGAAAATATTCCATGACATTTTTTTTCAGCAGTGCTACTGAAGCCAGGCATAATGAGGAGAAATAGAAACAGGCATCTGTGAAATGGTCCCAAAAACATTTTAAGTACAGTAATTACAACAACACTCTTAGCACAGAGTGCCCTTCATAATGGAGCCCCATTCATTGACAATCCTTAACAATTCTCATTGCAATAAAACATAAACACACGATGGAAGAGCATTTTTGTGGATATGCATTATCTCTGTATGAAACATGTTACCAGCTTAGGAAAGAGTTTGGGCTAATTATTTTAATAGATGTTAATCTCAGCAGCCAGCGTTCACTGCTATGGGCAATATATTACAAATATGGCTATTAGCTATTGTGTCTTTGTGCTCATTGTAGCTGTGTAGAGCAAACCATCCCAGCTACATGCACTCCTGGAGTTTACCCACCTCCACAGCCAATTTCATGAACTAATTAGGATGTACTCTGTGCCATGTAACTCAAAACATAGGCCAAAATTGCTATTCACTGAAGGTGAGAAAATACAGAGACCAAAAGCAGGAATGTTCAATGAAACTGAATCACAAAAGCCTACTTATTTGAAGGTCTGTCTAGGTCAGTAATTCCTAAACTAGCTGCTGGAATATCACAGTGTTCCATGAGATAACTGCTTGTGTGCCATACAATTATTTAGAGACTCTTATCATTCAAACAAAGCTCCTCTCACTCAGACAAGAACTGAACACAAGATCTGTTCTTGTGATTAATATAATATAATATAATATAATATAATATAATATAATATAATATA
>JAJKFI010000018.1:12546516-12591288 GCA_029204185.1 Lerista edwardsae | reverse complement strand
TAATATAATATAATATAATATAATATAATATAATATAATATAATATATGTTGCAAATTTCCATCCTACTGCTTATTAAAAGTTTATTAATTCCCACCTTCTGCATCCAACATCTTTGGGATATCCAAATGTTTTTCAGCAATATCCATAGCAAGGTTTATATTGCCCAGTGCATCATCCTGCACACACAATAGAAATTATAATTAATTACCAACATACGTTAAAACAAGACCGAAGCATTATTTAGTAAGAATCAAAGGGCAAGTTATTCCCCACTTGCACTCCTTCCCAACTGTAGTATTCAATCCCAAATAAGATACAAACAATTTGGCCTTATGTTTGTTTATTCAAATATTCAGCTTCATCTAATGGGATTTACTTTCAAGTAAGTGCGTTTAGGATTACAATTTAGTGGGAATAGACAACTATTGCAAGTTTAGATATATCTTGTGTCAGGCAGGGTCTACAATAAGACAGGAAACAGACTTGTGTTAGAAAGGATTTGAGCTAAATATAAGAATACTACACAACACTGAGCAGTTATACTGAGCAGAAACAACACCGCAACCATTCAGGTAACATGAGAGCCAGAAACAGTTTTGTTATGGGTAGAATCAACAAAATCTCAGAAATGGGTGTACTAACACCTAGACTGGGCATGTCTTCTTAAGTCATCTGGCCTAATACATTAATTAGAACTAAGGTTACCAGATGCAAAGTGGGACAGAGTGCCTATATCTTTACCCCTTGAATGGAACAGGGAATTCTGGCAGCTTTTGAAACACTTTAATGATGAGCTGCACCTGCCCAAATTCCCACTTCTATACAATGGTTAAATGTATATAGTTACTCAGTCCCAGTTTTTATCTGGTAACCCTAATTAGAGCCATTTCCCAATGGTGAAGTCACCATGGTATTTACTTAACATCAAACCCCCAAAAACTGACAGGTTCAAATGCAAATATCAGTGGTCATCACATTGAGGCATAGTCTGCTAAATATATTGGTATACATTGCTATATATATCCAAAATAAAGTCACTGGATATATGGGCTGTAGTTCAGTTCCCAACCCATTTTAACTTGATTTAGGCTGCAATCGTATCCACACTTATCTGGGACTAAGGCCCATTTAGTATAATGGGAGCTACTTCTCAGTAGACATGCGTAGGCATGGGCTATTAGTGCCACTGATTTCAAATTATATTTGAAGGCAATGATCCTATTTACATGTACAGGAGAGTAAATCCCACTAAACTTACTTTTCTGGAACTTTCTTCTAAGCAGACATGCACTGTGGAATGCACTGCAAATCTTCAGTTTATCTGGACTGCGGTGATTGTACGATCAACTGAAGTTTGGTTTAATATAGTGACAATGATTCTGAAAGCGCAATCCTAAGTGCTCCATAAGCTGGCACAAGTGTAAGGCACATTTGCATTGACTTGCAAGTCAGCTGGGCCAGGGCAAGGACATATGCTGGGCCATGGAGGCTGAATCCAGCCTCCATGAGTGTAAGTTTACACCAGCTGAGTTCGGCTGGTGCAGTGAGTTGGGGAGGGCTGTTCGGGGGGAAGGTGGGGGAAAGAAAGGTCCCATGGGCAGAGTGGCCCGGAGAGGGGGATGGGACCAGGTGGCACTTAGGCCAGATCCGAACCCCCATCGTAGTTGGCCTTATATGGGCCGCTCAGAGTTGCATCAGCGATTTTGCTGGCGTAGCTCCCAGTAGCCCTATTGGGACTGCTGTGGTGCAACACAGGCTGAGGGGAATAAATTCCCCTTTCTCCGAGTTTCACAGCATGCAGCTCCAACCCCATGCTGGATATGGGGCAGGCCGGCTGGTCTCCCTATTCCAGCACAAGTTAGGATGGGGCTGTATCTACCGTGATCGTTGTTCTTAACACAAATTTGCAAGGTGCAAATCTACAGACACAGAGATACTCAGTTGAAATATTATAATGAAGATCCAAGCCATCCTTACCGCTTCAACAAGGAAATGCATTCAGAAAGCAGCACACACACACGCGCACACACAAGCCTTAGATGATACCTATTAACCCTGTTAATATAGACAAACCAATTAGAAAGAGTAACAGAATAAAGCATGCACTATTGCATTTAATGCATGGTTAATGCAGTACTATTGCTTCTGCAGTGCTCCACAAAGTTGCCTTCATGTTTTCTCAAAAGGCATTAAAAATATCTTGGGCACAATCCAGCAAACTTTAGCCTTGACTATGTTCTAACCAGATCGCTACAATGTAATTAAGTTATTTGCTTATGTGATTTGTTTCTGTTTAACTACTATTTACTTCAGAGACCAAAAGCCCAATGCTATGCAGGTCTACTCAGAAGTAAGTCCCATTATAGTTAATGGATCCTAAGCCCAGGTAAGTTAGGATCGCAACCTTAGTTATGACACACTTTTACTGAATTTCAGCATTTGTATTAAAAAAAATTTTCAACATAGCAATTCTCAAACTTTCTGCCAGGGCACATTAGTGGCCTGTGTGCCATAAGAAATAAGTGTTTACTTCCCGTGTTACCATTAAGAAAACATGCTTAGCACACAGGAAGTGAGCCCAGTCACTGCAAATCAACGTGCTGTGTCACCCAAAGTGATAACCTTAGACAGCTTGGAGTAGTCAATAAGATCTGGTCGGTGTCTGTGGATGAGCGCACAGAGGCCAAGGCCGTCTTTCCAGCTTCACAATAAGCAACCAAGAATAAAATGGAAAAATGTTAATACAATTTTGGTAACTGGTCTGGCAGCTCAAGATCTTAAGACATGCAGAAGCTGCATATGATGCCCAGTCATGATAATTCATGAAATTCTCTCTAATGCCAAGGTTTGCTCTTACTTGCTCAGCTATTTCTGGTTGACAGTCAAAGGCACTTTGAAAATATCAAAGCATGAATCTGTGAATCCTGTAATTCTGTTACAAGCATTTATTCTGTTTTCAAAATGCATGACCACAAATTGCATGACCAAGAATTCCAGATATGTTGAATGACATTTCACAGTGTTTTGGACTATCAGAAGATTTAGTCGAGAGGGTTAATGCCTCTGTTTGCCTGAAGATAAGAGCTGAAGATCTGAAGGTCGCCAGTTTGGGACTACCGGAAGTCTCTGTGAGCGGCAGACCTCGTTAATTGCAGCTGATTAACAGCTGAGCTGTCTTTGGCTGCCTTGTGTGAGGGGGAGTTGTGCCGAAGTCAGCTGCTTCTCTGGTGGGAGCAGGGAAGCCACTTATCAGCCAGCAAGAAGACAAACGGGTGGCCAGAAAGAAGGACTAAATCCAGAAAGATCCATCTGTATGTGTGTAGTTCTTGGAAGATAGAACATTTCTGTAAAAATGGTAAAAACCTTCAGGTTTCTGAATAAAGTCTGCCTATGTAAACCACCTTGAGTTATAGTCATTAGAGAAATCTGGTGACCTAAGACAGGCGGTATATAAATACAAGTATTATTATTATTATTATTATTATTATTATTATTATTATTATTATTATTATTATTACTATCATCATCATCATCATCATACACAGCCATTTTCCTAAACACTGGTCAGTTCTGTGCAGACAGCGGAATAAAGCCTGCTCACAATTCATCATATACAATGTACATACTGGGGGCTCAATCCTGAGGGCCATACTGCCGGCTAAAAATGTTGCGAATGTACCATAAAGCGTGTTCATGACATTGCAGAAGGAAGGAGTACTGGTGCTGGGCCAGCACTAGTGAGTGCCTGGCCACAGCACTGACTGGAAGTGCATTCCAGCAGTGCCAGCAACCAGAAAGTGGGTTCGGGGCAGAGGAGAGGCAGGGAGGAGGCAGAATGTGGCAGGGGCAAGGAAAGATTGGGCCCGCACAGGAGGGTGGCGCCGGTGGTGGCTTCCACCACTGGATCCTATGTCCCGCTTCAGGCAGGCAGCCCAACATGGGGCTGCTCCAGTCTCCGCAGGCAAAACAGCCACTGGAGTCCCAAGTAGCCCCATTCCCCTGAGGTAACTCCAGTGGCTGGCATGGCTCCTGCAGGATGCAGGTGTAGCTGTTTTGGTATCGCTGCTTCTCTGGAAGCTGGGCAGCTCAGGACTGGGCTGCCCATGTCTGAAGGTTGCAATGAATGGAACGTGGTAGGTATCCTACCTTCACAGTGCCACAATGGGAAAATTCTATCTTGCTTAGCCACCAACTTAACCTTTGAAGGATGTGACTCATGAACGTTGACTTTCGCCTGATGATATTAAGACACTAGGAGGACATAATTCTTCTTGGTATGTTACTTGAAGAGCTGGAGTTCATCTTTTATTGTGCAGTGTATAAGCACAATAAATATTTTTTAAAACTCTGAATATTTGCTTATTTCAACTATCTCTAGAAATCAAATGTAGTTTGTTTGGTAAAATACAGATATTTTCATTCACTTTTAACTTTGCAAACAGCCCAGTATCTAAAACACGAATATTTTTTGGTCTATTAATAGCCTATTTTTAGCAATGCAGAGTTTTCAAATATCTGTATTCTATCTGGCTGTTTATCTGAGATGCTGCCACCTTTCCATTTTATCTGATGAAGAGTTCTGTGAGACTTGAAAGCTTGTATATTCATTCTTGGCCTAACTGGACTCAACAAAAGACATCTATCCCTTCGAATCCTACTCAGCAAGCACTATTTACTGACATTGGAAGCTTAATATTCATTAATCGCTCCACAAACACAATGCCATCATTTTATTGTATCTCTACTATTATACTACTGTGCTTGTATCTCTACTATTATAATGAGCTCCTGAAGCATTTCTTGGTTCCAGTGTTTGCAGAAGCTTCATCACAGTTTATCTTTGTAATGATTATAATTCACTAGATTCTACACTTATTAACATCACCAAAGTTGAGGACATGATAAGAAAGCGAAATTCCACCAAAGGCCTGAGGCTTGGCTCTTTCACTACAAAAGTAGTGCAATGTCCATGCATATTCCCTTTTGATCCCATTCCCATGCTGCCCTTGTAACAATGTAGGTAGTTCTCATGCTAGCATCATCTAGGAGCAGTCTAGGAGGGTATCTTGGTAGAACAGCAAATAGGCTGTCCACATAAAAGCTGCCCAAGGACTAAAAGTGTGTGCTACTAAACATGTAATTTGTGCTTTTGTGCTTTAAAAAAAATTGAAATGGTCCAGGAGAATATGAGCAGGACTAGGACAAAGAGGAAGTACTTAACCTTCTCCTCCCCTGTGCTGTGGTTTCAACAAAAATTACCTCCCCAAGTTGCTCTTAGCCCTGAGGTGGGGGAGGGAGTGGGTGAAGCACCTGGGGTGAATTTCACCCAGGCTGTGGCACAGGGGAAGAAAATTAAATGCCCCCTTCCCATGAACTGTGATACTGATGCTGTTCAGGATCTCTGCAGCTGCTACTTTAAATTTAAAAAAACAAATTGAAGGTAGCACATAACAAGCAGATAACAGGCATAATTTCCAGAAGTGTAGCCAGAGGGCGGTGGCGCGTTAAGTATGGTAGGCACAACAACATGCCATGTAAGCTTCCCCCTTGCTGTTAGAGCCATCCAGTGGCAATGGGGAGGGGCCGCTTGCATGGTGCATTGCTGTGCCTGCTGTACTTATCATGTGGTCCTCCCTGTGGCTATGCTACTGCCAGTGATGTCATTCAGGGGGAACGGACCAGAACGGGCGTTCCGGATCCTAACGGGCTCCGTTCCGGGTTTCCCCCCCCCCCCAACATTTGAATGTGCCTCGCCTCGGCTGACAAGTGCCAATCAAAAGTGAGTTCCTGTTCCTAAATCATTTGAATGACACCACTGGCTACTACATATTACACATTAGCATTATGTGTTGTTTGACTCTAAGTGATGGACTGTGGCAAAACTTGGATGCAGAATGGCTGGTAATATATTCAGTTCTGGAAATTATGAATTGTACCTAAGATGGAAGTTTTGAATGTTCACGTTTCTGTAAGGTGCAGTTTTCCTCTGACACCACAGCAGCAAGCCTTCTTTGGCAGATGTCTCTGGAAAAAAAATCACAAAAAGAGATGTATATGTGCATGAGGTACTACATCTTCACAATAAGCTTACTGTATGGCTGTTCCTCATTATCCATATAGGGTACCTGTTGATACCTGAGTTTCCTATAATGAGATGCATGCAACATTAAAGTGTTTCTGGACTCATTCACCCAATTTTGATAGGAAAATCTTACCTTTCTGTTGGCACTTTATGGTCTTTCTACTTATGGTTACTTATACTTTTATGGAATTAAGATTCAATTACATAAAATACAATGACTGAAAACTAATATTGAAATCTCTGTTTTATCACATAATGGTGTGTTTATATAAATGAATTATTCTAGAAGAATGACTGGGAGATATTGATTACATAAAATTACCGTAATGTAAATAGCCATTATTAGCCATTATTTGCATCCTGCTTGATTAGCTCAATTCAGACTCTAATGCCATTAAAATCTTTTGAGTGGTAATAATGTTTCTATCCAACCATATGGTATCAAAATTCATTTTCTCAAAACTTATGTCGTGAGAAAGTCAAAACTCAATTTTCTTTTCAGTACTGCCATTATTAGTCCAATAAAAACAATTCATGACCCGCTTTCATTTGGTAGTATACAGCTATCAACATTACTGCCTCCACCACTGCAGTTATAATGCTTAGTGCTGGTTTCATGGGGTTAAAAACAAAACAGGGCAGCGGAATTCTCAGCACCCTCACCTAACTACAAGTCCCAGGATTCTTTGTAGGAGGCAATGGCATTTAAACAAGTATAACACGGATTGATAAAGAGATATGCCCAGAGGCAGCACCCCTCATTCTTAATTCAATGCTTATGTGCTAATCCAAAAATGCAGGAAGCAAGGAAATACAGCAAATACATTTTTAAATAAGTTTCCTTTTTTGCAGACTTGCAGACACCAACTCACACCATGCAGACCAAACAGCCTGTATTGTTCAGAGTCATCATTGCCAATTATGTGGATTCAGAAGGACAGGCTGAGGACCAGCATGGAATGACATTGAAAGGGTGACTGCTGAGATTGGATGAGCACAAAAGCACAAGGGCCACCATAAAGCTTGTTTGGACCACTCTTAGAGTCAGGGCGGATGGCGCACATCTGTGTGCTGGCCTCTCTGACTCCGAGAGTGGTCCAAACATACTTTATGGTGGCCCTTATGCCAGCCAAAATTTTGCTAGCCTAACTCCAGGTTAGGATTGCATCTTGGGTGCACCCATTTCTCTTCAAGCCTCCTTGAGGATGCACCTTTAGTGGAACAAGGCCTTCAAGTTTTATGGCTCCTAATACTTACTGAGCAAAACTCACTCTTCAAAACCTGTAAAAGGATAATTCATATTCTGTGAAGATGGGCTAGAAATGCATGATGAGTTTCTCTCCTAAAGGATTGTTTAATTGCTACAGTACAATCAGGTTAAAATAAAATTGTCAAGAATAATTATTCTCAAAACCAACAAATGAAGTGTAGGAAACAGTTAATTTGTCACATATTGTACTGCATAATGAAGGACATCTGTTTGCTCAAGCAACAGTGAATGTGTTCATGCTTGGTTAATGAATCTACAGCTTCCTGAATACTTCATTTAAATGTTGCATTTTTTTAAGTGGAGTTATGAGAGGAAAATCATATTTAAAATGCTGCAGTCTCTGTAACAAAGATTTTCACAAATTTCATCATATTATGCCTCCATAGAGCAAATGTCCTTTTTGCAGTGAATAATTTAAAATTGTTTAATTTAATAAAAACACATTCCCCTTCCCCCAGCAGTTTCTATCACAAGCCCTCAACAACCACCAGTACTTTTCTCTGAATGTAAATCTCAATCAGATGTAAAAGATTGCTTAGGGTTCTGTTGATGCTGTCAGAGACTATACCAGGAGAAAGCAGGCTGACAAGGGGAATAGGGTCTTGTGATTAGCACTCACACACACTTTCCCTTTTCTCTGGGTTAGCAGCTGAATGGACGGAAATATAGTAATTTCTATCTGCTCCAACATCCCAGGCTACAGAGATAGGTTAATGCTGGTGCTATCTCGGGAATACGCTTCCCGGAGACTGTTGGTGTTCTTATTCAAAAGTAAAACCACAGTGGAATCTGAGATCACTCAGACATGACTGCCTACCGCATTACCTATGACAGGGACTAGACTGGCAAAGGTCAAAGGATGTCTAGTTTACTAAAAATTCAGAAGAAAGGGAAACAAACTAAATGGAGAAAGGGGCAGGGTAAAAAGTACAAGCAGGCTAATGGAAAATGGCTGAACTTGGCTGGATGGACACAAAGCTTGACCAAATCAGCACAGTAACTAGTGATGCTGCTATATCAATAAAGGTTCTAGCAGCAGCAGCAGCAGTAGCAGTAGTAGTCGTGATGCCCAGCAGATGGAGCTGGGATGCTACTCAATAGGGGAAGCACACAATCCCCCCCCCAAAGTCTCTCTTCGCTAAGTTTGCAATCTACTCCCAGTGAAGTTTGCAACCTGGCCAGCAGTGGAAAAAAAGGCAAAGCAAAATAAAATAATTCTCTGACACATCTATCTAGGATTACCATCTCTATCCCTAGCTACTCACATTGTGCAAGGATTGCTGGTCCCTGAACTTACTGGAGAGCAAGTGGGTGCCCCTTCCTCAAACCAAAATTAAGGCTGCAATCGTATGCACACTTACCTGGGAGTAAGTCCTATTGAACTCAATGATATTTGTTTCTGAGTAGACATGCCTAGGCTTGGGCTATAGATTTCCCAGCATACCCGGCAGATTACACATAAGTATCCCTGTGCTTCAATTTTAATAATCAAAGTTTGATATTATCATATCATCACCTGCTTGGAAGTGTCAAAAAAATAAGGTAAAGTAGGCAAAAATATAGAGGGAAATACAGGGCATTCATCACAGATGCCCTTTTTTATTTAGTTGTTGGTTTAAAAAGTAATTTTATAACAACTGCTTTTCATAGCTACTTGATGCTTCAAGGTCAGAGTACAACTCATTATACTGGCATGATTGCCAGTCATCCAGTACAAAATGGAAAAGCCATTCCGGACATTGACAAACTATCTGACAGGCTAAGCCACATTCTTCAATACAGTATTCCTATCTCTGAGTGATGAAGGACATTGACGCATACCCATGCATGGAAAGCTGTCCACACTGTCTCTACCGCATGTTTGCCCCTTCATTATACCATGCCTTCTAACAGGGTGGTATCGGGGATGGGTCAAGTTGAACACCAGCCCAAGGCCCATAAGACACTTATAGAATCAGTCACAACCAAGTAATCATGTTATTTGCCCTTTTCAGATTGGTTGTTCAGAAGTAAGGTTGTTAACTTAAGCTATTCCTGGAGATTTTCCTGCCAACATGATGCAATCTCTTTCAGGGTGCAATCCTAATCAATTTTCCAGCACTAAGGTAAGGGTAATGCAGTTCTGAGGTAAGGGAATAAACATTCTCCCCACCTTGAGAAGTCCTCCGTGACTGTCCCCAACTGCAGGATGGAGCACATGCCCCATTGGCACAGCTATTGTATGTAAGTGCTGGACGGTTGGTCAGGATTGCGCCCTAAGCCTTGTTACAAGTTGGAGGATTACTTTCAGTAGTCACCTGGAGATTGCCAATTCCTGGAGACTCCAGGGCAATCTTGGACGCCTGGCTATTTTGAAGTATCACGATACAATCCACCAGCAAGCAGGTGGGAGATGGCATGAATTAATCTTCCACCATGTAAAAAACTTCCTGCCCATAGAAAGGCAACATTGCAGGAAGAAGTGTTTTAGCTTAGTCCTGACGTGCTACTTTTGTTTGTGGGACAGATTATGATGCCTGTGTGTGCGTGTATGTCTGTCAGTCATTCAATCATGAAATCTCCCACCATCATTCTGAAATTAGTTTCGTAAGGGTTGTACAATGATCCTTCTGAATGTTTTAGATCTCAACTCACCAGTTGCGTAATGAGCAACGCTGAGCATTATGGGGGTGGGGGGAGGAATGAACTGCAGTTCCAGGTGAGAGTTCAGGGGCAAGGTGACCAAATGGTATAGGGGCCACAGCCTCAGGCCAACTCCATTGGCAAACAGGGAAAGGTCATGCGAGAGTGCCTCAAGCCCAGGCGTGGCCTCCAACATGTATTTAGGGAAACAGCTGGATGAGATGGAGAAGGGGGAAATATCCAGTTACAAGACTCGGGGCACAACCCTAACCTGGAGTTAGGCCAGCAGTTAAGCCAGCAAAGTTTGGCTGGCACAAGGGCCACTGTAAAGTGTGTTTGGACCACTCTTCGTCAGGGAGGACGGCGCACGTGTGTGTGCTGGCCTCTCTGACTCCGAGAGTGGTCCAAACATACTTTGTGGTGTCTCTTGTGCTGGCCAAACTGTGCCAGCCTAACTCCAGGTTAAGATTGCACCCCCAGGCTAGAGAGGCTGGTTTCAATGAAAAACCTGCCAGAGAGCAGGAGGATACTGGAGAACCCGCCTGCTCTGAAGGAAGGGGAAGCACCATATTTAATTTATCAATCACACACACCCCCAACACAATAAAGTCAGTTGGAAAAAGAACACAGAACTTAGGTTTCAAAGTAATTAGTTCCCTTTTCCTTTCCCTTTCCCATCATGTTGTGAGGATGGGAAAAGAAATGAACAGCTGCACTTTACAGTAAATCCACAGTAAAAAGGCCTGGTTTTTTCCAGAGACTTACTGCTCTACTGAAAGGAAACACAAAGAAGAAAGAAAGTCAACCAGCTTAGACAGCCTGCAGCCCTAGAACTTAACTGCTATAATAACAAGTGTCACATCAGAACTCAATGTTGTCAATAAAGCTATCATTTGCTTAAACAAGCCGTCAGCTTAGGTCAGCACTCCTTGACATAAATACTTGAGAACAGTCGCAAGGAGCATATTCTTACCTTCCACTGAAATATCCTGAATAGCAAAACGAAGGATGATCGTCCAGATCATGCCCAGAGTCATTTTCACATTGCCATCCACAATTTCTACAATGAAACAAAATTGATATTTTCAAGCAATATACTGTGGTCATACAGCACATGCCTGCAATCAATTATTTATTTGAAAGATTTCTATATTCCAGTGCTCAAAGCGGTGTACAATAAAAATGTGATATAAAACACAATTTTAAAAAAAAATTACAGCTCAATCCTAACATGGCACTGCCATCCCACGCTGGCTCAAAGTGTTGCAAACATATCACAAAGCCTGTCTATAATGACTCATGACCAGGCTGGGCCAGCACAATGCCCTGCACTGGCCAGCACAGGTAAGTTCATACCAGCAGTGTAAGGGCATGGGGAAGGTGGCGGGAGGGCTGTTTGGAGGCAAGGATGGGGCATTTTTGGCTAGGGGGAGGGCAGCTCCTGGGTTGAACAGCCCTGGGTTGAACAGGCTTCCCTGATGTGTGCCAGCTATATAACTGCTGTGGATCCAAGAAACCGCATGGGGTGGTTGAGTCTTTTACTTGGGGTAAGGGGGAAAATATCCTCTTACCCCGAGGTGACTCCAGCCGCCTTCTAAGCTGCATAGGATGCCATATGGCCTGGCTGTGCCAGTGCAGCTTAGGATTGGGCTGCCTGACAATTTAAATGATACTGGTGCAGTTAAAAGATGCAAAAACAGCAATAATATACAAGTAGTATAAAAATAGTATAAAAACAGCAAGCATTTGGAAAAGTCTGTCACATGGTTACAGTTAGCCTAATTAGAGGAACTTTAACATAGTTTGCTACACTATCTAGTCCAGTGATGGCAAACCTATGACATGCGTGTCAAAGGTGACACGCCACAACGTTTGGGGTGACACACCAGTATTCACCAATGCCTGACAAAAACTAAGTTTGTTTTATTCATTTTTCATTTCTGTAATTATTTGGTGTTTCTTTATATAATACGATTGGACTTCATTTTTTGTTTAAATAAATGCATATAAAGAATTGTTTTTCTTTTGTTTGGGAACAGGGGTTGACACACCAGCAGAGCCACGTTAAGCATTTTCCGAAGTTTTGACATGCCAAACCCAAAAGGTTTGCCACGCCACACACTCCAGTTTGACCTCTCACATTATACATTCACCAATTGAGTTTAATTCTGGGCCAGGCACACCCCAAGCCCAAGATCCCTATATGGATCTGTATGCGTACACACGCACACACAGTGGTAGATGTGTGTGCATGTGTACGACAACATTATTGGCAATCTTGGGTATACAGCCATAGTTTCTTGAGATCTTTGTTGACATTATTCTCATTTAGGTCTAAGATGTCATCTTGGAATCAGCCACAAAAACATCCTATGAATTCTCATTTAAAAGTTCAGGTTAAGCCTAGGCTAGGGCATATCAGGGCAGTCTTGTTTTAGGAATGGAATCCACTCATTGAGGCATCCAGTTCACATAAATAATCTTGTGGGTACAGTTCAGTCCATGATGTTCTTCTCACCCCTTACCCCTACTCATTCGCACAGCCAAGGGAAGCAGGCCCGCTCAAGGTCTAATTTTAGACCCCCTTTAAAACTTAGGGCCCAGTTCTATCCAACTTTCTAACACTGATGCAGCCGCCATGCAGCCCCAAGGTAAGGGAACAAATGTTCCTTTACCTTGAGGAGACCCCACGACTGCCTCCCCACTGCAGCATGCAGTGAACGCCTCACTGGCACAGATGCATCAGCGCTGGAAAGTTGGATAGACTTTCCTCATACATGTATAGTGCCTATGAGCTCACTTTGATCCCACATACCTTTCGTGGTTAGGATGTAATCTCTGGCACTTACTCACCCCAGATACGTTCCCTGTGTAATTGTGCCCCTGTCCTATTAATAAGAACCAGTCATAAAAAAGCAACAGAACAATCCAACTAGACTCGAGTTAAGCATTTTTAAGTCCTATTGAGTTCAAAGGGAAGGATCTAAGTGAATACACAACTCCCTCATTTACTGTGACTAGATTATGATTCACATGATTCACATTAGAGTCATGTCAAATTCATCTGATTAAAAAAGGAAAACAAACTGTGATTTAATTTAGATCTATTTGATCCCAGTAGCTCATTAGGAAACCAATGTGCCTTTTCCAAGCATAGGAGGTTAAAACAGAACCCTTGATGTCATGATCTGATAGTGGCTCTGCACAGAAGGTATGCCTACCTCGTTGTCTGGCCTTGAATCCCTTTAAAGCTTCCACTATTCAATAAGTATGTCTGTTCCTTTACCAAATGACAGAATGATAGATCTCCACCCACAGGGAAACTTAAATGCCCTCTGTCCCTCTGGTATATTGTCATAGTCTGTTTCACTCCCCTGGTCAATTGTTTTTCCCACCCTCCAATATGTCCTGATATCGAGAATTGGGTCTAGCTTTCACTCCAGTTCACTCTCGGTGTTCCCGTTAATGTTTAATTTGTTGTTGTTGTTGTTTTAATGTGTTTTATTTATTATGTTTTACTTATTATGGTTACATTGTATTTTGTTTGTTCTCTGTAAGCCGCTTTGGGTATTTTCTTCGTCATAGGAAAGGCGTGGTATAAATTCTTCAAATAAATAATAAATAATAAATATTTGTGGTCTAATTTTACCCCCTCCTTGAAATGTGCACACTCCCCCCTTCCTTTTAAACAACTAGGATGTAGCTTAGAGATGGTAATGTAAAAAACAATAATTCTCAGTACAACCTAAATGGCAAAAAAAAAAATGCATTTCAGAACAAATGCTCATTCCTTTGGCTCACCCACATGGTGACAACACAGGAAATCTATAGTAGCCTGGACAGGTATCACATCGATTCCTAACACAGCATTCATAGCTCACAGAGTCCAGATTAAACAGGAAGCTGGCTGCATGTTTTTTTCTGCTTTTTAAAAAGAGGTTTTGCTTTGGATTTTGTCCAGTATCTAGTTCTACTCAGTCAACTGTAGACAGTTAATCACTAACTAATACTGAGACTTTGACATCAGTTTTATTCTATTATACAAAATTTTAAATCCACAAGGAATTACCTTGGCTGAGAAAAATAAAACTGTCAGTCTGCAACAGAGCGGTGACAAGTTGAGGGAAGGCAGAGTCTGAACTGAATGTTCTACGCAGACCTTCCCCACATACTGAACAAAACCAGCTCTCAAAACTGTAATACATTAAAACCCAGGCAGCTTTTCAGAAGCCCTAACTTTATGGCTGAATGCCAAGCTCTGTCATTCAGGTCTTCTACATACCTTCTGCACCAATTGAGACAAGTTTGACACCCTTACTGGAAATAAAATCCAGGGCTTTGTTGACATTTGCAATTTTATGGAAACGCATCTTTCCTCTGTCTGGTTTCGGAAGTCTTTCACCTGTTGGAAAACAAGTTGAATATATTTATTGACACTTATATCTGTCTGCAGGCAAATCAGTAACTGGACAGGTGGTGGAACTATCTAAAACCCAACATTCCTGCTTACAGGTTTCTCTTAACTCCAAGGGGGGAAAAAAAGGCAAGTAGTTCTTTGGTAGAGCCACAAAACTCCAAGTTAAATTGTTGTGTTTGTTCAAACTATGCCTGCTTGGGACTGGACTTACTGTATATACTTATGTATAAATCTAAAATTTATGCCTGAAAATTGACCCTGAAATTTCTTATATTTCTCGACTTATACATGGGTCAATACAGTTAATAAAGCTTTTAACAGCAGCTTGGGCTAAGAAGCAGAAAGCGGGGGGGGGGGGGGTTAGAAACAAAACAAAGCAATTTTACTTACCAGTAATTGTTCTCAGGCACCAGCAGACAGCAAGCAAAAAAACAGTAGCCATTTTCCTTCTTCTCCAAACAGGCAGAGAGGTGAAGGTGCTTTTGGGAATTGTAGTCATTATGAAGGCTGCTGCTATGGAGGTGCTGTGCTGTATTCCTCACAAAACCTACAACTCCAATAAGCACCTTCTTCTCTCTCTCCCTTCTTGTTTGGAGAATAGCTCCATTTCTGTGCTCCCTTAGAAGAATGTGAAATAACTCCTTTTTTGGTTGGCTTTCTGTTGTTGCCTCAGAACTGGTAAGTCATTTTCAAAGAATTTAATACCCGCCCCCTAAGTTTCACCCTCGATTTATGCATGAGTCATAGCAAATTCTATTATTTTGGGCTTAGAACTTGCCCTCGACTTATCCATGAGATCGACTTATACTTGAGTATATTCGGTTCGTGGCCCAAGGAGTGGTTTACCCAGAGGGCATAGGATCAGGTGCAGGATGGGAGAGGCCAGGAAGGCCTCAGTGGTGTAGGGAGTGGGTCATTGGCCTACTGAGTACAGCATACTTGTGCACAATGGCGCAGACAAGGAGCAGCAATACATGGAGAGTGTCTGCAGGAACTTTTCTGCCTCCCAGAAGAGGAAGCTTAGGACCCAGAAGGCAACCAGGCAGGGTGAGAGAAATCAGGAAAGGAGTGCAATCAGGAAAGGAGTGGGCATGGCTGGGGCCAGCCAAGGCCAGGGGAATGCAAGAAGAGGGCCAAGGAGCCCAAAGGAAGGTTTCAGAATCTTGTAAGGCTAGATAATGGGTTTAGGACAGTGACGGCAAACCCCTGACATGTGTGTCAGAGCTGACACACCAAGGCATTTGAACTGACACGCCGCCGAGTCGAGGAAGTGAAGGGGCACGCGTGCAAGCTAGCTATCAGCCGCAGCCCCACTAGAGCTGCCGGCGCTTAAGACTTGCCTCCCTGAGCCGCTGCTGGTGGAGATCAGAAGACTGCAAGCCGCCACCACCCCCTCTCCCAGACAACTTCGGGCTGCCCTCAGTCCAGGGTGAAGATGTGTGTGCAAAGGGGAGCGCGTAGGCTCACCAGCACGTAGCTTTCTTTTCAGAGGCGGGAAAGGCACGGAGGAGGGAGCCCGAGGGGAGTTTTTTTTGCAGGAGCAGAGGAGGAAAGGACGGAGCGGTTGTCAGCAGAGAGCAGAGGCAAGTGTGGGGGAGGCTCTGGTGAATGGCTGAGGTGTGTGTGTGTGCATGCACCCGCAGGTGCGCTCGTGTGTGTGTGTTGAGAGGACTTCTGTGGACTTGCCTGTGCGGCTCTTTGCTTGTGAGCAGCTAGTGCTCTCCCTGGGTTGCCTTGCCTTGCTGTCCTCAGGAGTGGGGCGGTTGGGCGAGTGAGCAGGGGGGGGCTGGGGTGCCTGCACATGCGCAGGGAGTCAGGGACACAAAGAGAGGTGGGAGGCACACGAGGCAAGGCAAACAGCAGAAAACAAAAACCAAATCAGAACTGCTGTTGCTGGCCTGTGTGTGTGTGTGTGTGTGTATGTATGGGAGAGAGAGAGAGAGAGACAGCCAGCCAGCCAGCCAGCCAGCCCCAATCTGAATTCTTTACAGAGAGAAATCTAAGTCCAAGCACTTAAACTTGCTGTCAAAATGGTAAGCTAGTTATAACCCAGATAAGAAGGGTTAAATTCTATTATCTCAAGGTCTGCAGGTGTACCCAAACTCTTTACAACTTCATATTTACGTAGCATTAATTAAGCGCCTTAATTAATCAAATAAAAAGCAATGTGCTCCAATATGTGAATTTTTTTTTCTTGTGTTCTGGATGGGGGAATGGGGTGTGACACACCAGCAGAGCTGAGTTACGAATTTTCAAAATTTCTGGCACACCAAGCCCAAAAGGTTCGCCATCACTGGCTTAGGAGGTGAAGGGTAGCATAAGTCCTCTCCATGCTGCTGTTTGGAAGCCTGTATACCAGATCTGGTGCCTGCCTTCCCTGGCATAGAATTAAAAAATAAAAGTAGATAGAAATGTAGCTATTACCTGGAGGATAAGCCTTTGTTTCTCTGTTTCATTTTCTCACTCTCTTGTGATGCACCTCTCCTCTTTAGAAGAGAGAAGGGTAAGGCAAGGATGTAGCTCGGCCCTCTGGCCTCCGAGCAACAAATGGCTCTGAGGGGGAGGGGCTGACGTATGTGGGAGCTCAGGCTAGAGTTTTGCCCCCCCTTTCTAGGAACACTACTGCCACTGGGGTAATTCTCTATTTTCCCAGTTTTCCATTATTTTTCTGCCATTTAGAAGTATTTTCAGAGAAGCAGATTCAAGCATTCATATTCCTTATTTCTGTCCCAGGAAATAAAAGGTCTGTTAGGACTATTAACTACAAGCCAGCAGTATATTCCGTGATCAATGTTTATGGGTACAGTATAGTCTTCTACTGCACATTGTTCTAGGCTGTCAGAAAAGATACTTCATTTTGCCTCAGCAGTAAATATGTACAGCAGTACATTCCACAGCAGTGTTTAATATGTACTGAGGGGCCTGGTGCTTTAATAGAGGCATGACATTTGCTTTCTGCAAACAAACCTGAAATGACTTCCAAGAGCAGCATCAGTTTAAGGCCATTCCTGAAATCCTCTTCGATGTTCTCAATCTGTGTGCCTGCTTTCCGGAGGTGGGAGTTGCACCAGGCAGTAAATGTCTGTAATAACGATTGTTAAAAGTGTTAGAAAAGCTAGGTAACAGATATTGGAAATCAACTGAGAAAATGTTATAGGGTTTAAAGCTGCCTAGAAGATTTGGATGCCCAGTTTCATCACCATTAACATCCAACAGTCCAATCCTATCAGGGCTTTATGCTCATAGATCTTGTAATCTATCAGCAAAAGGACAGGCCTGCTGTCACACAAGCCACTCCAATGACATGGGAGCTAGGAAACCCCACACCAGTGGTGGTGGTGGCGGCAGTGTGCGGCCACTTAGCCTTTGACAGAGCAGGTAGGTTGGTAGAGGGGGCGCCAAGTATTCCGAGGCATCTGGTGGGCCGCTGCGAGATGCAGGAAGCTGGACTAGATAGGCCTTTGGCCTGATCCAGTGGGGCTCTTCTGTTCTTATAGGGTCAGGCTGGAGTGTATCTCAGCAGCAGTGGTGTCTACAAGATCTTATGCCCCCAGTTCTAGCCCAACACTCCTTGTTGGGCTGACTAGATTTACAACAGCAAAATAGCTGGACTGAATCTGCAGCGACCCATAAGGGCCCACAGAGTGGCAGAGTAGATAAGTAAAAAACGTTATTTACTTATTTACTCTCTGCTGCTATCTAGGACCCAGATAGCTGACAAGATGCAGTGAGGGCTCCACATAGAATTGGGCCGTTAAGTCATAAAAATTCTAGAAATGCTCAGCCTTCCTTTTTTGCAAATAGAAGTCAGATATGTCTTGCATACATATATACTGTATATATCCAGTAGTGATGCTGAACATTTATAGAATTTTAATATTTCTTCGTCTGACTTTACATATTTTGGAGCATATTAAGCACCACTTCACACATTATAGATGTGTTACATTATAGATATGTTAGCCTCGCAGCTTATACAATGCTGTGAAATAAACCAAAATCATCTGCCTCTTCTGCTGTGGCTGTGGATAGCAACTTTGGATTCTTGTGGTGAACACATCAAATATGTGACGCAACCCTAATGTGTCCCATTGATATTGTGATGCGTTCATAGGCAGGGTTTACTTCCAGTGAGTACAGTATTACAGTATAGGCACATGCTGAAACAGCTGTCATAAAAACACAAAATGTTAGCTGCCTTTGAAAACAGCAGTGGCAATTTCAATCCCTATGTAAAAAGAACACTAATGCCGTAAGCTACAGCTTCACATATATCAAAAGGGAAAAGAGGATATTTTAATCAATAACAGCATAAGAAGTAGGGCAGCTGTTTAAGACAGCTAATAATCTGCCTCTGTCTCTGTCTCTGTAATCAGGGATGAGTCATGGCACATGACTAGGGAATCATGGTGACATGTCCCCTAGGAGACAGAACATACTGCTCATTAGGGAATACTTTACAACTTTATGTCACTTCAGGCATGTGCCAGTTGCAATATAACACTTTCTACCGATAGGATCATTCTTGGGATTTCAGTGGATGCAGATAGGAAAAATATTTCCTGAATGGATAATTCACAATTGCTTGTCATTGATTTACAACGCAATCCTACCCTGCTCCGGAACAGTCAGGTCAGCTGGCCTATGCTGTTTCCAGCACAGGTTGGGAGGCCGCTAGAGCCTCTATGGGGCAAGGGGATCATTTGTCCCCTTACCGTGGCGTAAGCACCAGCCACTCCTTTGGAGCTGCTTGAACCTGTGCCTGCTATTTAGCGGGCACAAGTCTAAGTGGGCTGCAGCAGCCCAAATTGGGCCCATGCAGCCTGGGGATGGGGGGTTGATACAGCCTAACTGCCGGATTTGGGCTCCTCTCTCCACCCCATCCTACTCTCCCTCCCTCCTTCTCCCTGCCCAGAAAAGTCCCTGTGCTGGCCAAAGTTGGCTAACCTATCAGATGTCATCGTCAGTGCAACTGAACCGACGCAGCTGCCTGCACCACATGCATGTCAGCCCTGCGCCACATGCATGGACGTGCCTTATGGCATGTTTATGACAGCACAGGGCCAAGCCAAGTTGCTTGCATTGGCCCAACAGCATCCTTGGATTGCCCCCTTACAACACAATCCTAGAAGGTACGTCGTGCTAACACAAAATCATCGCATCAGTGCGACGTGCTTAGCGCTGATGCGGAGACGCCAAGCAGCACCCCCGCATCAGCGCTAAAGCTCTGAAGTCGACACTACTTGTAGTGTAGGCTTCAGAGCGCTGAAGGTGAGCCTCCCTTGTGCCAACCGAAGCCGGCCGGCGCAAGGGAGGCTCTGTGCCGAGGTGATGCGGGGATTGGTGGGAGAGAGGGAGGCGGGGGCGGGACGTGGGCAGGCTCAGGAGGTGGCCATACGGCCACTTCTTAAGCCCGTCCATGAGGCCCCAATTCAGGTCACGTGGTATGCTTGGATCTGCACCCGCTCTTTAGCGGATTTATGGCTCATTCAGATATAATATTGTTTATATGTCTATGCAAGGATGTTAACCCACCTAATTGGTACAAAATATTACTTTAGCACTAGCCCAATAATAATGAATAATAATGGAGATAAAATGCTTATTTTATCTAGTTGAACTTTTAGTGTGGCACACCATAGTCCCTCTCTGTAGAACACTATGGGTTGAATGATCCCAGGCTGCCTTCTTCAGGCTAAACTGTCCAGAATGTTGGCATGTTCCAAGAGCATGTGCAAATGAGATAGAAAAGACCCATGCCCTAGGCCTAGATAATTATCCTACCCCATGATCAAGGATTTGAGAAGAGGTACAGTCCTTTTCTATGATTGCCCTCATGATTTATTGGAATTAAATCAGAGAAAAAATGTCCATGGCATAAGAATCTAAACTGTGTTCAAGAAAATGGGACCAACAGGGTCAAACAATTCACCCATGTTGATAACAGTAAAAATGCAATCAAGGGGTTTTGTTTCATCTGTGTTGAACACACTGCTCTCTAATTATTAGGATATATAACTTATCTTGTCCCTACCATAACATCTACTATATATATTCCTTATCTCTTAATAATGCAAATCAAGACGTTATCAGAGTGAATTGTCAATTGTGAAATCCTTTTAAGAATCCAACTATGCTATTTTGGCCCAGTTAAGCTAGCTTGTTTTTGGTATCTTCAACAGTAAGTTGCCTTGCCTAGGCTTTTCGAAATATTTGAGAGCACGTAGTGACAATCCCTAATTTTCTCCCTATTTTTTAATCTGTTTTGGACCTCTGGGTCATCTCAAGCTATTGTGATGCCACAGTATCCTGAAGGGGCTGTTGAGTCATATACAGGTTGGAATGGCCATTTCCAACTCCAGGTAACAGTGACTTCTCTCAGGCCACGGATGAGCTGCTTTCTTACAGCATAAAGAATGCATACAGCCTGACCTAAGATGGCATCAGATGGTATCAGGCCTACATTAAGCTCTTAACACAGATTACATATTCCCATGACAGAGCTCTTGTGAGATTTGGGCACTACCATCTTAGATCATGAGAGATCTTGCAAGGTTTGGGTAGCCATCTTGGATTGCATGAAATCCAAGATGGTGGCTCTTGGCTGAGCTGGGAAGAAGTGGCTGCAGGGGAGCCATGACCCTGGTAAATTTTGAAACCACTGCCTTTCACTATCCTGGCCTTTTCCAGGTTATAGGCCTTGAACCTTCATTCTGTTGGGAGCACAAATTGCTGGCTCTGACTAAACTTCTATTAATAATCATTGAGCAATTATTCAAAATATGCCCAGGTCTTAAGAGAATAAGCCGCCACCAGCATTCAGCACTACATACTGCAAACCTTTAATCCCCTGGGACCGGAAAAGGTATTGCATTAATTAGTCAGAGCACATTTTTTGGTCACTGCTCAACACATGGAAGAAAAGTTGTGTATCAGATGGCAATGAAATGTCAGGTGGAACGTGAAAGTCCACAACCATGTGTCAACACAGTGGTGCAGATAAATGCTTGAAAAACTGGCCTTTTCAACTTTACGCTTAGTTGCACACAGCAGTCCTCCATTTACAATGACATACAGCTGAGCACATCTTAAAGCACATCTGCTAATGTGGTAGGTGCCAATAGAAGACATAAGAAGAGCAGTTGTGTGTGTGTGTGTGTGTGTGTGTGTGTGTGTGTGTGCTGAAGGTGAGCCTCCCTTGTGCCAACCGAAGCCGGCCGGCGCAAGGGAGGCTCTGTGCCGAGGTGAGCCTCCCTTGTGTATCTGTGAACAGACCAACAAATGTGTAATTGCTAATCTGTTAATTTAAGGAATTCAGGGCACAATCCAAGGGTGCCTGAGGGCCGACTCAAAACTGCTTGCATCGGCCCTGTGGTGTCACGAAAGTGCCGTAAAGCACTTCCGCACCAGCACTTGTGGTGCATGGTCAATGCAGGCAGCTGTGTTGGCCCAGAAATGCTGAAGATGGCCCCAGATAAGCCGCTTGTGTGCTAGCCAAGTTTGGCCAGCTCACGGGCTTCTCTTGGTGGGGAGAAGGCGGAGCAGGGCGGAGGAGGGCATTCTAATGGCCAGGTGGCCTGGTATGGGCAGGGGGGTAGAGTTTGGATGCCACTGTTAGGCCACATACAAAGCCCCATCCCTGGCCTGCGAGGCCCCAATTCAGGCTGCTGTGAGAGAACATAAGAACATAAGAAGAGCCCTGCTGAATCAGGCCAAAGGCCCATCTAGTCCAGCTTCCTGTATCTCACAGCAGCCCACCAGGTGCCCCAGGGAGGTATGAGACAACAAGATGCTTGCATCCTGTTGCCACTCCCTTGCACCCGGTAACAGTAGCCCTCCACCTTTGTAAGGAGGTTGCACAATCCATCATTGCCTATAGCCCACGATGGACCTTTCCTCCAGAAATCCGTCCAATCCCCTCTTAAAGGCATCAAGACCAGATGCCATCACCACCTCCTATGGCAAAGAGTTCCACAGATTAACTACCCGCTGGGTAAAAAAATACTTCCTTTTATCTGTTTTAACTCTCCCAACCCTCAGTTTTAGCAGATGCCCCCTGGTTCTGGTATTTTGAGAGAGGGAAAAGAACATCCCTCTATCGACTCTATCCCTTCCATGCATAATTTTGTATGTCTCAATCATGTCCCTTGGATTTGTGTCTGCAATTTTGCAGGCGCAGATCTAAGCAGCCCTGTCTGGCTGCCTGTGGCTTACTGTGCGGCGAGGGGACATTTGTCCCCTCGCCCCGTGCTAAGCTGCCGCCACCTCCTAACTTGGTTAGGAAACAGCACAGGCCAGCTGGCCTGCCTGCACCTGTCCAAGTTAGGATGGCGCACTCTCAGATATTTTTCCTGATGATAGTGCTTCCGCTGCAGGGATAACCAAATCAATAAATTATTCTAAGTTGTCGTTTCATAAATTTTGTTGGTGTAAGGAGAGAGGAATGATTTTCAACAACTCTTCCTTCTGTAATTCCCTGTTTGCTCCACAAATGGCTCTGAAAGCAAGGGGGAGGAGCTGCTTTACACAGGTGTTCAGGCACCTGAAAAACGTAGCACTTCCCCCAGTACTGCGTGAACTGGCAGAGGCATTTCTACAGGGATGGCAAAGCTCTAAGTGTTGCAAGAAGCCTCACCCTGTCCTGTAAATCCCTCCTCTCCCTTGCTGCTATAGCCAGTAAGCAACACCAAGATGTTGCTGTTCCCTGTGAGGATTGGCTAAAACGGTGCAGGAGAGGAGTGATTTCCACTGCAAGGTAAGGCTTCTTGCAAAACGTAGAGCTTTGCCATCCCTGTAGAAACGCCACTGTGAACTGGTGACACTGTGACAAGGTGAGCACAGGGTACCATCAAGAAGCCAACGTGTGGTTAATAGGCTTTTTGCATCTCTTGCCATAAGAAATGTGCAAACATTTCTGTGGGATGGGAAATCTTTTACAGGTTCTTATGCCAACCAGGGGGTCACTAAAGCCAGGCTCTGAAAATACTGCAAACAAATGCTCTCAAGTTGCCTAGCTCACACGCTAAAGTTTGGGGGATTTAGAAGGCACAGCTTGGTAAGCACAACTGGAATTATCTGGAAAAAGATAAAAGCTGCATGCAGAGATGCCAATTGAGGGAAATGAGACATGAGCGACACAGCGCGCTAGCGACCCTAATCCCTCGCTAGTGGGTGCACCAGGGAGGAAGAGGACGGAGGATGTGGGTGGAAATGTCTGCCCTGTGCCTTCACTCAAGCTGGCCACGCCAGCAGCACCCACGTCCTCTGGCGCGCATTAGAATCAGCGGCGCCCCCGGAGCTCCTTCCCCGCAGGGCTCGCTGAGAGGCAGTCACGTGGGCGGGGTTCTTTCCCGCCGCAAGGCGCCAGTGACCTGGGGTCGCCTCGTGGAAAAGCGGCTTCCACCTCTGATGACGAGCCCTTCAGCGTCTCCCTCTCCAGCAGTTGTGCATTCGCCCCACAACGTTATTCTGGTTGTTGCACTACCAAACAGCGAATACTGTGGTGGTGGAGGCGCCTCATAGGGGAAACCGAGGAAGCTGTCAGCAGGCTCTGGATCTAATGAGACTTTTTGACTTCCTCTTGTTGCAATGCAGCTCTCATGCTGGCAGGCATTCGATTAAAAATGGCCCTTGGCTGCATTCTGCATCGCAGCGTGGGGCGATCTGTCCTAGAAACCACCGGAGGTGTGTGTGTGTGTGGTGGGGCGGGGAGAGTTAACCTGGCTAAAGTTCAGCTGGTGCTTCCGCTATTCCAATTCCTCCAGCTCTCGTTGATCGCCCTGGGGCGGGGGGGGGGGAGGAAAGGGGCTGGTTCCAGGCAAGCGGCAGGCAACTACTTAAGTTCATCTGCCACCGGCTGTCGCTCCACACAACAGGTAAGTGAGGAGAGGAGGGGAGTTTCTGTGATTATTTGTGTGCGAGACGATTCACCAGGATGTCGAAAGGGGGACATGCGTGTGGAGGGGGTTAAGTTGAGTGGAATCGAAAGGGCAAAGGAACAAAAAAAACAAAACCCGCCCCTCAATTGGCAACAATTCTCTTTAGAGGTGAACTCTTGACCATAGTAAACAATTGCTGCCGCTGTAGGAATAAGCATATGTGACATAAAAAAATCTGCATGGCACATGTTCATCATTTCAGATTCATTCCAGCAACGAGATGTCAATTTAGTCTAAGAGCCACTATTTGTTGGGTGGCAGTGGCATCCAGTGGTTTTGGAATGAAATCTAAAATAAAATCTGTCTAACCACGTCAAATAATGCGCAACAAAGATGTGCCCTCTAGTTTGCCAATGAATGGCTCCCATAATAGAGAGGTACGCTGGCTCCAGAGCATTGTTTGTTTTTCATTAGATGAAAATGAAGCTGTCAACTGCATTATAGGTGTGCCCTGTATTTATTAACTGCAGGATCTGCCTTTAGTTAGGAAAATCTTGGTGTATTTGCATATGTCACATTTTACTATCATCCTGGTTTGGCTCTAGTTAGCTCCTAGATATAGATATGCCATCTGAATGTGCATCTGTTTCAAGTAATGTAGTGCAGATAGATACCTACATCAAGAGCCCAATCCTATGCATGTCTGCTCAGTGGTAAGTCCTATTAAAGTCAATGGGGCTTATTCTTATGTAAGTGTGGATAAGATTGTAGAGGACAGTCCTACATAGCATGTATTTTTATATTACTCAGATTTAGAGTAGCTCAGTTGACTAATTGATCTGGTTGTGAACATGCTTTTAGTAAAAAGAGATTGTTCTCAAACATAGAGAGCGTTGCCATGGTTCTTACTTTTTTAAGATTGTGTTTACTGCTCCTAAATAAGCTATGCAACAGTCTACATATTTTCTGCATTTTCCTGCGCACAGTTCCTTTTCTTACAATTGATAGGTTCAAGAGTTAAAATATAAAGCATAGTGTAGTGCCAGAAATGGAAGACATGTTTTTCTGAAGATGAACTGTCTGATCTGGTTTATGGCAACATTTCAAAAACAGAACGATAGTAATAACCATGTTATCCTCAAGAATTGTGTGTGTAGCCCACAAGTTTTAGTTTTCTCTTTTCGTCAAGTGGTTTATCCAGCAAAACACAGAGGCCACAATCCAGTTAATCAATTTCAGTGCAGTTACACTTGATACGGTATTGAACTGTGGCCATCATGTTAATGAAAATTAAAATCTTTTTAAAAAAAAAAATTTTTTTTTAAAAACCCAAACTTATGAATGTATCAGTACATGTTTAAGTCATTCAGAAGAACAGAACACACATGGCTAGATAGCCATTCAGAGATGCCGCAGCAGTTGCCTGCACTGAGTAGTGGTTGGACCAGATCACCTCCAGGGCATCTTCCAACTCCAACATTCTGTGATTCTGCAATAAAGTGACTTAAAAACCCATTTTGCATTAGGTAGAAAGACTTGGGCTCCTCTCTTCCTGGACCTCCAGCTAAGGTTAACATTTGTGATAAATCTATCAAATTCACTTTGCATACTTTTTAAAAATAAAATGAAATTTATTGAAACATTTATCCCCCCAAAATTATGAAAATCTCTGAAATGAAGAATTCTACATCAAGGATTCTGAAACTCTATGAGCTGGGGTTATAATTAGGCGTCACATCCATTGTAATCCTAAGGACGTCATCATGTGTTACCAGCAACTGTTGACAGATCTCATACCATGCATAGCCCGAAATGGCAAGTCTGGAGAGGGCAGCCCACAATAGAAACAATGGCATTTATTTTTGTCCTGTTCCAAGATTGTCTCATAGAACATGTATGCTAGCCAACTGCCAGGCTTGCTGCGAGATCCCTGTTCAATATTATATTACTAGTTTGAACAAAGCTTAGTGACCATGCAGCTACAGTCTTCTCATCGTATACATGGATATTAGGAAAGTACTTCGTGGAATTTATTTTAGCACTATGGAGAAGTGTCTGACACTCTCAGATCTTTTCAAATCCACCAGTCCTTCTACTGAGAGAGTATCTTTGCTGGAACACAAATGCTAGACTGATGGCCAAGCCAAGGCAAGGGACTGACTTCTACTAGATATTATTTACAACTGTGTATATCCATTCAATGTTCGTTTGACAGGCTAAGGACAAAGAGTGCAATCTAGCAACCACTGCTGTTGCACCACTGCATTCACTCATACACGGCTCCTTACATACATTCCAGTGGAAAAAAGAAGTGGGCTGCACTGTAGTATTGTTTGATAGACTGTTGAAGAAACTGCATCCTGCTAACAGTTTTTCAGAGTATTATTAATTCAAGTGAGGAAAAGAAACACATAAAAAATAGATGCATTATAAAAGCAAATTACATTTACCTTAATGCCTTTTCATGCATCTGGAACCCTTTTGCACAAACATTTTTAAAAATGTATTTTTTAATCTTTGTAAAATAAAAAATCCTTAATGGACTTGTCAGTATTTTAGACAGCTCTAGGATGCCTGCTGGGAATCAAGGTGCAAAAGGCAGGAGGGGAACACTTGGCCCTAATCCAAAGAAAATCAGTTGTGCTTTGTGTTATTATGGCAAACACGAAATTGAAATGAACTTATTTCAATGGGATTTAAACGTGTCTAACTTTCTCTGGGCTGAGGGGAGAGAATTAATTGAACATTTGAAGCAAAGGCTTCAAGCAACTTGCCATTTTTCTTTTCATGTAAGCAAAATCATACTGTTGCGTTGCCCACTGAGAGAAAGTACATTTCAAAAAAGAGAATGTTTCCTGTGCAAACTCCAGGAATATTAATAGGAGCTACACAAGAGCAGTTTATTTCAATGGTGCTTTGTGCTAGTGAACTTTTCAGGGGATAGAGTCCAAATTATGTAAAATTAAACATTTGACTGGACCATCCATTGGTATATGGATATGCACCTTTAGAAGTGTTCTGGTCAAAGTCCTAGATGACATTATGGAATGGAATGGAATGGAATGAAGCTGGACTAGATGAGCCTTTGGCCTGATCCAGCGGGGCTCTTCTTATGCTCTTATGGAATGCTAAATGTCTTGCAGGCAAGCTACTATTTGACTGAAATGACCAAATAATTTGCATTAATAATATCTTGTGCTGAAAGTTGGATTTTCATACTGCTCAGTGAAAAGCCATGTGTAGCACAATAGCATGCACAGTCCCTTTCAAAGTACAGATGACAATTTCCCCTGTTTTATTTCTCTCAGGACCTATTCACACAACCCTGGAAGTGTGTGAATGAGGTGATGGAATGAGTTTAAGTAAACTTTAACTGATTGAGGGTCCAGACCCATAATGTGGTGAAATCCCAAACATTGTCTGTGCTACTGCTGTGTGGTGATACTGCTGGCTTAGAAAGCCAGGATGAACTCAGGAAACTGGGTGTGTGGCTGAGCAGACAAGCAGAGATGGAGTTCATGCCACACCTCATCCCTCATGTCAATGCACATTTTAGCACAATTGGGTAATGTAAATTATAATCAGGAGGACTACAAACATCATTTTACACTTATAGTCCATAAATGGTATATACATTCCCTTGTCAGTATTTGAGACAGCTCTAGGATGCTTCTATAGACCCATATTCATTGTAACATATCCAACAGCTGAAATGTTACATAGTTTCAGATTTATAGCACTCTGTACTATAAATACAGTACTATATTATAGTATATATAGTACTATAGTAAAGGGATATCCTTTAACACACACACACACACACACACACACACACACACACACACACACACACACTATTATCTTGAAATTAAACTTGTACTGACATTTTTCCAGTAACAATTTCAAATGGATACTAAACAGATTAGCAGCACTATATCTGTACATCTACGTTTGAGATCTGTTCGTTTTTCCTGACCTTTCTTTGCTGTTTCTCCCATGCAGGGTCCAGGAGCAGGTCCCTGTCCCATTCTTCCTCCTGGTTCATATACTCATCCTCTTCGTATTCATAGTTGTAATGCATGTTGTGGTCTATTTGAGTTGTCATGTTGCTTCACAATCGGATTCCGTTTCTCACCTTCTTCAGAGACTTCTTCGTTCTCAATAAAGCTCAGTTCAAAACAAAACAAACCTTGCCAACAGGCTGAGATAGGAAATTCAGTTTTCTTGTTCTCTTGACAAAGGATTATATAGATTGTGTTTCTGACATGACAGGGGAAAAGTTGTCAGCTTGCATGTGAGAGTTTTCCTTTACTTTCTTCCCCAGTCTTTCTGCCCCTGGACTGCTACTGTGGTTCTCCCAAAGGAAGCCTGGCTCACACTGAAGGCTGCTGTTGCTCCTTCTGCCTATTATCCCTTCGCCCCGTCACATGATTCCTCAACTATCCGTCCCCCTCCCCTCGTTTCCAAGTACTTCACTGCTGCTTGTAAGTCAGATCTGGATAAGCAGAACAATTCCTCTTCCTTTATAAGCTGGTGAAATGTAATTTTGCAATGACTATCCAACCATACCTTTGACACTGTGATGCCATCTCAGTATCTTCAGAACCGAAAACCACAAGGATTTCTCAAGAGGATGCCTTCCTGAGCAGCCTTGTCTGCCCTCTGAGGTTGCTCACTCGTCTCTCAGCTTTGGTTACATAATTCCAACTTCTGGGATTACTTTTTCTAGAGAAGTACCAGTGCCTTTTTCTCCAGCTTTTCTGACAAGTTAATGATCTGAGAACATCCAATGCAGTAGCATTACTGTAGTGAGACGAGAAGTTAATCTAGTCATTTTGCTTGGATAAGAAATCTCTAGGAGCCCTGTGTCAGCATCTAAAATTTCTGAAGGGTGAGATATAAATCATTAAACAAATAATGCAGGTGCAGTATAAATACTAGAGACTAGAGACTAGACTAGTAAAACAGTTGTCAGAATGTTTGCATATTGGTCCAGAAACTGATTAGAGCAACACTGCGAATGCTTTGATACAGTCCTGAATTAATATATCAGTCAGTAATGCCAGTGCCAGGTTGCTGCAGATCTGGAGCAAAGCTGTCCACTGGACTCTCTGTGGAGCCCTACCCTGCCCTCTTCCTGATGGTTACCTGGGGACCAGCACACTGGTATTGAGGCTTCAGGGGGTGGCTTGGATAACTGGGTCCTCTAATGGGCGTGAGACTTAAACCAATGCATGACTTGGCCAACCCCTAACCCCATTTCTTCCAGTCACACAACCATTTCAAACTTGCCCCCGTGTTCTAATTAGTACCTCCACGTTGAAAATAAATCCAAACAGGGGTTGCATGCATCAGACCTTAGAAAGAAGCAAAGTATAAAAAGAATGCATTACTAAATAGAAGAGGAATTATATAAAACAGAAAAAGCGAAGGATTGATCTTGCAAAGAGTGGAAGTTCTCTCCATGCACAGAGAATTTTAGCAATATCTCACTCAGGCCCTGATCTGGCCAAGTATTGACTTATGCCCTTGATCACCTCTACCAAGAAAAAAGTTGCTCTGGCATTTTCACATGGTACAGTAACTTTGGAAATGCAAACCCATTCATCCTCCTTTGCCACTCATGGTGGAAAACCTCCAAGCTGGACAGCAGTTTTTCTGAGTTGTGGTAAATTGCTATCTGACCACATGAGGGCACACTCATGCAGCTTCACCATCCAAAAATGCAGGCAAAAGGCATTTTGTCTTGAGTTTAAGATTGTACTAAGCACTGTACAAAGAATAAAATACATCTGCCGCTTGCTGCCAGTCTGGTTTATTATCTAAAAAAAGACTTGACAAAAGAAAAAAGGTGAAGGGGAGCAAAGAAAGAAACTGGCCAGATACATTTTTTCTTATATTACATGAGAAAAGATGATAAACACTAAGTGTTAAACACTTTAATGCACATACCAAACTAAATATGTTTGGATCACTCTCCAGCACACAGTTGTGCACCATCCTTCATGACTCCAAGAGTGGTCCAAATGAACTTTACAGTGGCCCTTTTGCCAGCCTAACTGTGCTGACCTAACTCCAGGTTAGGATTGCACCCTAAAAGAAAATTAGATTGGTACCCAATAATTGGGCGTTTTGAGATATTAGTTTACACACAGAGCACTTGAAATATACAGAGTGATTTCAGCATATGAGCCATATGTAAGGCAATTACAAAGGATTTGCACCCCAAAAGTCTTACTACATCCAAAAAGATTGTATCAGAAGTAGTCTGTGATTCAATCATCCTCCTGGCCTGTTAATGTACCAGAACTGCGGGAACATATACAGACTCACAATGCAATACAAACAGTGACAGGTGGAAAACTACAAATAGTGCTGGCATACGATTGGAAAAAATGGTGAGACAGATCCAGGATTTTAAAAATGGTTCAGCAGTGAGAATGTGAGGGGAGGGAGGAGAGGGATTGGAAGGAAGGGCAGGACTTTGGGTATAGAATAACTCATTACAATATTTCAGACAGTCATATGTTTGCAGCAGTTTAGCTACTCAGGTAAGCTGAGGACCTTATCCTATCCAACTTTCCAGTGCTGATGCAGCTGTTCCAATGGGGCTGCATCCTGCAGTCTCAGAAGCCTCCTCAAGAGAAGGGAATGTTTGCTCTCTCACCTCAGGGATGCATTGTAACTGCACTAATGCTGGAAAGTTGCACAGGATTGGGCCCTAAGTGTTTCTGTTTTATGTTTAGTTCATTATTTCCTGCATAAGTCAGGAAGAAATGGAGGTTTGCAACTGTCTGTATTACGAACCTTTCAGGCCCTCTGTGCCTAAACTATTTTCTTTTTAAACTACTACACTGTCATGGAAGCATGGAAAGTGCAAGAGCTGTGCAGCCAGGATGATGATTGCACTAGTGGAACAGAAGTTCATATAAGCTTCTCTCATAGAATAAAACTTGTAAAAAACCCATTTGGAAAAAAGGGATTTGGATTCAGCCTGTCTATGTAAACTGCCTTGATTCTATGTGACTAATGTCGACTTTGAGAGAGGCAGTTTATAAATGCTGTAATTAATAAATATTTTCTTAGCTTTGTAATTAATAAATATTTGCTTTGAAGAATGCTTTAGACATACATAACCAGAGGTATGAAGTGAGCAGCTGGATTCTATCTGGCTCCATCAGCTTGGCATTTATTGCAACCAGTGTGCTCAAAGGTAGCACCAGCCACCGACTTGATGCTGGTACCCCAAAGGATGGCAGTCCACTGGCTACCTGATCCCCTGTTAGAACACAACAAGGACCAGCACTTGCGGCATTAAGTCCAACAGTGAAGAGACTAGCCATGTACTGTTAAGTCTTAGCCACAGTGTGTTCACTTCTGATGCACAAACACTGATGCATAAACTTTGATACATCAGATTGACTGTCTAATTGAGCTGGTACTTCCTTTTTCCTTCTCATGGGTCACTTTCTCTACTACTTCATTCACTATATGGCTTCACTGCCTCCTCTTCACTCAACCTCAGGTTCAGAAGGAAAGATTTTCTACTGGGGTAAAGGCCACACCCTCCTTCTTACCAATGCCAGAGGAAGAGGTCTGACAGGTTCCTTCCTGCAGGCCCGTCAGTAATCCAGGGACTTCCCTCGGCAGCCCCTTCAAGACAGTCTTGAAGGTGGAGGGACTCCCCGGAGTGACATTTCTGATACGAAGGACCATATCATGGTGACGTCCCCCACAATGGCATATCTGGAGGGGCAGCAGTGGCCAATGCCACAGGATGTCACACTGGGCGGGGGGCTGTGCCACACTGTCATCGACCCCTGCACTGCCCCCCATATGGTGCAAACTGACTGCAAACTCGCAACCTGTTTTGCCGCAGCTCTGGATCACACCTCCCTGAGGGCAGCTGCCTTCTTCCCCTTTAAGGAGGAGGAAGGCAGCTGCCTTCAGAGCAGCCAGGAATGGTGCTGATACAGCGAGCTCACAGCCAGTTTTGGCGCAGTTCTGAACTGTGCTGCCCTAGGGACAGTTCTTCCCCTTCTTAAAGGACAGTGCCCACTTTCGTTTGTATGGTTTGTTGCGGGAAATGGTTTAGAAAAGTTCTTGATTTTTCTGGGTTCAAAAGTTTTAGGGAGCTGTTGCTTGAAAGCCAAGCTGATTTTACATTTTTAAACAGATTTAAGGGCTGGAAACTGTGAGAGCCCTCATGACTGCCAGATACTGGTTCAGGCCAGTTGAGGCCTGGTGATAGGTAGCTAGTTGTTGCTCTGTCATACTTCCATGGCCTTGCTGGATCTTGCCTTCCATTCTGCCTTCATTCTGGTGACTCCCCTGCATTCATCACCCAAAAATCTGTGCTCTCTTAACTGCCCCTTTTTTCTATCCTCCATCCTCTTTACCTGAACATTCTTCCATAAATACATAGAAAGTAACTTTTTTTTTCCTCTTACACTGTTGCAGGCAATTATATTTAAAAGGACTTGACAGCAGCCTTGTTTGATTCACAAAAAAGTGTGCAAAATAAAAAGTGTTGTTAGAAAGAGTAGCAATGGGCTGTACTGATGATCAGATCACAGCATGCAGTCTCCTTTATGGGGTGATTCCAAGGTCAGAACAAGTGGGAGGCATGTGAATTACTCTCTAAATCATCACAGCAATATAACAACAACAAGGCAACATCTGTGCACGTGGGTTCAGTGATCCTCATCCTTCCTGTGACAGATGACACATTAAAGAAATGTGTATTTTAATCATTCCTCCTGACAGCACTGCGAAATCGTAGGACCCAGTTCTTCCTTGTGTGGGTGTAAGACCTGCATATGGATGCATCCCCATACAGTATAATACAGATTGGTTTTCCAGTCTCCCCTGCTCGCAGGTGAGTGCGCTAGTGCACATGTGAACACAGTTAGAGCCTAATCCTATCCTCCCTGCCCCCCTGATGCTGCAGCCATGGTAAACAAAAACAGATGCTCTCTATCCAGTGAGGGCGGATGGACTGGGAGGCTTTAGAGAGAAAAGGGGAAATTTCCCTTTTCCTCTCCGTAAGCCTCTTGCTCTGCAATGTGTCTCCTTGGATCTGCGCTAGCTCTGCATGCTGCAAATCTGAAGAGGCCAAGGGGGGCAGGGAGGCTTGTAAAAGTGGGTATAGGATCTGATGTGTGTCATTGCTGCTGGATCCACCACCTGTGCTTCCCTGCCCTGTTCCTCCCCTATCCCCGTTCAGTTTTGCCCCCCTCCCTGCTCACCCCTATCCTGCTGCTGCCTTACTGTCTCGGGGGTGCATGGTATGGCCTATCAGTAGTGGTGGAGAATGCTGCCACTTTTTCAGCAGCCATTTTACGACAGTGGAACCCTGTTGCGCTGTTGAAAATGCCTTCCTGCAACAGCCCAATCCGCAATAGGCTTGGGCTGTCAGACTGGTGTAAAATGGGAGACTGGTACTTACTCACTTCCCTTATTCCAGTCCAGACCTCCCTCCTGCATTCACAAGGAAGGGGCATACATGGCACTTAGCCATTTGGAGGAAGAGGGCTGGATGGGAATATGTGATGTGCTCACCAATCTGCCATTGCTGGTAATGGCTGGCTGCAGAAGTACCTGGGTGTGAACTCAGGGGTAAGGGGAATGAGGTTCCATTCTGCATGGTGGTCCCATTATGCATGGATGTTGCCCCTTGTGTGGGGAACAACAAAGTCCTTACAGAGCCAAAGCAACACACTGCAGGTCTACAATGTTTCCCCATCTGGCAAATATGCCAGATGACTGCTAAGACAACTGCTTCATATGCAAAAGAAATCCAATATTTTACTTGGGGCTGCAAAGTTTACTGAGCTGAATCAGTTCAAAAACATTTAACAATAAAGTGTATTGGATTAATGAGGCTACCTAATAAGGGGACATTTGTTGTTTTAAATCTATTAGGGCACAATCCTAACCTGTTAGGCTGGCACAAGTCTCTTGTGCTGGCTCAGGAGTGTCTCAAATGCACTTTAAAGTGTTTGGACCACTCTTGGAGAAAGGGACGATGACACACAGATGTGTGCTGGTCTCACTGACTCCAAGAGTGGTACAAACACACTTTATGGCATGTTTGCAACACTCCTGGCTGGCACAAAGAACTTGTGCAGGCCTAACACCAGGCTAGAATTGTGCCCTTAAAGAGATTGGATTAAACCCTTGGATTAAGGTGGAAGATTTTAAAAGAAATCTATCTGCTAATACAAGTACAGTACTTATGAAAATTTAAGGTGCAATCCTAACTAACTTACCAGCATCGGGGTAAAGACAATGCAGGTCTGAAGTAACAGAACAAAATTCCCTTACCTTGAGGAGGCCTCTGTGAGTGCATCTCAACTGCAGAATGCAGCACATGCCCCATTGGCACAGCTAACAGTGCTAGAAAGTTGGTTAACGTTGCTTCCTTAGACAGCACCTTTAAAGAGGCATTTTTCCTTTCCTCTCACACAAAAGGAAATGCCTGATCAGCTACAACACATCATCTAAAAAAAGAATGTATCTTTCTTGCCTCACAATTTTTATTCAGATGCAAAGCTCTGAACATTTAATCAATGGATTAATAAATTGAAATGCATAAGATTTACCAACTAGAATTTCTTTAGGAGGATGACATCCCTAATTTTCCTGGACAGCAGAATTTTTCTTGAGTATATGTTCACTTAAGCAAGTTTTTAAACCACACACATTGGTAAAAAACCGATAAATAATTCCAAGTTATTGCCTATCAGTGCCAAATTTTTTTGTCGTTTTGTATAGTGACCTAATCTATGTCAATGTGCTGGCGAAACCATTTACTGAAATATAAATGACATTATTCAATTTTGTCAAGCTCTGATTAGAGCCTTAAATTAGGTTACTCTATTGAACACTCCCATTTTTATTGTACCAATGGACCCCAAATGGTGTCACTAAAATAGTATTGAACCAGTAACGTATATACAGGTACTTGCTGTTTGAAATAGAGCTCTGAGTACCATAAAAAAAGATTATTAACAATTTGGAACAGTGGAAGTAATTAAAGGGAACTTGCTTGTTAAGAATGCAAGAAACAGAATCCTTATTTAATACATGTAATGTGGATTTGGTTTATGAGCTACTCTGATAATTTACATGGAATACGACCAGGAAACCATGCACAGGATTGCACCATTAGGATTGCAATCCTGTACAAACGTACAGGGCGGGAGTCGATTCTATTGAACTCAGTGGGACTTACTTCTGAGTGGGCGTGCTAGGACTGTTCGCTGTCAGTTGCTGGCTTGTTTACTTATTGTATTTTTCTATGTAACTAATTTGAAAAATTGGGTGATTAAACCCCCTCCGCCTCCGACCCCCCGCGATGATGTTGTGTCAGATTTTATTTGGAAGGATTTCCTGACTCTCCCTATTCGCCCTCAGGCTCTGTTTACACTGTCGCTTTCACAGTTCTGACAATCGGACGCGTCGCAGGCTCCAGCCTCCAGGGGGCAGCAGAGCGCAACACGACAACATCTGTAGCCAGTGACGGCGCTTCTGCGTATTGAGTGTATTATAACTCCATGCTTCTGCCCGCAGTTAATGGGCGCGGAACCGGAAGCACCCGCCTTCTTGTGTGGGCTTCCGGATCAAAGGTGAAATCTGGACACTAACCCACGTGGGGAAGAAAAGAAGAAATCGGTTTGCCGTTAAAGGTAGGCACCTCTTCGAAGAAGGCTTTGCTGTCCTCCCAGCACTGTGCTTGCTGCTGCTGTCATTACGCGCTGGCATCTCCGGCGCAGAGGCGATTCCGGGATCTTCCGTTAGCGGGTTCGCCTTCGGGTACCAGGAATTCCCCCCGCCCCCAGCCTTCCCCCGATTCAAATAGGGAACAGCCTGGAAGTAAGGCTGTGCTGCATTCAGCGCTGATTCCGTCGGAATACGTGTGTGTAGAGTTGTAGCCGTTGTTGTATCTGAACAGTCCTGATCAAGGTGCTTTACAGTCCAAGGCGACCTTGTATCTGCTTACTTAGAATCAATTCAGTGATTCTAATTAATTACTTAGAATCAATTACTCGCATAATTCAGTGGCACTTCCTTCTGGGTAAGCGATTCACACAAGATTTACACTCTTGCGGTGCAATCCCGTGCATTCCTACTCAAGAGTAAGTCTCGTTGTGTTCAGTAGCACTTACTCCCAGGAAAGTAGGTTTCAAGTTGTAGTTTATTGTGTTTAGTGGGACTGAGAGGAATCATAGCCAAAGCGTTTGTGTTCCCAGATACCCATGAATATAAGGGATAGTTTCAATCTGGAAAACTGCTCTGAAGTGTGAGTTGTTGTCTTAGATCCACATTTTCTCTTTCGGTACAACAGACTGCATACGTCATAAAGCACATGTTCATCTTACCTGGCAGTGTGTGTCTCACACAAATTTCATTTCACTGCTCCACAGAACCCTTAAGTGGATGCCTTCCACTAGGCTTGTTTACTTGGAAGTATTGCTTCAATAGTGCTTGTTTCTAGATCAGTATTCCAAGTCCCGATTCACTTATGAACTTGCAAATAGACATAGGAATTATCTCCACATTAAAGTATTATATTGGGCTTTCTCCACGGTGATTGGTCTGTGATGGCAGTCTCGTGTATGTGATATTCTCCAAGTCCATAAAAATTGGTGTTAGTATGAAAATGCAGACCTCTGAGGGCCGTTTCGCCCTCCTTCCTTTTGCTTCTCTTGACACATCCAATCTGATGAGCAACCAGAAATCCCAGTTCTGCAAAACCTGAATGCTATTTTGAGATTTTGTTTCTCTTTGGTTGGTCATAAGCAGTGGTGTTCCTACAGGAGGGGCAAAACGCTGAGTTTTGTGGGAGCCTGAGATCCTGTGCAACACAGTCCCTCCCTCTCATCTCCAGAGTCATTCATGGCTCAGATAGCAAAGCCTCTAAGCCATCTCTCCAAGCTGCAAGTGGCTCTGGAGGCAAGGGGAAAGAGCCGCATTACACAGGAGCTCAGGTATTTTACCTCCCTGCAGGAATGCCACTGGTCATAAGCTATTTCCTTACCGTATTTCCCCATGTATAACACGCACCAATATATAAGATTTTATTTATTTATTTATTTATTTATTTATTTATTTATTTATTTATTTATTAAATTTGTACCCCGCCTTTCCGCCCGCAGGCACTCAAGGCGGCATTACAAAGTTAAAACACAGTAAAAAACAATAATTAAAAAACAAAATTAAAAAAACAATAAAAACAGTATTAAAAAATAAAACAAAAATTAAGGTGCATATAAGATGCACCTTAATTTTGGGGCCGGAAATTTAAAAAAAAATGTTTGCTCCCCTTTCCTGGAGGGGCTGCTGCGTGTGGAGTTGCCCTCCCCTCAGCCCCAGACCACGAAGCAACTGGGTGCGCGTCGACTCCTTCGCCCTCAGCTCTCCAGCTGGCTGGAGCAGGCTGGCTCAGCTCGCAGCTCCCTCCCAGCCCTGTTTCTCCCGCGTCCAAGCGCCCAGCCTGTAGAGAGAGGGCGCGCAAGATGGTCCCAGGACTTGGGAAACTACAGAAGCAGCCGCTGCCGCTGCATGGAGAGCTTTTCGCAGCGGAGGAGCTGGGAAGGCAAGGGAGCAGGCAAGCAGTCCTCCACAGCCTCTGCCAGCGGAGAGCCCTCCAGCCGGAGGAGCTGAGGGCAGAGTCAAGCTGCAGTCCCGCGATCACACCCCTTGTATAACACGCACCCAGTTTTTAGACCCCACATTTTTGGGAAAAAGGTGCGTGTTATACATGGGGAAATACGGTATTTTGTTTATTTATTTGAAGAATTTATACCCCGCCTTTCCCATGCTGAAGCAAATGCCCAATGTGGCTTACATGGGCAGGCTAGTCTAAACCACTATTTTTCAATTTTTTTTTTTTACAAATATACAGTATTTTGTGATTCACTGAATCCTCAGTGCCAGATGTAGCCTTCACTGTGTAGTTCTCTCCTCCAGCTGCATGCCATCGAGCTTCAGCAGGCCATTGTTAATCCAGCCTGGACAGATCCTCAAGATTGTACTCTGTTCTTTTTGCCAGCTGGCCTTCTCACACATTCCTGCACTGGCTAATCAGCTCCACAGCGACTGGCCACAACAAGCAGTGCAGCTTGTTAGCCTGGTATTCTGTCTCCCATCCAAAAATACTCCACATACTCCTGCTTAGCCTCAGGCAGTACAAGCCGCTCAACCATCAGTTCACTCCTCCTGCACATAAGCTTATAGCTTGATTAGTTATAAACACCTACACTTGATCTTTTCCTTACTGATAAATACATACATTATTGTATATACAGGATTCAAAAATAATCCAAAAGAATAGGTACTCAGTGTTCTCATTTCCCCCTTTAAGTAGGAGAGTGATAATCTTGTGTTTCACAAACCCTAACCTGAGTATTTGGGCACAGTTGGTGGTTCAAATGAATATGTTTGAGATCAGCATCTATTCCTCCTCATCGGAGTCATATGAGGATGGCCGCTAAAGCTGCCACTTCTCCCATTCAAAGAAACAGATGCCCCCTTCTACTGATATGAAGCCATTGAGTTTGATGCAATCTGACAGTGGGTCTCCAAGGTTTCACACAAGTGTCTTTCCAAGGGCTCAATCCTATCCCATTTTCCAAGGTAAGGGAAATGAGGAGGCCTCTGTGACAGTCCTGCCACCACAGGATACAGCGCATGTCCTGGTATCACAGCTGCATTGATGCTGGAAAGTTGGATAGGACTGGTCCCCCAGTGTACCTGGAGATACCAGGCTTTCAACCTGGGGCCTTCTGCATGCAAAGCATATGCTCCACCATTGAACTACAGCCCCACCACTGACCATGTGAAGGTTAGGTTAGGGGTAGAACAAGTTGGTGAGACCCTGTACCTCTTTCCATGTGTTGTCTAAATGCGTGACCAGAATGCTAAAAGAGGCTTTTGGAGCAAGCAAATACAGTATCTCACATACAACTCTTTGGGCAGTCCAAAACCAATATATTACTATTTTCTGTGTCTTTGTTTTTTTCCTCTTAAAATTTAAACAGCATAAAAGAAACGCATACTGTTGAAATGTCATGTCTTGTAAGTTAAGCTTTGAAGTCATTTGAAAATCAGAAGACATTAAATGGGCTTTACTTTTTTTCTGCTCTCTGATTGTTTAAACTCAAGAACTCTTAGCTCTTGGAAAACATTTTGAGATATTTATAAATTATAAAATTTTAATTTATAACTTTTTTTAGTTTTGCTTATTCAAGTCAAATAAATATGGTACATCAGATCCAAATTTAGTTAGGGCATTGGAAAACTTTTCGATTTAGAATTTTCTGGCAAGTCTGCATCCCTTGATCTGTTTCGGTTTATCTAATACTTGCTTAATCTGTAAAAGCGCATAACTGTGTTTTGTTTTTTTACCCACAGCAGTGTAAAAATGACATCTCTTGCTCACCAGCTGAAACGCCTTGCGCTGCCTCAGAATGATGCTAGTCTCTTGTCTCGAAGTGAAGTGGCATCCCTGCTGTTTGACTGCAAGGAAGCTGCCAATATTGACAGGGAGACCTTTTTTGCAATAGGTAAGTACGGCTCTTAAAAGGTCAAGGGTCCAGAATTCTAGACCCTAGAATTCCAATTGGAATTCCAGTTGGAATTGGTGGTTGGCCAAAATTTGTGGTTGCCACTATCTGTTTCTTTGCCAACTTGGGGGAAGGATGGGGACTTGTCTCCTGACATTGGGCTTAGCTTTGGAGCACTTCCAAACAGTGAATGGGTTTGTTATTTCCAGGTACCTCTGAAGCTAAAGAAGTGTCATGAAGTGGGAGGCTAAAAAGCAGAATATAAATATAACAGTACAAACTGAGCCAGTAGAAATGTCCGTTCATTGCTCGAAGCTGAGTAGCTCAGGCAGTTCTGGGATGCACCTCCTTTTTGCATGCAAATGCGGCCTCTCACTTATGAGGGTGACCATCTTCATGTGAATCAGCATCCGTACCTATTATATGGAATTGCTGGGTCAGACATGATCTGTGCTCATGTGGCTTCTTCTGTAGTGCCACTGCATTGAATTGGACCCTAAAAAGTCATTGCATGAATGGTTTGTCTCATTTTTCATAGGGTGCACCGGCCTAGAAGAGCTAATTGGGATTGATCCATCTTTTGAGACATTTCAGTCAATGCTTTTCAGTCAAGTGTCCAAAAGCTTGGAGCGCAGTGTCCAAACAAAAGCAATAAACCAGCAACTGGATGAAAGTATTTCATTGTTCCTGATTCACTTGTCTCCTTATTTCATGCTTAAACCAGCCCAGAAGTGTCTTGAGTGGCTGATTCACAGGTAAACCGTTTGTGCCTGCCTAAGAACACAATTCTATGCATGCCTATTCTTAAGTCTCATTATATTCAGGGGTGGGGTCCTTACTCCCAGGAAAGTATTTAGTATTATCAATTGCAGCTTAAATGAAGGTCTCTGAAACCCTTTTTATCATGAGCAACCCTGATTGGATCAGCTATTTGCACCTCCTGAACTGTTAACAACAGATCATCTCCTCAGCCAGAAGGGTCAGTGCTCAATGGGGAGAGGGTGTAGCATTATTCCAGCTGCATATACAGTTCTCACACTATATGGCGAAGGGGATGGAACTTGCCCTTTTCTGGAACAACAGTTTCAGTCACTACAGTTCAGGTCTATCCCTGGCATCACACCATATTCTGTGAACAGTGCTCCGAGGCATAACAGCCATTAATGAACTCTGTCTAATTAACTCTGTTTCATCATGCGGATATGTGTGTGATGGTTTTTGTTTTGTTTTGCTAGGTTTCATATTCACCTTTACAACCCAGACAGTTTGGTTGGCTGTGTGTTGCCCTATCATGAGACGAAATTGTTTGTGCGAGTTATCCAGCTTCTAAAAATTAGTGATCCAACTCACAAGTGGCATTGGCTGCATCCAATTCAGGTAAAGTAATGAAAAGTAAATGTATGAAAAATTATACTCCTAAAATATATAGTTACGTTCAGCAGTTTGGCATCAATATATGTTTGTGCTTAGGATTCCACTTAGGAGATTTACACATTTGCCTGTTTTGCATGCTGGCTTTCTTCTTCTTATACTTTCACTGGTTTTTAAGTGTTACTTTGCCAGCATTTTATAATTGTTGATTATACAGTTAGCTCTTCTGAGTGACATAAGCAGAATAAGCCAGTATTTTGATTGTGCAAATTCACTTTTTGGGTAAAGTGTTTGTCTTTAAAGTATTTTCTGGGAAACTCACTGGTACCTAGACCATGATTCTGTGCACACCTCATTCAGAATAATTATTATTGAACTTGGTATGCGTTCTTATAAACAAGCCTGTAATCCGGCTGCTATTTCCAATTAAACATGCACAGGATTCAATCAATCAATCAATCAATCAATCTGTATTTATATACCACTTTTCAACACAGAAGTTCACAAAGCAGTTTACAGGCAAATAGTAATAATAAAGTTAAATGGCTCCCTATCCCAAAGGGCTCACAATCTAAAAAAAAGGCAGACCATCAGCAACAGCTACTAGAAAGACTGTGCAGGGGTAAAGAGGGACAATTACTCTCCCCCTGCTAAGTATAAGAGGAACACCAATTGAAAAAGTGCCTCTTGCCCAGTTAGCAGGATTGTAAGCTATGTACACTTAGTTGAGAGCAAGCCCTATAGAACTCAGTTCATTGTGGATAAACCTGTACGTACAGAATTGGGTCTCATGGCAGAAGTGATGCAGCATGTTTTAAAATATCACTGAGCTTTAATTAATATAAACTGGATCTAGGATTATTTTCCTGGTGGCCAGGAATCTCCATGAGGTATCATAATTCCACTTTAGCAAAACAGATTACCTAAGGCTACGAAGTGCCTTACGATGATGGGGACTATGCACATTAAGCCAGTGGTTCCCAAACTGGTGGGTCATGACCCACCAGAGAAACTGGATATGGGTGATTCCCCTTTAAAGGGAATGGCCTGGAAATCAACAGCAGCACAATCTCCACTATCGTATTGGTTTGGTGCCCAGCAGGGAAGGGATTTTAAGCTTACCCTCCTGGCAACTCCAAACTGCTGGGAAAATAGAGAATAAACCACTTCCTGCTTTTGTCACAAAACAGGAAGTGGTCTCTCTCTCTCTCTTTTCAGTATTTTAGAGCTTCCAGGAGGGCTGCAGAGGGGGTTGCAGGCTTCCTGGACCCTCCAGGGAACCACAGCAACCCACAGGTAAGCTTAAACATTTCTTCGCTGCTCAGCAGCAGCATGATTGTGCTGCTGCCCTCCCCCCCCCCCCCCCGGCCACGCAAAGACTTACAGTGCTCCCAGCCCCCTTGCAGGAGTTTGGGAAGCACTGCATTAAGCTATTTTGCAGACTTGGAATTCCTGTTCTGATTAGTTCAGGAAAGGCAAATGAATTTAGTGTTTGTTTGTTCATTTGTTTTGGTGGCTGCACACTGAAGGACTATTTCTGACCTAGTGAAGAATATCGTGTGAAAAGTGATCCCAAATCCAGAATAATTATTTGGTTGTGTAAGCCTTTGCAGAAGCTCTTTATTCTTTGTACATTCGAGTTTAGCCTATATCTTGTTTATGAACCTTGTTTCTTGTAATGGCATGCAATCCCTGGAACATTGTGGTACAGAACTGTGATGAGTTCTTCGCTAACGTTTGTGCAAGAGGTTATGGAATAGCACAGAGATGTTTTCCCCTCCCATTCACAGTTATCAAGATCCAAGCCTGCATATGTTTCGAAGTAAACTGTTTCAGTTAGTGACATTTTTTCCTAATCCAATTTCTTTTTGGCTTCCTTAATAACAGAAACCAGGAGTCCCTCTTGCACGGGGAACGTTGATTACACACTGCTACAAAGACCTGGGATTCATGGATTTCATATGTAGTCTAGTAACAAGATCTGTAAAGGTTGGTGTCTTCTTCCACTTGTAAATTCAGTGGAATAATCTCCACCTATTTAAGAATATAAAGTAAATAATCCACTAAAGAACTGAAAGGAAACAAGAAAATTGGAACCTGATTGTACCAAATTGAAATTATTGCAGTGGAGCCCTCTTGAACGAGGCAGATCTGAACAATAGGTGTGGGTACTAAATATTACACTAACATATTACAAAAATTGGTGGTGGCCATATTTAGCCAATCTTGAAGCATTTATCTTATTCTCCTTATAGAGAGAATGAATTTCTCTAATGAATATAATTTAACTAGCTTGTCCTTACCCGGCGTTGCCTGGGTATTTATGTATCCCAAGCTTCTATTAGACAGGAAAATTCTATCTGTAGTGTAAAATCGAAGTAATGTTATGTACAGGAAATTAAAAGTATAAGCACAGTATAAAAATTATAAAGTAAAATGTTTTACAAATTCACTATAATATTAATGTAACTCAGAACTTGATTATAAACAACATTTTCAGTTTCATCTCCAGGAGCAAGAATAAATAAATTCTTGGGTGAACCCACCCTTGAGCAAGCAACATAAAGTTGTCTGTGGGAGAAACATGGCGATCTCAAATCCACTCCACAGTACTTAAAAGACTGCCCCTATGACTTGTTGATCGTGATCGAGAATGCAAGTCTCACTGGAAATTGCAATCTCTTAAAATTAAAAGGGAGATCTGTCGGAATGAGTGTTATCCATGGGATAAAAACTGTCACACCCTCTCCCTTTCTTGTTAAGATAGTTGCTTCAATTACAGTACCCAGCATCTTCTTGACACACAGCCTTGTGCCGTTGCAAAGTTTTGGCGGGTCGAGGTTCCGTAGTAAAATAATTGGAGATCCCACTGTAAGTAAAAGACGATGTGGTGGCAATCCAGCCAGATCAAGTGAGTTTAGGAACTCTGATGGGAAATTGATGACCTCATAGGCATCTACTACGGTATCGATAGACTTGTATTCAGTGACTATGCCTGGTAACACAGCAAGTATTTGATTGGAGTCCAAGACCGGGGCATAATCTATGTATATAAAGAAGTATGTATGTGTGTGTGTGTGCGTGTGTGTCTGCGTGCGTGCGTGCGTGTGTGTGTGTGTGTGTGTTCCGCATAGGCTCCGCAACGCTTGGAGCGACGCGCACCAAACTCGGCACGCGCATGCCTTGCGGCCTGGCAACAAACACTGCAGGGGTCAGGCCCCCCTAGAGCCCCCTGGGGTGGGGGTACGCAGGGGGGCCCCACATGAAAATGGTCGAAAACGGCCGAAATCAGCATCGAATCCGTAGTTTCCAGGGTCACCGAGATGAGTGGCAACACTCCCGATGCTATTGGAGTTCGGGTTTAGCCCCCCCTCAGCGTGGGGGGCGAGAAGGGGTGCGAAATAAAACATCTGCCATGCCCTGCTGGAACACCTGGACCGATTGGCACCAGACTCGGCACGCATATGCCTTACGGTCTGGCGACAAATACTGTGGGGGGTACGACCCCCCTGGTTGTTGCAGTTTCACACCACACACTCCAGAACTGGTTGAAACTGGCAT
>JAJKFI010000018.1:12488470-12536462 GCA_029204185.1 Lerista edwardsae | reverse complement strand
TATTATTATTATTATTATTATTATTATTATTATTATTATTATTATTACGCTCTCTATTCTAGGCCCTTTTTTCTTCAAAGATCCATTACTTGGGAACAGGAAGCATTTTGAGATTTCAGTATTTTTGTGTTCCACTCTGTGTGTGTGTGTGTGTGTGTGTGTGTGTGTGAGAGAGAGAGAGAGAGAGAGAGAGAGAGAGAGAGAGCTATATGTGGAAATGTGTTTCGTTTGATCTTGAAGAAGTTTGTTTTAAGAAGAAGCAGTGGCTCAGAAGGAAATCTGTAATGTCAGTGAAAGTGTCACAGTAATAATTGTCTGTTCCTATAACTCGTAAAGATGTAATTTTTTCTAACCACTTCAGTAAATTTCTGGAGGACTACATCTCCTGTGGTGCAGAGGTTGATGCTGTCAAAATGGCTGAGATCAATAAAGAGCTGCTACCTCTGATCAGGCTTTTTGAAAGAAAGTAAGTGAAGAGAAATTTTTGTTGCTTCTAAACCCATTATGTCTGCTGGTAGTCAGCAGAGTTCATGGGACATTGATCTGCTTCCTAATATTTTGAAATGTTAATCTAACTACATACATCTTTTTTATGTAGTTAAATAAGACTGTCTCCTTTGAACAAAGCCTGCTGTTGAGTAAAGTTGGCCTACATTTTATGCATGACCAACTCAAGCAAATCAAGTATCCGTGTTCACCGCCCCCCCCGAGTGCAGATGACTCCACCCTCCATTCCAATTGCTCTGTTTATGCTTCAGAACAAGCTTGAAATGGGAGAATGATGGTTAGGCAAAATAGTTGACAGAAGAGACACACTTGATAATCATGAATGGTCAGAATGGGGGTGGATAGAGACACGAGAAGCAGCATCAAAACATTTTACATTCTAGATTTCTGCCCCTCCCCCCTTTGCTTACCTATGTGGGATACATTGTGCTTGTTTCTCTGTTGGGGTGGGGTGGGGAGGAAGAGGTTCCCGTAGGCTGTCTGTCTGTGGGGTCCTTCTGGGGCAGACTACCTGCAATAAGAATTCTAAGAAAACAAGAGTGTTTTTGCCATACATGTTGTGATGGTGAGAGGTTGTTTATGCAGAGTATTCCCTTTGTGTGCCCTTGTACCATGCACAGGCACAATGGCGCAATGTTGCCTGTGCAACCGCTTCTACACTGGCGAGGCTATTGTTGTGCCAGCAGATGTTGGAATGCATTGGCGTATCTCAAGGATATGATTTAACTTCAATAGTTTTAGAATTGTAATCTTTTGATAATTGGTTTATGACTTACAATAAACAGCTACTGCTCTTTGATAGCCAGTAGCATTCCTTATACAGTTACGTGATTAATACATTCTAGTACATGATGGTGGGCTTTGCTGAATAAAAGATTTTAATGCAAAGGTAGCTTCAAAAGAAAACATGCTTTTCCTGTGCCTTTGTGTGCCGTTGTACAGATATTCAGAAGATGCTTACAGTTTCAGTCTGTACCAGCTAGAGAGAATGTTTAGGCTAAACAGATAAGGGTCTGGAATGCCAATGATGTGCTGTAGCGAGATTCTAGGGGCAAGTTGACATGCAAAAAAAAGTCAGCAGAAAACCAGGGAAGGCGGAGAGGATATCTGGGAGAAAAGTAACGGTTGCCAACACGTTGCTATGGGCAGATCTTGTTTACAGAAAAGTATATAAACTATGCCTTATCTTGTGAAGCTTCACTTCAGTTGTTTTTTCGGCTCATGAGAGCTCAATTGAAGTCTTCTTGCAGCTGCAATAAACTTTGAGATCAACCCTCTCCGCATCCGTGTTTGCTTGGGTAATTGTAATTGGCTATCACATAACACTAGTGGCTTTGAAATATTTTACTTGCCTTTAAACTTGGGAAATAAGATGTCTATTGTGCTCTAGAACACAATATCCTGTTCTTTGCAGATACCCTAGAACACTAGATTTGGTTCTGGAAGACTATCTGAAAGATGGTAGAAATGAGAAGGAACAGGATCTCTTCCACCAGTTTATTAACCTTTCAGTGAGTGGTGGCAAATACCAGGTAAGTCAAAAAACTTTTTTTGTAGAGTCCAACCCTATCCAACATTCTAGTGCCAATGCAGCCCCAAGGTAAGGAAACAAACATTCCCTTACCTTGAGGAGGCCTCCATGACTCCACTGCACTGAAGAATGCAGAATATGCCCCATTGACTCAACTATGTCAGTGCTAGAAAGTGGTAGGATTGCGCTCTTAGTATGGGCTGCTGAGTGGATGTCAAAATTCTGTCGTGTGAAATTGCCCACTTATTGAGATATTCCAGGGAAGCTCTGTGTGAAATGCCATTGTTAAAGGAGATTTCTTGGCCATGCGTGTGGAACGAGGCCTTCTCTGCGGTGGCCTCCTGAATGTGGAACTCTCTTCCAAGACAGATCCAGGAGATTCCCAAAGCCTGGTAAAAACATAGAGCCTGATAAAAATATACCAATTTCTTCTTGGGTGCTACAGCTGCAGCCATGCTATTTTCTTTGATTTGTTTGTTTTCTTTGGCTGCTTGGGGCCTTTTTGGGTTAAGAATGCATAAATGGAAATAATAAATAAATAAAACTGACCCTAGCAAATAATAAATAAGTTTACTATTTGGTTTATAGCATGGTTGAAAAGCGGTATATAATACTGTTAGTTGCTGGTGGTAATAAAAAATATTGTGAATAAATAAGCTGTTTAACATGCTAAGTAATTTTAACCTGTCCTCTTAGTTTCTAGAAGATTCTGATACATCTCTGCTACTTAGTCTGAATCATCCACAGCCAGCAGTCAGAGTCCTAGCAGTTAACCATTTGAAAAAAATAATGGAAGCACCAAAGGTTGGTTGTCCCTGAATTGGTTTGTTTAGGTTTGTCATTGATTCTTTGAACTATTAATAAGCGCTTATTAATTTAGCAAGCACTAATTCCTGTGGTCACAGAAATATGTATATTTGCAGTTAGCCAAGGGAAATTCTCAACATTTCTTTTCCATTGAACTTTTCATTTCATCTCTTGGATAGCTGTAAGGGAACTTCAAATAAAATACAATCTCCAGTAGGTGGCTGGGGATAGGAATTCAGAGGGAAAAAAAGAAGAAGCTATTTTTAGTTTGTGATAGTGTCCTGAAACATGCACCGAGGTTTGCCTGTTCTCCTGTGAGGGCTACAACTGTGATTTTATGAATGACCTAGCCTGTAGCTTGCAACCAGAACTCATTCTTAATTACCACTTAATTGTATTGTTTCTGCAACTAGAATTGCTGTTCCACTGAAAAAATGACTTTATGACATTGTATTTTAGGAATACATTGTATTTGTATTTGATTTTAACTCCCTTTTCTCTCCTTTTAGGAGGGCTTTGAGGAATCGTTCATAGTAGAAGCAATCTTAATGCGACTTAAGGATGATAATCTAGATGTGGTTTTGGCATCTCTTGCTGCATTGAAGGTAGGTCTTCAGAAACACACACGTGCTTTCCGCTTCTTGCACTACTTGAGATTTACAACATTTTCATACAATTCTGCATTAAATCTGCACTGATTATAGCTAACTGCAACATTGTATTTTATTTTTGCCTGTATGCCATCATGCATATTCATACTAGTTGCTTTCTTCTAGACCATGTTGCTTGGTTGGAAGACATTTGATGAACAAATTGGTTCCAGTCTGTTTTGTCTCTTTGAAAGAGCTGACCTTGCAAAGGATGAAAAATGGTAAACCCTTACTATTGGCATTGCCCTCTTGGATTTTCACATTAATAGGGTTTCCTCTGGTAGCTCCCTTGTCTGGAGCTGCCTCCCTGAACTTCTGCACAATGCCTCCTCTCTTGCTTTGTTGGTCTCTCCTTAAAATCCACCTTTCACATAAAGCCTAGGCACAACACCCCAGTCCTCTTTCCCCAAACTGTAACTAAGCTTCAATATGAGTAAATGAGGCACAATCCTACCTTGTATTTAGGCTGGTGCATGTCCCCTGCGCCAGCCTGAGAGTGTTGCAAACATGCCGTATGGCCACTCCAGAACAGACTATGTCAGTGTGAGTACTTGCGCTGGCCTGCTTGCGCCAAGACCTAGCTCCAGGGAAGGCCTGCTGAGTTTGGCTGGTGCAGGGCGCTGGGGAGGGCGGAGGGAGGCCAGGTGGAATGGCATCGAGGGCAGACCTGTGTGTGGTCCAGCCCAGAGAGGGGAGTGGAGACAGGATCCGGTATGTAGGCTGGATCCTAACCTCTGGCCCCAGCCCGGTCAGCCCCAATCCGGGCCACTTGGATTTGTGCCAGTGATTTTGCTGGCGCAGATCTGAGTAGCCCCACTGGGATGCCGCTGCTTGCCACCGGGTAAGGGAATAAGTTCTCTTTACCCTGCACCAAGTGGCAGCCAGCCCCAAACATGCACTGGAGACAGCACAGGCCAGCTAGCCTGCCTGTTCCAGCGTGGTATAGGGTTAGGGTTGTGAAACAAGCACATGCATATTCTCTGTTTCCATCTTCTCTGTTGTTTCCCTAGCGCTGATGGATTGTAAAGCCCCTCAGGGTAGAAACTTGTTTTGTGTAAAGCACCATGTACTTTGATGACGCTGTATAGATGAATTATTATTGCTAAGTCTTGAACCATGTGAGACTGTTTTAGAAAGGGAATGAATCTTGAGGCAGAACTTGATTTTGAAGGTATGATCAAGAAAACCCTATTCTTCCTCCTTCCGTATATGTGCTAGGTGCAAGATCCTGGAGATTACACTTCATCTTTTAATTAAAGAAGAGTTTCTTAAAGAGAATAAAGAGTTCTTGAATCGATTAGTCCTGGAGTTGCTACCATTCATGGTAATCACTAACAATGATTCAAAATCTGCAGAATGGAAAGTGGCACTTGGTGTTGCAGAGTCCGGTCTTTGCTCTCTACATCCTTTGTTGAAAGGCTGGCCAGAAGGTAAGTCATGAAAAACCCCTGTAGCAGTAGGCCAGCACACATCCTTGGGACAAACGCACAGCATTCTTGCTTAACTGTTGCACAAAACATGTCCGATTAGGTGCAAGCAACAAGAGGGTGGCAAAAATGTAATACTGTTTCAAGAAGATAAGTCTGTTTTAGTCCAAAAGGGTTACAGTTACATAGGCTGTGATAGAGTTACATATAAACTTGCAGGCCTGACATTAGATGTTGTTGGCTTTGTGGTGGTGGTGGGGAGAGGTGAGTTAGTGAAATGAAGCTTGATTTAAATGTGCATGTGGTAGAAAGGGGAATACTTTCCTCCCAGTTAGACATGTGGAGGTTTTGGCAATGCCGAAAACTGCTTATTGTAAAAGAAGCAGGAGTATATACTCGGTTGATTGCATGTGCTTTTGGAAGTTTAAAAAGTATAATATTACTGAAAATACAAAGTGAATCAGGATGCCCTAAAGCAGGAGTTCTGAAGATCTTTAGCCACAGTTTCTCATTTTCAGTACTCAAAGGCTGGAACTGTTGTGTTTGATGTATCATTCATTGTTGTCTTTCTGTGAAACAGTTATTAAAAAGGTGATTAAAGCAGCCAGGTCAGAAGATTTGGTAGATACAGCCAATGCAAAATTGATTGCGCAGTTGTCGGAGAACATAAATTCTGAGGATCCTGCCTTCATGTTGCCGGTGGTATGTGTGCAGTTTACAATATTCTTTTTAATAAAAGGCTGTAATTTAAACTGATATGGGTCATATAATCATATAACCTGTTAGTTCACTAGACTAGAGTTTAGTTTAGATTCTGAAATCCGCATTCAATGAGGAAGACCTGGAGTGCTTGCTTACGTGTTCTCTGCTGTATGTGGAAGAAAAGTGCAAGATAGGTACATATGAAGCTGCCTGCATTAAGTCAGACCACTGTCTGTGCAGCAGCAGATGTTTTGGGTGACATTTTCCAAATAATACTACTGCAGCTGTAGAGTATTGCCCCAGGGATCCTCTGCATGCAACCCATGTATTTGCTCAGTTGAGCTCCCTCCACTTTGTAGTTTGACCTGTGCTGAATTATGCTATTAGGGTGGAATGAGTCGAGAAGGTTCTTCCATTGCAAGCAGACAGGCAGTCTTTGCTTTTCAAAATACAGTACCCTGTTTGGGAGCTTACATAAGGACATAAGAAGAGTCCTGCTGGATCAGGCAAAGGCCCATCTTGTCCATCTTCCTGTGTCTCACCGTGGCCCACCAGATGCCTCAGGGAGCACAAGACAACTACTACCTGCTTCTTGTTGCCACTTCCCGGCATCTGGCATTCTGAGATATCTTACTTCTGAAGTATGGACTTGATTTAGTATGCGTTGCACTACGCATCAGGACCTGTAAGCTGTGATGGACTTTTCCTCCAGAAATCTGTCCAGCCCTTTTAAAGGCACCTAGGCCAGATGCCGTCATCACCTCCTCTGGCAAGGAGCTTGACTTGCAATGCTTGGATGAGGGCTTGCCTCTAGAACCTTTTCTTTTACAAGTTGAAGTCAGGATCTGTGTGTGGCCTATTGGAAGGGGAAATATATGGGAAAGGCAGAACTCTTTTGGAGACTGTGGCAGGGTCAGTTGGCTGAGCTCCTTTTCCAAAGGCTTTGTGAAACTAGAGAGAAACACATTGTGATTTTTCTTCAAGGTGGAAGGTCTCGTCGGTATCGCTGAAAAGGATTCCCCTGCAGAGAGACAGAAAATAGTGGCTCACGTCATCAGCTCTGTCCTGGTCCAGGCCTGCTGCAGCAGTTCCCAAGTGGAGGAGGGCCATCTGCCACTGGCTTTGAAGGTCTTCCATCTCTTGAAAAGGAAAATGCAGCAGTTTGAAGATGGCTATCCTGCAGAGGTGAGGCTCTGCTTTGTCACTTGAAAGAAGGAAATGGGGAATAGCGCAGGAAAAGAGAAGCAACAGTATGTTTCAGGCAGGCATTTGACAGCAGCGTAGACTCCATGGAGAGCTGCTTTAGGCAGACCTGCCTGTGCAGCGGCTGTCAAACAAGCCCTTTGGGTTTTTTCTTGCACTGCCCTATTAAACTGGGTGCTGTGTGGTTGCTTTTGAGGCTCTGTTCCAAGAGGCCTTGTCACACTTTGGGAAACGTCCTGTAGAATTGGAGCTCCTGGGCAGAGAGGAGGACTGAAATCTTGCAAAGTGAAATTGTAGATCAGAGACCGCAGGCTAAGGTTAATTCCTAAAAGACAGATAACGTAAGTTCAGGGAGAGAGAAGCAAGGAGTTGAAATGGCCGGAACCAGGCAGCAAACCGGGGAGAAGGTAAGAAACAGCCGAGTGTGTAAATGCTTTAGCTTATCGAAAGCAGTGACCAATCACTGCAAGAATGAGTGGAGCAGGACCAAAAGCCTACTAAGCTCTTGGGGCCCCAAGCAGTCTCTAGCTTTCCACAGAGATGCAGTTGCCAAAGGCCTTTCACCAGTCATTATCACTCCAACCCTGCAGTGTTAAATGTTTTGGAAAATGAAAGCCTGATTCACTCTTAAGTTAGAGGCAGCTGGAGTTGTGAGCATGTGCATGCATTATTTTTTTCACAGCTAAATGAAGGCAGAAATTGCTGTGTGTAAAGACCTGTGTCTTCTTTCTCAGGCGTCTGGATTATCCATGGGGTTCACATCTGGGAGTGAGATGTTGCAGGAGGTTTTAACAGCCTATATAAAAAAGATAACTGTTGGGATGGGTGTTGAGATGGAAGAGTCTGTCTTGCCCATCATTTTGTTGAGATACTTCATTCAAGGCCTGTCACCACCTGAATCGTTCTTGAAGGGTAAGTTGTCAAGTCTGGAATTGCAAGACAATCAGCTTTTTAAAAGCTCCCTTTGCAGCTGCTTTGCTTGTTGCAGGGCCATATTTTGTTTTCCAAAGGTTCCAGTATTTTTGATTTTGGAAGTGGGCTAGGATTCCCAGTTCTGTGGGATGCAGAAGGCAGAGGCGGATCTAAGGGGAGGCAAATCTGTAAGTTTTGCAAGAAGCCTTACCCTATCATGTAAATCCCTCCTCTCCCTTGCTGCTGTAGCCAGTAAGCAACGCCAAGATGTTGCTGTTCCCTGTGAGGATTGGCTAGAACAGTGCAGGAGTGGAGTGTTTTCCACTGCAAGGTAAGGCTTCTTGCAAAACTTACAGATTTGCCCCCCCTTAGATCCGCCTCTGGCAGAAGGTCATCTTTTTCTGAAGATTCTTTTGGTTCAGCTGAAGATTCAATTGCTTCTTTTGTGCATTCACACAGGTGAGATGTGGTGGAATCCTGAATCTCTCAATGAAAGGAGCCAGTCCTACTTACACCTGCTCTTGGGGCTCTTCGATATTATTGTCCGTGGAGCCAGTGAGGGATTCTATGCTGATTACTTTCGCAGAATGATGCGCCTTCTGTTTGAGGTAATCTTTTCTTATTTAAACCTGTATATAGAGGGGGACCTTAGTATCCATGGGGGGTAAGTTCCAGGACATACGCGCGCGCACGCATGCGCACACACACCGCAGAAACCAAATTCTGAGGATAATGAAATCCACGGCTTCAGGGCCTCTGGACATGACTAGAAGTCTCTGGTGCGAACCAAAAGTGACTTCTAATCATATCTAGAATGTTCTCTGAGGTGTGGGGAGGCCACAGGCTCAGCAGTCACAAATTCTGAAATCCGCAGGTGCCAGGCCTGCAGATAAGGAGGGCCCACTATAATTTTAAAAGAATGCTGGGACTAATTCTGTTTACCGCACACACATACACACTGGCAAATGACACACATTAAGTGCTTCTCTCTTTAATTTGAAGGTACATTTGAAAGAGCCAGAGAATCAGTTCAGATTTTTGTCAGTCTTATGGACTTACAGTTACAACCTCTCCAATCAACTGAACTTTGCAATGGATGCTGTGCTACAGACACGGGCTTTGTATATCGGGCATGCAATGCTCATATCGCAAACTATGCCGATGAAAAAGCAGCTGGCATCGGAAGCCTCTCCAGGTACCATACACTGATTGCCTTCTTTTCCAAGACAGGACTTGTGGGTGTTGTAAGACAGGCGAAGGCACATAAGAACCTAAGAAGAGCCTTGCAGGATCAGGCCAAGGGCCCATCTAGTCCAGCTTCCTGTATCTCACAGTGGCCCACCAGGAGCCTCAGGGAGCCCAGTAGACAACAAAATGTTTGCATCCTGTTGCCACCCCCTTGCGGAACCTCAGAGGGAGGTATAAAAAAGGAAAGGAAAGGAGTCTATGATGGAAGAAGACTGCAGGGACCTTAGCAAAACTGAAATACCCCGTCATTTCAGAAAATATGCTAAATTCCATACGAAGGCCCACTCAGCCAGTCCTTTTTGCATTTCAGAAAGAGAGGATGGAGCTATTTGTAGAATGCATACAATAATTTTCCCATTGAGAATTTAATTGTAATAGAAAGTGCAATTTATCTTGGTTTGTAAGCTACTGTGTAAATTTTTTTTTTTGTTTAAAGTGGTTTATAGTTCTTTTAATATAAATTGTATCAGCAGTTCAAAAAAAAAAAGTCTTGTTTCTTCCCACTTTTGTCAACTTTCAGTGGTCATATCTTTGCTGATTAATTTGGGAAGTCCTGTAAGTGAAGTCCGAAGAGCTGCTCTTAATTGTCTTCATTGCTTAAGTGGAATAAAGGAATCCGTCTTTCATCCCATTCTTCATAACTTAGTACAGAGAGCTGAGGAGATAATATCTGACCCAACTTATGTAATCCAGGTAACCCTTGAAAACAATATTGTGTGCCTGGTTTGAATCTCAGATCTCCAGACTTGCCATTCCTCAGTGGTTCAGTTGAGAGTCGCTCTCTTCTCTACTAGGAGGCAGGTTTTTTTGAAGGATGGCTGACTGCATATCTGCCAGGAGGCACCAAAGCCAGCCATTTTCTGCGTTTGCATGTTCAAGACTCTGGCCTGCTGCCTGGCCATGTGTATGGACCTACCTTCAGCCTTGACCTAGCTTCAGCCTTTCCTGCTCAAAGTTCAAATATTCAATGGGTTGTTGGAGCCAACCTCATAGCTGCCTCTTCCATGCTACTATGTGCTACTTTTTCGCATGACTGTAGTTGTAAACAAATAGTAGAAAGCTTAAGTAGAGTATCCATTTGCTGAGAATGACAGTGCAGTCCAAATGCTCCCTTCGGCAGACAAAAGCCGCTTGCATCAGCCAGACGCTGTCATGAACATGCCGTAAAGCGTGTCCGCACCAGCGCTTCTGGCACAGGGCTGACGCAAACTGTTGGATCAGCCCTGCAATGCTGGAACATACCCGTGGTAAGCTGCTCCAGTGCCAGCTGAGTTTGACTGGCACAGGGGCTATTCAGGGTGTGGGGTGGGCGTTTTGGCGGGTGGGGCGGCCTGGGGAGAGCGGTAGAGTTTGGATGTGTCTGTTGTGATGCTCTTTTTTCCCCCTCATATGTATGAATATGAAATCTTATTGGATTTCATATTCATACATTGGTTGTAATGTAGTTTTGGATGTTCAGTCAGAAACAGTTTTGTAATGCAGTTTGGATGTTCAGTCAGGATGTTCAGTCAACTGTTGATGCCTTTTCTTTCTTGTTTGTAGGGTCTGGGTAGTTTATTTGAGGAACTACTTACTCAACATAAACAAAAGACGCAGCAGCAAAAGTTGTCAGAAGCTCTAGAAGCATTATTTGAATGTGCGCAAGCCGTAAGGTACCCATCATACATTGCCAGAAATGTGCTGAAAATTCTTCACGACGTCAATGGCAAGGTGTGTGACATACAGGATCACATATTCACAAGTGTGCTGGCCTTTTTTGCATTTTGTGTTGCAGAGTGATGTCTTGCTTTCCCTAAACTGAATTGCACCTTTGATAATTTTGCTCCACAAAGTCGATTAAGAATTGCAGATTTCAGCGGAGTTTACATTTGTACCCACAGCAGAATACACGTTTGGGAGGAATACACTTGTTTGTGTATTCTGCATTATAATGCAGAAATACATGGGGCAAACCTTATAGTTTCTGTGTATTCCATAGGGTTGCAGTGTTCTCCTTCATGTCATTCTATGGAAAATTGTGGGCAGTGACAGAGTTCTGGCAATGGCTTGGATATGGGGAGCCACGAGTTGTGCATTGCCACAGAATGGAGTTTTCCCACCTCCTCCATCATCCTGTACCTCAACACCCACCCTCCCCAGAAGATAGTCCTGAGGGTTAGAGTGCTCCTCGGGAATAGTGTGGTGTATGATGTAAGGACTGCTGATTGAGGGGGGAGTTGGCAGAAATCTCACCCTCCGTGTCTGACTGGAAATGTCACTTCTGTTCATACAAAAGCTAATGAAGAGTCAACCCTACTGTACTTGTGCAAAAAAAAAAAATCCCGTCCATATTCTATACCAAGAAACCTCAGCATTTCCATTTGGAAGAATGAACATTTTTGCTGAATTTTACTCTTTGTCTCTCTGGTTTGCCAAATCTGAGAAATGGGCCTCCATGTAGTAAGGGAATGGACTCAGCTTTTTTGGAATTCTGTAACTTCATTGGGGCATCAAATCCACCCAGTCATCAAATCCACGCAGAACACCTGTAGGTTCACTTGCTTATTGAGCACATATTGAGGTGTCTAATTCCATGCAGTCCCTCCTTTGACAAGCAAACATGATGCGTCTGCATAACTTTGTTCTTCTCATACTTATCTGCCCCAGTGCTAAAACTGAAAGTGAGCTTTATCTTTTTTTTAAGATTTGTACCAGGCTTCAAGAGTTTTTCATGCAGGAAGGGTCATAGAACACATTGATAAGACAAAATTTTCCTTTTCCTGCATTTTTGCAAAATTTGGCAAGGCCTTGGTAGAAGAAAGAGAACTGACTTGCATTTCCACAGACTAATACATGCAGTACAGTACAATAAAGAAATACTTGTGAACTGTTAAAGGATGAAGCAAGTGCAATTCCATTCATGAGACTACTTTTCATTCCTGTCTGTTTTGGTGTTTTCAATACGATTGAATAAAGGTACAATAAAGGCATCTTGACAGTCCACTATTGTGGACTGAAAAACCCTCTAGTGTAATGGTAGATTATGCTCCATGCAAACGACCTGACTGATCAACTAGTGCTGAGTAATCCCACCAGTAGGAAAACTGAGCACAACTCCTCTCCCAAGATTCCTTGTCACATAGGCTCACTTTTATTTTCTCCACCTTTCTTGAAGTTTGTTAAAGCTACAGTTGATCCTGGAAACTGTTGTCTCATGAGTATTTTCTGTGGTCAGGTGGTACTTTCTCATCTGCTTCCCGTCCTGGATCGACTCCTGGAGAAAGCTGTTAGGAGACCAGAGGAGATGCTAAAAGATGAAGCCCTTGTTCTGCATCTCATTCTTGGGAAGTACAACGAATTCTCTGCTCCGCTCCTTTCCGCAAATCAACAGAGCCTAGATTTGTTCATCAAAGCTTTGCATGCCTCGCAGGAAGTCTACGAAGGACTTTCTACTTTTCAGATTAGAGCGCTTGGGCAGGTGAGAGAGTGTTTCATTTTTACACTTGACAATGGATGTTAGCATGTAGAGCCTTTTGAGAAGACTTGCCACCTATTGTCAGCAAAAGTTTTTCAGTGTCTCTTCGAGCACAGTATTTTCTCTCCCTTTAAATTATGACTATTATGCTAATCCAACTGCTTTCTATATCATCTAGCCTCTGAGAGTCATCTTGTGTGTCGCACATTAAACACACCAATGTGCTTGAAGCATGAAGCACTGCATGTGCTTCCACAATGTATGTGTATGTTATTGTGACCAACTGTGGTTTTCTATTGTGTTTGCATGTGATGGAATGCACCTTTTGTAGTGCCCTCAAAAGGGGAATTTTTACTTAACAGGTGAATTCCTGTTCCTGGAAGAGGAAGGGCATTCCACCCGCCACTGTATTATAAGTGCAATGGGAGTTGTAAATTGGAATCATAACTTTATCCAGAATTGTTCCAAAAAGCATCTAATTGTGTTTTTGGAAGTGAATTGTTTTTTCAGCTCATTACTATTGTCCGGAGAACCGATCACCCTCGTGCGGAGGAGAGGCCATTAAACTGTCAGTCCTACCTTGCCACTGGCATGAGGCCTTCCCAGTCTGTAAGGAATGCCCTTCCTCTGCCAGGGAACATGAGATTACTTCCTATGTTGTTGTTCACCATGTGTGTGTTCTCTTTGAAATTCATGAAGCAGCTATGAATTGTCTTCTGGTGCAAAAGTAACACTCCACAAGTTGCCCTTGAATGTGCATCATATATACTCATATGCACAACTTCAGTGTGTATTCATAGCTACTCAAACATTTTTGTCAGTGAAACTGGAATAATCCAGTGGATAGTGTATGGAAGTCGGAAGTGGGAGAGTGTTCAAGTGTTTGTTTGCCATGAGTTTGCAAGGTGGCGTTATCTAGCCACTATTTCTCAGTTCATCATCAGTAAAGTGGGAATAATAATAATCCTCTTCAGTATGCAAGAATAATGCACATTAACATTTTCTATACGTTTTTTGTCATTTCTAGATTACAAAACCCTTCTTTGCTGCAGTGTCAGATGGGAAGGTTCAACAAAAGATACTGGGAGTTTTGTTTGATCTACTGCTAAATTGCAAAAATCCCAATTGTGCACAGACAATCAGCAGTGTTTTTAAAGGGGTAAGACTGTGTTTTGGGTAATAAGAATACCACCCATCTTGAGATATTGAATTGGATTGTGCCAGCATGGCTGCATTATTTTGTTTAAAGCTTGAGCCTTAAAGCTTTGTTTAAAGCCTTAGTCAACATGTTGCACAATATGTTGTTCCTAACTAAAAGGCTTGTGCTAAGCTAAGACACGGATCAGCATACTCTCTCCTTGGTAGCTATGCAGGCGTGATCCTGCCATGCAACGTTCTTCCTTGATGAAAAGAATCATCTATTCTGTTGATGGCCAGATCATCTATTATATGGTGTGGTGGGAGACTGGATTAGTGCTATGTGCCTTTGGAACACCTGCTGTTTTCTTCTGTATTGTTTAGATTTCAGTAGATGCTGAGCAGGTTAGCTTGGAACTGGAGCCTCTACTGAAAGCAAAGAACATGGCAACTGTTCACCAGACAAGAAGACAGAAGATGCAACAGCAGAGGTATGGCGTACAGAAAATGTAAAGCTATACTTTCTGTCTCGACGTGTGCTACGTTTTGAGGTGGCACTTGCACTGATTTGGAGCGCACTCCTAACTTGCGCTGGAGCAGGCAGTCTGGCTTGCCTGCGCATATCCAGTGCAAGTTCGGAACTGCCTGGAGCCTCCAGGGGGCAAGGGCGTGTTCTTGCACTTGCCCAGGGTTAGGCGCCCGGCGCCCCGATGGGCTACTCAGACCTGCGCCTGCTATTTAGCAGGCGCATTTCAGAGCAGGCCACACAGCCTGGGGATGGGAGCTTGAATGTGGCCTAATGGCCAGGCTGGCATGCCTCCTGGCCCGGCCTGGCCCCCCCCCCCCCCCGTCCCCCCTTCCCTCCTGCCCTCCCCCTGCCAGAAATGCCCCTGAGCCAGCTGAACTTGGCTGGCGCAGGAACGGCACACCAGCAGCTTGTGCCAGTGCTGCAGCGTTTATATAAGCTGCTTGTGTTGATGTTGCAGTAGCAGCGCTGGCACTCATGTGCTTTATAGCACATGCATGACAGCGCAGGGCCCATGCAAGCAGCTTGCATCGGCCCAACAGTTAGAACTGCACTGCCCAGCTGTGTATTTGCATGTTTGCAACTTCTTGTGCCACGGTGCTTCCCAGGTGTAAAGGACCCTTCTGAGAGCACCACTCTCCTGTTCACGTATGCTACTTCCAGCCATGGAGCACCATACTGGTGAGGAGGGAAGCCTCCCCATAGTCTGTTCCTTTTCCTTTCCTTGAGTTGCCTTGGCTGGGTAGCTTCTGTCCTCTGCAGTGCTCCTTTTTAAAATGAACAAAAGGAGCAAAGAATGCTGGCAAGCAAGTGAAATGTGACAAGTGTACCCTCTACAACAGCGTTTCTCAGTGTGCTCCTAGAAGCCTTGGTCTTCCTGAGACCCCTCTGGGGCTCTACAAGCACACCATAAGCAAGCAGCCTCCATCTGCACCCGGCCCAGTTTGCTTGTCCATCCCTCTTGCCTCCCGTGTTTGGGATTCCCTGTTCCCCTCTTGTTCTGGCTCTTCATTGGTATTCAGCTTCAGGCTGGGTGTTGCATCACTCCATGCACGTGCTGGCATTCTGGTGCTCCCAAGACTCCTTTTAGGAGAGTTAAGGGTTTGAGAACTGCTGCTCTATGCAATCATTGGACATGGCACAGGATTCAAATGTAGCTCAAAATTAGAGGAAAGTACAGGTACCAATGATCACACAGAGGGTGTACAAATGTTGAACATATTGGTTATGTAAAACAAATAGGAACTTGCAAAAAAAAAGTGAGTGCTCAGAGGGGAAAATGTGGGGGAGAGGTTTTGCTCCATCTCTTCTGTCCCCCTCACCTCTTTTTCCAAAACCTAATTAAGTTGCCTTAAAAATTGCTCTTTAATTATCTTTTCGTAATATGAACATTTAATCAGCACAATTCAGTTCAGTTGCCTCTGCACCCATCCAATTTTTCAGACTAAAGGTGTTGCTCAAAGTCTTGTTGCTAAGGAAGATGTGGGGTGGGGGTGGGGGTGGAGCTCCAGACGTGGCTGTGACTCCATCCTGATGGAATTCAATTTAGTGTCTTAGCCCAGCCTAACAAAAGTGGTATGTTTTTTGTCGAAAAGCTTGTTGAAACGCTGCATATAAATACTGTTGGTTGATTAACAAGCAGTCTGCCTTTATTGTAAACTAATTTTATTTGTAAATAAAAGTAAGTTCTTGTTTCCATCTTTCAGAAAAGCACAAGATCAAGAATGTGCACAAGAAGGGAACAGCACAAACTGGCAGAGAATTACCCTTATCCTGGAATTGCTGCAACACAAGAAGAAGCTCAGCCGGCCACAGGCACTGATACCTTCACTTTTCAGCTTACTGGCGAGGTAACGGCACTTGGCTTAGAAAGCACATATTGTGTGAAACAGACTATCCTTGAGGGCAGTTGTTCCCAAACTTACCTGGGTCACCACACCCTCGGAGCCTCTTCCCAGCTCTGCTGGGTGCTGCCATCTTGACTCTCATGAGATCCAAGATGGCAGCACCTGGCAGAACAGGTGCCACCAGGAAATGGTGTGGTGCCCCTGTGAGTGCACTGTGATGCCCTAAGGGATCCCCTGCTTTAAGGATACCCCTGCTTTATGGCAGGCCCATAAAGAAGAGAAGTCCACCATTAGGAAAAATAGGCAAAAAATTGGGAGAAGTAATTCATCCTTGTGCCATAAATCTATTGCATGATATTATATTACTGTAATATATTGTTGAATTTCTCCAAAGTGGTTGTTTAACTATCTTCTGAATTTCCAGGTGTCTGGAACCCTCTGCAGAGCAGGAAAATCTGGAATACACAAAACAGCTAATACTGGGCTGCTTGCTAAACATTTGTCAGAGACTGTCTCCAGATGGCAGTAGGATAAAACCAGGTAAAGGAGAGTAACCTTTCAGTTTTTAAAATTATTATTTCTTCCATTTCTCTTCTAGCCTTCTCCCAAGGAACTCAGAGCAGCATTTAAAGTTTTTGCCTCTCCCTCAATTGTATCCTCTAGTTGTATTCCCCAGTTGTAGGCAAGGCTGGGAGACTGTACCAGGTTCCAAATCTCCCAACAAGCTTCATGGCCAAGTAGAGTCCGTGCCGTTGCCCGACACTCAGATCGCCACACCATACTGGCTCCCTGAATGTGAAGGATGAACGCTTGTCCTAGGCTTTTGGGGGGGGGGGGGGCATGTGGCCTTTTGAGTGCATTCATTGGATGATGAGCCAATTAAGAGGACAATTGGTAAGTATTGAATGCAGTTGTGATCTGGCTTTATTCCAAAATTTCAAATTTCAGCCATGCTAAGCTTTTAAACATTTGCTTTCCTCTTTGAGGTGTTCTGGATGAAGAGAAATTCAATGTGGAGCTGATAGTTCAGTGCATCAGGGTTTCAGGAATGCCTCAGACTCATCACCACGCTTTACTCTTGCTGGGTGCTGCTGCGGGAATTTTTCCTGTGAGTACACGTCCACTTTTGTTGCTCTTGTAGCCAAGAAGGGAAAATATTAGGTTGAAACGGACTGTTAGGAAGGGATGGACTTCTTAGTTGATCCCACCTCTGTTAGCACTCCACTCATGGATTTTAAAGAGTCCTTGGAAGAGTTCCAGTTTGCTGGCTTGAAACAGCCTCCAGCTGTTGGATCATACTTGCAGCCTTCTTAGAACCAGCTTCATTTCCCCTTAACCCTCTCTTCTGCCTTGCCTCCGTCTCCAGTATCCCTCTGTCAGTCCCTGAATTGTCCCGCAGCCATCATTTTTGTTCCTGGACTAGAAGCCCTGTTGCTTCTATATTCCAAACAGCACCGGCCTTACGGCTGCTACAAAAATTAAATGTGGAGGAGGGGGAGGAAGACCTGGCCTGTTAGTGCATGCTTACTGGGAAACGGGTTCCTGTCTTCCTGGTTGCAGATCCCACTTCCCAGCTCAAGAAACTCAACAGGCCTTTTCTTGTTCGCTGGGAGGGTTTTTCACAACTAAAAGGAGAGACGGACATTCAGGGCTCAAGCCTAACCTGGAGTTAGGCCAGCAAAGTTTGGCCAGCACCAGCGCCACCATGAAGCACATTTGGACTACTCTCAGAGTTAGGGAGGATAGCGCACATCTGTGTGCTGGCCTCTCTGATTCCGAGAGTGGTCCAAACATACTTTATGATGTCCCTTGTGCCAGCCAAACTTTGCTGGCCTAACTGTGCCGGCCTAACTCCAGGTGAGGATTGCTCTCGGAGTACTGTGTTGGCCACACTGGGCTGTGCTTGTAGAGGAAGGGATGACTATTTCTTGTAGAGAAACAAGATTGAGAACTCTAGGAATGACGATTATTTGAAAGAGAAAACATTCATCTGTTGCTTCTCTTGTCCAGGGCAAAGTGCTGCACAATATCATGCCCATTTTTACATTCATGGGGGCAAATGTGATGCGTCTGGACGATGCTTACAGTTTCCAAGTGATTAACAAGACGGTGAAGATGGTCATTCCTGCTCTGATACAGGTAGGGCACTTTGTTTGTTTTGGATCACTTACACTGGCTTCCAGCACTTCACGGTGCAAACTCCTGTTGAGTCTATAACTTTGTTTACCCAATCCTATCCCAATTTCCAGTGCTGATGCAGCCATGCCAGTGGCACTGCATCCTGCAGTGGGGGGGGGGGCAGTCACGAAGACCTCCTCAAGTTGCGGGAATGCTTGTTCCTTTACTTTGGGGCTTCACTGCAGCTGCATTGGTGCTGGAAAATTGGATAGGATCAGGCCCTGTGTGATTTAGGAAGAGTCCTGTGTAGTATTGCCTTGCTTAGCTTTAAGTGCAATGCTGTTCAAGTTGCGTTTGTGTGTACAGGCTTTTTCACTGGGCGTTTGCTTTGCAGGCCGAGAAGGATCACGATTCTTCAGAAACGGCAGGAAACCTGGAAGGGGTGGTGATTAAAATAATCCGTGTGTTTGTGGATGCTCTGCCTCACATGCCTGAGCATCGACGCCTCCCAATTCTCGAGCAGCTGATCAGCACTTTGGGAGGGGAGCGATTCCTCTGGATTCTTCTAGTGCTGCTGTTTGAACAACATGTGACGAAATCCGTGGCTTCAGTAGCCAATGGGGAGAAGGTAAAAATTATATTTGAATGTGCATCCGTTTAAAAATGCATTGCACAAGATGAATGTTTGTAATGCTGCATTTTCTTTTTTATTATTATTATTATTGATGCAGGACACTGTTTTGGAGACTGATACTGAATTTTGGATTTCTGTGTGTTGTGAATTTAGTGTGCAACAACAGATGCAGACTTTGATGGCTATATTGCAATATTTAACAAAACTCCCGGAGAACAAAGAAGGTAATGGCCAGACAAACAACTTCCATACCTCTGCAATAATACAGACCAGTTAAGCAGAAACATTTGGGCATAACCAATCAGAGACTTCTTTAGAGCCCATTCTGGAAGTGCCTTCCATTTTTCTCCATCATAGTGGCTCCATGCTGCCAGTTAAATTGCACAGGTCAACTACACAGATCTGGCGATACTTGTTTTCCTTGCTACTGCAAGCACAATCCCTGGGGAGGAAGGGGAAGATTAAAAAACACAGACAGTTTCTGTTAGTGGCTAAAGAGGTCACTGGTGGGGTGGGGTGGGGCAGTTTCATTCTGCACAAGTCCTGAGGGCAGGAATAGAACCAATGAGGAACTCTACAGAGGAAATAATTTAAGGTGCAATCCTAATCTGGAGTTTGGCTGGCACAGTTAGGCGAGCAAAGTTTGGCTGGCACAAGAGACATCGTAAAGTATGTTTGGACCAGTGGTGTCATCCTCAGACGTTCCAGAACGCTAGGCGGGACTTAGCGCCTGATTGGCTGCCCATCCATGACGTGTCACTGCCTGCCCGCCTGCCGCGCGGGCACCCCTGGCTTCGGAGAGGGTGCCCGTTTGCACAGTGGGCAGGCAGGCAGCGACACGTCACGGACAGCCTGTCAATCAAGCGGTAAGTCCCGCCCAGCATTCTGGAACTTAATTTGAGGATGACGCCGCTGGTTTGGACCACTCTGGGAATCAGAGAGGCCAGCACACGGATGTGTTAGGATTGCACTCTTAGGCTAGACATGAGGAAGAAATTCTGAACTGTAAGGGCTGTCCGGCCTCGGAACCGCCTGCCTCGTGTAGCTGTAGGCTCGCCGTCATTGGAGGTTTTCAAGCAGAGGCTGGGTGGCCCCTGTCAGGGCTGCTGTGGTCTCCTGTGCTGAGCAGGCAACCTCCAAGATCCCTTCCCACTCCAGTGCTCTATGATTCTCTTCTCTTCTTTTGAAACAGTGTTTCTAAAGTCTCATCCTCCAGCCCCAGCTACAGTTGGTATTTCTACAAAGAGAAGCATGCTCTGATTTTCAGAATGTAATTCCTAGTACAAAATTGGCTTTTCATGTTGCATAATTTTTAAATGATCCCCCTTTAAGCTATACCCCACCTTTTGGGACTGCTTAGTAAGTGGGCTTTTCATCTATATAGGCGTAGTTATCCCTTTTTTCTTCCTTTCAAAAACTATATTGCTGAAGGTGGTTGGGCGGGTTTGTTTCTACAGATGACTCTGAACAAAAGAACTCCAGACTACGCAAGGCAAAATCGCAGAGTCAAGACATGGAGCTTTTCAGTGTGGAGTCTCATTCTGGCAAACAGCTGAGGCATTTCAAATTTCTGTCTGTCTCTTTCATGGCACAGCTTCTGGCTGCACGCAGATTTGTAAAAAAGGTGGGGCAGTGGATTATTATGAATATTTATACCGGTTTTTTTTTTCTTTTAAAAAAATCATACTGCAACTTACGGCACAATCCTACCCTCTGTGTGTGCTGGTGAAGCGACTGCTCCACTGGTGCATGCTGTTGCAAACATGTCATAAAGCACATTGCGACAGTGCAGTTCCCAGGCCTGCCTGTGGGAAGGCTGAGGCCTTCCCACTTGCGCCAGCAGAAGGAACAATACCTGCTGTGGCAGGTAAGCTCTGCACTGAGCAGCGCAGGGGTGGGAGCAGGGGGAGAGTGTAAGGGAAAGGGAAGGGTGGTGAAGGGGAAGCAGGGTGGACGGCTTGGGCCTGGAGACAAAACTGGCGCACGCCGTATCCTATCCCCCTTCCCAGTCGTGATCCGATTGTATGGATCAACTTCACTTTCTGCTATTAAAGGTAAAAGTTTCCCCACGACCGAATGGTCTAGTTGTGACCGACTGTAGGGGGCAGTGCTCATCTCTGTTTCTAATCTGAAGAGCTGGCGTTTGTCCAAGGACAAGTTTCCGTGGTCATGTGGCCAGCATGACTATACGCTATATTGCACGGAACGCTGTTACCTTCCCATCAAAGTGGTAGCTATTTATCTACTTGCATTTTTACGTGCTTTTGAACTGCTAGGTTGGCAGGAGCTGGGACAAGCAACGGGAGCTCACTCCATCACGCAGTCTCAAACTGCCAACCTTCCGGTCAACAAGCTCAGCTCAGCGGTTTAACCCGCAGCACCACCACATCCCGTGTTCTGTTATTAGACAGGCAATATTCTGTGTTGCAAGAGGGAACTAATTATCACCTTGCACAACAATACGCTCTGCTGTGTTTTCAAATAATCATGGTATCTAGTGGGTTTTTTTAATGGCATCATGCTAATTTGGATTATGTGGTATTACTGGATTCCATGAACCATGATAAAATTGCAACCATGCAGATTTTTTTGTCTGCTGTACATCTACCAGCTAAGGGCATATCACCGTGTGCATGAGAGCACTGCTTGAAGCTGCTGTAGTTGCGGGTAGGGAGATATTGTCCAGGTAACAGTTATTTTTCTTTATCGTCCAGGTGGTCGAATGTGAAGATGCTGAGGAGTTAAAGCAGTCTGAACAGAGGTATGTTTGATCTCCTTTCGAGTGCAGAAAGAAGTTCAGAAGGAGGCAGCAGTAAGGGGAGTTTTAGTAAAAGACACATGGAATAAATTTGTGTCCAAGATGGGAAGAAGGTGAAAAGAAACATTTCCCTAAAATTGGAGGCTCAAGGGGATTATATTGTTAAAGCCACAACAACCACCAGGTTGTTACTGAACAAAATAGAGAGTGGCATCTGGCCTTCAAAAGGGGATAGGACAGATTTCTGGAGGAAAAGTCCATTGCAGGCTACAAGCCATGATGGTTAGTGCAACCTTCTTATTTTAGAGGTAGGCTACTTTGGAGTGCCGGATGCAGGGGAGTGGCAATGAGATGTAGGTATCTAGTTGTCTTGTGTGCTCTCTGAGGCATTTGGTGGGTCCCTGTGAGCTTCAGGAAGCTGGACTAGATGGGCCTTTGCCTGATCCAGTGGGGCTCTTCTTATGTTCTTAGGTTGCTTTCTTTTGTTCATCCAAATTTTGCAAGAATACCAGAACATTACTTCCTGCTAATGCTTGATTGTGGCAGTGTTGAGTACTTTAAGGTCCTGTTATTGTTCAGTGGCATATTTTTTTGGGATTGTACTGGATTTCACAAGCTAAATCTGCTTTAGTCTGATACCCCAAACCATGCAGAGTAGTTTAACTTGTTGGTTTTGTGTGAAAGGGAATTTCCTCATCATCCTCCCTGCTTTTGCACAGCGTAAGCATTAAATAAGATTTTACATATTTTCCTAGTTAAATACAAATGTTTCTGTTTCCTCCCTCAGTCGCTTGTAAACAGAATGACAAAACTATTCTATTAGAGTTTTAGGGTAGAACTGAAATCCTCTGAATATTTTGGCAAGCAATTTCGACTATAAACCTAGACTATCTGATGATATGAAACACATAAAAACTGGTCAGTCCCAGGCTTGGTGTATGAGGCTGCAATCCCAAATAGCTGTTCACATGTCTAGCAGGGAACTGTGTCCGGAGGCAGGATTATGTTGCAAGGTCATTGCTGCTGAACTCACTTAGCTGACAAGACCAGAGATTTGTAAAACCTGAACAAGAGTTTACCTTGCATGCTGTGGGTGTACAGAATTCCATTGCCTTACTTCTTTGCTCCATGCGCTAATTCTGATGAAATGGTTTAGAGATAGTGTCCCTTCTAATGAAAGGATTGGGCTGTTTTCAAATAATGTTGATCGTGACCCAAGTTCCATTGAAACAATGGGAACTGAGTGAGTTGTGACTAAAGTGTGGCCTAGAATTTGAGCTGTGCCCTGCCTGAAGATGCTAAGCAGGATCAGCCTTGGATTGGGCTTGGATCGGAGACCGGAAATATCTGACAGAGCTTGTGGAGGAGTCAGCTGACAAAAGATGGATAAAATCTTGAGAACCAGCCAAGGTGTGATCTGTGGTGGACTGTGAAGGCTCTGAAAGTGTAAGAGTGCAGCCAGGATGATGACCATACATTGAAAGGGAAACATCTGAGGAAATTGAGGGTTCTGTGAATTGTACATAGGACAATAGTTTATGAACAGCCTGCCAATGTAAACGCCTTGTGTCCAGTGAAATCTGGAGAAAAGTTGTATAAAAATACATTAAGGGCACAATCTTAACCGGGAGTTAGGCCAGCACAGTTAGGCCAGCTAAGTTTGGCTGGCACGAGGGACGCCGTAAGGTATGTTTGGACCACTCTTGGAGTTGGAGAGGCCAGCACACAGACATGCGCCAACTCCCCCGACTCCAAGAGTCGTCCAAATGCTCTTTATCAGGGCTCTTGTGCCAGCCAAACTTTGCTGGCCCAACTCTAGGTTAGGATTGCGCCCTAAATAAAATAAAGTCCCATTGATTTCAGTAGGACATGATCAAGATTTGATTTGATTTGACCCATTATATTCCTCAGTGGAGTTCAGTGACTCATCATAGTTGTTTATCCAGGTTGTTGGAAGAAGTTCTCTGCTACATAAATACTGTGGCGTGCTCTGTAGAAGAAAATGCTGACACTCCAACAGCAAAGTTTTGGAGGGCTCTGCTCAATAAGTCCTATGATGTGCTAGATAAAGTAAGTACTGCTGTTGTTTGCATTTCTTTTTCCCCTCTGTGATGTTAACATTGTCCTTTTGGTGGCTGAGAGTTCCGTAGACTGTCAGTCAGTTGAGGAGCATGCTTAACTGTAGCCTAGAGCACAATCCTAAACTGGAGTTAGGCCAGCATAAGCTAAGCCAGCAAAGTTTGGCCAGCACAAGGGCCACCGTAAAGCGAGTTTGGACTACTCTCAGAGAGGATGGCTCATTATAGGTCTCAAGTCTCTGACTCCGAGAGTGGTCCAAACATACTTTGTGGTGGCTCTTGTGCTGGCCAAATTTTGCTGATTTAGCTTATGCCGGCCTAACTCCAGGTTAGGATTGCTCCCTTAGTCAAAATGCCCCCACAATTGAAGGGAAATTTGACTATGAATATAAGGTTGAGTGACTGCAAGTAGGAGCGGGGGAGAGGAATACCCAAGTTGAGGGTGGAAGGGGAAAAGCCAGGAGAATGGTGGAGGAGTTGGGTGGAGTGCACTGCCAGGACTTGGAGGCTGAGTTCTGACAGGTGACCATCCCTAACAAAGGAGAAGTGCCTGGAACCAAGGAGGGAGAATCATGCAGTGGTAGCAGGGGGACCAGACCAGGGAGAGGGGGAAGACAAGGGAGTGCTTGCCTTCTCCATCACATGTAGCTAATGGGTCCTTAAGTGTGCTTTTCTGATCATCATTTGCTGAAGGACGTCACTCCCTCCTTAATGATGTCACTTATGGCCCCTCGCAGGTGTCGTGAATGCTAACTTCAGCCCACTGTATGAAATAAGTTTCACACCCCTGCTCAAGTGATTCCTATAAAAAAAGTCTTCACTTGAACATTTCATTGTTAATTCCAAGCTGTCACGTAAAGGAAGCAAAAACCTCCATTTTGTAGTGTTTAGAAGTTAGACTGCAGTATATTGAGTATTTTGGCTTTGTCTGGTGAGTCTGATTTTGCTTCAGACACTTCTCTGGGCATAGAAAGCCAGGTCTGCTGACTTCTTTGCCCGCTCCAAACTCAGTGAGCAAAGCTCTTGAGTGGGCCTAAGGAACTGCCTTTTGTGTCCTTGAAGTTCAACAAGCAGGGGCGTATGTGCCTTTTTCTAATTTTCTTCTAATGGAAGCAGTGCAAACCATGGATACTGTACAGTATACTATATACTGTACAGGGACCTACTTTTTTCATGTTACACTTTTTTTTTTGTTTCTTTTCAGGTCAGTGCCTTACTGCCAACAGAAACCTTTATTCCTATAATCAGGAGCCTCATGGCCAACAAGCTGCCTTCTGTGAGACGTAAAGCCATAGATCTCTTAAACAACAAGTTGCAGCAGCGCACACAATGGCAGAAGACACAAGTAAGCCATACTCCTGGTTATCCCAATTTCTGTTACCATGGGAATTCCTCCTGCAATTGTCATAGCTGCTTTATGAGCAAAAAAGAAAAGCAAAAAAAAAAAAAAGGATCAGGGACAGGGAACATAGCATTTTACTGTATGCTAATGCCAAAGGATGACAAGAGGGAGAGGCCCATGTAGTGTTGGTGGGGAGGGGGGTATGTGGCCCATCCTGGCTTTACGCAGTATAGGTTCCTTGCTGAGGCGCTGCTGGGAAAGCTCGGGTGAGGCAGCGGATAACCCATCACTCCTTGAATCATTCTGCCAACCAGTTTGGGACAGCAAGAGACCTTAATGAGCACTGATTTCTGCCTCTCATTCTGCATCTCAGGTTGACCTGCTGTTAGGGATGGTTCCTGATCTTCTTGCAGTCGTGCAGCGGAACGCAAGCAAGGCCGAGGAGGAGCAGGAGCAAGCAATCAACAGGCAGTCTGCTTTGTTTGGCCTGAAGCTGCTCTGCAAGTGGTTTGGCCCAGAAAACCAGGAGCCATTTGTCCCTGTTCTGCAAACTGCTATTGATGTGATTTCATCAGACCAGAAGGAAGAAAGAAACGTTACAGGGAGTGCTTTGCTGTGCGCAGCTGAGGTCACCTGCACACTGAGAGCACTGACCATACCTCATCTTCCAAGGTATCAATACCAAGCACAATAAATAATATGCTTAGTATTTATATAGCACTTTAGAGCAGCCGTTCCCAAAGTCCTCCTCGGATGTTGGGAACACGCTGAGTTTTTGTGGGGTTGGGGCCTGGCCTGGGGCTGTAAGGGTGTCATGATGGCACTGTAATAGTCACGGCGCTGCGGGCACCCGGGGCCTCCAGCGCTTACCTGGGGATCCCACTGGCGTCCAGAAGGGTCTGAGAGGCCCACAGCCCCTCTGCAGGCCTACCCGGTGCTTCAGAAAGCCCTGAATAGTGTGCGGAAAGCATGTCCAGTATCATCATGGAAACAACCTCTGAGGTAGCAGCCTGAGCAAGGCCAGCCTGTGGGGCTGCGGGACAAGACAGCTAGAAGAGTCTGTGCAGGGTTATATCAAAAACTCAGTTTTATAAAGCAGTACCATTATTGGATTGGCTCCAGGCTCTCTCTTTGCCACAACCACCCCCTCCAATGAGGCTTTGCAATCTCATTAGAGTCAAGACCCACAGGTTGAAGTGTCAGGCCTTGGAGCCACGAGGCCAGGCCAGAGGCACTTTTGCACCTGGGGAACTGCAGGGCTGAAGGGCCACAATTAAGGCAACACAGAGCACCTGTGGGGGGGGGGTGTACGTGATTCTGAACCCCAAACGGTGACTCAGCACTGCCCTGATAGGTGGAGAGCAGTATTGAGGTACTGGCCAGACACCTCTCTAGTGTGGGTTGTGTGTGGAAAGTTGAAGAAGGAGGAAAGGTGCTGCCAATTTGATTTATTGCTGTTGCTGTTGTTCTGCCTGTCTTGCCGTGTGAACCGACTTAGAACTGTGCTGACTACTCTTAACTGCTTGCTCCCTGAAACTCAATATATGTCTCTCAAAGAGGTAAAACACTTGTCTGTTGCCTTCTTTGCTCACTGCTGCCTCACCAGTCCTTCTGCAGCTGGGGTGCTGAACGCTCTGCTAGGCTTCCTGGCTTGCTCCAAGTCTAGAAGCCCCTGACATGAAGAGCACTGGCTTAGATGTGCTCTTCAGTATACATGTAATTATACCCTGTGTATGTAAGTGTTCCATTGTGTGTTCACACACTTCTGAATGGAGAATATTAAGCCATCCTTACAAAGCTAGACTTTGTGTCACTTTTGTTGAAGCTGCATTTTCATCTGCATTTTCAGCAACATTTCATTTGAAGTATTTTACCTTAATATGCTTTAAAACAGCCTTCATTCAAATATGTGTAAGCAGAATGATGAGGCAAGATCCTTTATCTACTGGGGTGGAGGTCTTGTTTCGAAATGAGTGAATAAACCTTCTGAATCCATTTCTTTTAGGCTTATGCCAGCATTGCTAAACACTCTGAAACATAGAAAGGAGTTGGTTGCCAATGAAGTGTACTTGCTTAGTGCAGTGACAGCTCTCCTGAAGGTCGTGGAAACACTGCCCTGCTTCCTCAGCCCGTATCTTCTGGATACCTTGTTGCAGGTGAGTAGCAGAGTATAGTGTGGCGATAAAGAATGAGGAATCAGTCTAGCAACAAAAGGTTGATGGCTTCTCTGTGAACTAATTAGACCTGTATCCTTGCTGCCTTGATGTTATGTGTAACTTGTCAGTATAGAGTAATATATGTGGTGTTTCCTTCTGGTCTCTTTGTTGGGGGGGGGGGGAGAGACTTGATTGAGGATCATAGAATAATACATTTGCAAAAGATTCTGTTTGTCTTTAGTCCGAGGGATAACCTCTGCCTTACCACCTCTGGCAGAAACCTATCCATCTTCCCCTTGAAGCCTCTAAAAAAGAAAAATAGAAAAGTCCAGAACTTTCCTGTTTAGGTTTTCATTTTTAACCCTTTTTGCTGCTGAGTTTTTCCCCTGAACGTTTAAATTTGTCTTCCTGCAGCCAAAACACTCGTTGCTGTTTGTACAGTCACCTGTGGATACGCTACAGGAAACCTTCCACTTGGAGTGCAAGGTTTCTGCTTGTAGATTCTTGAAGCTCCTGAAGTTTTCCCTCTTTACGTTGTTCATGTTGCAACAAGTCTGATCAAACTGTCACATTGAAAAGGCTCTCACATCTCTAAAGCCCAAGCTCATCCTCAATATGTGGAGTTAAAGGAAGGCCTTTAAAGGGAAGGCCCTCTGCTCGTGGTTCCAGAGAGCAGCTTTTAGTCAGACTTCAAAGTACTGGGCTAGGTGGGCCACTGGTCAGACTTGGAATGATGTGATATACAAGCACCCTTGCATCTTAATAGCCCTCACATTCCTTGCCCTTCTTTGCTTCTAAAAAATGTTTTCCTCAGCATAGTTTTTCTCCCTACTTGTCAGCCTCCAGTGGTCCAGGCTTTTTTTCCATTTGGGGGGTGGGGTGGTGGTGCTTGCTCTCCTCTCCATCCACCAGAACCAGGTTCCTTGAAGTGAAGGCTGAATTAGAAGGCATTTCCCAATTCCTTCCAGAAGCCTCTCTATTTTGCTTCTGCAGTGAGCAGCACAGGTCCTTTGTCTGGTTGTAGCTGCTTGTTAGAACTAGTTTAGTCCTCCCTGACTGACACGCTCTTGGCATGTACTTATTCTTAGTGATCCGCTTTTCTGGCTGCGTTCTGTAAAAGAGACATATTAGCCACCTTGAATGCCTCCCTAATGGGAGGGGAAAGCACAATATATAATTTTTTAAAAATAAATAAAATTAGGATTCATGTGTGATAGTTTATCTTTTTACAATTCTTCCTGTTCATTTTACACATTATGATTTTCAGTTCTGAGGAGTTGGTTTTGATTTTTTTTTTCAAAGTGTCATATACTATTTTTCCCTTTTTCAGATTTAAATCCTGTACTAGTTGAACTGAAGTCTGCGAGTTACGATCTTGGCTTAGTACACAAAGCCAGATTTAAAAAACCACTTTTGTGCACAAGGCTTAGCTGATTTGGAACATTTGTTCTGGTATTCTTTTAGGTGGTCCATTTGGAAAGAATTGCAGTTGAAATGGGCCCTTCATCCCATGTAAATGTGCGTGTGACATCTCTGAAAACAATCCTCGCAACAAAACTGCCACCAAGAGTCCTTCTTCCAGTAATTACAAAATGCTATGCTGAAATTGCAAATACTATGAAGGTTCGTAATGATTCAGTTCTTCTCTGAAGTACATGTGCTTTTATAGAGGTATTTTGTATTGGGTGCAAAATGGAAAGCACATGGATATAAACCAAATGGTTTCCTGTTGAAGACGCAGGAAGCAAATTCCATCCGGAAAGCTCAGACCTTATTGTAGAGGCACTTTGGTTACAATTTGACAGCTTTCCTCTGTGATTTAGTGGTGACTTAGATTAGCAATTAGATTAGCAATCTTGCTTTAAGGATAGTGAGAGGAACACATATGAATGTTACATAATTGTTAGAAATGCTGAAAACCTAGAGTTCCCAAACTTCATGTTGAGTTTTTAAGCAAAATATTTTTCTGAAGAAGGAATAATCAGCCTTCATTTTGACACACACTGTATACATAAATTGAAATACATGCACTTGGGGGGAAAAGAGACAGAGGAAAAACCATTTAAGTAGTACAGGAAATGCAGCCTGCCATTCTACTCATTGAGTATATGTCCCAGAGCAATCTTGAAATGAGAGAACGAAGCTGCTGTTCTGTTAGTCATCTCAGTTCCCATGTGCCTCTCATACTGTGATTTTAATTCTTAAGAAACTGTATATGTGTTATGGGTTTAAAGCAATTTTGACTATGAAATTTTGGCTCTACCTTGGACCTTAACCCTCATGTAAGATGTGGGCCAACTATATTCATCAGGTTTATTTCAGGGAAATAATTTGAAATTATAATTTAGAAGGAGGCTTTATCTCTAGTAGTGGTGATTTAGACATCTGCCTTTCAGTTACTTGATTTCATTTTTGTTTTTCTAGAACTGTCTGGGCACACTTATGGATATTCTGAAGGAACATATTATAACTTTGGAAAAAGAACAACTCACTGCCCATCAGTCTGAGCTTACAGCATTTTTCATGAAGGCCCTGGACTTCAGAGCTGAGCATTCTCAGGTGGTGTGGGGGTTCTTTGTGGGACAAGCATTAATGGACAAGTTCTTTAAAGATGTGTCAAGCATTTTGTTTGTTTTTTAAATCTTCTGAGGACATTGGCTGTAATTCTCCAAGCAGGCTGCTTTGAGCTCATTAATGGGTTTTAAGAACCTAACAGAGCAATCCTATACATAATTACTCATAATTAAGTCCAACTATGGTCAATAGTAGTTATTCCCAGGTAAGTGTGTGTAGGGCCTAACTTTTTTTGCACATGTGAATCCTCCATTTTTTAGAGACATGAGTGTTGATCAATTTTAGGAGATTATTGTAAATAAAGACCCAAGCATGCCTTTAATGTTAACTAGCAAAAATACAGACAAGTAAGTATTTTAATGTTGTTGAATGATGCCATTGTTTTGTTATAGGATGTTCTGGAAGAAGTTGGTAAAATAGAGGCTCAAATTGTTAATTGCTTAATTAGCATGGTTATGAAGCTTTCTGAAATGTCTTTCCGGCCACTCTTCTTCAAGGTAGGAGTTTGTGACAGATTTTTATTCTACCAATTTTGTCTTAATTACAACATAATATGTATGTAAAAAAATTACAATTAATTATAATTAAAATTATATGTAAAAAAAACTTTCTCTCTGGTTTAGCTCTTTGATTGGTCCAAAACTGAAGATACCCTGAAGGACCGACAATTGACTTTCTACCAGTTGACAGATCGCATTGCTCAGCAGCTAAAAGGGCTGTTCTCTCTCTTTGCCGGTCATTTAGTGAAGCCGTTTGCTGACACTCTGAACCAGGTCAATATTTCCAAAACAGGTTAGTTTCCAGTAGCATTATGAAATGTATGTAGCTCAGTTTGGTTTGCATTGTTTGTGATAATGCTGTTCACCTAAATTCAGATAGCCGATCATAATTGCAGAGTGCTGCACTAGGAGAAGAGAAATGCAACTCATGAATTATTGCCAAGTAGTAAAGGACTAGGACTAATGATTTGGGAGCTAATATCTGTAGGGAGGGACCAGTCACTATGGAGAATAAATATTATTCCTTTCCTGGCTACTCCCCAGACTTCTGAGTCCTTTTAACTCAGAAGCCTCTCTCTGCAACCGCAGGAACTAGAAATGTGTGCTTGTTCTGAATGAAAATTGGGGATTACCAAATCTGATACACTGAGAGTGCAATCCTAACCTGGAGTTAGGCTGGCACAGTTAGGCCAACAAGGTTTGACCGGCACAAGGGCCACCGTAAAGCATGTTTGGACCACTGTCAGAGTCAGCGAGGGCAGATGTGAGCCATCCTTCCTGAGAGTGGTCCAAACATGCTTTATGGTGGCCCTTGTGCCGGTCAAACTTTGCTGGCCTGACTGTGCCAGCCTAACTCCAGGTTAGGATTGCATCCTCTGCGTGTTCAGAATAAATATCATGACCAAATGCAACCCAGCAAAATGACTACTGACAGTATTTTAATGATGATTCTATAATGCAGATGTCTTATTCTTGTCTGTTTTTATATGCAGATGAAGCTTTCTTTGACTCTGAAAACAATACTGAAAAGAGCTGCTTATTGCTACAGTGTATCCTTGATTGTTTACACAAAATCTTCCTTTTTGATTCCCATCATTTTGTGAGCAAAGAGAGAGCTGAAACACTGATGATGCCTTTAGTTGATCAGGTATTGTGTGACACAGTATTTCTTAATGATTGGACAACATCATCTTTGTTAGGTTGCTCAATGAATTTTTTAAGTTATCACCTTCCATGATTACTTAATGCAGGTGTATGGGGATAAAAGTGGGCTTCATGTTGTTGGTTTCATCCTTATTTTCCATTGTCCTCAAAGGATTGTACCTAGTTGTAAGCTGTGACCTTAGCAGAATTCCTTGAAAGTTTATATAGGACTATCTTCTAATTAAATGCAAAGATGATACTTTCAACACTGGCTCTAAACAAGGGAATTTAATAGTGTATTAGGTAGCTGTCCTAGCCAGTCCCCTAATTGGTGTTGGCTGGCTGCATGTTCTCTTTTACCTTAGTGTATGTATTTTTTTTTAACAGCTGGAAAATATGCTCGGGGGAGAAGAGACGTTCCAGGAAAGAGTAACTGTCCACTTGATCCCATGTATAGCTCAATTAGCAGTTGCAATGGCAGATGACTCTCTATGGAAGCCATTGAACTATCAGATTTTACTGAAGATGAGACATGCATCACCTAAGGTACGTATATAACAGAGTTGGATTTGTAAGTGCCATGTTTTAAGCTACACTTATGTGAGTAAGATGGGAAAGCACAATAGTAATTGGTGAATGTGACATACTTTACTGTTATGTGGAAGGGGCAATAATGCTGATAAGTCTTAAGCTATAGGTCTGAGTTTGTATTCAGATCAACTCGGCAGCCTGTATCTCAATGCAGTTTAATTCTAAATGATGTAGTGGTAAGTTAAGCAAAGAAGCTGTGTTAATCCTGGCTGCTCTTTTTTTATTTAGGTTAGATTTGCTGCCTTGTTAGCATTGCTAGAACTTGCAGAAAAAATCAGAGAAAACTACATGGTACTTCTCCCAGAGTCTATTCCTTTCTTAGCAGAGCTTATGGAAGGTAATGTACCACTGTTTTTTGCAAGAAGTTTTACTTCATATCTACTTTGAATGAAAATACAGCCCTACCAATATCTTTCCTCTTTGAAGTCTATGACAGCACAAACAGCTCAGCCATGTAAATTAACTTTGCACACCACATCAAGGCCTGAGGTTCCAAGTTCACTTTTACCCACATATAAGATCAGAACAGATCTAATAGTGGGACATGCACTTTATTGCATGCAAGGGGGGCCTTTTTTAAAAAAAATCAGGGAGCATCTGCCTATTACTGTGAAACAGTACAGTTTCTTTGTATGAATGTGAGTTTCTATCATACCGATTTCAAAACTATAGATTCCATATTGACATTCAGTTTACTAAGTAATGTGCACTCTTTGAAGGTATACAGGGCCAGTTTTCTATGGATAGGATGGGACTAATATGCTGTGTCGGCCTTTATTTGATGCCTTATTTATGTAGTGAACTATGTGCCAGTTGGTTGCTTTCTGAGAGTGAAAAAACTGCAAACACTACATTCTAGATTGTATTTCCTTACATGGTGTTCATCATGAAATGTAGGCTTTGGGGCATTTTTACATATTGTAGAGTACTACTAGTGTTGCAATATGCGGTAAAGCTTTTCAGCATTAGCACATATGTAGAGGTGGATCTGATGTCCATGCTGACCCTCTAAACTCAATGGGAGCCATCTCTGGTACTCAGGGAAACCGGAAGTGATGTTTTTATGCCCTTTGGAGTTTCTGGGGTGGCCTAGATCCATGGAGTTGAACATCATGCAGTTTAGTGTCTACAAGGGTTCCAGCTACGGAACCCCTACAGATAATGAGGGCCACATAGTAGCCATAATGTTTGACTAAAATATTCATGCTATTAGTTTCCTCTTTGTGTCTTCCTTTTTCTAAAACTATTTCTTCAATATTTTGTTTTAGATGAATGTGAAGAGGTAGAACATCAGTGCCAGAAGACAATTCAACAACTTGAAGTTATTCTGGGGGAACCTCTACAGAGCTACTTTTAGAGACTGCCTGTCTACTAGAGGCACTGTTGCCCTACTGTCCCATCTCCTACCATTCAGAGTTTAACTTTGACCATTAACAGTTATGAACATTTTTTCCATGTTAAACAAGGCTTTAGTTTGTAACTTTTTAAAATAAAGTTTTTACAACCCGTAAGCATGGTTGAAAAATGTCCTGTAAGTATAAGTTGTCATCTGTATGGCTTGTAGTGTTGGCAGCACTCCACTAACTAATCACTACCTTGTCTAGGACAAGCTATCACTATTTTTACAAGCGAGTATAGCTCTCAAAGGAATATAAGGATAGTGCAGTCCAAAATGTCACCCTTTATAGCACTTGGTGACTTCTTACACACATACACTGCTTATTGTACCTCCCATTAGTCCAGTAATACTTAGGTCTGGATTATTTGAAATTTATTACATTGATCATATACAGCATTAGAATATAATATGCATTTATGAACTAGTCATCTGTCAGTAATGAACAAGTCAAACAGAAGCGCCTGGTTTAGCCACATATCCCCCACAGCTCGGGAGCAACTATTTTGAAAAACCACCGCAGAGATCTGCTATTCAATGCTGACAGGCTGCACCACGTCAAATCCTAAAGTAGTCCATTACAAGGGTCATTTTAGAACAAGCATATTTTGCACATTTTAGATTTTTAGTTTTACTTTGGAAAGAACAATTTCTACATAGCTTCACAGAAGTCAGGTTTACATTTTGAATACCCTAGGACTAATAAAGATCCTTTGAGTCACTCAGTGCAAAAGAGATAGCCTTTCATTCCTGAAATCACCATAGAAGCCTCTTTGTTTTAATCCTCTTCCTGCAAAAAAACAGATACTTAGTGGAAGTTTCTTCCTAGTCCAATATATAGTTACTGTAGAGACAAGTTATCCTGCCAGTAATACCCATCTCCCAATACAATAGTGCAATGGGAAGTATACATTTAATGCCTTCTATTAGTGGCAGAGACAGATTGGATAATTCTCAAAGTTGCACAAAAAAATCCAATTTCAAACAGAACAAGACTAAGTGCTATTTCAAACATCTTTTTTGCATTTTCCCATTTAAAGCAAGGGAGAAAAGAACCAGGAGGATATATATTGGTACAGGCAGAGCTTTAACATTTTGTCCTGCACATTTTCTAGTCAAAAATCCCCTGTGTGCCATTGGGTGCAATGAGACCAGAATGTGGGAGGAAGAAAGACAGTTTTGGGAGAGGTTTTTGGTAGAAAACCTGTATAGGACAAGAGAGTAGAGCCCCCATCCTGATTTGCAGTCTTAAAAAAAAAAAAAAAGACCAGAAATGTATACAAATAGGAGATGACACAAAACATGCCATCTTGTTTGATCTTGACGCAAAAGCTATCTGCCCTACTAGTTTGTCATATGAGCCTCACTAACAAAAGCTAATTATACCAGTAATTGTTATTGTACTCTTATGATTGAGAACTAACAGCTTATATAATACTTCAACTTATTTTTGTGGGCAAATACAAAGCCTTTTTTGTAAGCCATCTATTGCATCCAGTTTTGCTTTTATTATGGAAGACCAAAGTGACTATTCCTCCATTCTTCTCCCATGCCCTTTTGGAAAAAAAAAGGCAACTTTTCCAAAAGCAACTTGAGAAGACTTTGATGACTAGTGCTTTGTGGCTACCAACTCCTTACATCCAGCAGTTGAATGTCCCCTATGATTTCCAGGGTATTGATCTTGTTAAGTTGTTTATACCGGTGCTTGTACTCCAGGGTATGTACACCATTGATAGCAACACTGTAGTGATGGGTTTCACAAAATATGATCAGCTGAAAGTGAAAAGGACATTAAAACATTCTTAAATAGACTCTGCACTCAAGTTCAGAGAAGACTTATCTGAGGAAGAATATAAACCCACCAAGAGATTAAGGCTGGTCATAAGTTGTGAAGTTCAGTTCTTTCTTAACACTGCCCCCCCCCCACACACACACACCTTTGATCTACAAATGTCTGTCCATTTATAAAATAATTTAACTACAGTGCAGTCAACACATTCATGCAAGCTTGCTTTATATTTGCATTGAAGCTAACAGAGCCCCCATAATCTACATTCAGCAGGCTGCTGATCAGCCTTGCAGCCAAGAACTGGGAGGTATCTTTCTGCTATGTAAGCTAAAGCTAACACATAGGATTAGGCTGTTTAGGATTTCCCACATAAATATAAGAACATAAGAAGAGCCCTGCTGGCCTCCAGGCCAAAGGCCCATCTAGTCCAGCTTCCTGTATCTCACAGCGGCCCACCAGGTGCCCCAGGGAGGCATGAGACACAAGGCGCTTGCATCTTGTTGCCACTTCCTTGCACCCAGTACTCTGAAGTAGCCTACTACCAATGTAAGGAGGTTGCACAATCCATCATGGCCTATAGCCCACGATGGACTTTTCTTCCAGAAATCCGTCCAAACCCCTCTTAAAGGCATCTAGACCAGATGCCATCACCACCTCCTATGGCAAACAGTTCCACAGACTAACCACCCACTGGGTAAAAAAGTACTTCCTTTTATCTGTTTTAACTCTCCCAACCCTCAGTTTTAGTGGATGCCCCCTGGTTCTGGTGTTTTGAGAGAGGGAAAAAGAACATCTCTCTATCGACTCTATCCCTTCCATGCATAATTTTGTATGTCTCAATCATGTCCCCCCTCAGGCGCCTTTTTTCTAGGCTGAAGAGCCCCGAACGCTGCAGTCTTTCTTCATAAGGGAGGTGCCCCAGCCCCGTAATCATTTTTGTCGCTCTCTTCTGCACCTTTTCTTTCTTCATAAGGGAGGTGCCCCAGCCCCGTAATCATTTTTGTCGCTCTCTTCTGCACCTTTTCCAGCTCCACTATGTCCTTTTTGAGGTGCGGCGACCAGAACTGGACACAATATTCGAGGTGCAGCCTTACCACTGATTTGTACAATGGCATGATAATATTGGCTGTTTTATTCTCAACCCCTTTTTTAATTACCCCAAGCATGGACTTGGCCTTCTTAACTGCTGCCGCACACTGGGTCGATACCTTCATTGAATTGTCCACCAGCACCCCAAGATCTCTCTCCTGAGCTGTCACAGACAGCTCAGAACCCATCAGCCTATAGGTGAAGTTTTGGTTTTTGGCCCCAATGTGCATCACTTTACACTTGTCTACGTTGAAACGCATCTGCCATTTGGCTGCCCATTCCCCCAACTTGGAGAGATCCTTCTGGAGCTCTTCACAATCCCTTCTGGTCTTCACCACCCGGAAAAGTTTTGTGTCATCCGCACACTTGGCCACCTCACTGCTTATCCCTGTCTCCAGGTCATTTATGAATAAGTTGAAAAGCACGGGCGCCAAGACAGATCTCTGGGGCACTCCGCTTTTCACCTCTCTCCATTGTGAAAATTGCCCATTAATCCCCACTCTGTTTCCTGGCCCTCAACTAATAATCTTAAATAATTTAGGAATGGTAGTTTTAGTTGCCCAAGATCACTGATCTACCCATCTCTTGTTTGAACCTGACGCAATATAGGAACTAGGACAATTTGAACCCAGAAGTTATGTCTTTTAGGCCCTCTGATGGCTTTTGAAAGGTCAGGGAGGCCACCCCAGCCCTCATGCTCTGGGTGTTTCTTTTCCTATGATCTGCTGGTTCTAAGATATTTACTGCAGCACCTATGCTTGTGGGGGGAGGATGGGAGTCTATTAAAGTGTATGCTATATGCAGTGGTGTTATGCTGCCAGAACGCTGGGCGGGACATCTGGGTGATCGACAGCCCGCCCATCGCATTCCGGAACGTTACGCCATTTGCGTAACCAATTATGCCGCTTGCGTATGTTACGCAAACTGTGTAACACTCCGGAACGCGACGGGCGGACTGTCGATCACCCAGATGTCCCGCCCAGCGTTCCGGCAGCATAACACCGCTGGCTATATGTCTGGTGCATATTGGTGCTTGGAGTAACCCTGGAACTTTGAGCCTATTCATCTATGTTCCATCTCTAATGTATTTTAATTTTATGTTTAAATTTATTTTTCTGGCTCTCAACACCATGCCAGGTATTTGATAGGGCCCTCCAGCTTAAAAAGTTTGGAGACCCCTGAACTAGGACATGCTTTTCAAGTCACATGACATGCAACTGGGCCTACTCACTGCAGTTTATGACAATTTACTCAATTCTGTTTCAAAGCTACTTGCTCAGGTAAGGGAAACGTGACGGTGGCAGAATGTGCTATAATGTCTAGAATAGCCTGCCACACAGATCTCCATAAAGATGCAATGTGGCTTTGCATCACTAGAGAGCAGCTACTTCTCTTCCCCCCATCCTTTTCCACCCCAAGCTGTCTGCATTACATAGACAATGCAATTCACTGGCCCTGTTAGTTACCTCAAAGTACATCCCTGGACTGAAAGGAAAATGAGTGACGTGCCTTTCTTCTTCTCCCCAGCTGTAGTTCAGGTAGGAATTTCTTACAAATGCTTTGTCTTTCATTCGGGGATTCAGATGTAGAGCAATATCATTCGAGTCATTGGCTTTCAGGTTCACTGCAAAGCTACAAATATAAGGTTAATGTTAGTCATGTTGCTATAGGCTCATGCAGCAGGCCATAGTAGGGAGCACTCAACAGCAAGAGGAAAAGTACTGTGCCTCAGTTTATTCTATTAAGTACCATCATTAAGGATTACAACAATCAGCTACAGCAAGAATCCCCATCAGGAGCAGTTAACTAGAAGCTTAACTGCACTGTCATTATTCATCTTATTGTTAATTTCATTATCTTTTAGCATTAAAACTCCTAATGGTCCGCATCAGAATTCTCAGCCCACTGCTGCCCATCTTCCTCCAAAACGCCTGTTTTTTAGACGTTTCCTCCAAAACTCCTACATTCCAGGGAAGTCTAAGCCTTGGGTTCTCCCTACACTGCAAGCATCCCTTTCTAATATCACAGCAACTCAACCACCGAGTGAAGCAAGTAAGAGCATAAGGTCTTCTGCATTACACACACACACACGCAGTATAAATTATAAACTTTGTTCCAATTTACTAACCATTCTGGCGTTTCATTAACTTCTCCTTTAATGACAATTGTTCGCCCAGGCTCAAGAGAAGAAGTAAGTCGTGCAACATAAGGAACAACCTGAAATGGCAATCATGCTCAGAGTTAGCCATGCTCAAATTAATGGGTTCCAGTTTGGGGGATTCTGTTGATATGTGCCTCACTGTTCATTCCTGGGTGGGGGGAAAGGAACACACCTAAAAATAAGTTCAGAACTAGAAAAGCATTCTCTGACAATCCTGCTTTACTTTATAGAAATGTTTGAGTATTTTGCTATGTAAAGTGTGAACTCCCTTGGAGTGCAATCTTAAGCACTCATTGGGCTGGCTCAAGTCCCTTGTGCCATCCTACCAGTGATGCAAACATGCTGTAAGGCATGCCTGCAATGACTCTGGAGGAGGCCAAGCCAGCACACTAATGTGTGTGGACTCAGTGAGGCCAAATCCAGGCCCTATACTACCCAGACAAGGTAAGAAAGCACCAACCAAGGACAGATCAGGGCAGGGGGAGGTGGGCCCGTGAGTGGACTGGGCATGGGAAGGGAATGAGGTAGACCAGTCTCCAGCACCAATCTGAACCCCCCCCCCCAAGCAGCCCAGTGGTATACCGGGCTGCTCAGGTCTGCTCAATTTTATTGGCACAGATCCAAGTAGTCCCATTGCAGTGGCTGGGGCATTACGGGGTAAGGAGACATTTTCCCACAGGTCCCCTTACACAAGTCCCCTTACTCCAGTTTCAGGTGGGTCACGTAGCACCAAGCACAGCCTTCACTGAAATTATGGGAAGACGAGACACTGGAAAGGGGGAAGAACTGTGTGGTTGTTTTGCGTGTGTCCAGGATGAAAGTAGGCTATTTTCCTTTCCAATTCATTTTGCTATTGGGAAATGTTGCAGCAATTTGGGTTTTTTCTCAGGCATTCTCAGAAGAGCAGAAGGCTCTGGCGTCACAATGATGGCACTTCCAGCCACAACATCACTTCCGGTGGGTCCTGGACAAATTGTCATTCTTAAAAATAGTCCCAATGCCAAAACGTTTGAGAACCACTGCCTTCACGTGTGATCTTTCAAATTTAGTTTACATTCACAAACATACTCACTAGCTGCGAATCATCAGGTACTTCTTCCTGCTGAAGAGAAAAAGAGTGAAGTACAATATAAAAAAGAACCACAATTGTGAACCCAGCCAGACAATATGAATACATACATTTCCTGTGTTATTCTTTGTTGCCCCTAGCAAGGATGGCCGAGAGCCTTGCAAAGGCTGCAGAGAAAAGATAGGTTGGGAGATCAATGTCCACAGGTGCCAGACAACGCCTCTTAAAGCACTGCAATCTGTAAGTCATTGGAATTTACAGTGGTGCCTTAAAAATGAGATTCTCAAGCAGTAACGATATGTAGGAGCGAGAATCAGGCTGTTTTATTTAGCTGAAGAATAACCAAGAGGCATCATTGCCAAAAAAAAGATGGATAGCAGAACATCTACATGATAATACCCACATAACAAGATTAACATGCCTAAACCAAAGAGACCCTTCTATTATTTGTTTGGATTTCCAATGTATTTATAAGCCAAGCAAGATCATATGAACTTGCATAGTGTCTGTTCAAACTGTTGCATTTATAGAATTACTGTATCCTAGTTGCTCCCCAAGTGTTTAGGCCCTGAACTCAATGGCATTTGCACTACTAGGCTTTAACTCATCATATATTGTAAAAAAAAAAGTGATTTTTTTGGCTAACAGACTATAGCCCGAAATGTCGACACATTTGTAACCAGTTTAGTTGAGAAAATATACTAAGTAATCAATGAGCAAGTGTTTGCGTTTATTTTTTACAGGGAGCCAAAATAACCTGCAAAGTTTTATGGGAGCTTCTCCACTTCCTGGGTGTTTTTGGCTGGGAGGGTAGTACGGTTGAGTCTTGGTATCCGCAAAGGATCCGTTCCCACCCCCTCCCACAGATAACAAAAAGAGCAGGTAAGGGATGTGGTTTACTGGCCCACTGGGACTCCAGTCATATCCGGAGCCATTCTGCCTCCACAGGCCTCAGAACGGCCTCTGGAGTTCCAAGAAGGGTATTTCTCATTTCCATCTGAAAACCTCTGGAGACCTTTCTGAGAAATCCCCCACTCCCCCAAAACAAGGCACTTCCAGTTTTCAGCTAAATTGGAAGTGACCTTCCAACCCCTCCAGAGGCTCTTCTGAGGCCCAAGGAAGCGGCACGTGGCTTCCAAGGGCCTCAGAAGAGCCTTCGGAGGCAACCGGAGGACAGCTCCAGTTGCCTTCAGGTTGGGCCGAATCTAGCTCCAGGAGGGAGGGGTGGACCTGCATTGAGCCTCAGCCTGTACTGTCAAATTCATTTTGCAACAAACTCTACATATTGCACTTCAGCATAATAGCCAACACATACCTTTCGAGGGGACACAAATAGCAAAATAAGCCGCAGACTTGCGTAATAACTTACATTATTTGAAACAAATCCAATGGTCTTCACTTGCACTTTTCCAGATATCCCAAGTGTATCTATTTTTTCGCAGTCAATTCTATGCTTGTAGAGCAAAAAGTGCTTTCCATTCACAGACACCTCGAAAAAGCACACACACACACAAAGATGCTTAACACTCATGAAGATCTGCTATCCAAACTTCGTATTCATGTGAACACACCTTATTTTATTTTTGCATTCGTCACTGGAATGACATTTCACAGAGTTATTCAATAGTTCTGAAATATTTGCTCCGAGCATTTTGGGAGCCTCACTACACACAAGTTACTAGCTTTCAGCAGCTAAGAAAATCCAGAACCGGAGGTCATGAGATTCCCCAAGGCTGTGTCCACACTCTAATAGTTTTCACATGAGGAGTCACTGCCGATACTCTATGAGCATGCTCCATTGCTGTTTGTGCAAGATAGCTGCCTAAAGAACTAGTATTTCATGGAAAGCCAGGCTAAGGGCTTGCTACTATTTTACCAGCCAGGAGTCTTCCCTCTAGTCATAGTCTCACTTCTTTCTCCATGACTGCTATCTGCCTCTTTAATAAATGTCACTACATTCATTCCACTAGACACCTTGCTAATTTTGTCTGCCAGAAAAAGAAAAATCCTGGATTCCTTATGAAACGCTGATACAGCTGCTTCATGATCCTCACATTTTTCCCTCTTCCTTTTGGCATTTACTGGAAGAGAGGCATAGGAGTACAATTACACAAATCCAGCAGTAATATAAAACAAAAAGAAGCGTGTCAAGTTCTAGACTGAGAAGGGGTAGGAATATATCCCTTGCAGGAGTGTAAAGGTTCCTGCTCACATTGTTTGAATAAGGTGCAATTCAGATAAAATTGCACACATTTAAGTCGTATTTCCAAGAAGAGCTAAACCCACACGTAACTTCTTCCTATTAAAACTCAAGGGACTTCAGTACTCATGTCATTAAGCTTAATGACATGAAAGATGGGCTACATAATTCAGCTCCTAGTGGCTTACCTGGAATTTATCATGCAGAATCATAAAAACAATCTCAAACGACTGCCCCTTTTTGAAAGGCATCTCATAAGTGATTTCTTCCAAGCCCCACTTTTCTTCCCGCAGGGTATTGCAAACAATGCAACCAGATCTTTTGAATCGGGGGTTGAAATGAAAGGCTACATCTGCACGAGGTTTTATACTACTGCCACATTGGAAGTCTACTTGGAATCTGCCAGTAAGATTGAAACAGAAATTGTCAGTTCAGATCACCAAAAAATTTCCGTAACAATTCTATTCATCCACGGTAATGAATGCAGCCAGGTGTTTGGGATTGTAGGCTTCTGGCACACCCAAGGGCCACATCCTTGATAACACTACTGATGGGAAGGCAAAAAGAAAGGCTCTAAACCAGAGCTCAACAAATCCCACAGCAACTGAAGGTTTCAGCTTGGTACCTAGAGAAGGGCCAGGTCCTTCTCCCAGAGGGCTGCCTTGCTGAAAGAGGCTCCGATTCTGTGCCTCTCAGTTGCAGTTCTGTGGACCTTCCCGCTTTGTGCAAAGCAGATTTGTTGAGCCTTGTTCTAAACCTTTGTGTTCCTAGCACAGTGGAGTGGTCGTCAGAAGCATCTTTGGAAATAGACAGCAGGAGAGGGAAGGAAAGATCAGAAGGGTAGGAGGAATTGTTTCAGAAGATGCTGACACAGATCGTCCACCCAAAGGGGACAAGAGATTAGGAAGGGAGATGCAGGTTCCTGGGTTGAATGAAGAAAGGGAAGGAAAACTCTGGAGGTCAACGGAAAGAAGTTGAGATTCTAGCCAAGACACGAGACTGTGGCTGGGGTGGGGATTGACTATAACTGGAAAGAGGAACTACTGTCAAGCAGTGCGCCCTTCAATGAGACGTATGTAATTTCTGGCTTAGCAGATCTGGCGGTGGAAAATGTGTGCTGTAGAACACCTTGCAATCCAAGACTGAGAACTCTTTGGAGTGTGTGACCATACCCTTTAGAGTTCTGGCCATAGACTAGGATAGGACCCTTTGTGCAAGGAGCTCATCCTAGACAAACTTATTATTCCTAGATTGTTCTCAATAGGCCATTCCTGAATCTCAGGGGGATGGGCAGTTGTGTCTTTTCTGCCCATTGCCTAGGAGGACTTGGGTGAACACTCTTGCAATTGCCCATAGAGCATGAAACACAATAAACACAGCTGAACAGACAACAAAGCTGGTGAGAAAGAGCCAAAGGCTAAAAGGTGGTTTTTTGGTGGCCTGTGTTTATCTCAAGAACAAGGGGCTTCACTAATCATGCCACTGTCTTGCCATCCTATTCAAGCTTGCAATACAAGGTACCGTCTGTGGAATTTCTGCGGAATTTTCCTGTAACTAAGGGTGGGGGCAGAATGTACAGTATGTCTCAGCATTAGAAAAGGACAACTTGTACGAGAGACGTAGGAGACCATTCTCCCTATGCACAACCCTGGACAATGAAGACACAAGTTCTGACCTTCACATTCATCCTTCACCACATGCATAGTTAGTAAGACAAGAACGGACATTTTACAGTTGTTACTTGCAGGGATGAATGTTCATCTGCTGAATGAATTCAGAACTCTCAGCTGGATTGTCAAGAGATTTTAGCCCAACTAAAGCTTAGCCCAGCTCACATGCATAATAACATCATCAGTCTGACACACGAGGGTTATCCAGAAAGACTGACCTATGGCTAACCACAGCTGAAAGTGCCAAACTGTGTTCACCGAAGTAGCCATGCAAGACTCAACTCTACTGCTTTTTGTAGAAAAAAAGTTTGAAAAAAGAGCAATACTGACCATATGATAAAGGATCTCACAAACCTATGCAATATCCATGTCACAGATGAAAGTCATTGTGAAAGTCATTGTTTTAATATACACACAAAACAAATACATTTAGTAATGTTAATAGAGCTATTGCAACTCCAGAAAAAAAAAATTCAGAAGTCAACAATTGGTCTACTCAGCATTTTGAAGCATGCTGACGAACAATGCACATTCATGGTTTCTAACTTCAAGAATATCAATTCATTTTATCACTATTTATATTCAAGACTCAGATTTTAAGACAAAATTAGTGAGAAATGGTCACTTAAAAGATAGGTCAAGAGAACTTGAATTAAGTCTGGAGACTGATTTTACAACATTGCCATTTCCATCAGAGAATTTTTTCCCGAGCGTGAGTGGCCTCGTTGTGACAAAAGGTGAGCTGAGACATGCGAGTTACACATCTGGGCAAGGAGGAGAAAAGAGAATCTGTGCAAGGAGAAGGGAAGGGAAGTGTTCTCTCTTGTTAATCCAATCCTAAATCTAGTTTAAGGTTCAGTTTTACCTTTAAGTTAGAGCCTAATCTAACCTGTGGGGGAGATTGTGAAGGTCTAGGAACCAGGCGAGGAAAGAAACAAAACCAAATAGGCACTAGCAAACAGAAAAAGAGGCAGCAAGGCAGACACAGCTATCTAAATAGGACTACTCTGAGCAGGACCAGAGTCTACTCAAGAGTAAGAGCAAGACAGAGGTTCTTAGGAAACAAAACTGGGAAAGGATTCCTACTTGAATTTATTTCCAACCATGTGGGCAAATGTAGCCAGGAGGTCCTGGAAGCCAAATTTAGGCTGCTAGGCAGGAAGCTGAAAGCCAGGACCCCCCAAGGTAGCGTTCTCAAAAGTGCCACCTGTTCCATGTGCAGGGCCAGCTAGGCAGGTGGAGCTCAGGGGTCTCAATGCGTGGGTGAGACAGTGGTGTCGGGATGAAGGGTTTAGATTTGTTAGGCACTAGGGAACATTTTGGGACAAGCCTGGCCTGTACAAGAGGGACGGGCTTCACTTGAACCAAAGTGGAACCAGGCTGCTGGCACATAACATTAAAAAGGTAACATTAAAAAGCTTTTAAACTGACCCCTGGGGGAAAACTGACAGCAGCAGAGTGGCATCCGGTTCAGAACTCCTCATCCTTACAAGATGAAGAAGGAGAAGCTGGAAAACAGCAGAGTAATAGCAGGGTGGGAATTAGTAGTGTAAACATAAAGAGATGGGACAACCGGTCCAGTAGAAAGAAAGGCCCCGGGATAAGGGACTGAAGAACAGACCTTTCTTAAGGGACCCCATGTACAGGTGCTTCTATGCAAATGCCCGAAGTCTCCGAGCAAAGATGGGAGAACTGGAATTTTGGTGACTAGGGATAACATTGATATAGTATGCATAACGGAAACCTGGTGGGAATGCAGAGAACCAGTGGGATACTGCAATCCCAGGTTAAAAACTCTATAGGAAGGACAGGGAGGGGCATGTTGGAGGTGGGTGGCCATCTATGTCAAAGAAGAGGTAGAATCCAATAGGGTAAAAATTGAAGTCGGGTCCAACTCCAACATAGAGTCACTGTGGGTTAAACTACTGGGCCCAAAGGGTGATGTAATAGTGGGGGGGGGGGTGCTATTGTCCTCCCAATCAAAAACTCGAAGGGGATCTTGAAATGAGAAAACAAATCAGGGAGGCGTTAAAGAGGGACAGGGTTGTAATCATGGCAGACTTCAATTACCCTCATATCGACTGGGTTAACTCATGCTCTGGTCAAGAAAGAGAGACCGGATTCCTTGATGTGCTACATGACTGTGCCTTAGAGCAGCTAGTCTTGGAGCCCACCAGAGGACAGGTGACTCTGGATTTAATATTGTGTGGTACTCGGGACCTGGTTAGGGATGTCAATGTTACTGAGCCATTGGGGAACAGTGACCATGCTGCAATCTGTTTTGCCATGCATGTTGGGCGAAGTGTGCTGAGCAAATCTGTCACCGATGCCCTTGACTTCCGAAAGGCAGATTTCCCTCAGTTGAGGAGGCTAGTTAGAAAGAAATTGAAAGGGAAGGTCAAAACAGTACCATCTCTCCAGGCTGCATGGAGGCTGTTTAAAACAACCATAGTAGAGGCCCAGCAGGAATGTATACCACATAGAAAGAAGGGCTCGATTCGGTCTAGGAGGGTGCCTCCATGGCTAACGAGTAAAGCTAGAGAAGCTGTAAAAGGCAAGGAAGATTCCTTCCATAAATGGAAGTCTTGCCCCAGTGAGGAGAATAAAAAAGCACACACACTCTGGCAAAAGAAATGTAAGAAGGTGATCTGGGAGGCCAAGAAAGACTTTGAGGAACGCATGGCCAACAACAAATAAAAGCTTCAAATATGTTAGAAGCAGAAAACCTGCCAGAGAAGCTGTCAACCCGCTGGATGGGGAGGGAGGAAAAGGGGAAATAGAAGGGGACTTGGAGATTGCAGAGAAATTAAATGAGTTCTTTGCATCTATCTTCACGGCAGAAGACATCGGACAGGTGCCGCCACCTGAACGGCCCTTCCTGACTAAGGAATTAAGTCAGAGGTTTTAGACCTAATCAACAAAATAAAGGTCAATAAGTCACTGGGCCCAGATGGCATCCACCCAAGAGTTATTAAGGAATTGAAAAACAAAATTGCCAATCTCTTAAGTATAGTATGCAACTTGTCCTTTAAAACTGCCATGGTGCCAGAGGCTTGGAGGATAGCGAATGTTACGCCAATCTTTAAAAAAGGAAGGAGAGGGGACCCGGGAAACTACAGGCCAGTCTGCCTAACGTCTGTTCTGGTAAAATGGTAGAAAGCCTCATCAAAGATAAAATCTTAAAGCACGTAGAAGAACAAGCACCGCTGAAGGAAAGTCAACATGTTTCTGTAAGTGTAAGTCCTTTATCCATGCTTGGGATAATCAAAAAGGGGTCGAGAATAAAGTGGCCAATATTATTATGCCACTGTACAACTCGATGATAAGGCCACATCTGGAGTACTGTGTACAGTTCTGGTCGCCACACCTTAAAAAAGATATAGGGGAACTAGAGAAGGTGCAGAAGAGAGCAACCAAAATGATTACCGGGCTGGGGCACCTCCCATATGAGGAAAGGCTACAGCATTTGGGACTCTTCAGCCTAGAAAAAAGGTGCCTGAGGGGGGACTGGATTGAAAGATACAAAATTATGCACGGGATGGATAAAGCGGATAGAGGGAGGTTCTTTTCCCTCTCTCACAATACCAGAACCAGGGGATATCCACTAAAATTGAGTGTTGGGAGAGTGAGAACAAATAAAAGGAAATACTTCTTTACCCACCGGGTAATTAATCTGTGGAACTCCTTGCCACAGGAGGTGGGTGACGGTATCTGGCCTAGATGTTTTTAAAAAGGGGACTGGACAGATTTCTGGAGGAAACGTCCATCGCAGGTTACAGGCCATGATGGTTAGTGCAACCTCCTTACTTTAGAGTTAGGCTACCTTGGAGTGCCAGATGCAGGGGAGTGGCAATGAGATGCACATATTTAGTTGTCTTTTGTGTTCCCTGAAGCATCTGGTGGGCCGCTGCGAGATGCAGGAAGCTGGACTAGATGGGCCTTTGGCCTGATCCAGTGGGGCTCTTCTTATGTCACCTGTGATCTAAATCAAATTGGAACCATGTAACAAATTCCAATAAGCGCCATTTCTGCAGGAGTAACTACTCAGGGGTAGACCTATGGGCCACAGGCCTAAGCTGACCCTCCAGCCAAAGGCTCATAGTCCCAAAAGGATAAATCTACCCAACCTGTGATGATCTTCAAAAGGAAGTTTTAAATTCTCTCTCTGTCAGGCTTATACCATAAGCAGTCCAAGGGTAGAAACTTCCTTTGAGCATCACTCTTTCTCTGGGCAGGAGTCCCTTTGTGCTGTACTCATCTTTTTTCTTAACTCTGTCTGATTTGGAGGTTTGCGCAAGCATATCAAACGTGCATGCTTTCTTACCCGACGTCTAGCCCTTGTGTGGAAGAGGTTTGCCAACCCCTGAACTATGCCCTTCTGCCATCTGCTTGCAAGCTGGCATGCATTGTCACCTACAAGATGATTCATTACAAACATCTGGTTTTAACTCTTACCTGTCTGCATGTTCTGGGACAAACCCATGTATTACAACTAGCTTTCCAGGCTGAAGACCACCAAAAATCGTCCCAATGTATGGAATAGTCTAAAAGAAAAAAATAGGAATGAGATAAAACCATTTTAATAGTTCACATGCTTATCAACTGAAAGCAATATGGATATGTTGCAAGTTTTTCACCATTACAAATGCAATAATAGTCCAGCGCACTTACCATATCAAATCAAAAGAATTCAAACGAAAGCCCTCTCAACTGGATTCGACAGTACTAGGTGTGCATATTGCCGGGAAGAAACCCCGGGAAATCCCGAGTACC
>JAJKFI010000018.1:12410792-12488070 GCA_029204185.1 Lerista edwardsae | reverse complement strand
GGTACTCGGGATTTCCCGGGGTTTCTTCCCGGCAATATGCACACCTAATACTGTCGAATCCAGTTGAGAGGGCTTTCGTTTGAATTCTTTTGATTTGATATGGTAAGTGTGCTGGTAAGGAACTGGACTATAACTCCAATCACTTGAATTAACACCAAGCTTCTTCATACCATGAGTGGCAAGCTCCTTTCCCACCCTCTGCAGCAAGTGCTGCTCACTTATACTATATAAGAAGGCAAACCTTCAACTTTGCATTGAGCTCCTGATACAGAGCCAGCTTTAAGCCAATTCGACCAATTGCTCTGAATTGATCCCTGCACTACAGTAATCTACTCTAATCAGATATATACAACACATTTTGTTTACTTGTAGGCTTACACATATGCTACTTTGTATTAAAATGCACTCTTAAAAAGTTCATTTGAGTTAATGGACCAAATAGTTCCAAGCACATTTTGATTGTTTTCCATTCTACCATAAAGATATAAAGTTTATACAGGTTTCCCCCTCACCCAATATACGTGGATCCTAAACGGACACAGGCAGACTATTAACAGGAAGCTTCCTGCTAATATTCACTCAGTCATCCCCTCTAGCATGCTGCCTGCCTGCCTGCCACCTATAAGCTTTACGCTTATTTATAGTGTCCTGTAAAAGCAAGAGGCATTCATCCTTGACAGCACCAATAAGAATGAAAACAAAGGTACTGTGCATGGTGGAGTGTGTGGAGATAGGTTTCTTCCATATCTGTACCGTCTCCATTTTGTAAAAACAAAAACAAAAACAATGTTATGCCTTGACAATTTTAGTGCCTTGTGGGATGAAAAAAGATGGAAAATCACTGCAATCGTCTCAAAGGACACACTTCTTTGATCCTGCAGACTGAATTTCTGCTTTGTTCCTGTTACACTTCACTTTTTCCTCAAAGTTACCATTTCACAAACCTAAAATACCCAGAAGCTTTCTTACAATGGAAGGACAAAAATCTCTTGGCGCCTACAAGGAAGATAAGCAAGACAGTTACCGGATTCTCAACTTTCTTCTGAAGTGTGGTGTTTAAGGACGTCATTTTCAAGAAGTCTTCTAGCTTCAAGATCCACAATGTGTATCTCTGTTACAAAAAAACCTGCAGGCAACATATGAGACTTAGACTCAAAGCACAAAGTGATAACCAAACAGAAGAGTTGAGACCAAGAGTATAGATCAGAAGAATGTTTAAGGCGAATCATGCTCCACTGACGTATGGCAAAAGAGATCCTGCTCACCCAAGTGTGAGCAGGCTCAATTTACAATCTCAGAACATTCCCGTTCATACGGGAGTAGACCATTTTTACTGTTCCAAGGAAGCACCGCGCCATTTCTATGCAGATGGGCTGGCTGGGATGCTCTAGGTCGGTGGTTCCCAAACTGTGGGTCAGGACCCAACAGTAGTTCGCATGGTAACATTACTCAGTAGGACCACTCCTTCAGCAACTGCACTGGCTGCCCATTCACTTTCGATCTCAACTTCAGGTAGTGGTAAGGCCGTTCATGACTAAGGCCCAGCCTACCTAAAAGACCACTTTCTCCCATACATACCAGTCCACCCTCTTAGATCATCTAAATGGGTTCTCCTTCAAGTGCCCCCTCTGTCCCAAAAGGGGTGAGCCTTCCACAAATTTGGACTTCCCTTCCAGAAGAATTAAGAACTACACACTCCCACATGGCTTTTTGGAGAGGACTCAGATCATACCTTTTGTCTGGCCTTTGGATGATAGTTGGCTGTCTGCCCTCTGGAATAGTGGCATAGTTTGACTGCTCCCCTGGACAACTGTTTCCCACCCTCCAAAGGGTCTGATGAAGAGAGCTGGGATCTCACCTTACTTTTGAACGTTCTCAGTATTCATATTAATTGTTTAATTTTTTTAATGTGTTTTATTTATTGTGGTTACATTGTGCTTTTATGTTCTCTGTAAACAGCCTTGGACATTTGCTTCGGCATGAGAAAGCAGAGCATAAATTCTTCAAATATAGTGTCAGCAGATTCATCCACAGTCATTAGCCATGCACCCTCTCAGTCCAGCCCATTTTTAAAATTGAAAATGAGAAGCGCAGAAAACAGTGCATATGTAGTTTTTGGTGATTACATAAAAAACGCATATCTCACCTCTACTCATGAACCACGTCCCATAAAAACATAAGAACAGCCCCACAGGATGAGGCCAAAGGCCCACCTAGTCCAGCATCTTGTATCTCAGTAGCCCACCAGATGCCTCAGGAGCATACAAGACAACAACATGTCTGCATCCTGTTGACACTCCCCGGCATCTGGCATTCTGAGGTAGCATACTTCTAAAGTAAGGAAGTTGCACCATCCATCATGGCCTATAGCCTGTGATGTGGTTTTCCTTCAGAAATCTGTTCAATCCCCTTTTAAAGGCACCTCCTGTGGCAAGGAGTTCCACAGCTTAATTACCCACTGTTCTCACCCTCCCAACACTCAATTTTAACAGATGTCCCCTGGTTCTGGTGTTGTGAGAGAATGAAAAGAGCATCCCTTTATCCTCCCCATGCATACTTTTGCACATCTCAATCATGTCCCACCCTCAGGCATCATTTTTTCTAGACTGAAGAGCCCCAAATGCTGTAGCCTTTCCCAAGAGAGGTGCCCCAGCCCAGTAATCATTTTCATCTCTCCTCTGCACCTTTTCTAGTTCCACTATGTCCTTTTGAGATGTGGTGACCAGAACTGTACACAGTACTCCAGATGTGGCCTTACCATGGCTTTGTACAATGACATAACAATATTGGTCATTTTATTCTCAACCTCTTTGTTTAAATGACCCCAAGCTTGGAATTGGCCTTCTTCACCACTACCACACACTGGGATCCCTAACTCCTCTATCCTGCTCTGTAGCTACTCAGTGAAATAAGATGCTCTAAGACCCAAGGATAATTAGGATTACCACTTTAGGACATTAACTGTATCCTCCAGAACAGTTAATGCAAAAGGGTTACTGTGGTCAGCGGGGTGGGGAATAGACACCACCAAAATCCTATATGCACACTTGGAAGCAACTCCCACTGAATCCAGTAGGGATCACTTTTCTATAAAAATGCTTGGGATCAGCCTGAAAGGCAGCAGTCATATACGCACGTCCTTAAGAATAAGTCCCATTGAATTTAATAAAATAGACCCCTGACTAAACATTATTCAGACCGTGAAAGAACGACCCCAAACCCCGCAGTAGGAAGAAAGCTCCACCGACCACAAGACCACAGCCTTAATGACATTTTTAAGTGCTCGCTTTGTTGTATGAAATGCTGCTAAGCGCTCCTAGACCACTTGCTTGAGCGTTTTATTCCTAGTCCTGCTCACAGCCGCGGCGTGTTGTCTCTTTCCCTGCTTTAAACCCAGTTTCGTCTTTAAGCTCTTCCCAACTCATCTCAGGGAGATGCCATTAGTCTACTGCATTTAGACCGTGCTCGGGCGCCGCTTACCTGCGACCATTAATCCCGAAAAATCCCAGCACCTTTCACTCTCGCTTTGTTCTCATTGCGCGGCTGGCAGAACTTCTCAAATGCTTAAAATGGATTCTTGGAATTCTTCTATTTCCTGGTTCACGCCCGCATAATGACGTCATCCGCCACCGCTCCGCCTCCTTTTAAAGGAACAACATGAATCTTGGCCACTTTTCTGTACCTCGTTGCTCAGTTCTGCTCTCTGCTTTGAAAGAGGCTCATGTGATTTGCAAGCTTCCTCAAAAGTGAGTCACGCAATAAGTTCCGTTCCTCTCTGTTCTCCTAACTCTGCTGCCTAATACCCAGAGGCGGGAGGAAGAGAGAGTAAGGAGGTGTGATGGGGAAACGCGCAAATCTAGTTTATAAGGGTCTTGCGGTACAGTCCTAACTCTTCCCTGGGTTTAATCTCAGCCTGTGACCAAACTTGAAGGCTTTCCCATCAAGCTCACCTTTCTCTTTCCCCCTTCTCTTGTTATTTTGCTTAACATCCAACCTGAAGAAGATTTCTGTTAATCTCGAAAGTTTGCCCTCTTCGTAACATTTTAGTTGGGCCTCCTGATATAAAGATCGTATTTACTTGAGATTTTTCTAGTATAGGTATCCACAGCTACCTATAAATTTTGTGGATTGTAATTAGTACATAATGACATTTTTCTTTCCTAGCTGCTTTATCTGGTCTTGTTTCCTTATTTGGTTAATATTATGTAACTGTAACACTTTTTTTGTTTCACATGTGCGTATCATTTTAATGATGGTGTAAAGGTAGCAATGAAAAAACGTCCAAAATGCAAGCACTAAACTTCTGCTCTTGCAGTGTGTGATCTTATGCCATTCCATTTCTACCCCTGCATAAGGCTGCAATCCTGTACATTCTTAACCAGGAGCAAATCCCATTGAACTCAGTGGGACTTCTGAATAAACATGCCTAGGATTGCACCAGAAGCTCCATTCAATAAAAAGAGTTGCGCCAATAGTATTACTATCACTCACTCCATTTCTAAAACTGAAGAGCCCCAAATGCATGCAAATTCTATCCTCCCTTACCTGATGATGTGCCCGTCTCTGCTCTTCCCACTATCCAATGTTGTAGCACAGCAGTCTCTTCCAGTGATGTCATGCAGGGGGTACGCGAGTACCGGTTTCTAGGATTACAGCTGGCCCCGCCCATTCACCCACCCACTCATCGACTCCGCCCTCTGCAACGTTTGAATTTCCTGCATGTTTGAGTTGCCTGCATGTTCTCAGAGCCAGGCAGGCAGCGAGCAAAGCCTTTCCTTTCCTTGCCACTGAAAAATGAGTTGCTCTGGGGTTTTAACATGATGCCAGGCCTCCTTAACATGTTCTGGGGGTGCTGTGGAATACTGTTGCAACTGTTGGGTCAGTTTAAAATGGTCTGAGGCCTCAAAAAGGGCTTTTTTCATGTCACTTCCTGCCACGACATCACTTCTGGCTTATGACGTCACTTCCGGTGGGTGGGTCCCGACACGTGCCAATCAAAAGTGAGTACCTGTTCTTAAATCATTTAGATGACACCACTGGTCTCTTTCCAGCCACATTTCTTCTTCTTCTCTGTCCCTTTAATTCAGGGAGTAGAAGCAGTGGAGGAAAGTAGGCAGACAAGGATGGCCACCCACACACCCCAGCAATCTGCTGTCTGATGCCACCAGGTGGCCTCATGCATGGGCTGGACATGATTCTGCTGGACGCAGAGAGCTGTTCAGGGCACTGAATATCAGCCCAAATTCTTTGTCCCTGGAGCTATCGAGGTTCCCACATATTTCAAACCTAGGTTTGTTGACATGAGTGCTAAAAGTTCTCAGGATTGTGAATTCTGCACCCAATACGAAATCCCATCTGACCACAGAATGCTCAGGGCCCTGACTTTATTGTAGGCTTGTGGTTTGGCTGTAGGAGCACCCTGTCCCCCAGCAAGCTGCTTCTGTAGCAGGGACAAATGAACAAGGTTACACAGTTTGGCATTAAAGAAGAAGCTGTATGCAGGGCCGGCTCTGCATACAGAAGTGGTGGGTGGGGCCCAATGTGGGGCCTAAGAAAAACATTTGTGGTGCCGCATATGGCATTTGGAAATAGTTGGTGGTGACATAATGGTGTCGCTGCCAACAGCTTCCAGGAGGCCCATTTTGGGCTGTTTGGAGGCAGGGGCAGGTGGGACGGCTCAAGGTAAACCTGCTCTGCTCGCCCCACTGACTTACAGTTCATATAAATCCCAGCTGCAGCAGCAGACAATATGCTCACTGTGCTGGTGCGGGGACCCCCAAAGTGCGGGGCCCAGTGTGACGACATTGGTCATATTGGCTTAAGGCCGGCCCTGGCTGTATGCACAAACAGGAGATTTAAGGTTACCTAGAATTTGTGCAACAATCCTTCAGCAATCCCTTGCTTGGCCTGGCTCCAAGCACTTATGCTGATTCCACCAATCTTGAATGAACAAGACCCAAAAGTAGACAGCAAACAGCAAGATACTATATAGGATGCAAGGTGAAAGGTGCTCCCTCTGCAGGAACATATCAATACTGCATGAAAAGACAAGGTCATAGTTGCATACTGATTCTGTAGCAGTCTCATGTAACAAGCAGAGTGTTGTTTGAGCACATCTTGCCAGACAAAGCTTCTCTCCTTCTAGGCAGAGTAACTAGCTCGGTAGATCAGGGGGAAACTATAGAAATAATTAGGGTCACCAGATACAAACTGGGACAGAGCGTCTATACATTTAACCATTGTATAGAAGAGGGAATTTGGGCAGGTGCAGCTTTTGAAACCCATGATGAGCTGCACCTGCCCAAATTCCTTCTTATATATAATGGTTAAAGTTATAAGCATACTGTGCCAGTTTGTATCTGGTAACTTTAGAAATAATGTATCTGGGGATTGCAGTAAGGCTTTTGTTAAGGTTCTGCATGACACACTGGTGGCCAAGCTGGTGGGAATGTGGGATATAGATGATATTTTCTGATTGTTCCATGGCTGCCTGACCTAGAGATTGCTTGTCAATGGTTCCTCATCAATTTGGAAGGACATGGCAAGAGGGGTGTCTCAGGGTTCTACCGTGGGGCTGGATTTGTTCATTACCTTTGTAAATATCTTGGACAAGGGAATATGGGGGATATCAAATTTGCAGATGACACTGCACTGGGACGGATACCCAAAAGGGCAGGAACAGAACCCAAGATGACTTGACAGGTTAGAAAACTGGACAAACAAAGCAAAATGAACTTCAGTGAGGATAAATAGAAAGTTCTGCATTTGGGTCAGAAAAAATCAGAAGCGTACTGTATATGTAAGACTAGAGATACCTAGCTGACCAGTAGGATGTGTGAAAACGTTCTAGCCATTTCAGTAGATAACAAACTAACATGATGAGGCAGCAGTACTACATATGGCAAAGAAGACAAATGCTATTCTAGACCACATCAACAGAAGTATGGTATTGTGATTACAAAAATAGTACTGCTATATTCTGTATTAATCAGCTCCCATCAGGAATATAGTGTGTACTTCTGAGTGCTGTAGTTTAAGAGGATATTGACAACCTGAACTTGGTCCAGACTGAGGAAGGTGAGAGCAGAGGCAGATCTAAGGGAGGGCAAATCTCTAAGTTTTGCAAGAAGCCTTACCTTGCAGTGGAAATCACTCCTCTCCTGCACTGTTCTAGCCAATCCTCACAGGGAAAAGCAACATCTTGGCGTTGCTTACTGGCTACAGCAGCAAGGGAGAGGAGGGATTTGCATGACAGGGTACGGCTTCTTGCAACACTTAGAGATTTCCCTTCCCTTAGATCTGCCTCTGGGTGAGAGGGCTAGACTCAATGAACTTACCATATATCCAACTCTATTATTTTATGATTGCAATACTACAGTCCATCAGTAGATGGGGTCAGCCTTCTTCATTTTGAAACATACAGCCCAATCCTATGGATGTCTACTCAAGTAAGTTTCACTGTGGTCTGTGTGCTTTACTCTTCAGCAGAATGCTATCCTTAAACACAGGATGACAGCCCTATTTAAAGATAGCATCTTATGACATAAAGAGAACATAACATGATTTTATGTTAAATGTTAATGTCTTTAAATATTTTTAAGTGTATTTTACTGATTGTGGTTACATTGTACTTTTATGTTCTCTGTAAGCCGCCTTGGGCATTTGCTTCAGCAAGGGAAAGGTGGGGAATAAATTCTTCAAATAAATAATCACACACAGATCACACTTCAAATAAATAATCACACCCAAAAGAAGGAAAAACTGTCAACATCACCATCTCCACCTTTCAGGCTGACTAGGCCCCTGTATTGGAAAAGGCAGGAGATACCCCAAGGAGTGAGAGAATGGTATCAGCAATGGCCCCTTGTCCCAGATAAACCAGGGATTATAGGGTTAACCCCCAAGGTCTGTGCTAGCCTCGGGAACACAGCTGCAGGCTGTTAAGGGCTCTGGCTCTGAAGGGAGGTTAGCACAGGTGCACATGGGTGTGGCTGATGAATTAAAGCCTGCCCACTGATTGGCTAGCCTCAGTATAAAGCTGGAGGCAGGAGCTGGAGAAAGGCAACTGGATAGGTGCTGGGGGAGGGTACCAGGTAGGTGGTGGACTGATGGATGGAAGGAGGAGGGCCGGCCGGCTGGATTGCTAGACTGGCTAAAGTAAGCTTATGGTGGGGAACTGTTGTATGGCTGTCATGCCCCTGTAGCCACCAAGTGGAGGAGGCAGTTGTGGCTTGGGCAACCTGACTGCCTATTGTTTGGTGGAGGGGTTAGTTGGTGTTGGGGTAGTCTAAAACTAAGCCAGTGATGAGGGCAGTCTGGCGGAGGCTGACCAGCCAGTGATTGCAAGCAAAGCTGCTGGAAGAGAGGAGCCCAGTGGGTGACTGAACCTCTTGCCTATCTCTGAGGCTGATCTGTGGGGAAACTAGTTAGCCTAGTGTGGGCTTTAGGGCCCTTGGGAAAGCCTAGCAGGGAATTTGGCAGAACAGCCCCACACAGTGATCCTAGAAATACCAATTGTGCTGTGAGGAGAAGCCCAGTGAGGCATAAGCAAAACACACACACACACCTTTTCTATTGTAATGATTTTCCTGTTGATGGATTTTTCTAGAAAATGCTTCAGGAGCCTTGCTAGCTACAGGCTACAAATGCTTTAAATAAATTAATAAAATAAACCAGATTAGGCTATAAAGTCTATTTTGTTTTATTGTAGACAGACATGTTTGTGAGCAAGTTGCTCATTTCCCACAAGGTTTGTGCTTTGAGATTGGATTATAACGGATAGAAGAAGGTAAAGGCCTACCTTAAATCTGTCATTCTGGTTCTTCAATTTGCTTTGAGGAGCAAGCAGTTTAGTACAGCAGAAGCATTTCCAAAATGTTGTGTTCATGCCATTTCCTCAGTTGCCGTTTTTTTTCACTTAAAATTGCTCATGTGACAAAACATGGAAGGGAGAAATTATTTATCAACTAATGTGTCAGATGCAGCTAGGGTGGGAATCCAGAAGAGGCTTGTCGTATTTACGTCTGATTGAGAGTTAAATCTGTACGTTTTTAGTCTTGGGAGTGATTTGAGGAAGCATAAATCTTGTGGAAGATGGAAGATAGAGTCCTACCTGCTTCATGTGAAATTGGTTTAGGAACACGTATCTATCCCTAGACTCACATTTTTCTCTCAAATGATCCAACTCTGTGTTTAGTTTAATAATGAAAACGTTCAGTACTTAGGATAGCAGACCTACCCTTATTTTATCTCTTAGTGTTCAAGAGACCAAAATGATCCAATGAAACAGTTGCATCCAAATAAAATCCATCACAACAAAGCAAAGCGTAACTGAAAATGAGATGTTAGTGACTACCGTGTACCATTAATTTAAGTGGGACACAGGCGACAATCCTATACACAGTTACCTGGGAGTAAGTCCCTTTGATCTCAATGGGACTTACTTCTGAGTAGACATGCATAGGATTGTGCTGTTAGTCTATAACTAATCTTATTCGGCATCAACCCATGATATCTACCTCAGTGCTTCACAACATACCACCCTTGGAAGCATTGACCTACACTCCTTTAAAGGGTGGGGGAAGGTAGCAACACGATCCCCAGGATTATGCTGTTGCCCTTGGTGAAGGGGCTTATTTTACTCCGCTGGCCTCCAATGCCCTAAACAAGTTTCCCTTCCTTACTACTAGCAATTTCAATACAGTCTTTGAAGGACCTAGTCCAGAAGGCTTATTCTTAGGAAATTGAGTCCACCCACTCATAAGAACATAAGAAGAGCCCTGCTGGATCAGGCCAAAGGCCCTTCTAGTCCAGTTTCCTGTATCTCACAGCGGCCCACCAGGTGCCTAAGGGAGCTCAGTAGACAACAAGATGCTTGCATCCTGTTGCAACTCCCTTGCACCTGACATTCTGAAGTAGCCTACTACTAACATAAGGAGGTTGTGCAACGTATCATGACCTATAGCCCACAATGGACTTTTCCTCCAGAAATCTGTCCAATCCCCTTTTAAAGGCACCTAGGCCAGATTCCATCACCACCTCCTGTGGCAAGGAGTTCCACAGCTTAATTACCCACTGGGTAAAAAAGCATTTCCTTTTACTTGTTCTAACTCTCCTAACATCCGATTTTAGTGGATGTCCCAAGACTACCACTCAAAGTCTGGTAGTAATTTCAAGCAGATTTAAGCTAACCTGTGGTAAGTGTTACATATGTCAGTAACTGCTGGCAGATTCCTTGCATATATTTTTGAAATGGTCCTAGATTAAAGAATTTAGAATGTGCCTTAGGAATTGAACACATGGCCAGGCATGTTATTACTCACAGCCCTAAAATGTGTACTGCTTGGCTGTCTACAGTGGCGGACCTGAAGGGGAACAGGGGGTTCAAATGCCCCAGGCATTGGGCTTGAGGGGGGGATGACAACACCCCCCACCACTGATTTGGAGCCGGTCGCAACGCCGACTCACCCCTTCTTTGAGAAGGGGTGAGCCAGTGTTGCGACCAGACACGGGCACACAGCTCCTCCTCAGAGGGACAAGCCAGCATTGTGTGCCTGCCCCGGGTCACTCTCAGAGGTGGCCTCTGCAGGGACTGCCTGTGAGAGTGACCTGACACTGCGAGTACGGAGTGCCGGCTTGCCCCTCCATGGAGAAGTGAGCTGGCATTGCAGCAAAGTCAGGCTCAGAGAAGCAACCCAACATGGCTACGCAGTGCAGATTGCTTCACGCAGTAAAGATTGCTTCCCCCACTATCAGAGTAGTTTTACAGGATACGAGATGTCAAAACAACCCTGGAAGAACCCTCTCAGATAAAAAGCCGCCACCTGATCAATGTTTGTAATGATACATTTCACAGCCATGCATGCCTGTATGGCCTCTTTTTCTCTGATAAGAAACCGGATTGTTATCTCAATAAATATGGTACTACAAAATGTGGCATACCATGTACTGGGATGGATAATTGGAGAAAATAACATTTCTGAAGACATTTGCCATAATTAGAAGTGCTTGAAAATGGTATTTATTTTACACAAAAGTAAGCCCATTGTGTTCAGTGAAACTTAGGCTGTAATCCTAATTTACTCACTGGGAACAAACACCTCTAGCCATAATTCAGTAGAGTTTATCCATGAATGCAGAGACCCTTTTCTTTTGTCACTTGTGGGGTGGAAAGGACTTCCATGCTTTATTGGATCCTTCTCTCTCAAAGCCCATAACAGGAGATATGCATGTGAGGTAATAGCTTCAATTTAGGGCGCAATCCTAACCAACATTCCAGCGCTGACATAGCTGTGCCAATGGGGCTTGTGCTGCATCCTGCAATGGAGTAGTAGTCATGGAGGCCTCCTCAAGCTAAGGGAATGTTCATTCCCTTACCTCTGAGCTGCATTGCCCTTACCCGGTGCTGGAAAATTGGTTAGGATTGTGCCCTTAGTCAATTAAGGCTGTAGTCTAGATTTTACACATCTTCAATTTGTAGAGTCTTTTTTAACTATTATAATAATTATCTTAAATAATGGTAACAATAGTTCAAAATAAAAACAGAATGCACTAAAGAAATCTAATTTTTTTAAAATCAGGATTTGTTTCTTCTACTAACATTGCATACAAGTCTACCAAAGTATATTACAAAGATGTAAGAGACTGAGGATACATATAGAACAGACCTTGTGAACACAGATGTTTTAGAGAACGGAAACGCCAATATGACACCATATTGTTTCTAAAATTCAGCAAATTATTTTCATGCTAGTAATATAGGCTCAGTAATAGAACTCAATTGTCAAACTTTACTCTCTGATCGGTGCAAAGTGCTATCCCACATAACAAATTTTGGGAGAAGCTTGAAGCTATGAATACAGACCGACGATTGCTATTACTTATAGACACCTCTCTCAGAATCAGATGTAGCCCTAGGGGTCACCTTTCAAATGCAGTCCCTATGTTAAGCAAGGCTGCATATTAGCACCCCTCCTTTTCAATCTTTATATCAACTCCATGACCTCTCACCTTGCGGCCGTAAATTGTCATTCCCCCCCCCCGAGATTGCCGGAAGACACATAAATGCCCTTTTATACACAGCTGATGCGGCAATATTATCAAGGACACCAGTGGGCCTCAGAAGGGCCATTAGGAGCCTGTCCGTATATTGTAAAGAAGAAGGGCCGACCATCAAGTATTATAAGACCAAAATTATGTCATTTGCAAGAAGACCCAAATTACGAGTCTGGAAAATTTATGGCCATAAGATCGAGCAGGTTTCCAAAAGAACTTGACCTTTCCAAGGTTCCAAGCTTTCTTTCAAGTGAAGAGCAAAGATATATTGTTCGACCTGCTCCTTATCTAAGTAATATTGAGGTGCCTCAGCACCGCAGGGCCTTCACTCAATGGCTTGGTGCCATTGTCTTCCATCCGTTGTACTTGAGGGGCAGTTTAAAAAGATCCCGTTTGAAAAAAGACTGCCCTTGTGGGGCTGAGACGATTGAAACTACCGAACATATTCTTCTTTACTGCCCATTCTATAGTGACCTTCGAGACTCTTCTATAATCCCTTTGATTAAAACATCACCCATGGGTTCAAACCAATGTGTCACTGATATACTGCTGTCTGATAGTAACTCAGGAGATACTTATGCAGTTGCCCAGTTTTGCTCGAAGGCCATTGCTATATGGAAGAAAATAATGAGCAATGGCCTAATTTAAATTTATTAGATAATTATATTAATGTATTCCAATTCTAGAGTAAGCCAGAAACGATGGAGCAGAGTAATAGCTTTTGGTTATGTATACTTTTGCATTTTTAATGTTTTAATGTAATTTCAACATTGAGAAACAAATGACTGTTTTAGACTTAATCCTCACGCACTATTAGAGTAAAACCCTCGTTACATCGTTTCTTCATACTATGTATTAATTTTTGTGCTGGTCTATGACTGTAATAAAGAATTTGTTATCTGTGCAAAGTGTTATGTTTGCATCACAATAACCTCAGCAGAATAATCTGGAAGTTGAGTTCCACAGATAAAATTATTATGGTCCAAAGAGCTCCTACCACCTCCTACTTTGAGTGATTTTCAGTGAAATGTTCATCATGTCTGAAAATTTTCTTCCACCCTAGCAGAGCAAGCCTATGCAGATCCACTTAAAAGTAACCCTGTCTGAATTAATTAGGATTTACTCCAAGGTAACTGTGTATAGCAGGCTTAAGCATTTTTATTTGGAAGTAAATCCCACTGAATTTTAATATTTTGTTCCAGGTAATATGCTTAGGACTGTTGCCTTTGATTGCAATTCCATACATACTTGCTTGCAAGTAAATCCCCCTGAATTTGATAGGCATTACTTCTGAGCTGACAATTACATTGTAAACAATTGCATTGCAAACCCACCAACATGTGCCCAATGGATTGATTATATTTTGTGTTCATTGGTATTCGAGCGAATGGCATATCATTGGCAGTTGTATCTGGACATAGCTGAAAATATATGGAGGCCATTCTTTAATAAAATATCCTAAGCTACATGAACTGTGAGGATATATAATGTTCTGATTGCTCATATATCCTTATTTCCCCATTTTTTTCTTTTTCTTCCTCTTGCAAATATCCAATTGTATTTGAATATATCTATGTAATGCTTTTTAAAGTTTTTTTTTCACATAAAATAAAATAAACCATTAAAAAAATTGTATGGCAAAGTTTTTTTTTAAATAATTGCCTGCTTTTAGACCATTTTTGAAAATACTGGTCTTGAAATTGTAGTTTCTCATTAGTTCTGCTCTAATTCATAGTATATAACAAGCCATTTTTTATTTCCAACTTACATTGTCACCATTTGACTCTGTAGTGATCTGCTATGTAATAAAATAGTGTCTGTTTTTTAACTCTGAATTGGCACTGTGCCTGGCATTGTGCCTTGCTGCATAAACCAATGAATAATCTAGTCAAGTGACTCTATGCAACACTAAAATCAATTTCTGATATTTCCATAGTATCTCAAGATTAATAGATCACTCAAAATTGTGATTAAAACACTGTCAAGATAAGTGCTTTGTAACAGCCTGCTCTAAGACTAGTTTTCAAACTGTCTCTGAAAACATGTTAGAACATATCTTCTATTTGCTACAGGGAAAGAGCAATTCCAATTAACATAATCACTCCAAAAAAATTTAATATATCATCCACATTTTGTGATCTAACCACTTTAATTCAAAGCAGCTAAAAGTTCTAAACCAGACACGGCAAACTTGAGTATCTGAAACAATTGTGTACTGCTGGGCCTTGAATATTCGCTGTGAATTAAATATTTGATTTCTTGCACCCACGGTACAATGTATATGCCGCAGTACTTTATATGCCCTAAAGTTGCTGCTTTATGCAACACAAATTAATCTAATGTCTCTCTTGTTTATAATACTTTTTTGAAATTAGTTTTTTCAGAGCAGTCTCTCTGAATAGTTCACAAACGCAGAGCTGCATTGTTCCAAACGTAGATCAAGGTTCATTTTTATTAAGCATGTCAGAGCTTGAAAGCTGTGAATGACATCTAAGATAACAGGAGAAAAAAACATAGTTAAGTCAAGGGAATGTGTTTGCTACTTATAGTTTTCAAAAGCAACAGCTGAGTGAAGCTGACAGAATTTACCCCTGCTAACTGGACAAGAGGCACTTTTCCAAGTGGTATTCCTCTTATATTTAGCAGAGGGAGAGTAATTGTCCTTTTTCATTCCAGCCCAGTGTATTTTCTAGTGGCTGTTGCTGGTGGCCGCATTTTTTTTTTTTTAGATTGTGAGCCCTCTTGAGACAGGGAGCCATCTAACATGTTTTTGGTTTTTTTTGCCTGTAAACCACTTTGTGAACTTCTTGTTGAAAAGCGATATATAGATACTGTTTGATTTTTGTGTCCACCACCTCAATTCAAAACGTAAAACTGGAGTGCTGAAACTGAAGCTGTATTGATAATGAACAAATGCAGAGCGCATTAGATGTTCCTGTACTGGTTATTGAGAAGCTCACCCTTTACTTCTGTACATCTACCTTTACATACAAAACTATCTCCCGCCCCCATTCCCAGAATGAACAGCTTCACTGTTCAAGCAATGAGTTCGAGTACAAATTGGTACTCTTCTTGAAAGAGCACAGATTCCTCCTCCTCCCTCAGTGCACAAAATATAGGAAGTAAGAGCATTAAGGTTTGTTAAACCTTAACAAACTTAAACTAGTTTGTGTGGTCAGACTAAATAGCATTCTGTGACTTTAATTCTTCTCTTTCTGCTTGGAAAAACCTATGAACAACAGATTGAAGGTACCTGTAAAAGACATTCACAATCCATATTTAAATTCACCCTTCTTACTCCAAAGGCTGGGTATCCAGACATATTAAACCGTTCTTGTTGTAAAAATATGAGCTCATGATTTATTTTCCTAGCAAAGCTCCACACATTGCTGTGGCAAATAAAGCCTTACTACTCTCTCATTTTCCATTGTAGAAAAAATATGGACCAAACTTTTTTTTCCTCATTAGTAGCTACTTTGATAGGTTCCATGCCCTCTCTTTGGCCATTCTTTCTCCACCCACTTCAGCAGCATTTTTTCAACGTCAACTCTTTGATATAATTTGCACAGATCAATAAGTTGCTCCACAGTTCTGTCACTATTCCGTAGCAAAAACTCCAGGGTTGGACTCTGTTGCTTTTGTTCCAGGAAACACAATTCGTCATAGGTCATTCCCCATTTGCTTGCAAAGTTTCTCCAGTTTTTCACTGTAGGGTGAGATGGATCTAACTTTATCCTCATCATATACAACAAGTCCTCGTCATTGAGTATGTCACTGATGGTTGGTTGGTGAGACATACATAAGGAGCAGGTGCCATTCTCGGTGCATGGTTTTTTCAGATCTAGAATCACAATTATATTGGGTTGTTACTGTTTTGTTTTCTGGCACAAACTCAGTGCTTGCAATGCTGAAGAACAATGTGTTGTGTGAGCTATTTTTGAAATAAATGGACATGCCTACATTTAGTTCGGTATTTCAAATAAAGAGCCATGCACATGCTTTGCATGTAGAAAAGCTTGGGTTCAATCATTGGCCTCTCCAGGACAGACTGGGAAAGATTCCTGTCTGGAACCCTGGAGGACCACTACCAGTCAGTATAATAGTATTAATCAATAATAATAGTATAAATAATAGTGATCCAGATGTACCAATGGTTTGGTTCAATATAAAGCATGTTCTTACGCACTACAGAAAGAGCATAGGAAGCATATGGATATAGGATGATCTCAGACAAGCAAGGCTGTACTGACTGAGGGCCTAACCCTATCCAACCTTCCAGTGCCAGTACAGTCACAATGCAGCCCTGAGGAAAAGGAACAAACGTCCCCTTACCTGGAGGCCTCTATGAGTGCCCCTATATCCCTTGGCATGGCTGCACCAGCACGGGATAGGATTGGGCCCTGAAGCAGTTGCCTCAGGCCTCAGATTAGCAGAGCATGCCTACCTCAGGATCAGGTCCCAAGTTCCTAGTAGATTTGTCCCAAATTAGTGATTAGACACATTCAGAGCGCAATCCTAAACTGCGCTGGAACAGCAAGGCCAGTGGGCCTGCACTGTATCCAGCGCAGCTCTGTGGCACATTTGTGCCTCCCCTATGGGTTCATCAGCTCTGTGGCTGCTGTATAGCAGGTGCAGAGCTGAGGAAGCCATGCGGCCCAAATAGAGGCCATGCGGTGTGGAGATGGAGGCTCTGATGCAGCTTAATGGCCATATCCCACCCTCATCCCACTCCCCAGGCAAGCACCCCCTCCACCCAGTTCCTCCTGCCACCCGCCTCCCTGCCCAGCCAAATTCAGCGCCCGCAGTCAGTGACCTTGTGTCAGTGCTAGTGGCACTGGGCCAATGCAAAGGCCCAAGGGCACCCCCTGGATTCCGCCCTCAATGTCATCCCATGCTAAGAGTTTATTCTAAGGAACTGTGCCATACCAGAACACAAACATGTTATATCAGGGGTGTCAGACATAAGGCCCATGGGCTAGATGTGGGCTGCCAAAGCTCTTTTTCTGACCCTCGGGCTCTTCCAGCACTACCATCAGCTGCTGAGCTGTGCCACTGTTGAAAGGGCACCTCACATGATAATTGGGCTCTTCCATATCTTTAAAATATGATCAAGATTTGCACATTTTCTCTTGTTGTTCGCAGCTAATGAGTTGCTAAGTAAGCATGATCTGCTTAATGGCATCACTTCCTGCTTAATGACATCACTTCTATCTTTCAACAGGCATCAGGAATGCTATTTAGCCCACTGAATGAAAGTTTGACGCACTTATTTGTTAGTTGTATGCTGTTCTTGTGACAGCATACAAAAGAGACCTCCTTTCGCATACTAGCAGTTCTTAACCTCACTTTAATAAAGAATACAGTCCAAGTACTAAATACACTTGGGTATAGGCAATGCATTACCTGTAGGAGAGTCACCACTGCTGCTTTGGCTACCGTCATCTTCTTCTGGCTACAAACAAAAGCAATCTTTCATTAAAATTATATTCAAAGGACAAGAGTTTTATCAATCCATGTTACTTGAATCTGGACAAGCTAATTAGCTGGCTAATTGTCCACCAACTAGAGGAAGATTAGGAGGAGTGTGGATATTTTGTGCAACAGTGTAAATCTTTTGGACAATACTGCAACAAGATCAGTTTCTTAAAAGTAATGCTACAAAAGGGACAAAAGGGAGACATCTAATTCCTGACTGTGGTGAAGATTTGAAAAATCAACAGCACCTGCTAATGTTGATACAAAGAGGCTGCGAGCCCAGATGAAGCACTTTTCTTCTTCTTTTATTGCAGCTTTAAAGATGAAAGCAGGAGGGGTTTTCCCTTTAAATATTTGCAATAAAGTACAGTTGCCTTTTGTATAGCGTCATTCACCTGAGAGTATCACAGAACACTCTGGAGCAGATCATAAGCTGTGCATGCAAATACAGGTAAACTATGCAGTTATATAATACGTTGCAACCAGACACCCTTCCCCACCTACACTTAAGTTCATTAGTAAATCCATTCCAAATAAGCTACATAGATAATTTATGTGATATGGCCATGGCAACTATACACACAATGTCTAACTCTGTCCTCAGAATTGGGGGTGGGTGGGTAGAATCCTCCACACCTTTGTCTCACATGATACAATTTATATTCAGCACTCATGACCCAGTTCTTCCACGATACTTCTTAATTTGGGAATGTTATTGTTGTATCTAGTGTATATCTAAAACCTCAATGTTGCATGCTAAACAAAGAATTGGTTACACCCCTATCAAAGACGAGAAGCAATATCCTCATGGAGCTTCTTTTTTTCCAGCGTTACACCATTTTTAAAATCAGAATTGCATAAAAACCAGGTACTGTTCAGCTGTGGACTTCTCATTCAAATACTGAGAAATGTAGCTCAATTGATATTAGAGGTGGTAGGGGACAAGAGAAAACACTGATTACTGCTTATATTGAAGTCTCTAATGTTCCCAATTCCCTCTACAGGAAAGAAAGAAAGCGAGTCAGGATGAGACAGTGTGTGTTCCCTTCCCACTGCCTCAGGCGCCAGCAAAAGTTTTCGCAGAACAGGAGGAGGAGGAAAAAGAGCAATGCCACGGGTGAGAGAGGGTTTCTTTAGATAAATAAATAAGGAGCTAGTACAGGCTAAAATACTACTTGGTAACACCTATGATTCTGAAATTCCTTCCTGCAGATTGTCTGAAAATGTCAGCAAACCAGGATTATGCCTAAAGCAATCAGTTCCTTTCTGAAAAAGCATAAGAACTGCCCTGCTGATCAATATTAAGGCTGTAATCCTGTACATACTAGCACCTCCTGTCCCACTGAACTCTGTGGTGGTGGGGGCCTACATTTTGCACATCTCCACAACTCGCTATGAAAGGTGGCCCCCTTGCTCTCGGAGCCAATCCAAGGGGCAAAGCCACACGGAAACCGGGTGTCAGTGAATCTCGTTGTGTAATACAACAACAACAACAACAACAACAACAACAACAACAACAATAAACATCTCCTTCCTAGAGAAAGGGGACGGGCAGCTTCCACGGTGAGTTGCACAGCCATGCAATATTTCGTGCTCTGCCTCCCTTCAGGATGCCACTGAAAAGGGGACAAGATTTTCTGTCACTTACAGCCCAATCCTATCTAAACCCACCTTGCCAATGCATTCTCCACTGGAGCATGTGCTATGTCCTGCAGAGATGGCAGTCCCAGGGGCTTCCTCTAGGCAAGGGAACATTTGGAGGCAAGGAAGGAGGACAGGATATCAGCAGCGATGCTGCCACCGATACCACCCCTTTCCCAGCTTTGATCTGCCCTGGCCTGCCTCATTCCACCCACCCCTCCCTACCTCCCATGCTGACTTACTGGGACTTTTCCTGGGTCATCTGAAGCCACCTGTGTCAGCATCCCAGCTGTGCTCTCTGGCATGTTGCCTTTTGCAACAGCTGTAAAGCAGGCTGCACCGCCAGAATGTGAGTTCTGGCGAAACAGTGTGCCCATCAGGTTGAACTGTTAGTTTCACAGTTCTAAACGAGTTCCCTGTAGTGGTGGCCAGTCTTTTGTGGCTGGAGTGTCACCAGTCCAAAGTATGAGATACTGGATACTTTAGCAAAGCTGTAGGCAGGAGAGTGAGCTTGACCCTGTGCCACAAAAAACTCCTGCTGTCTATGCTTTTTGCAATATCACATTGGCTAGACATCCATTAAATTTAATATAGATTTTTTTTTCACATATACTGTAGCTTGCAGTTACTTCTACAACATCAGCTTTATAGACATGGTTGAGTCCATTCTGGGGCACCAGAACCCAGTGCACATTTCCCCTGTAAAAGTAATGTGACTAGCCATAAAATATTGTCATTTAACAAGACTCTTTTATTGCCTATTAATAAATGGCAAGACCAGACAAAACTACAAATTTGTGTTGCATATGATGGAAGATGAGAAAAACCAGTACACCCTAAGGGCAAGACATGGCTTCTGCAAACCTAGATATAGTGAAACATTTGTTTGGGGAATATGTTTCACTACTTTAAAAAAAAAGACTTTTTAAAAAAGTATAGGCAGAATTCAGTTTAATATGATACAATGCTTGACCAAGAAGTTTCCCTTCCTAAAAGCCTCACCTCCTGACTTGCTAGCCGTGTACTAAAGGGCCTCAAAATGTTCCTTTTTCTGTTCCTTTTCTGTTTTTCTGTTCCTTATCCAGCCTAACACACATGATTTCCACACCCGAAGCCCATCCACATGATGCTTCTGGAGATCAGCCATCCACCAGGGTGAGGGCGCAATCCTAACTTGGAGTTAGGCCAGCACAGTTTGGCCAGCACAAGAGCCACCGTAAAGCACATTTGGACCACTCTCTGAGTAAGGAAGGATGGCGCACTTCTATGTGCTGCCCTCTCTGACTCTGAGAGTGGTTCAAGCATACTTTACAGTGCCCCTTGTGTTGGCCAAACTTTGCTGGCCTACTGTGCCAGTGTAACTTAAGGTTAGAATTGTGCCCTGAGTCACATTAACTGAAGCAGGTCAGCTAACACATGACTAACCGTGCAATCCAAACCCCAGGCTGGAACAGGCAAGCTGACATGCCTGCCCCATATCCAGCCCAGGGCTTGGAGGTGCTGTCTCGCTACCCAGGCAAAGAGGAAAATATTCCCCTTCCCCCAGGTAGTGTGCAGTGACCCGGATGGGGCTACTCGGAGCTGTGCCACTGATTTTGGCCCACCTGGTCTGGGAATGGAATTTAGGATCCAGCCTAAAAGCCAGATCCTGCCTCCACCCCTCTCCCCGGGCTGGCCCACTCATGGGCCTACCCAGTGATGTCATGCACCCACTACACACCACTATGCGAGTACCGGTTCCTAGAAGTTGAGCTGGCCCCGCCCACTTGAAGCTGGCCCCTGCTATTTAACCAGGGAACAGTTGAAGCAAAATATGTATATACACATCTCTAGAAAGCAAAGCAATAGAAGTTAAATCAACACTAACCACAAGCTGAAGTTATTACAAACATGATCACATCCATGGCAACAATCATGACATCACTTCCGGCTTATGACATTACTTCTGGTGGGCGGACCCTGACAAGTGCCAATCAAAAGTGAGTACCTGTTCCTAAATCATTTGGATGACACCACTGGGCCTACCCATTCTCTGCCCTCCTCCACCCTGTTCTGCCTCCTGCCGCCCTCCTAGAGTCCCTGTGCCGGCCTTACCTTCGGGCCCAGGTTTACCTTCAGAAACAAATACAAGACTTTAAACCAGAACAAAAAAATATTGCCACATCTTGCCAGTGTTTAGAGATTTTAACTAGCTGTGGAACTCCTTCCTCAGAATGATATGAAACTGAAATAACACTTATAGCACAATCCTAAGCATGTCTACTTCTACTCAGAAATGACTCAAATTGAGTTCAGTGGGACTGATTTCCAGGTCAGGAATGTGCGTAGAATTTCAGCCTTGAAGTATTAGCTCTGACACTAACCCTATGGTTAGATGCTGAGGTACACAAAGTTCTAAGACTTGAATCTCCATGAATCTTTGAACATTACAGCTTTGCAGTGTTTTCTTTACCTGTTGTATCAGTCCTGTATCCAATGTTAGGCTCCTAATGTTAATGGATGCTAACGCCAATGTCACTTTTTCTGTTTGGTACTCCTCATCTAAAAGACAAAAATTCTAACGTTTTAATCACATTCAGTCCTCTTGAAATAAAAACATGACTTTTCCAAAGTTTAGTTAGATGACAACCATTCAAGCTGTGCATCAGGGCAGGAAAGGAAGTCATACCCAGCCACGCAGTTTTACACAAAATCTTCTGCATAGCAACTGATGACTTGCCTAAAGTTCTACATGCCTAAGAGCACAGAGGTGACTACTTGGGAGCACAACATCAGCCTCCCACAATAAAAATATGAACAGGAAGTCAAAACTCTGTGCATGGATGTAAAGAATGGCTCCCCACTTTCCTATTATGCTAATCACTCCTATCCTGAACCAAAACATCTTTTACAACTATTTACTGTAAACATTGGTAACTTCTGAATTACCCCCATTTCATCTCCAGCAATTATCAGATGATACATGTTGATTTCCATCTCTTGAAAAGCTTAGTGGGAAGCAACAGAATGTAAGGCCCACTGAAATAAATTGGCCTTACTTCTGAGTAAATATGGTAAGGACTGACTCTTTAAAAAAAAAAAAAAAGAATACTGCTCCTCCTGGTGGATGACAGAAAGGGGTAAAAAGTGTTTTCTCAAGCCTGAAAAGGGTTTCAAAAGCCTCCAGGTAGGTGATTGTGTGCAAATGTGTGCCCATGTGCATACTGTACTAGCTACTAAAGTAAACCTACTGTATGGGAGGAATTCCATTTCCACAGCAGCCACTGAGCCACACCAACTCATGCTTCCCACCCAGAATGTATGCATAACATTCTATGAAACTCAAGGGTCAATCCTAACCAACCTGCCAGCACTAGCATAGCAATACCAATGGGGCATGTGCTGCATCCTTCAGTGGAGTAGTAGTCATGGAGGCCTCCTCAAATAAGTGAGTGTTTGTTCCCTTACCTCAGCGCTGCATTGCCCTTACCCTGATGCTGGAATGTTGGTTATGACCCTCAGAGAAATTAAGACAGAACATTGACTAAGGGCCTAACCCTATGCCAAGGCACTCTTGGACTCAGAGAGGCCAGCACAAAGACGTGAGCCATCCTCCCTGACTCTGAGAGTAGTCCAAACACGCTTTATGGTGGCCCTTGTGCTGGCCAAACTTTGCTGGCTTAGCTTATGCCGGTTTAACTCCAGTTTAGGCTTGCGCTCTGAATCATGTTGCAGTTGGTCCTCCAATCTTTAGAAATAGCATATTGGCCAATACAAGGGGTTGCAGTGAGGAGGGACTGTAAAGCCATGTAATGTGGGTTTTTTGTTTTTTGTTTTGCATTAGATCCTTTTGAGCACAGCACTTCTTTTTTTAAAGAAATGTTTCTATATTCCAATATAGTATCAATATCCAGTGACATTCATATTGTGATTACATGGTTTAAGTATGAAAATGAGACATACCAAGTCAGCACAACTTTCTGCACTTACCTTTGGGTAGTGCTGTATCCTGAACAGGGTATTTTTCTCCCTATCCAAAAAAGGGGAGACCATAGTTTGTACAACTGTACCAAATACAATTTTATGAACTATTTTTTTCAGACTTATACAAACTTCTCAGTTCATTCAAATATATTAGGACTGTACAACGTTTGGCCCATCAAGGTGGACACAGGTTATGAGACACAAACCATGGTTTGCCAGTTCCAGGCAAACTGGAATATCCTCCAGTATTGTGATTTCCAATGTGGTAGGCCCTGGCAGGTCTACCAGGCAGTGATAACAGCAGCACTCCTCTCTGTACAGCAGGGCTCAAGCCGTCATTTAAATTTCCCCACAATATGACATTCCTCCAGAGAGCAATAGAGCATCTCCTCTATTGCAGCTTATCTCATTTCTTGGCTTCATTGTAATATTTCTCACCTCTTCAGTTTCTGCTCCATTTGCGGAGAAGAAATGTACAGCGTAATGAAGTTCAAGAGATGGGTTACGGTAAGTTGAATAATGTATTTATTACTTATTATGATAGGGAGAGGAAATAACATGACATGTTGCTGCTGTTTCCTGGGACATGCTTCCAAAAAGTCTGGTTCCACCTTGAGTTTATCCAGCTGGTACAGAACTATTCACCAGACGGCCTGCAATACAGGCCTTCAAGGGCTTCATCTCCCAAAAATGTCTGGTGTGAGTATATAAAAGGATCTGATCCTGTTTGTAGATCCTGGTTTGTTAAGTAACTGACAATCTGAACAAACAACAGTTTCATACATTCACACAAAAGGGGTAACTTAGTATATCAAACCTTAAAAAGGAAGCTTTCAGGGTGCAATCCTAAGCTGCACTGGAACAGGTGGGCCTGTGCTGTATCCAGTGTAGCTTGAGAGCAGGCCCTTACCCTGGGGCCCTTACCCTGGGGTAGGCACCAGCCTCCCCAATGGGCTCCTCGGATCTGCACCTGCTGTTTTACAGGCGCAAAGCTGAGGACACTATGCAGCCCGAATTGGGGCCACGTGGACTAGGGACAGGAGCTTCGATGCCGCCTAACGGCCACATCCCAACTCCACTCCCCGAGCCAGCATGGCACAGGACTTGGCTGGCACAGGAGCATTGTGCCACCGGCTGCCAGTATTGATGCTGCCAGTATTGATGCTGCCAGTATTGGCCCAGCAGCAGCAGCGCTGGCACAAGGGTGCCCGTTGACACTCTTGTGTCACTGCTGCTACCATTGGGCCAATGCTACCATCTAGCATCGGTCCAACGTAGAGTCTTGGATTGCGCCCTCAATCTCCTTCCTTCACTTGTGCACTAAAGGAGGGAATGCATAAGTGCAGGTATCTGTGGCTCATTCCTGTAATACCTAACAAACCATGGTTTGCTAGGTCTGAGACTAGCTGCTGTTTGCATGGTGAGTTGCCCAAAAATGAAGCAATTGTCATAACACCATCTAAATAAATAATCTAGTGACGGTCACACAATGAATTACCAGATGTGTCTAAAAGCGCAATCCTAAACTAAGTTAGGCATAAACTTAGGCCGGCATAAACTAAGTCAGCAAAGTTTGGCCAGCACAAGAGCCACTGTAAAGTATGTTTGGTCCACTCTCTGAGTCAGAAAGGCCAGCCCATAGACGTGAGCCATTCTCCCTGACTCAAAAAGTAGTCCAAACACGCTTTATGGTGGCCCTTGTGCTGGCCAACCTTTTCTGGCTTTGTTTATGCCGGCCTAACTCCAGTTTAGGATTGCGCTCCAAGTTTAATATTCAATGACCAATTAGCCTATGTAAATGTAAAAAAGTATAAAATGGCCCCCAACATTTCATGTAATTGGATAAACTATTACACTGACATTACAATAAATTCAGGAAATAATGTAACAAAAAATTCATACTTCTTCTGAGGATAAAGTGCTAGGATCAGTATCTTCGACTGGCTCTTTGGTTGCGTGATCTGCTGGAAATAAAGGAAGGAAGGTTTTAATTTAGGTTCTGCAACATGTCATGTTGTGGACATGCAAGAGGGAAGCCCTGCTGCTCTGCTTTTCCCCCCAATCTGCTTCTATTACAGGACCCAAAACATGTGTAGACACCCCAAGAGCAAAGCCAGACACAGGTAGACGATCTTTGGAAGCATTCCTCCCACTTACATGGAAAATTCCCCACAAGCCTTATGCTGTGGCATGTAACCAAGATCCAAGAGGACCAGAGCAACGCTCTAGCTGAGTTCAAAGCACAATAAGCAGGAAAAAAAAAGATTAAAAGAGAAAAAAGAAGTTCTTTAAACTGGGAGGGGAAGATGGTTCTGTAACTCGAGGACAAAAGAAACAAAACAAGCAGGATTTCGGAATGGCTTGGATGTTTGCAATGCTCAGGTTCAGATCTTAGGAAAAAATACAAGCAGACAATTACAGGCAAACCATAAAATAACATAAAATGCCCTAACATGTCTATCTCACAGCTATGGTCCCTAGCTGTGCTCAGAGTCACAGCCTTCCAGGCTATATTAAATCTCTCCAACCTCCAGTGAGACAGGTGAACACTTGGCCACACACATAAGCATTCTCTGTGAGAGTCAAGTCAGAACACACACAAGCATCCTTGGGAGTGGTCTTAAGAGTTAGATTATGTCACTGGTCTCTCCAGCTGGATAGTTTATGGCACTCTGGTAATTCCTACTTGCCCTGTGACCTGCTCCAGTATGCTAAGATGTCCAGTCAGATGGACTAGTCCCAGACAAAAACAACAGTGAACCTACAGAACAACCTGTCCGCTAGGGCATACAGTTTTTCTGCAATGGGGCTGATTTCAAGGTGTGTGAAAGAAATTTTCCCTCATTGACCTTATATTGGGACTTCTTTTAAAGGAAATAAATGGGAAAATAAATAGAGGAGAAGATAAAAAGGAGCAAGGGGAGCTTAGTCATCACACAAATCCTTTAAGTCACCTGACCATGATAAATATGTAAAGTATTTTTTTAAATTACTTTTTGTTGTTCTATTTTTATTTTTGTATGCTGGAATAAAAATACTTTTAAATAAATAAAAAATAAAGTATCCAGGCAAGTGTAGATTTGTAACACAAATCATATCTCACATTTCCATCTTTAAAAGTTTCCTCTAGCAGAATTTTTTAAATTAAACAATGCAGTTATATTTTCCCACAAAGGGGAATAATAAGTGGTCATTGGCACCCAGTGGTTTTGGCCAATGATGAAATACTCTGAATTGTTACAACAACCAATAGAATAATAATAAACCTTTGTTTAAAATGTAATGTTCTTTAAAAAAAAAATTAGTATCAAATTGTAAATTTCCAACAGAAGTTAAGGCTTATATCACAGGCTCCTAAGAAATATTTGTTTCAAATAAGTATTTAAAAATACCCAAGATACAGTTTTTGTATATCAAAACTGAATAGCCACATTAGGGAAAAAGTTTCCCAGTGCTGCAATTATGGTGCTCCTCTTATATTTAGCAGGGGCACGGAAGGGGTGCATGCATGTGTGTATGTTCACACACCAAAACTAAAATATCAAACACTTGAAAGCACCATCAGCACACTGGATTTCATCCATAGTGAAACCTTTCATCTTGAATTCAGAATGGAGCATGCAAGGGTCCGTAGTGTGGGGTCTGCTTTGGCCCACCTCTTTTGGTGTGCTGCTTGAAGCTCTCTGGTTCCCTCACATTGAAGGCCTACCCTCTATCCCTTGCTCCCATTGTTCTTGAGATGTTCTTCCCATCTGCTGCTGAAGCAAGTGTAGTGTCCTAAGCAGCTGTAGAAAATTTACCATGAATTAAGAATTAATTCAAACACTGGGCTGAGGGCAGAGCGTGTCAATGTGCCAGTTTATGAATCTGGAGTCCTTGTTGCAGAGCCTCAAAATGATCATTAAAAACCAATCTCTGGGGAGAGATAAGAAACCAAACTCTCTGGGGCAGAGGCGGATCTAAGGGGGGGTGGAAATCTGTAAGTGTTGCAAGAAGCCTTACCCTGTCATGTAAATCCCTCCTCTCCCTTGCTGCTGTAGCCAGTAAGCAATGCCAAGATGTTGCTGTTCCCTGTGAGGACTGGCTAGAACAGTGCAGGAGAGGAGTGTTTTCCACTGCAAGGTAAGGCTTCTTGCAAAACCTAGAGATTTGCCCCCCTTAGATCCACCTCTGCTCTGGGGAGGGGGGCCTCCAACCTTAGCTTTCCTCTCCTCCTCTTTCTCTCATAGAAGTACTTTAAGTAACTCCAAAGTGCCTTAGAAGAGCACTGCTTGGCATTTTACCCCTTCACCCTGGCACATCTACCCTAGTTTAAAAGAGGTGCAAGCTTCAGGCCCCCTCCATTACAGCAAACAATCCTTTCCATTCCAGTTCACTGCCAAAAGGAAGTAATTCTGACTCCTTTCCTGCACACCTTGCTGCTGTAGGTGCTGCTCTAGAGATGGAGGGGACATATAGTTACAATTCACTTCTTACTGGCTGCAGCAGTCAAGCAGACAAATTCCTCCTCCTTTCCAGTTATCCACTCAAACTCCCACCTATGCTCTCACCAGCCTGCACTATACTAGGAACTGCTTCTGTTTGACTGAAGTTAGTGCTGCACTGAGCAATCATGAATTCTCATATGTTTATGCACTGTGCAAGCATACAAAAGGTCTCATACTGTGTACAGCTCACTAACACAACTGTAACAACTGAAGATATGCACATGGCTGGTTGCTTTCACTCCCCCAGGACAAAATGCAAAGTTAATATGTCAGGAAGAGAGCTACGAGCCTACTTTGATGTCCTAACTTTGCAGGTGGAGGGAGATGGTCGTATGGGGGTGCATTCAAACAGATGATTGCCTCACCTGCTTATCTGAGTACTGGCTTTTCTAGAAGGGGAGCAAAACGCTAAGTTTTGCAGGAACCTGAGCTTTTGTGTAATGTGGCCTCTCCCTTGCCTTCAGAGCCATTTGCAGCTAATAGAGCAAAGCCTCTATCACAGTGGTATTCAAACTTTTTAGACCAGGACACACTTCTTAGAATGGCACATGTCGGGACCCACCACAAGTGATGTCATTAACCTGGAAGTGATGTTGTGGCAGGAAGTGATATCATTAAGCACGAAGTGCTGTCATTGTAACATAATAAAATTCTTGGAATACAGCAATTGTACAATCATGAGACATCCCTGACAGAAAGCAAAATTAGGACAAAATATTATGAAAAAGCACTGAACTAAAAAGAATTTTAAAAAAACAACCCTCACTTGAAAATTCAAACTGTTAACACCCACAAAAGAAATATAACAAGAGTAAGGTCTGCAGTTTCCAAGATGGCTGCTTCCAGTTCTCTGAAACCTACCTGACATCAGGATGTGACCCACCAAGTGGGTCCCGACCCACAGTTTGACTAACACTGCTCTGAGCCACAAATGACTCTGAGGGGGAGGAGGAAGGGCTGCTTTACACAGGAGTTCAGTCTCCTGCAGAACTTAGTGTTTCCTCCCCCTCCACCGCTGCTCAGTTAAGCAGGTGAGAACTGAGAAAGTTCCATACTATAAGGCAGCAATTTTCAACCTTTTTCATCCCACAGCACACTGAGAAGGAGTTAAAAGGAGCTAAAGCTTTTTGACGAATGACAAGGGACACTGCACTGCCTCCTGGGGGCTCACATCACTCCCATGGCACACCTGCAGACCATTCACAGCACACCAGTGTGCCACAGCACAGTGGTTGAAGATTGCTGCTATAAGGATTGGAGCATGTGCCCCAGCGCACTGCTTGAACTAGCTTCAAGGCCAGACCTAAACAAAGGAAAATAAAAGCATGGTCAAACTGACAGCCCAGTCCTATGCACAAAATGTCCCACTAAAGGCGCAATCCTAACCAACTTTTTAGCACCAAGGTAAGCGCAATGCAGCTCTGAGGTAAAGGAACAAACATTCCTTTACCTTGAGGAGACCTCAATGGCTACTACTCCACTGCAGCACATGCCCCATTGACACAGTTACGTCAGTTCTGGAAAGCTGGTTAGGATTGCACCCTAGGTTTGATACATCTAAGAGCACAATCCTAAACTGGAGTTCGGCCGGCCTAAACTAAGCCAGCAAAGTTTGGCCAGTACAAAGGCCACCATAAAGCATGTTAGGACTACTCTCGGAGTCAGGGAGGATGGCTCATGTCTGTGTGCTAGCCTCTCTGACGCTGAGAGTGGTCCAAGAATACTTTACAGTGTCCCTTGTGCTGGCCAAACTGGGCTGGCTTAGTTTATGCCGGCCTAACTCAGTTCAGGATTGTGCCCTAACAGTGTGTATTACCAGAAAAGTGTGCAAGGATTTCAACCTTATTTTTATATAAGGTATCTATAGTACTGGAATCTTGACATGTGAGTTTCTGCTTATATTATTTACTGTGTCTTCTAATTACTGAGGCCTGAAAAGCTGAGGGTCAGAAAAACTTCCTTCAAAATTTATTGTGGTTTTACATGACCGTGGGGTGCGGATTCCAAAAATGGCATCAGTTTTGTCCCCTCACATCTAGTTTCATATGGCATAGCCTCAGTGAATGGTTCAAGCAGCCTTCTTGTGAGGAAGCCTATGCCATGGCTTCCTCATGACAAAGCTGCTTGAACCATATAGGGTGCAATCCAAACCTGGGGTTAAACAGGCACAGTTAGGTTAGCGAAGTTTGGCCAGCACAAGGGCCACTGTAAAGTATGTTTGGACTACTCTTAGGCTGCAATCCTATACTCACTTTCCTGGGAGTAAAGCTCATTGAACACAATGGGACTTACTTTTGAGTAGACATTAATGGGATTCTATTGTTAGAGTCAGAGAGGCCAGCACACAAACACGTGCCATCCTCTCTGAGAGTGGTCTAAACGCACTTCATGGCCCTTGTGCAAACTTTGCTGGCCTAACTCCAGGTTAGGATTGCTCGCTCACTAGACACAAGGGGGCAAAACTGATGCCATTTTTGGAATCCACACCCCAAATATACCCAGGACTACATCTAACTGTTAAGACAGCAAAGTGTGTGCTGGCCTGTGTTCCTTTTAACTGATGTCAAGAATTATAATTTTATAATTACTGTGTAATTCTTAAGTTGAACCAAGAACTCAACTCTCAACAGAAATTCCATGTTCGTCATATCAAAATAATCTAAACTACTGAAAGTCAAGTGATGGCATATCATATTAACAGCATGGCTAGATAAAGATCGCAGAAAAATGCTGAAGGTACTGTACCTGATCCTGTTAAACCTAGCATTATATGGTTTCCAGCTTACACTGCACCTTCTAAACTTCATGGTCTGTGTTATTCACCGCTGTGTACTTTGGTGATGCATTTAAAACTGTGTTTTAAAAATTGACTAGAAAAGTAAAAGGATGGTTGTTACCATTCACATTAAAAAAAAAAGGTGGTGCTGGCCACTTCCATGCTTGAATCGAGTGTTCAACGATATTCATTGACTCATGTAATATTATGCGCTTTTATAGCCAAAATATGGTTGGGGCAGGTAGAAATTTGTTCTTGCTGAAGGACAGGGAGAAGAATTTGCGAGTGTTACAGGATAAGGCAACTTTTCAGAGTACTTTAGATGGATGCTGCAGGGCTTAATTTATTTAGTGCTTGAGTGAATGATTCATCAAGTCCTTTGAGATTCTCCTGCTCTCCAGGGTGAGGTACTACAGAAATGCTTTTTTTTTTCCTCCCCTTCCCAAATCTCTCTCAATACACAAAAGATGAGCAAGTAGGGAAGCCTCGGCCTCACGCACAACCGACATCTTTTGAGGCAGAACCGCCTACAGGGGACCGGCGAGGGGTGGACGCCGCCTCGGAAGAGACGCTCTCACCCCTCGGCAGTGTGAAAAAAGCTTTGTATTGCGGCTGCCGCAAGAAACGGGCAGGAGCGGAGCCATGGCTGCCCCCGCCTCTTCCCTCCACGCCTGCAACCGGACTGGCCCCCAAGCAAGGCTGTGGGAGGATCACTGTCCATCCCGTGAGTCCGCCCTCCTCCCGCCCGCCAGTCAGCACCTCTGGCCACTCCAGGACCGCGCCGAGCCTCGTGCGTCCAGCCCCCTCCCCAGACTCCGCAGTCTCCCGGCCACAAAAGGCGCACGAGCCGCCGCTCTCCCGCCAGACTCAGCTACACGCCGAACGCAAAACGGGCAGACTTTACCTTCAGGCAGAGGGTCCCCGGGAGAGGCCATTGGAAGGGGGGCCTTGGGGCGGACCAAGGTGGGTTGGACGGACTGGGTGCGCCAGAGCCTGCAACCTTTTATGCCCTCCGATCGGGCAACCCCCCCGCCGCCGCCCCCCACTCTGGGTCGTCGCGGCACCCTCCTCCGCGGCTTACTTCTCCACTTCCTGGGTTGGTATTGATCGAAGCCCCTGCTCTTCCCCTCCTGTAGGTGAGGAGTCTCTGGAAGGAGCGGAAGCTGCAGGTAAAGCCCAAACTATCAGGGGAAGAAGCGTGTGCGTGCGGGGGGGGGAGCTTTGTTCTCCCCACCCCCAAGCTACACTCCTTGCCAAACAGTTCTGACTTACTCAGATTCGTCTTTTTTTCCCCTACTAAGGATTCTTCCAGCTCCAACAGTATACATCCACGTAATTCAGAATACGGGGCACCTGAATACTGGGACATCGGCTTTTGTAGCCCACAATACACGCCAACAATTCGCTTATAGAAAAGCCAAATGAAAAAGCATGGTAAAATCTGTTTCTAAAAAAAATCCCAGACTTCTGCAATAATAAAGACAGTACTGATTTCCTTAAGCATAGTTGAAAACCACCTTGTTTTGGGGAATTGGACATCTCTAGAAATTGAAACAGGCACACAAATGTTTAAATATGTCTATGCCCTAAATCTGCATCCAGTTGTAGTTATTTATGCACAGCTCATTTTGAGTGGGATTTGCAAGCCCGGATGTGGTTTAGTGTACCAGTTATACGCAGAGCCCAGATAGTTGACCAAGCTTCTCCTGGATACGCTCAGACAGTGATGAAGATACATGGTTTACATTGTGTGTGTAAATTTTCATTAGTTTCTACCCTTAGATTTCAAGTTCTAGAACTGTTCATAGATCCAGTGCTGCACCTGGAACCCCAGATTATACTGGTGCTTAGTTCAATTAATTTGAATATCAAGGTATTTGAAACTGCCAAACTTCTGGTCACAAGTTTGAATATTTTAATATCAAGGTAGCACTTGCCTTAATTAAAAGGTCAATAAAAGGTTTCCCCAAGACCCAATGGTCTAGTCGTGATGGGGCGGTGCTCATCTGCATTTCTAAGCCGAAGAGCTGACATTTGTCCTAGGACCAGCTTCCATGGTCATGTGGCCAGCATGACTATACACCGAGGTGCACGGAACACTGTTACCTTCCCACCAAAGTGGTATCTATTTACTCACATTTTTACGTGCTTTCGAACTGCTAGGCTGGTAGGAGCTGGGACAAGCAACGGGAGCTCACTCCATTGCATGGTCTCAAACTGCCAAACTTCTGGTCATAAGTTTGCAAGGTCAGTACTGTACACCAAAAGTTATATAACGTATCATAACTTTGCTTGGGGCTTGAGGGCTACACTATACAAGAGAAAAAGATACAGTATAGATTCCTATCAAAAACCACTTGCTACATTTTTTTCTGATGATCAGCAGTCAGCAAAATGTAATTTTAAGCATTTTTGTACTTTATGTTCCCTCAAGCTGTTCATTGGTCCTTATAATTTCCAATTAGTGGCTGACATTCAGATCCAGAAATCTCTGAACTTTCCATGACAAAGGACTTCAAGGCTTATCCAGGAATCCACATTCAATTTCTTTAGAACTCTATTTTTAGTTGCTGAACTTTGAAAACTTGCTGTGTAATTACAATAATGAGATGCTTCTCTGAAAGTCACAGTAACTCACACACACTTGAGAAGTTTGCTCAGTGGAGATTGAATTTATGAAGGGTCCTGGGACTGTGTTGCTTGGCAGTGGCGAAGTTAGGTCATTTTGCACCTGGGGCCCATAAATTTTTGACACAAACACCCCAACAAAATTCGTGGACTCATCATGCAGGCCCACAGGCTATATGTTTGACACCCTTGCATAAGACACTTGTATATTGGTTTGTTTTTGTTTTTTGGCCATACCTTTTGCTAGAATAAAGCTATTACACTCTGGGTTTTTCCTCAAATTCCTGGTGAAATTCCACATCCATTGGTATATAGCATAATGGTATTATTCCTTAATATAAACCCACAAAAGAAGTTTTTACAAACTCTTAACAAAAGTTTTATTTCTGGTTTTTAATTTTTTGGCCGTAACTTTTGCTAAAATAGAGATATTACACTCTGTTTTTTCCATTGAATTCCGGGTGAAATTCCGCATCCAACGGTATATGACATGATGGTAGTATTCCTTAACTCATGATTTTTTAAGTTTGGGGTTCAGTGGTGACCCCCCCCCCCAAGGATGGCACCTGGGGCACTACACCCCCCCCACATCATAGGTAGGTATGTCACGTGCAAGCTAGCTCTCTCCCCTGCCCTCTGCACATTCAGCATTTGTTTTTCTGAATAAACATAGACAGGATTGTATGTTACTGAAGGCCTCTTCAGACACTGACTATAGGGAGAGTTTTTCCCCATAAGTACCATCTTGGAGCAGGAAATCCTTGATGCAGGTACTGAATCATCTACCCACTCTGAATGGGGTGGCACTCCTCCTGCAAGAACAGATGCACAGTCTGGGAATGCTCCTGAATTCTCAGCACTCTCTGCAGATCCAGATGGGAGCAGTGGCTAGGAGCACATTTGCTCAGGTTGGTGCACCAACTGCAACCGTACTTGAGTTTATCAGACCTGGCCTCGGTGGTCCATGCCTTAGGGCACCATCCTAACCAAGTTTCCCGCATTGACATAGTTGTGTCAATGTGGGGCATGTGCTGCATCCTGCAGTTGGGGGTGGTGGTCACAGAGGCCTCCTCAAGGCAAGGGAATATTTGTTCCCTTAGCTCAGAGCTGCATTGCCCTTTCCCCATGCTGGAAGGTTGGTTAGGATTGCACACAGAGTGAAATCCTAAACTGGAGTTAGGCCAGCATAAGCTAAACCAGCAAAGTTTGGCCGGCACAAGGGCCACCATAAAGTGTGTTTGTATTACTCTCAGAGTCAGGGAGGATGGCTCATGTCTGTGTGCTGGCCTCTCTGACTCCAAGAGTAGTCCAAACATTCCTTACAGTGTCCCTTGTGCTGGCCAAACTTGGCTGGCTTATTTTATGCCTGCCTAATTTACAGAGCAATCCTATACTGGCAACAGGGGCGGTGACGGCAGAATGCCATATCCTAATCCCCATCCCAGTCTAAATGGCCCTGATTCAGGCAGCTACTGTGCACTTTCACCTGCTCCTGTTATTTTGCAGGCACAGATAGGAGCAGCCCCATAGGGCTGGTTGGGGCTTACACGGGTGCAAGGGGAAAACATCCCCTTGTCTTGTGCTGCACTGCTGCTGCCTCCTACTGGGTTTAGGATGCAGCCCAGCTATGCTGGCCTTGCTATGCTAGCGCAGTATAGGGTTGGGCTGTCAGTTTAGGATTGCGCCTTTAGTGACCTCAAGATTAGACTACTATAACCTGCTGTATATGGGGTTACCCTCGAGGATGACTCAGAAGCTGCAGAACGAGGTGGCCCGGGCCATTACAGAGGCTAGACGATTTGACTCCGTTGAACCACTTCTTCAGCAACCACACTGGCTGTCCATTCATTTCCAATTCAAGATACAATTATATAATTCCCTTCCGGGGGAATTAAGAACTACAGTATATACTTGAGTGTAAGTCAATCTCATGGATAAGTTGAGGGTAAGTTTTAAGCCAAAAATCATGGAATTTGCCATGCCCGTGGATAAGTCGAGGGGAAAACTTAGGGGTATCTGCAATTCTTTGAATTAAATCATTTTGTCTGATTTTTTGTTGTTCAGTCGCTAAGTCATGTCCGACTCTTTGCGACCCCATGGACCACAGCACGCCAGGCCTCCCTGTCCTCCACTAGCTTCCGGAGTTCATCCAATTTCATGTTCATCGCTTCGGTGACATTGTCTAACCATCTCATCCTCTGCCACCCCCTTCTCCTTTTGCCTTCAATCTTTCCCAGCAGGAGGGTCTTTTCTAAAGAGTCCTCTCTTCTCATGAGGTGACCAAAGTATTGGAGCTTCAGCTTCAGGATTTGTCTTTCCAGGGAGCAATCAGGCTTGACTTCCTGGAGGATTGACCGATTGGATCTTGCAGTCCAGGGGACTCTCAAGAGCCTTCTCCAACACCATAATTCAAACGCATCTATTCTTCGGCGCTCTGCCTTTATTCTGGTCCAGCTCTCACAGCCATTGCTACTGGGAAAACCATAGCTTTGACTAGGCGAACCTTGGTTGGCAGGGTGATGTCTCGGCTTTTTATTAAGTTGTCTAGGTTTCCTCCCAAGAAGTAAACGTCTTTTAATTTCATGGCTACAGTCACCATCTGCGGTGATCTTGGAGCCCAGGAAAATAGTCTGTCACTGCTTCCATTTCTTCCCCTTCTATTTGCCAGGAAGTGATGGGAGTGGTTGCCATGATCTTAGTTTTTTTGATGTTGAGCTTCAAGCCAATTTTTGCACTTTCCTCTTTCACCCTCATCAGGAGGTTAAATTGTCTGATTTTACCCAGCAACAGATTCTATGTTTCAACAGAACCCACCATTTCTAGATAATTACTGTATTTTAGACATATTGTTCTACCAGCATCATTTATTTTCAACCTTGTTTGTGCCATGACCCCATGAATACATAAATAGACTGGGGACTCACCATTGATCCTGCCCCATTGGGACCCAATCCACCATCCCTCACCCCACCTGCCCCATATTCCTCTACTTCTTGTGCCTTCATAACAAGCCTGTGAGGTAGCAGCCTGAGCAGGACTGGCCTTAGGAGCTGCAGGGCAAGAGGACGAGAAGAGACTGCAGGCTTATATTAAGAACTCAGTTTTGATAAGGCAGTACCATTATTGGATTGTACCAAGCTCTCTCTTGCACAGACTTTGAAAAGTTGCCATGACATCATTAGGGTCACAACCCACAGGTTGAGGAACACTGGTCTATATAAAATTTCTCTCAAACTATATTAGCAGATAATCTGAATGTGAGATAAAGGAACAGTGCCCTCTGGTGACTCCATCCGAATCATGTTGCAAACTGAAAAATAAAATTTACAGTACAATCGTTCATCACATTCTCAAACTCTGCACAAAGATTGCCCATTAAAAATAAAATAGCTTGTTACTAATTGTGGGGGCCCCGGGCTGAGGGCTCCAGCCCCTGGAGGGAGGCCTTCCATAACTGCTGCGAGGGGTTGGGCTGGGCTGAAGGGCGAGGAGGCGTCAGGCGTTTCACCTACTTAGAAAGGCGACCGGGACAGCCTCAGAGCTTGTGCGGGCTGACACAGGGGGAGGCAGTGGCTGCACTCTTCCTCCCTGCTCCGAGAACTGTTCAAAGAGATGCACGGCGGGGCAGGGAGGCTAGCAGCAGCTGAGGACCTGCTGCCGCCGCCGCATCCTCCACCCAGGCGCGTACCAGGGCGAAACCACGCCCAGGGCACACAACGTCTTGATGTCACGACGTCGTGACGTCATGACGTTGCGGGGTGTGGCTTCTGTCTGCCATGTCGGCAGAAGCCAAGCCCCGCCTCCTTTTCTGCCCGAACAGCAGCCAAGGGAAGCTGCGTGCCTCTCAGGCGGCTTCCCCGGGCTGCTGATCGGGCACTCTAAGTACGCGAGCGGCAGGCCGGGAGGGGAGCCGCCAGCGCTCCTCCCGGCTTGGGGGGCGCGGCGGTGGCTTCCTTCCCCGGGCTGCTGCTTGGGCACTTTAAGTACTCGAGCAGCAGGCTGGGAGGGGAGACGCCGGCGCGCCTCCCGGCTTGGGGTGCAGTGGGGGGGCGCCATGGCACCCAGGGCTCATGCCTTATGGCACCCAGGGCTCATGCCCCCTGGCACCATACCCTAGAAACGCCTCTGCCTCCGCCCCTTCGGCCCCCGCCCCACCATGGCCCAAGCCTGTTCTGGCGGGTGGCTCTGGGAGCCTGCTGCCTCCTGCCCTGCTCTCCGCAGCGCCTCCGCCTCCCGGAGCTCGGCCCGCCCCCCATTCCCCGTGAGGTCCACAGGGGAAGCGGCAGGGAAGACGACGTCCGGGCCCCGGAACAGTGAGCATGGGCACCCGGGACGTGGCCTGGGTGCAGGCCCGAACACTAATTATTTGTTTTGACTTTGGCAGTTGTGATTTCATTTTTCTCCTGGAAAGTGTATTTGTATAGCAGCCATAGCTCATGAGTCATAATGAGAATGAATTTCAAACAAAGTTTTAAAAAGAATTCCTAAATTGTATTGCAATTTTGTGAGCATTTAAAATTAAGACAGATTGCTCCAGTGAGGGCGCAATTCTAAATTGAGTTAGGCCATCATAAACTAAGCCAGCAAAGTTTGGCCAGCACAAGGGACACCGTAAAGTATGTTTGGACCACTCTCTGAGTCAGAGAGGCCAGCACACAGACATGAGTCATCATCCCTGACTCCAAGTGTAGCCAAACATGCTTTCTGGTGGCCCTTGTGCCTGCCAAACTTTGCTGGCTTAGTTTATGCCGGCCTAACTCCAGTTTAGGATTGTGTTCTGAGTAATCCAGTCAATGTTCCCATAGCACACAAAGTTAAGCAATTACCATCTTACTGAAATCATTCAAAAATTGCCAATAGTCATTTTGAGCCCTTAGGGAAAAAAATCCAACAGTAGCAGTTGAGTAACGCATATTACCATTTGAAAGTTTGCTTCCTACTTCCTTTGCTGGTCTCAGTAAAGATATTATCTTACCAGTGAGAGTCATAAACGGTTGCCTTTGACTAGAGTCTACTCGTTGTTAAAAGGAAATAATATGGTTAATGAACCAGATTCAGTAGCAGCATAACCCTTCTCTATATTTCAAGTACCAAATTGGCATGCTTGAAAAACGAATGCTGCAGTTTTCCACTCATATAGATCAGTGTGGCCTTTTAAATCCTGCCCGAATTGTTTATCGGTTAACATTCAAAGTATATGTTGGCATTTACTTTGTTAGCCAATAAGTCAACAAAACCAGCAATTATAGGGCAGATCTATAATCTGACAAAGTAAATGCTGGAAGGAGGTTTCATCATGATTAGCACACACCCTGAAACAATACAGTGATTTGTACAAGGAGATCATTATACCTTAATCTAGAGTGGTTCCAATCCTGCATGACTAGGGCTGCAGCGCAAACCCAGTGATAGAAAATTCAATGGGACTTCCTTCATTTTTGGTAGTCTCAATAAAGGTATTATCTTACTGGTGAAAGTTAGAAATGGTTGTCTTTGACTGCTCATTGTTAAATGGAAATTGTGTGGTTAATGGCCCAGATTCAGAAGTCTAACAGCATAAATCCTCTCGGTATTTCAGTTATTTCAGGTACCAAACTTGGAAAATGGATGCTGCAATTTCACTCAGTCACTCATTTTTTTTAAAGAAACCTTTATACTCATGGAAGCTTACTCATGGAAGGCTTCTCCACATTATTTTCATTGCACCGACTAGCTTCAGCAGCAAGAGGGAAAGGCTGCTTACACAGCATGGCTGTCTTGAAATATGTTTAAAAGCTGGGGTATTCCTTAAAAAAAAGCATAAATTTCTATGGTGTTGCTTATGAAATTTGCTTATATCAGTTGGGCAGGGTAGAAGCAGATGCCATGCAGAAGAGTGCAGAAATTCATATTTTGTTTATACAAATTCCTGTGTAGGGTCTGTTTTGGAGTCAGAACAACAATAACTCAACAGCAGTGTAATTGCTGTGTAACTATGGTCTATCTTGTCCAAGGAATACTGAACACAGGCTCCTGCTAGGATCCTATGCTTTTGAAAACATTGAGGGAGACAGTGGTGAGTGGAACAATGGAACAGCACCTGCACTTTTAGTAACTGATCTATATAAAGATAAACATAATGAGAATTCTCCTGATGGATATTTTACTGTATGTTCCAGTTCAGCAGTACAGATAGTAAGTATTCAGTGTAACTCTGATGGGGCTTTCTAATGGGGCTCATGACTTTTGGTATATAGGCTCACTTTTTTTTTTACTGCATGTCTTTTTATTTGGTATATTAGTTGCTATTTTTACATTACTTTCACACACCTCTCTTCCCCCATCCCACTCCTCATCCCAAGCTGATCTGATCTCATAGATCAGGGGACGGTAATTTATGGTCTGCATAACTCCAGTCTGCTAGCGAAAGTCTGGCCCATGCAGAGCTTGGCTTGGGAGTCTTCCCCTCCCACCCAGGTTCCTGTGTGCCAGGCAGGAAATGGCAGAGCCACCCATTTGGGCTTGCAGAGTCAGTGGCACAGGAACTCTACAAGCCCAGGTGGGCAGTTCTGCTATTCCTTGTCCAGTGCGCAGAATACTGAACAGGAGGCAAACCAACCGGAGCCAACTCAGAGGTCTGACAATGACGTGATGATGTCAATGCTGAATGTCCAGCCCCATTAAAGAAAAAGTTTGCAGACCCCTGATGAATCTCCAATGTCTTCATGGCTTCCTGATTTCCTGGTCTATGGCTATAGCTCTTGCTCTCTTTTTCAATAGGTTTTCCTTGGCTTGCTTTCTGCTAACAACTAGTGAAGCAAGACCGTAAAAAATTATGATGGGGTAGAACAAGATGTAATCACAGAGTACATAGTGTTGCTTCATGCTTAACAGTCATCACAGTTCAGTGACGATCTGTCATCCTGCAAGAGAAACCAGTAATGTATCCATTATTGCTGCTTACCCTGCTAACTTTAAAACCAAGAGATTAAATATTGATTTAAAATTCCCTTATTAAAGTTTATGGTGCAAAAGCTTTCATATCAATGAATTTTTCAAAGGAATTACCAGGGCTTTAGAAAGCGGAAATGTTTGACACTTTTGTATTCAGCTTTTCCATATGAAGTATTTTGTATTCTACTTTAAGCCCCACTACCTAGGCCATGATTTCATGGTGTTTCATAGCCTTTGGCTTGTGCTAGTCAAAACGGTTTTTTTAAGGGCAAAATTCAGGTGCCCTTTGTAGTGTGGCCATATGTCACAGAATCATTTATTTAGAAGGGGTCTTCACTTGATTATGATTATGACACTGTTGGGGTTGGTCACGGGTTCCCTGGCTACCCCAACCATAGACCTACTGTTGCTGGCCTAAGAAGGTAATCCACCTCTAGATGCAAGCATTCTAATATGTTACAAATACAATCACATTATTAAGAGTCTTTATGGAGCAAATCCCCTTTTTTCATCTCTGCAGTTTTAGACTGCTATCTAGAGCTGCAATCCTTTGCATACTTCCCTGAGAGTAAGCCACCTTGAAGACAATGGGACTTACTTCTGAGTAGACAGGCACAGGCTTGTACTCTGAAACACGTATCTCCTTATACTAGACCAGCACAAACTGCTTCATTGTCATTTCAGTGATATATGTGGGATGCAAGTTGGGAAGTGTGTACATTTTTGAAAAATCAAGGCTTTAACTGTCACACAAGAGTGGAATGTGTTGCCATAGCTGTGTGTGTATGTGATGTATGCATACAGATTCTTCCATCCATCTGGCACTTCCATCATGCTGGAGCTTGAATGAGCTGCTGGAGGTGAGGAACTGGTTTAGGGGAGACAGTGGAACGTTCAGGCCGCTTTCCCTTTATCCTGCTGTTATGTCTCTTTCCACTGGCCTGGCCAGGCTTTAAAATAGTCTGACCCCAGTGCCAGAGGGAGAAGAGGGAAAGGGAGGAGGCTCTTAATAAATAGGTATTTTTGCTAGTAATGTCTAAAAAAAATCGGTGCTGATGTGGGAAGATAAACCCTGCCCAAACAAGCCTATAACAAAAACAGAAAACCTGGAGGAGGAAAGTGGCAGAATTAAAGCCAAAACAACTTAGTCATAGAATAGCTGAAGTAGATTAATTTTGAGACTTAGTTTAAAAAAAATGGGAAGAGAATCAGCTAGCCCAGGGGTCAGGGAACTTTTTTACCTTTTACCCCAAAATATATTTAGATACGCCGATGTTACCCCCTTGATTTGATTTTTAATACAGGTACTTACTAAAAATAGTAAAAAAAAATAGTGAAAGATAGGTGTCCTCTCTCTGTCCTCTCTCTCTCTCAATGGCGCAGCAATTAGTTGACTCTACTGAAGAAGCTGGCAGACTTGGAGGCGGGGCCCGGGGCATCACGCAGGGAAGCGTGTTATACACAAGGGCCTGATGCACTGCACTGCATCAGGTCCTTGTACGCTACAGTACTGTAACACACACAGCCGGGCATGTGTATAGAACAGTGATGGCAAACGTTTTGGGCTTGGTGTGTCAGAAATTTGGAAAATTCGTAACTCAGCTCTGCTGGTGTGTCAAACCCCCCCCCCCGCCACATGCTGCAGGGCTTGTCGCCCAAGTTTAAAGAGAGAGACAGAGGCGCAGACAGCGGGCGCGCGGAGGAACAAGTCTTTGCAGGGAATCGCTTAGATTCATATGCATGCCCAGCTGCCGTCCATTACCCCCAGGAATTTCATTTTTACCCCATTTGGGGTAATTTACCCCTGTTCCCTGACCACTGAGCTAGCCAAATATTGGATGCTAATGAATTCTATAAATAATGAGTAAAAAGAAAAACATCACAGAGACAACACAAAAGACAAAACACATCCAAGGTTTAGCAAGCAGAGCAAGGGAAAACCAGCTGAATGCAAAATGTCATGAAGCTGAATACAGTATAGTATAGAGCAGTGGTTCCCAAACTGGGGGTTGGGACCCACCAGTGGGTCGCCAGCCAATATCAGGTGGGTTTTGAAGCACGTAGCTCAGCCATCATTGAAAATATGAGAAGATGGGGCACTGGAAAGGGGGAGGGATGTGTGGTTGTTTTGCTTGTGTCAAGGTTGTAAATAGGCTTTTTCCTTTCTGATTCACTTTGTTACTAGAAAATGGCTGTTACTGGAACTTAGTTCTGCATTCTCAGGAAAGCAGCAGGCTCTGGCATCACAATGATGGCACTTCCGGCAATGATATCACTTCTGTTGGGTTCCAGACATGTTGTTATTCTAAAAAGTGGATCCCAGTGCTAAAAAGTTTGAGAGCCACTGTTATAGAGAAATGAAAGCCACAAGACAAGCATAACATAGAAAATGGATACATTTAAATGTTAGCAGGAGAATTGTGAAGAGGGAGTGGGTCAGGGCAATGGCATTTCTACAGTGGGGACAGAATGCTAAGTGTTGCTGGTGCCTGAGCTCCTGTGCAATGCAGTCCCTCCCCCTATCTTCAGAGCCATTCACAGCTCAGAGAAGCAGCTTGGAGACTTTGCTCTCTGAGCCACTTGGCTCTGGAGGTGAGAGGGAGAGACCACGTTACACAGGAGCTCAGGCTCCTGCAACCCTTAATGTTGTAGAACGCTATTGCAGAATTCTCCTGAACCCTTAATCCTGCATTCCTATAGAATGCCACTGGGTCAGGGCAGCGCCCCACTGTTTCTACCCGTAGCAGTGCAACGATGTCACTGTTGCTCCTTCAGCTCCAGGTTCCCCTCCTTCCTGCAGTTCTTGCCTTTTGAAAAGGCAGAGCCTGGGAGGGAAGAATAAAGTGGGAGCAAAGAGAGCGAGAGTGTGCATGTGAGAAGGAAAGTCAGTCAGAGCCTTTCTCAGCAGAACTGTGGGTAACGATTGTTGTGTTTGGGTCAATTGGGAACATGACTATGAGGGCAGGACTTGGCTAGGGAGGCGTGGCTTGCCTGTGGGAGTGAGGCTATGGGGGTTCCCAATATGTCAACATTTACCATTCGGCCCCTGAAAGTATAATAATAATAATAATAATAATAATAATAATAATAATAATAATAATAATAATACATGTATTTATATACAGCCTTTCTTAAGGTCACTAGATTTCTCTAATGATTACAACTCAAGGCGGTTTACGTAGGCAGACTTTTTTCACAAACCCGAAGGTTTTTACAATTTACAGAATGTTCTATCTTTCAAGAACCACACTCAAACAGATCTTTCTTTCTGGATTTAGCCTTCTTTCTTTAGCCACCCGTCTGTCGTCTGCTGGCTGATGAGGCTTCCCTGCTCTCACCAGAGATGCAGCTGAGTTCAGCACACTCCTCCTCCCACGAGGCAGCTGAAACTCAGCTTTTAATCAGCCGCAGTTTGCAAGGTCTGCCGCTCTCAGAGACTTCCGGAGTCTGGAGCTCACGACCTTGAGATCTTTAGTTGTTATCTTCGGGCAAACGGAGGCATTAACCCTCTCGGCTAAATCTTCTGCCAATATGTAAGTAACATGTAATATGTAAGTAATATGTAAGTAACAATATGAAACAATGTAAAAAGATAACCCGTTCAAAGAAATCAAAAGCAAAGAAACAAGGTCATACTAAGTTATGTTATGTTATAATAATAATAATAATAATAATAATAATAATAATACATGTATTTATCTACCACCTTTCTTAAGATCACTAGATTTCTCGAATGACTGTAACTCAAGGCGGTTTACATAGGCAGACTTTTTATTCACAAACCCGAAGGTTTTTACAATTTACAGAAATGTTCTATCTTTCAAGAACAACACTCATACAGATCTTTCTTTCTGGATTTAGCCTTCTTTCTTAGCCGCCCGTCTGTCTTCTGCTGGCTGATAAGAGGCTTCCCTGCTCCCACCAGAGATGCAGCTGACTTCAGCACACTCCTCCTCCCACAAGGCAGTTGGAACTCAGCTTTTAATCAGCCGCAGTTTGCAAGGTCTGCCGCTCTCAGAGACTTCCGGTAGTCTCGAGCTCACGACCTTCAGATCTTCAGCTGTTATCTTCGGGCAAACGGAGGCATTAACCCTCTCGGCTAAATCTTCTGCTATGTTATGTATAAAAGAATTAATTTTTCTACACGTCAAAATTTTTTTTGTGAGCACTGTTTACTTAATACTATTGTAATTTTAGTTATCATCATTCAACCCATGTTAATCGTGCCAGGTTTACTCATGTCAAAAAATGCACGCCACAGTTGAGATGAAGCCCATGGAAATTGGTCTCCTGGCCTCATATCTGCTTCAGGGCCAACTTAAGTAAATGGAATAAATAATATCCTGAACCTTGTGGTATCTTTGAAGTAGATAACAGTGAAACCTGTATACATTGAATTGATATTTTAACCAGATAAAATTTATTTGCTGCTATAGGAGAAATTAATAGGCTTGAAGAAAGAAAACTGATTCATTTATTAAGCACATTCTTGGACAGAGTTCCTCCATGAGTGGGAAATATGGCAACTACATGCACAGAATATGAGACTTTTGTAGGATCTGGAGGTAAAATCAATTGGAACCATTCAAAATCATCATATAGAATGGTTACCAAGAACCTATTCACACACAAATCTATTTCATGTAACCTGAGTTGAAAAGGCACACACAGTGTTTTAGATTTAAAGGGCTTAAACATTATTTGAGTCTCACCTGTGAGGTATGTAATTGAGGTTGTGCTCTAGTTATCCAAGTATCATAGGGAAAGAACGCTGAATAAATCTACACACTTGAGGGAATTTTCAGTGTAATTAGGCATTGGGGATTGCAACTGTTTTGGATGACAAAGAGATTCTGGTAATTGGTCCTGTTCCAGAACATATTAGTTAATATATGAAGGATTTGAGATCAGATGCTATAGAGATTTGGAAAAATAACTTGCCATGGTCACCCCTGTAATAACTACAATTTATGCAACTAGTGATCTGCCTTTGAAAGGCCTATTAAAGGTCAGGTCAGGTCCATAGAGACAGAAGGAGAATCTACTTAAAGGAGCAGGGGAAGAAAGCTCAAATGATTACAGATCCTACTTTATCTAGTAAAGAAGGAAAAATTGTCTGGCCTTTGGAAAAAAAAAAGAAAGATTAGGCATGTGTCCAAGACTGTTGGCACCATGTGTATGGGCAGCTCAGTCCTAAGCTGTCCTGGTGCCAGGAGGAACAGCAGCACTGAAATGGCTGCCGCTGAATCCCTTTGAGCCAAGGCAGCCACTATAGTTGACTGCTCCTTTCCCCCTGGCAAAGCCCCAGAGGCCCCAATAGGTCTCCTCAAATCTGCACCAACTATTGAATCAAGGAGGCCTATTTTGGTTCTTCTGACCAGGGGGATATTGTAACTTGGGGTGCCAAGTTGTTAAGAAATTCAGCAATCATTACCATATGGAAATTGTGGTCTCATAGTTTGCCTTGTCTGTAAATACCATATTTTTAAGCACACAGAACAATGAAGGAGAAATAACTTTTAAGCATCTGACTGATAGCAGTATGCTCCCTAACTCTGTGTCTTCACCATGGATACATGTATCCCCTTATTTACAACACCATGCACTGTACTGTATTCCCCCCTTGCCGTCATGGAGGCATCAAATCAGGAATTGGCACAAATTACAGGATCCAATGACCTCACATATTGGATTAGGCAATACAGTGAGTGAAATGATGATATATTTATTGTTCCTAATATTTTTTTAAAGGAAAAGCGTATTATCCAAAACAAGGAGCAGTTTGGAGAAGACTGCTTGTTTTTGCATGTTTTTGCAGATAAGGCATATGAAAGAGGCATTCCAGGAAAAAATAAACTTTAGGAGAAGGGGATGTCATCCTGTAGTTTAATAAAATGACAGCACAATCCTGTGCATGTCTACTCAGAAGAAAGCTCCATTGTGTTTGATGGAGCTTACTCCCAGGAAAGTATGTATAGGATTGCAGCAGACCCCATCAGTTCAAGGCAACACAAAAACTGATGTTTCTGTTTGCTTCAGGCCAAGTCAAGAAATATTTCCAGAATAGATCGGTGTCACAGCTTGCATCATTTTTTTTTATTGTCAACCTCTGGCAAGATACAATTAAAATTTGTTCCCATTTCTCTCCATGGCAGAAGATGACTCATCCTCACAGTCAGCAAGGAGGCTTACTGAAAATAAGCCACATAGCCCTCGCCCACCTGCAAAGTCCTGAAATTGATTTGGGTTTCTTTGCCCTGTAATTTGTATGGCACCTATCACTGCCATCAAGATGTTCCCAACTTCAGCAAGCCCAACTTGGCCCCCTACATCTGCCAGAACTTAAAGGTCTTCATCCTGATCACGCAGGCGGAGAACCAGAATTAGAATTTTGCAGCTTAAAATCCCAAACTCTGTTCCAAGGTTGAAAAATAGTGAAACCATATAAATGTACAAATCTTTGGAACTATGCATGTTTTGGACACTAGAAGTGCCCAAGTTGCACTGACACCCCTGCTACATCAGTGTAACATCTGAACAGTGCCCATCATATCCTATTCCCATCCAGAACAAAGCAGGAGGGGGATACAAGAACCTAAACAACTCTACTGTAGTGCCGCCTTCTCAGTAACTCCACCTGTACCCATGGAAGCTCCAACAGGGCTCACAAACAGGGCTGGCTTTAAGCCAATGTGACCAATGTCCTCACATCGGGCCCCGCGCTTCCAGGGACCCCGCACTAGCAGGGTGAGCATATTGCCTGTGGCTGCAGCTGGGATCTCTATGGGCTGTAAGTCAGTGGGGCGAGCAGAGCAGCTTTACCTTGGTGTCTCCCACCTGCCTCTGCCTCTGCACAGCCCAAAATGGGCCACCTGGAAGCAGTTGGCGGTGATGTTATGATATCACCACCAATTACTTCCATATACCATGCTTCGCACGCGGCATGAACAGAGCTCTTCTTGGTAAGTGGGGGCCCCCGCAGGGAGGGTTGGGGGCCCCACAGGAATGCCCCACATTGGGCCCTGCCGCTGCTAGAGCCGGCCTTGGGAAGGTGGCCTGGTGTTGGCCCCATGTTGGCTAGACATGCAAGGAGACAGCCAATCACCATAACCGTCCTCCATGCCAACAAGAAGGGAAACACTATCAGTGTGAACAACGTAGGAGGAAGATGTACTGAGTAGGTACTACTGGCCTGATACCATGTACTGTACTGTACTACTGTACTGACACCATGTACTGTACTGCCTTCAACCCCTGGACAGGAGGAGCTGGCAGCAGCCGCCACCATCAATGATTGGCCACTGCTGGCCCAATACCCCACAAATGGCACCAGGGAATGATTAATGCAAAGTCGTTTTTTCTTTTTTTAATGACTGAAGATAGCAATGTGGAGAAGGGAACTCGTTATACACTTTAATGGTAAATGCAGTTTATAATTCTATAACTATATTTGTTGTTGTTCAGTCGCTAAGTCGTGTCCGACTCTTAGCTTAATCAAAAGCCGAGACATCACCCTGCCAACAAAGGTTCGCATAGTCAAAGCGATGGTTTTCCCAGTAGCCATGTATGGCTGTGAGAGCTGGACCATAAGAAAGGCAGAGCGTCGAAGAATCGATGCTTTTGAATTATGGTGTTGGAGAAGACTCTTGAGAGTCCCCTGGACTGCAAAGAGATCCAATCGGTCAATTCTCCAGGAAGTCAAGCCTGATTGCTCCCTGGAAGGACAAATGCTGAAGCTGAAGCTCCAATACTTTGGCCACCTGATGAGAAGAGAGGACTCTTTAGAAAAGACCCTCATGCTCGGAAAGATTGAAGGCAAAAGGAGAAGGGGGCGACAGAGGATGAGATGGTTAGATAGTGTCACCGAAGCAATGAATATGAAATTGGGCGAACTCAGGAAGCTAGTGGAGGACAGGGAGGCCTGAGATGCTTATATATATAAGGGCAGAGGTCTGGCGTGTTGTGGTACATGGGGTCGCAGAGTCGGACATGACTTAGCGACTCAACAACAATATATACAACTCTCTACCCACCCGATACTTCTTTTCGAACGGCACGTGCCGCCCTCCCCCGCCTCCTCACAAAGCCCTTAAGCCACGCCCCTTCGGCCTTTTCCTCCACGTGACGGCTACGAATTCCTGTTGTTTTGAAGGGGCGCGTGGTTCTTTCTCATTGGCTACCGTCTTTGGCCCGCCCCTTTGATAATCAGAGACATTGCAGTACTAGACGGAGGATGATGACAAGAACGTACTACATTTCCCAAGGCGCTTTGCGCGGCAACTTGGAGGGAAGGGCTGTTTTGGTGGCGGCGGCGGCGGCTTCTCCTGTGTAAAGGAAACTGCCTGCGAGGGCGCGCGCGCACTCACTCACTCACTTCATCGACACACAACAAGAGTGGCGTGTGGGCTGCTGCGAGGACGGGAGCCGGGCAGCGGCTGGAGGGGATGAGCGCGATGCTCGCGTCCGCCTGACAGGCTCCTTTCCCGACACAGGCGGTGGCAAGGGAGGTATCACCACCACCCGGGGCACCAGCGTCCGTCCCTACTCCTGGCTGCCCGGAGGCGGCGGCGAGGGGCGCGGGGCCCCCCAGACGAGCGGGGCGCGGGTTCTGCAGCATGAGCAGCAGTGCAGCCGCCCGGAGAACTGCACGAGGGACGGGGCTGGCGGCGCAGCTCCTGCTCGCGGCGGCGGCGGCCGTTGGCTGGTGTGCGGCAGAGCCCCAGGTGAGAGGGGCAGCGGTCAGGGTCTCCCTCGGGGCGGGAGGGGAGCAGGGAGGGCGAAGGGCTCTGGGTTTAGCCTTGGGCGGAGCGGGCTCGCATTCCTCGCGCAGGCGGCATCGCTCATCCTCCTCCTGCCCGCTTCAGCCGGCCCTTCCGCTCCCGTTTCGTCTGTGGCCGGAGAGGCGCATTCGGGTTCAGTGGAGCAGCGTCAACAGCATCCTTGGCAATTTCATCGCTCTCACTCTCCTTCTCTTCCCCAGTCAGACCCCGTGAAGGGCTTCCTTGGGGAGATGCGATCCGTTGCGTTGGCTTTGGCTTAGGTTGGCAGATGTTTAGTGCTGGCTTGTAATTAAGCCAAGAGACTGTCAAATGGGATATTATATCAACTGGGGAAAGGGGAGCATAGCGAGAGAGAGCGAGAGAGCGCGCGCTTCTTCTTTTTAGGAGGAAGAAAGTATGTGCTTTTCATATCAATGTAAATGAAGTGCAGAGTTTGCCTAAAACTCGGTGTGCAAAGCAATCCTACTGACATCTTTGATGCTTTCAGTGTTGTGCACAAACTCTGCGATCTATTGTAGTCCTGACCGTCATGCAAGGCAACAGAGTTTATGCAGAATCTATATCTAGTACTGTATTATCTATCAATGGTGTGCCTCGTGTGTGTGTGTGTGTGTGTGTGTGTAGTCACGTATGTAAGCCTGCTTGTCACAGGTGAATGCTTAAAGTATTTTAGATGTGCTCAAACAAAATGTAATATGTAAAGAGGCTTTTAAATTTCAGGAAAAAAAAAGTTAATTCTTTGAAGAGTTAGGAGAGTTTGGGGGAAAGTGTGTGTGAAAGATAGGATGTCTTCAACAATAACCGTTTTGGTTTACCTGGTTAAAAGTTAGCTGAGACACCTGGGGTAGACCCAAATATGAGTTTTGCTTGGTGGATAATACCAAAGGCTCCACCACTGTTTTCTGTGACTTGTCTTTCATTTCTTCTAGGATTTTTAAGAGGAGGTAAATGTGAAGTAAGAGACAGTAAATAGGAGACAAGGGGGAAAATATATATTTTTAAAGTGAGGCTTTAAAACGTGCTTGAAAGCTTTGGGTTGCTAATGGGGTGAGCTATTGGGACAATACAGCACCACTGCTGAAATGTCTGCATTGATTTTTGGTATACTTATAAGCTTCAAAGCACTGGTTTTACCTTTAAAGCCCTCAGGGCCTCATCCAACCCTGCAGCACTGATGTAGCCACAATTTGCCCAGTGAGGGAGCAAATGTCACCTTCAGGGGGCCTCTCTGATTCCCCCCCCCCCAACAGCACAGAATGCAGTGCACAACCCATTGGCACAGCTGCACCAGTGCTGGAAGGTTGGATAGGATTGGCCTCTGAGTTGTTGAAAACAACTTGAACCATCTTCTTCAGTATTATTTCACCCACTGTAGGGATTTGCAAGTCAGGCTCTCTCACCTGTCACCTTTCCCACCAACATCAAACACTGAGCTGGCTGGGACCAAGAAGAGAACCTTCTTCACTGAAGTACCCAGGCTCTGGAACTCTCCCTAGAGAGACACAATTGGCCCCTTCATTCCAGGTTTTCCACCAGTTGTGAAGATTTTTTTTTTGGCTAGCCTTTAAGCAATAGTACTGTACTATTACTATGTTTTGCTATCTGGGCAAGAGGCATTTTTTTTAAGTGGTGCTCCTCTTATATTTAGTAGGGGGAGAATAGCTGTAATTATTCATCTTTGGTGGTCTGCATTTTTTTGATAGTGAGCCCTTTTGGGACAGGAGCCATTTAACTTTATTTGCCTGCAAACCACTTTGTAAACTTTGTGTTGAAAACCAGTGTATAAATACTGTTGATTGATAATACTATGCTCTGTTTTTGTTGCTACTCTTTGTTGGTATTCTTATTCCATGTTTGTTTAGTGTGCTGTTATTATATGGTTTGTGTAAATATATATTTGTGAATATTAGATATACATATTTTAGAGTGCCTGTAAACTGAAAATGGAAAATACACTTTTTAAAATAGGTTATTTTGAAAAACGGGTAGGGAATAAAAAAATCAATTCATCAATAAGGTTTCAATAGGTTTGTGAAAATATGCTAATAATGAACAATCCTGCAGCCTTACCATGGGCAGTACTCTCGTACCACCTGGGCTAATGTTGCAAAAGGTGCCATAAGGTCCCTTTTCAGGCAGGGTGGGAGGGTGTTCCGGGCAGCGGAGGGACAGAGTCGGGGGTGGGAATGGTGGCAATGTTAGCTGCTGATCCCAACCTCTGTGTAGGGCCACGTGGCTCTACACGGAGGCCATCGCCTCTGCGCCAGCTAAGTAGCCAGCGCAGAGGTGAGTAGACTGCTTGCCCGCCCACCTGTGCCCTTAACTGCAGGGACAAGTGTCCTGTTCTCCCAGTGAGTCTCCCACAGCTAATTGGCTGCTGTGAGATTCAGTGGTAGCTGCCTGGCTGCTGCTGATCACTGAATCAGCTCAGGATTGGGCTGTAACTGTTTTATGTAGAGTTGATACATAATGAATTTTATACATGTAACATGTATAGAGTAACATGGAAGAAAGCACGTCTGTTTTCAGTATGTAACTCTTTGGAGTATTTTGTTTGTTATTGTTAGGTAGCAGTCCCTAGTTTCACTGAATTAGTAAATATCTTCCTGTAGCTACAAGTATTTTAGTTCTTTCAAAAACAAATATTTTTTTTTTGCTCTTGCTATTCAGGTTAGATACTGGTCAACCTATGTGTGAATCTTTAGTCAGTAATTATATAACATCTTTGGTTAATTTTATATAGCACTTGCTGGCTGCTGTTAACTAAATGTTAAGTAGTGGCGAATTTGGCTTACTCTTCCTTCTTCCATTTTAGGCATGATACTTGCTAATCTTTGATATTGTTTAGTACTATTGTGGCTTGTGAACACTATTTAACCTTACTGTGTAGGTTTTTTGCTATTTATTTCTGGCCATATCCTTTTGCTTAAATATCATATTCTCTTTTTAGTAGTAGAAGCTGAGTGCCCTCTGGCTTTTTCCTTGCACCATATCCTTGTTTTGAACGTATGCGTGGCTCTTTCTAATTGGCTGCCTTTCTAGGTGCATCTTAAATTGCTCCATAAAGAGTGTTCATGAACTGGTCTGAAAAAACTATTTCATATTCCCATGAAGATTGCTTCTACAGATCACTTATTCCTCTAGCTCGGAATTACCTGAACTGATAGATGCTTTCTCAGCTCTTTCAGGAAATGCTAGGGATTGAACCTGCTACCTTTTTTTAATATGTAAAATATGTGCTTTCCTATGGGTCTACAACCCTATTCCAGACACCAGCATTGAATATTTAGGCACAATGCTACACAGATCTGAAAGTCTTGGTGCTAACATGAAACTTTGATATAATCCACATTCTAGTACTTTTTTCAAAAACTGTTTTGCAGTTTCATCTAATTTTTTAGTTTTACCTTGAACTGCAAGCCTTCTTGTACTTTTCTTTCAGTTTAACTCTGTCAACTGAAAACTTGAGCCAATTGCTTATTCGGTTCTACATTTCTGTATTAATAGCTCTAAATTTGAGATTGTCATTCCAAGTCTGAATATGTCCATTAGCATTAAGAGGCTATCTGATTACGAATATGATTTAAATCGACTAATGGATTAATCTGCACATGATCGGTGTTACAAGAACAAGTCATGTCTGCGGGTAGAAAGATAATTTCACAATCCACAAATTACTTTTACAACGCAGGCACATCTCAGCATTCTTTGTAGGTGTCCCTCTGAATATATTCAGAACATGGTTTTGATACATTGCCAATTATTAAAAATGATTATCTTAGCATACATTCAACTGAAATCCAATTCACAGTACAAGTAAAGTCAAGAGTAGTGTGGGTTTTTTCTATGTATTGTCTAATTCAATTTCATGTACAAAATCGTTCCATAAAACTTTGTTAGTAAAAGCTAGTAGTATCAAATTTGGATAGATAGTGTCTTTTAAGGTGGTACAAAGGGATTTGTAGCGAAAGGCTCAATCCTAACCAACCTTCCAGCACTGGCATAGCTCTTCCAATGGGGCATGTTCTTCATTCTGCAGTGAAGTAGAAGTCACAGAAGCCTCCTCATGGTAAGGGAATGTTTGTTCCCTTACCTCAGAGCTGCATTGGCCTTACCCCGGTGCTGGAAAGTTGGCCAGGATTGCGCCCAAAATGTTGCATCTCCCACATCCAGCTGTTACATACTTGAGCAGACCAATTCCATCCCCTGCCCTGTGTCCTGTTGTTGGCTTTTTCTGACTGGCACTTCAGCATTCCATGGTCTCTGGCAGAGATTCTTATACAGGTGGGGTCCAATGGGGTATGTTGTAGGGGCTGATGCCCACATCTATACTACCTATCTGAGATTATGAGTGTGCACTGCTTCCTATTGCTGCCTGGCAAGCCAGGATACTTTTGATTAACAAGATACTTAACAAGCGGTTGTAGGAAAGCAGTGGCGATGGCATTTCTTCATATCCCAGTGCCATTTTACATTCTCAGATGTCCTCCACCCCACCCCACACACACTATGTCGGGGACTGGGCATCCAGGAATTATTAATAACACCAGGGAAAGAAAGAAAACTATCCCTGCTGCCTCCTAATAAGCCTTCCTTTTGGGCTATGGGCCTCTCGCTGGCTTACAGTAGTAAGCAGGTAGTAGACTATCCCTTTCTATCCCCACCATCATTTTACAAATCCATCTGCCATTGCTTTCCAATATCTCCCAATGTTCAAGGCCCAATGCAGAGGCTAATCAGGAGGTGTGGAGAAGAAGTAGTAGCAGTAAGCATGGCACTAATACCCATAATAATAGTAGCAGTGAAGGATGGTTGTCCATTGCCTGTTTTCCAAGCGCTCTGTGTTGGGAAGAAAGCTTTTGCATGCAGTCTTGTTCCAGAATATGGGGGTGCACACCATTGGACAGCCATTGCAGGACTTTTCCTCAGAGTTGTAGCAGTGCCTAATCATCTTTGTCAATTTCACAACCCACCAAAAATTAGACCCACAGTTTGGCAACGACTGCTCTAGTTTGTAGGGATATTGCCATGTAGCTCTGTGGTGTTTTACTTCTTTTTTTCTTTTTCTAGCTCACTGGCGTACTTGATGATTGTTTATGCGATATAGAAAGCATCGATGAGTTCAACAATGTTAAGATCTTCCCCAAAATGCAAAAACTGCAAGAACGGGATTATTTCAGATACTACAAGGTAACATAAAAATGCTTTGTTGTACAGCTGAGTAAAAACTATAATCAGTTATTGTTCTCTATTCTCCTGAGAAGTATTCTCAGGGAAGAAGTGATTGTATTCTCCTGAGGGAAGAAGTAGATTGTAAGAAAATGGTATTTCTAATATTAAAGTACTTCTTAATGTTACATGTGAGTGTGAAAGGGATAATATTTTTTTGCAAAAAAGGAGCACTATTTGGAAATAGTGTTCACTAATAAAGACTCTGTGTAATTCTTGTGGTTCCTAAGTGCCTTCGAAAAATCTCATTTAGAATTGGTTGAAAATAACTCTTGGATATGATGGCGGGATTAAATATAAACCTAACCAGTAACATTTACAGGAGTTACCTTTAACTTGTTGGTGAGTAATGATGACCAGGCATAGTGGATGACCTTCAGGACTGTTCTGCTGCTGCTCCAAGGTGTGCTTTAGTGAAAATAGCTTTCATCCAAGGTCAATCTGTATCACTCGTGCTGTTGCACAGCGATTGCAAACTTACACCTGTTGCTTTTGGAATTTGCTTCTTGATGAAACCTCAAAATTGAAGGCTGTGATATAAAAGTGGGACTTTCTACTGATAGTGCTGATTTAGGACTATTATCCAATTGCTGAGCACTCTGTAGCCTTGCTACCTAAAACAAGCCTTGCTTGCTAAAACAGCCAATATTATCATGCCATTGTACAAATCGATGGTACAGCCACACCTGGAATATTGTGTCCAGTTCTGGTCGCCGCATCTTAAAAAGGACATAGTGGAGTTGGAAAAGGTGCCGAAGAGAGCGACAAAAATGATTACGGGGCTGGGGCACCTCCCTTATGAAGAAAGACTGCAGCGTTTGGGGCTCTTCAGTCTAGAAAAAAGGCACCTGAGGGGGGACATGATTGAGACATACAAAATTATGAATGGAAGGGATAGAGTCGATAGAGGGATGTTCTTTTCCCTCTCTCAAAACACCAGAACCAGGGGGCATCCGCTAAAACTGAGGGTTGGGAGAGTTAAAACAGATAAAAGGAAGTACTTTTTTACCCAGGGGGTAGTTAATATGTGGAACTCCTTGCCACAGGAGGTGGTGATGGCATCTGGTCTTGATGCCTTCAAGAGGGTATTGGACATATTTCTGGAGGAAAGGTCCATCGTGGGCTATAGGCAATGATGGATTGTGCAACCTCCTTACAAAGGTGGTGGGCTACTGGTACCGGGTGCAAGGAAGTGGCAACAGGATGCAAGCATCTTGTAGTCTCATGCCTTCCTGGGGCACCTGGTTGGCCGCTGTGAGATACAGGAAGCTGGACTAGATGGGCCTTTGGCCTGATCCAGCAGGGCTCTTCTTATGTTCTTATGTACCTGCTTCAGCTAATAGGAACCTCAGTTTAGGATTCACAAACTCTGTTGCGTTACATTCAAAGATTCAATCAACATTGTGTCTACATTTATGGTTAAGAATAGGAAAAAATGCAGGATTTTATTTTAAAACCACCATCTTTAATAGATAAGAGTATCACCAGATTGTCAACAGCAAGCTGGCTGCTTCTTTGGGTATTCTAATCCATATTGTTCAATTTCTGTGAACCTGCTTATGGTACATGTGCCTGGTAGTATCACTAATGCAAGACATGTGATCTGTGTATCTGACAGAAAACCGAAAGCTTTCATTAAGTCTGGCATAAAACTTAACCACTCTTAAGTGGTTAACACATAATATGCAAACAGACCAGATGTAATCACCAGCACTGCTATAATCTTTTAAGAATCCTTAAGTGGCATGTATCAGCTCAGGCAGCAGTTGTATACTAGATAAGATTTGTGCCATAGTTGAAAGAGGATTAGAAATACCTTGTGTTGGAAATCAGTATTTCTTTTGGGTTGATAATGCTAGTGCTGTTGTAATTTGAAATGGAATTTTGCATTTTACAGCTGTCTTGACAGTTTGCTCTTAACACAGGGATTGTTGTCTACTGTCACATACTTTTGAAAGTTTTTTGTTTCTTCTGCTCTTTTTTTAAGTTAAACTTTTAAAAGTTTTCTTGTGCTTTGCATTCTGTAAAATGGACTGAAGAAACAAAGTTTTACTATTGGCAAAACTGAGAACCAGTTCACACATCACCACTTCCCTCTTCGGGTGAAGAAAATAACTTGCAGAATTCAGGATCAGTAATTTCTCTAGTAGGGCGATTTCTTCAAAATGTACTTGGTAGGTCAAGAAAGTTGCTGCATCTGAATTCTGACATTCTGGTTCACATGAATAGACCATTCAAAAAAGTATCATTTGTGTGAATTGTTGCTTTTTTAAAATGTGAAGGTAGTATACATGCATTCAGAGGTCACCTTTGCAGGTAAAGCTTCCTGATATGCTTTGGTACTTAAATGAATTTTAAACTTTGGCTCCCTGAAACTTTCTTGGTCATTCTAGAGCAAGCATCTCCAAACTTTTTAGCATGAGGGCAACATCATATTTTACACATCTTTGTGGCTCAAAATATATTGGCTTTATATAGGGCAGAGGCAAGCAATGCATGACACACTGTCTCTGCCTGATCCATTGAGGAAATTTGGTTTGTTTATGTATGTGCATAAATGATGCTGTTTCCTCACTGTGATAGTTCTACAGTGGTATTGAAAAGTCAACATGCAGAAATCTGATTTGTTTTATCTGTAGGGGTTAATGTTGAATGATTATGGTTTGAGGTTGCAAAGCATATGGCCCGGTTGACTGAAAAGGAGGGTTAGCAAGGCTGACATAACTCTAGCCATATTGAAAGGAAGGCAGTGGACAGAACTACACATGTTAACCTTCAGGTCACAAAGTTGGGAATAATATTTTGCATTGCTGTGGGCCAGATGTGGCTGTAGTTTGAAGACCCCTGTTCTAGAGGACAATTTGCATTAACAGATAAATGGGGAATGTATGGATAAAGATGTTTGTTTCCAGTGAATAAAATAGGATTGCAGCCTTACTGAACACAATAGGCTTATTTCTGAGTAAAATAACACCTTTTTCAAACACTGCTACATTGATTCTCCTGGACATATTGGCAGTCTTTGACACCATAGCATCTTCTGAGCCTGAAAAGAAGGGAAGTAATGGGTACTGTTTATAGGTGGCTTTGCTCTTTCCTGGAGGGCAGATCCCAGAAGGTGATGCTGGAGACTTCTGCTTCACACTTTGGTCCATGGAGTGCTGCAAGGTTCCATCCATACTGCATGCTATATATGTATTTTAACATGTACCTGAAGCTGCTGAATGAAATTGTTCAGAGGTTTGGACTCAGGTGTCATCAGTATGTTGATAATGATACCCCGTTCTACCACCCATTCTCAACAACTTGTAGGGAGGTGTTGAATGACCTAAATACTATCTAGCACAGTGATTGTCAACCATGGGGTGCTTCTGCACATTGGTGTGCCACGAAAGGTCTACCGGTGTGTCATGTGAGTTTGGAACACAACATCGAAAATAGCTGAAAAGCTCTTCCTGGTTCTGCATCTGTTTCTAGGGCAACTCTAGAGTAACAAATTGTCTCTTTTCCTCTGCTAGCAAAGGCAAAGCCAGATGTCCAAAGAGGGACAGACATTTGTTACTACAGACAGTTGCCCTAGAAACAGGATTTCAGCAGACCTCCTGGTGCCTCAGAACACCTCCTGGACACAACCAGAAGGCATGCCCTCCAGACACGGTTTCAGAGCCCATGGTAAATTAAATCTGCAGGTCCCAAACCTGGAGGGAGGGCCCACTGTATTCTCAGATCATCATTTGAGATTCTGTTTTGGCAAATAATTTGTATTAAAAAATGGTTGCGCTGTACCATTTTGATGCTGGTGCTAGCTTGTTGGAATACTTTCCTGGTGGCAAGACAAGAGACCAGACAGTACCTACTCTACTGTTAGGCATGTGGGCAAGGCAAGGCTATTTGAGAGTGTTTTTGACATTTGATAGCTCTAAGTTGGTTTTGTTTCACTGCAGTCTCTTGATTTTTGCTAATTAACTTCGTGATGGTGGTTCAGTTGTTTTTAATAACTTTGACCCTATATATTCTTGTTTTGCTGATACTTTTGTTGTGGACCATACTGTATCCTGTGGGAGAAAGGCAGTATTTTTAGTTCTTTAAAGATAAAAAAATCATCTTAATAGGTTCTGCTTGAGATGCCATCCATAATTGTGTTCCAAATTCCTCACTGAATTGTTCCCTAGCTACTGATGGATTTGAATAGTAGTAATTTGGTCCTTGGGAACCAGTAGTGTGGGCTGCAAGCCACATCTTCGAACTTCTTTTATGCTGTTTATATGGTGGAGATGTTGCCTTGTGTGTTGCAAAGCAGTATATAAATATAGTACTTTGATTTACATTTTCAGTTATGTTTGTAGCATAATAGAAGACAGACACTTCAACTTGATCTACCTGTCTCTGACTTTGCTTCTAAATGCTCTCTCTTCACTTACGGGGCCAGAGTCTATTTATTTGAGCTCTGGATCAGCTGAGGAGGAGCCAAAGTAACAGGAAGGAAGGAAGGGGATACCATAAAATGCTATACATCATCAAGTGGGCAGTGAAGGGGCTTGTTGATTGCAGAGTACATCTCCAACTTACATGTGCTTGGTAAGCCTGGAGATAAAAAGTAGAGTGAAGGTTTTAAACCCAAGATGTTCACATTAGAGAATTGTCTTAATGAAGTTTTTGTATATTTACCCATTAATTTCCGGCATTATTGGTCTGTTTCTTTACATTCTGTTAAAGTTGTTTGCTGTTTACATACTTTAACTTTTTTTTGCTTTATGTTATTACTGTCTTCAGTTTATTTTATAGTTTGGTATTTGTGTTTCACTTTTAATTGGACTTCTATTATGTGTGTGTTGATCTGTCAAGTGCTTACATCTTCAGATGAAAGGTGGTCTAGAAATTAAGGGTACTACGAATTTAAACAGAAATCGTTACAGAAGTTGCCTTTGTGTGCATGCTTGACCAAGTGATGTTTAAACTGAAATACTTTTCAATGATTTGCATCCTAACCTTTAGCGAAGCAGCAGTCTATTGTTTGTTTTCCAGTGCTCTTATCCAGTGTTGTTGCTAAGTACGTCAAAATCTGAAATGTCTGCTCACTTTCCTTTTATCTTGTACTTCAAGAAGGCTTACTGCGTGAAAAAGAGGATTTTCTGTCTTTTAGTTTGTGGCAATGTAATTAAATGACTGACAGCAAGTATATGTGTCTTGACTTGAAGGTTAATCTGAAGAGACCATGTCCTTTCTGGGCTGATGATGGCCATTGCTCTATCCGGGATTGCCATGTGGAGCCTTGTCCTGAGGTAAGTTTCAAAATAAAGGAGATAGCAACAATGATAGTGTATTCTATGCTGATAAGATGAATTTATTATCCTCTTTGAGGGTTTACATATCACTGGTATAACTCCGTTCAGTAGAAGGAAGAGATGTAAACTCTACTTTCAGAGTTGTGACCTTTGCCAATTTTATTATTTCCTTATAGAATGGCAATATTAGCCAGTAATAAAAATTTCAAATCATAAGTGAGAAACTCCCCAGCTTTAGTAGTTTGATATTCTTGGATGTCAGTGCTCAAATAGCTTACTGATGGTTTGCTTACTCATTTGACTTGTTTTTTTACCTCAGTCAGTTTTGAGGCTGAGGATAATTTTCAAAGGATAAGGATGAATAGTCATGTAATGTTTGCATTTCTTCTAGAGCAAGGTACCAGTTGGAATTAAAGCTGGAAGTGCTAACAAAGTAAGTAAACTCTTCTGAAATTATAAATTAGAATGGCTTTATTACTCTCTCACCTTTTTCCACAAAGCAAGTGAGTGACAAATTGCAGTTGCCTCTAGTGCAAAAGGATGTCTGCCCACTCAAGCCATTTCTGACAGCTGTTGTAGCATTGCACTGTGTTTACCCAGAGGCAGTGGGGGCATTCTAGGTACTGTTTGTGTCTTTTCTGTCTAACACTAGAGAAAGTTAAGGCTGGCATTCCCATAATCCCACTGTGTTCCTGTGCCATGGAAACACAGCTGATCACTCTAGCTGTGCTTCCAACATGAGCAGAAACAAGGTGGGCCAGATATCATAGCACTGGCACCCTGATCAGGATGCATCCACTTAACATTTCCTCCTCCTTTAAAGGTCATTTGAAGAATTAGCTCTTGGGAAAAGTCCAAGGTAAGACTAACATAAGAGCTCTTGTTAATGTGTACCTGAATCTTCATGTGTGTTTGAGATGACAAATCTCAGAAATACTTCAAGATTCAGGAATGTGTTTACTACAGCCTTTTGCATTTGAGGCAACTTCCTCTTGCCTACCTAAGACAGCAGTGACTCGAAGTGAGGTACTTTAATGTGGGTCATAAAACTATTGTATCCACAAGACAGGTTCTTCTCAAAATACTATCTCACTCTAAATCACTGCTACCTTAGTAGATGACAGTATTTGTATTAAATACAAAAGTATTTAAATGTAAACGTATTGAAGGCATAAAACATTGTATATTTGGTCTTGCAGTACTCAAAGTCATCAAATCATACCAAAGAACTTGAGGACTGTGAACAAGCTAGCAAACTGGGAGCAGTTAATAGTACATTAAGGTAAGGTATATTTCAGTTTTAATGGAAGAGGAAACGCCTGATACTTGAGAGCTATTATTTTATCGTATTTGCTTTTCTTGCATATATTGCAGAATTGATAATATATTCATGATATATTCATGTAGCCATCCAAACATGCTTTTATCTGTTTAACAGAAATGATTAATATGACCAGTGGGGAGCAGGCAGATCTTGTCCCTTAGTTTTGAGAAATGTTCTGCTAGAAACCAGTAGTCATGAATTTGAAACTTGCTTTCAATTTCCTTTCTGCCAGTTGCCTGTTAACCTTCTGATAGATTAAAAAAGTTAGAGTAGCATAGTGAGGACAGGAGACAAATTGTTTAATGTGATAGTCTATGCTACTGTTCCTGCATGTGCACTGAATTTTAATTTGTAGTGTTCATTGCAGGTTATATTATATAATGGCAGTTGCTTATCTCCTGGTTAGTTACTGTATGGAAAATATTGCAAATCTCATTTTGAGCTGTTATGCTAGATTAATGAGATGGTTTATCTTTTGTAATTTTTTTTTTTTGTGAACTGCCTTGAAGGTTTAGTTGGGACTCTAATGGATATTAGGATTATTTTAGTAGTAATCTCACCTTAATATAAATTAAATAGGGAAACTTGTATATAAAAATGATAACAAATGCAAGAAGTTCATTTGCCACTGTTCTCTTCCTCTTTCCACAGCAACCAAAGTAAAGAGGCTTTCATTGACTGGGCCAGATATGATGATTCACAGGACCATTTTTGTGAACTAGATGGTAAAATTGTTTGTTCTTCTGAACCATAAAGGTTTTCTAAAGCAACATGTAGCTAAATAAGTCAACTTTGAAATAATGCCTGTCTCTGTTATGAACAGAATGTGTGCCAAATTGCACTTTTTTAGTTAGAAATATTATTTTAGCTAAGGTGAACTCCGGAAGCTAGTGGAGGACAGGGAGGCCTGGCGTGCTGTGGTCCATGGGGGTCGCGAAGAGTTGGACACAACTTAGCAACTGAACAACAAAATCTGCCAAATGGAACTAAGCAATGAGTTCATGTCTACTTTCATTCCACAGCTTTTCTCTCCATTTGCCACTTAAATGCTAAGCATTAAATGACACCTGAATCAGCATATTTTGAATAGGAGAGCAAACACTAACCATAATTTGCTGATTTCAGATGTCATGCCTCTATTAAACCAGAAATAGAGGGGGAGTTTGTGAGGTTGTAACTTCATTCATTTCCAAGTCCGTGGTTTCAAGGATCATCTGAATTGTGCCATAGTAGTATTATGAGCTGGGGGAATGGGCAGCAAAATGGGGGAGTGGTTGGGGGAATGGGCAGCAAAATGGCAGATGTGTTTCAACGTAGACAAGTGTATAGTGATGCACATTGGGGCAAAAAACGAAAACTTCACCTATAGGCTTATGGGTTTTGAGCTGTCTGTGACAGCTCAAGAGAGAGATCTTGGGGTGCTGGTGGACAATTCAATGAAAGTATCGACCCAGTGTGCAGCAGCAATTAAGAAGGCCAATTCCATGCTTGGGGTAATTAAAAAAGGGGTTGAGAATAAAACAGCCAATATTATCATGCCATTGTACAAATCAATGGTAAGGCCACACCTGGAATATTGTGTACAGTTCTAGTCGCCGTACCTCAAAAAGGACATAGTGGAGCTGGAAAAGGTGCAGAAGAGAGCAACAAAAATGATTAGGGGCTGGGGCACCTCCCTTACGAAGAAAGATTGCAGCATTTGGGGCTCTTCAGCCTAGAAAAAAGGCGCCTGAGGGGGGACATGATTGAGACACACAAAATTATGCACGGAAGGGATAGAGTCGATAGAGGGATGTTCTTTTCCCTCTCTCAAAACACCAGAACCAGGGGGCATCCGCTAAAACTGAGGGTTGGGAGAGTTAAAACAGATAAAAGGAAGTACTTTTTTACCCAGGGGGTAGTTAATCTGTGGAACTCTTTGCCACAGGAGGTGGTGATGGCATCTGGTCTAGATGCCTTTAAGAGGGGATTGGATGGATATCTGGAAGAAAAGTCCATCGTGGGCTATAGGCAATGATGGTTTGTAACCTCCTTACATTAGTAGTAGGCTACTTCAGAGTACCGGGTGCAAGGGAGTGGCAACAGGATGCAAGCATCTTGTTGTCTCGTGCTGTGGGATGCAGGAAGCTGGACTAGATGGGCCTTGGCCTGATCCAGCAGGGCTCTTCTTACGTTCTTATGATTGGTAAACATCTATAGATTCTGCTAGAACTTACAGCTATTCTGTTGCAAAAGAGATAGTGGCTGCAATCCTCTCCACACTTACCTGGGAGTAGGCCAGTTGACTATATCAGACTTACTTCTGAGTAGACATGCATAGGATTGGGCTTGGTGTTTCATTAAACCAGAGTATAGAAGGCAATTAGTGTTAAAAGAGCAGGTTTTAGCTTTTTAAACAAGTGTTTGACCTGAAACCAATTATAAACTTGAGTATTCAGTCAGGTTGTCTTGTTTATAGTTATTTTTCAGTTGCAGTCGTTGGAAAGACGTAATAGCAGGATACATTATGAAAAGCAAATTGAGTTCTTGTAATGCTTCACTTGAAAATTGGGTCTTTCCTATAATATATTCTTGACTTGGATTGTAGTTTTCATGCTTGTAATATGGAAAAATAGTTTCTGGGTACTTCTATTCCATCCTTCGAGCAAATTTGCAAACAATGAAGATAGACAGCTATCTAACATTGCAGTTTATTCCATACCAATGTTTCTGACCTGTTCAAGCATTTTTGACAGAATGCATAAATAATATATAGATACAGCTTGCACATATTCCCCTACACACTAATGTCTAATTTGTGTAGTAGTCCGAAATATAAAAACAGCCAAACTAGTTCTAAGTTGTGTGGTTGTTGGTTTTATTTGTGGAGGTAGCACATAAAAATATATTACCAAAGTATTTTGTTTTTTTTAGATGAAAGATCTCCTGATGCTCAGTATGTGGATTTATTGCTGAATCCAGAGCGTTACACTGGATACAAAGGGCCTTCTGCGTGGAGAGTATGGAATAGTATCTATGAAGAAAATTGCTTCAAGTAACTGGGGAGACAGGGAAACATTATTTATTTTGAAATATTAAAGTTGTTTATTGAATTCCAAAAATATATTCCTGTTTTGTTTCTCCAATAGGCCTCGATCAGTGTATCGTCCACTAAATCCACTGGCACCCAGCAAGGGTGGGTCGCTAAATACTTACAATTTTCAATAATTATTGAATTGTTTTGGAAGTTCAATACAATTGTAGGTAATTCAAAAAAAGAACAGGATTTAATGATCGAAGACTCACTAGTAAAGTCCTCTCCTTACATACGTGCATATTTAAATAGTATACAGGATTTATATCCCACTATCATACCCCTCCCCTGGCGTAGTCCCACCTGAAGTGGAGAGCTGTGCATCCTCATTTGTAGCACACCAGAGTGGGGTTGATAATCTGAGTGAAAAAGACAATCTGTCCCTTGGACCCTCTCCAGGGTGTGCTACCTTCTTTCTTGCTTCCCTGGGGGGGGGGGGTTCTGAGGGGTAGGGAGGGCTTTTATCACATCCACTGCCTCTTCCACCTGTTCGCCTGATAGCCTCAGAAGTGGGTTTACTGCACCCTGTGTTTGCTGGTGAGTGAAGAAACACTGCATCCTGAATAAAATAATTGCTGGGTGAATTGCATTGCAAATCAAAATGTTTATGCCGCTGTTTAAATCAATGTTAACAAATATATGTTTGATTTTTTTTAGTACACACACAAAAGTAGAATACATTGTTACTGATTTTCTATTTTCTCCTTTTTTCAGGGGAAGATGATGGTGAGTTTTAACAAAAATCTTTTATAATTTTATTGTGTCTGTGTGGGCATGTAAAAATACAGATTGTGAAATGGATGTTGGGTATACAACTTTAAAATAATCCTGCTGCCACTGAATTTCAATCTAAAGGGAAGAGAGGACATGAGGCATGCCTAGGAAGATGTAGGGGGTACAAAGCATGATCATGACCATGTCATGATCTTGCTGAGGATCTATGAGGAGTTAGCAGGCTATGCTATGCTGCACTTGTCAGATTCCATGTAATTTTATCAGAAAGCCTTTTGGCAACCTTGAGGTCCCCTGGGGAGTGGAAGGCATTTCAGAGACATAAGACTACACAGATAAGCTTGGTAACTTGTGACCAATGTCTCATGAGATCTTAGAAGCAAGAGGGTACTGAACAGGATTTTACGGATGAGGATTTGAGAATGTAAATGTTATGCTCTTGGCCTTTATTCAAGACTGTTGAGTAAACCTGGCAGTCATGGCATAAGATGACAGGTTCCTTTTCTTGGGTAGCTGTTTATCCATAAAAGTAGAGATAAATGACAATTTTTACAATGTAGGGAAAGGGTCCAAGGAGCACACTTTAAGAAACACTCCAACAGAGCTGCTTCACTTTTCTTGTGATTAGCAGAAATGATAGATGATTCCAAATAAGCATCTGGCGAATTTGTTGGTCTTGCATAGGCATCTTCTATATTAGTACGTATGCAGATCACTGAATTCCTAGTGACTTTATAGCATAAGTAGAGTCTGTCGCAATAGGTTGAAGTGCTAGGCTTTTGTGGTATGCAGCCAGATTCATTGCATGTTTACTCAGAAGTAAATTGTAATGCCTTCAATAAAACATGCTCCCAAGGAAACATGTATCCGATTGGACACCTGCCCTCAAACAGAAGATGAATGCCTGAATGACCAGCATAAAATTACAAGAGATGGTCATATGTCTAATATTTGAAGCTTATGTTACTTAGAGGCACATGCAGAATTAAGTCTATTAGTCTTGTAGGTCTTCTTTAAATTATATTCTTGGAAAGAGAGAGTCCTAAACTTGATCCAAGAGAATCTGTAAAAACATTGCTAAAAACCTATTATCTTTAAAATTACATTGAAATTACTTATGTTTTTGTGTTCACAGGAGAATCTTTCTATAAATGGCTAGAAGGTAAATAAAAGATTGTAAACATAAATGGCTTCAAACCAGAAAATAATTAATTTGTTTTAAAGACTAATGATTTTTTTATGACTTCAGCATTTTTAGGCTGCTTTATCATTATGATGAAAGCTTGTGCTACACTTGTCAATCTTTAGGTTCTACATGAACTTGTCATTTTTTGCTAATTAGAATCTAATAATGAAATTGATCATGCACTCCTAAGCTTTTTGTTCTAGTTTTATTGTGAGCATGAACTGTGCTACGTTTCTATCCAAAGCTCTGATTCAAACCACGTATTCTAGAGTTGTTCAGGTTTTACAGCACATTTGGAACAGACTGCTTTTTCCAAGCTGATTTCCCATTATGTTACCCTCTATTACGGTCCTCCTGCATTTTATGTTCATTTTACTTGCGCAAATTGACTATATATGTGCTCCCAACAAACAAGAAAAAAGAGGGGAAAGAAAAACGATTTAAATATTGTAGTCAATTCAGTTGTTCTACTTACTAAATACAGTGGGCCCTTTTTATCTGTGGGTTCAAAACTGGATTTGACTCACTGCGGGTTTGGAATCCATGGTGGAGGACCCCACCTGACCGCCCATCCCGGAGGCTTTCTGAGGCTCATGGGGCCACTCCAGGTCTCAGAATACCACCTGGAGGTGATGGAATGGCATGTTTGGTTTTTCTGAAAACCTGGGGAGCTTTCTGAGTCCCAGAGAGGCCATACACAGCCTCCCTGGGGCCTCGGAAACCCTCCAGATATGACCGGAAGGTGCTTCTCATCATGCCAAGTGGTCAGGTGAGGACTTATACCAGTGGATTAGGTTATGCACAGGCTCTGGCATCTGCAGTTCCAAGAATGGAACCCCCATGGGTGCCAAAGATTGACTGCTCCAGAATGAGCTCTGGAAAGCTAATGGAAACCACTGCATTTCCTGGCGTTTTGGAGACTTGTCTTTAAGAGATCAGTCATGTGAGAGATCAGTCATGTGCTCCACTAGTTGCAGTTTCCAAAGGATTGCTAAAGCCCTCTTCATTAGAATGCATTTTAACAGTACGGCCTCGGTGTCTTCAGACTGAAATACCCTCAGGGCGTCTTTCCTTCCGCCCTGCACTGCATGCAGTGTTTTTTCATCAAAAGGCCCTCTACTTCTATATTCTTTCTGCCATGCATCCAGTGTAAACTTAATATTTACTTCATATCTGTACTGATAGGAACCTTAGGATACATGGGACAAGGCATTAATTAAAGGGAGAAACATAAGAAGAGCCCTTCTGGATCAGGCCAAAGACCCATCTAGTTCAGCTTCCTGTATCTCACAGTGGCCCACCAGATGCCTCAGAGAGCACACAAGACAACAAGATGCCTGGATCTTGTTGCCACTCCCCTGTACCTGGCATTCTGAAGTAACCTACTGCTAGCATAAGGAGGTTGCAGCACCCATCATGGCCTATAGCCCATGATGGACTTTTCCTCCAGAAAATCTGTCCAATCTCCATTTGAAAGCACCTAGGCCGGATGCAATCATCAACTTCTGTAGCAAGGAATTCCACAGATTAATTACCCACTGGGTAAAAAAGTATTTCATTTTATCTGTTCTAACTCTCCCACATTTTAGTGGATGTCCCCTGGTTCTGGTGTTGAGAGAGGGAAAAGAACATTTAATTTTACACATCTCAATCAAGTTCCCCTTAGGTGCCTTTTTTCCAGACTGCAGAGCCCCAAATGCTGCAGTCTTTCTTCATAAGGGAGGTGCCCGAGCCCAGTAATCCTTTTCATCGCTCCCTTCTGCACTTTTTCCAGCTCCCCTATGTCCTTTCTGAGATGGGGCGACCAGAACTGTACGCAATATTCCAGATATGGCCTTACCATCAATTTGTACAATGGCATGCTAATATTGGCCATTTTATTCTCAACCCCTTTATTAATTACCCCAAGCATGGAATTGCTCTCCACCACTGCTGCACACTGGGATGACACCTTCATCAAGTGGTCCACCAGCACTCCCAAGTTCTCCTGAGCTGTCTGTGATGGCTCAGAGCCCATTAGCCTATATGTAAAATTTTGATTTATTTTTTTTTTGCCCCATGTGCATCATTTGACACTTGTCTACATTGAAACCCATCCGCCATTTTGCTGCCCATTCCTCCAGTTTGGAGAGATCCTTCTGGAGCTCTTTACAATCGCTTCTGGTTTTCACCACCCAGAAAAGGTTTGTCATCTGTAAACTTGGCCGCTTGAAATTCTGGCCAGCCAATGGTGGAACTGTATTATAAATGACACAAGAAAATACTATGTATAAATCCCAACATTAAGGAGTTTTGAGTTATTATGGTTTCATCAAACATAATAAAACTGTTGGTTTTAACTGAATGCTTTTTTTTAGGTCTTTGTCTTGAGAAGCGTGTATTCTATAAACTTATTTCTGGACTTCATGCAAGCATCAATTTGCATCTTTGTGCAAATTACCTACTTGAAGGTATTTGATTATTTTCAATTTTATGTTCATCTAGTTTTGTTGTTGAGGGCAGTGGGAAGCCTGATCTGACACTGCTCACCAGTAGTGCCATAAGGGCATGTTTGTGCCACCCAGGGAGTAAGCAATGCCGGCAGGGAAGCCTGCACCGCCACATTGATGTTGCATATCCATGTTGAGGTTCCCTGACCACTGCTGGGATGAGAGATGCAGGGGTGTGGGGTGGGAGAGGCATTCTGGGGTGGAGAGAGGGAAGAATTGGGGTGGGACCAGCAGAGGCCTCCTCCACCCAATCCTGACCCTGCTCCCAGAGTTGGAAGCCCAACACAGGGCTTCTCAAGTCTGCCCCAGCGAAGTAGCTGGCATGAACTCAACAAGCCCCAGTGAGCAGGCTGGGGCTTTACTTGTGGTAAGGGGCCGAATGTTCCCTTTACTTACTCAGAAAAGACCTTCTGTTCCAATCCAGCACATGATGCAGTGGCAGCCATTTTGGCGATGCTGCTTCTGCCCTAGATAGGATTGGACCGTTAATTGCTTTTAAGCTTGAAAAAACATGATTTGAACAATCTAATGGCCTCTTTGGGGGGGAAATTATTCTTTGTTCAGAAACTTGGGGCAAACCTCGTTGGGGACCCAATATGAAGGAATTCGCCCATCGGTTTAACTCTGCTGGAACAAAAGGCGAAGGTCCAAGGCGGCTAAAAAATTTATATTTCTTGTATTTGATCGAACTGCGTGCATTGTCAAAAGTCGGATCCTACTTTGAGCGTGCAATAGTAGACCTTTACACTGGAAATGCCCAAGAGGATACAGAAACCAAATCCCTTTTGTTAGAAATCTTCAGAGATACAAAGTAAGTGTGCTTTCCCGATCCACATTTAATGTACATCATTTATATATAGTATTTGTCAGCTACCATCTCTTTACTCACTTGTTGCTGGTAATTCTTTGCTTTCAATGCATGGCTCGGTGAATAGTAGCAGCTTCTAAAATCTTTTTACTAGAAAAATCTGAGGTAGTTAATATGCCGTAAATACTTGAAGGACGATTGGCATGGAAGGATTCGTAGTTGTGCATAAGTAAAGAAAGCTGCTTAATTTGTAGAGGATGTAAAGGGAGATTTATTTTGGCTCTGTTAACACTACCTTTAGACGCAGATTGTGGCACGGCTTAACGCTATGTTTGGAGTTCTAAAATGTTTTAACTTGTTCATTAACTATCCATGCTGCTGATGTTTCTAAAGGACTCATATAGTTGGGTGTGCCTGTGATTTATGGCTTTGTAATTCACTATTATATTAATTGAGACTTCTCTCGGAGCACAATCCTAACCTGGAGCTAGGCTGGCACAGTTAGGCCAGCAAAGTTTGACTGGCACAAGGGCCACTGTCAAGCGTGTTTGGACCACTTCGGCATCAAGGAGGATGGCGCATGTCTATGTGTTGGCCTCTCTGACTCGAGAGTGGTCCAAACATACTTTGCAGTGTCCCTTGTGCTGGCCGAACTTTGCTGTTGCTGGCCTAAGTGTGCCAGCCTAACTGCAGGTTAGGGTTGCACCTCAAGTTTGTAAGATGTAAAACATGGAGTGCCTTTAGTAAATTGTGGTGTAACCGGTGTCTACGCATATATTCATGTAGGTCCTTCCCAATGCACTTCAATGAGAAATCCATGTTTGCTGGAGACAAAAAAGGAGCCAAGTCTTTAAAGGTAAACACAATACATAATAGTAGCAAACTGAATGATTCTCAGAGGAAAGCATCCCAGGAGAATGGCTTCTGCTCAAGGTGTCAGCACCCATCCTAGGAGGTATCTCAGAGCCTCTGAGGGAACAAGAAGTGTCAAATAGGCAGAAAAACAGGGAAACATTGAGGATTTTCACCTCAACCCTCCTCTGTTACACACACTCTACCCTCACCTCCTTTTTCAGAAATAGCCATGGTTGGTTTAAAGTCCAGAAAAGAGATTACAGTTGGTTAAACCACAATTTGCATCTGTCCTTAGAAATGGCTTTGTAAACTGAGGTTTGAGCTAATCATGATTGGTGAAAACAGATGTGGGTATAATGCTAGCTGTGGTTACCTCTTAAATGGGAAGAGTGAATCTACACTCAAGGAGAAACGTAGGAGAAATGCCTCTACTCTTAACCAAGATTGACAAGGGTGAGCATTGGTCCTGAGAACTTCCTTAGAACTGTAAAATGTATATAATAGGATAAATAAGTTTCAAATGGCTTGTGTCTTTTGAATAAGCATGTCTCTTTATTGTTAGGAAGAATTCAGGTTGCATTTCAAGAACATATCCCGTATAATGGATTGTGTTGGATGTGATAAATGCAGACTATGGGGTAAACTGCAGGTATGCCATATTAATTGTCTGGTTTTTCTCTTTGAGATTACATTCTGTAGGGGCTTTTGTGCCTTGGCTTGGTTGACTCCTCCTTGCTCTCTGGGCATGGCCTCCGACTTCTAGTAGGGAGGGGATTCATACCAGCTATCTCTTTCTCCATCTTGGGTTGTATGGCTGACCACCCAGGAGGAAAACTTCTCTTCCAAAGTCCCCTTTCTCCTTGATGGCAGACCATCCCTGACTCCTCATTGGCTGGGTTTTCAGAAAGCTCCCAGGTCTCATGAAGTGTCATGGTCTGCCTCCTAATGCCATTCCTGTATAGTTGATCCTAAGCTGCTAGCCCACTCCGGGGCATCCTCACCAGCCTGTCTGGTTTCTACTGACCTCCTTGGGCCCGGGGCAATGCCCCCTTCCTGGCATTCCATTGGCAGCATCTCTGTTGCTCCCTCCCACTTCTGGGTTTAGCCAGACAGCTCTGATGGCCGGGCCACATTCTTCCCACCTGCTGAGCTGCTATGGTGGCTTCCGGGATGCTAAACAGGTCCTGTCAGACAGGATGGTGCAATCTGGCCTAAATGTGTGCTGGGTACACTTCTCAGCCTCTGTTCACACCCTAGGAAGATTTTACATTTGATTACTTTTAGCTGTGCAGGCTGAAGGAAGGGCTTATTGTTTTGTTGAGTACAGTATATATTTTTCACAATGAAAACATTTATAATGTGTTTTAAAAGTATCATGGGTGCAAAACATTTATGAGCGCCTTAAAGGAAAATCTCTCATGGTCAAATGGGACATTTGACTCCCCCAAAATACAGGCAGTTGCCTTGAAATGAGGATGCATTTTTTAAAATTTTGACTATGTATACTGTACCTTTTCCCCATCCAGTTGGAGGTATTCAAGGTAATTAACAGAAACATTTAAAAGCAAGTTAAATAAATTAAAACTAGTATATAAAAGAACAAAGAAAGAAACTTGTGTGAGTCAGTAAGCTAATGGAGGCGAGTCAACCCCAAATCACAGAAAGCAGAACAAACACTACCACAGCAAAACAAAGATAATGTAATGGGTGTGTGTGGGGGGGGGGGGGTGTCCCTGCCAATCCACAGATGAATGATACCAGATTGGGGGGATGGACACCTGTATTACAGTAGTCGGATGTAATCAACTCATGGATAACTATAGTCTGACTTTGGGTAAGGACATAGTTGGCACACCAATTAGTTTTAAAGTTTAAGAATGAAGTAGTCATCTGAAAATAAAACGACAATGGACTAGGAAATTGTGTACATGATTTTGTAGAAGACAGGTGATAAAAAAGCTAGCATTGGTTTATATCTTCCATTCAAGCTGTTAACCTCTTCTGTTGGGTGTGTTGGACAAGATTATGTTCTTAATATTAAAAATGCTGGCTTTCTTTTAGACTCAGGGCTTAGGAACTGCTTTGAAGATCTTATTCTCTGAAAAAGAAATAAAGAATCTCCCTGAGAACAGTCCATCAAAAGGATTTCAACTTACACGGCAAGAAATCGTTGCTCTTTTAAATGCATTTGGCAGGCAAGTTACACTTTTGTTGTGGCTATCAGGTTGGATTCTTTGGCTACCCGTTCTTGCAGGATTAAAAAAGCTGGAAATTTGTATATTAATTGAAATATCAAAAATATTCTAGGCACCTACATGGTGCCTACCTGTTTGCCCAATTTAAGACAAAAATATTGGAAGCTTTGTGTCTTCAGGTTTGTTTCATAAGTGGCTCCATTCATTGCAGATGCCAGTACCTGATTTTTGGCTATTCCCCTTTATGTAGCAGTCCTCCATATTGCATCCTACAATGTTTCCAAGCCCCCCTCAAGCTATGCGGAGTGAGGCTTGAGAAGCTGCCCATGGGAGGGGGGGAAAGAGGGTGGGCCTGATAGTTTCTTCTTGCACTCTTGCCCAAGCATTATTTTGGATACAACCTTCAAAGTATAGGCTTCGGCTGCATAGAATGGCATCTACATACTGGTATAGCATTTCTCAATGTTAGGTCAAAGTGTTGGTTGATATAACCGTTTGAGGTGATAGATAGATAGATAGATAGATAGATAGATAGATACATACATACATACATACATACATACATACATACATACATACATACATACATACATACTCACTCTTTTGTTCAGTATTTAGGTGGCAAAATTGTGATGTTGAAAGTTTTCTGTAAAGTCTTTGTGCTCTGAAGAACATCATGGTCTGACATAGTTGAATATTTGTAATTCCCCGTGTTTTACATAGAGCAGAAAATTGCAAGCTAAATAATTTAATATATAGGGAGGCCCCCAAATCCATCCATCCATCAAAAAGTATTTATATACCGCTTTTCAACATGAAGTTCACAAAGCGGTTTACAGGCAAATAATAAAGTTAAATGGCTCCCTGTCCCAAAAGGGCTCACAATCTAAAAAATGCAGAACACCACCAGCAGCAGCCACTAGACAAGACACTGCGCAGGGGTGAAGAGGGACAATTACTCTCCCCCTGCTAAACATAAGAGGAGCACCACTGGGAAAAGTGCCTCTTGCCCAGTTAGCAAGGGTTAGCAGTTACCATATCTGCAGATCTGTTATCCACAGATTTGAGGGCCCTCCCTGCCCCCATTAATTTTTGTTGAAAGGCTTACTGGGGTGAAAATGTTCTAGCTTTTGCAGGAAGTTAACTGCCTCCTGTTAGGGTCAATCTAGTTTTTTTTCAAGTATTCAGGGTGCTAGCAGCCTGCTAAGTGGCACTATAGGTTTGGATGCTTACACCAATCTATAAAAGCAGGAATATTTTCACCCCGGTAAGACTTTCAACAATGTTAATGGGCGAGTGGTGTGCGTGCGTGCGGGGGGCCATGGAAAAGGGTTTTCAGGTCCACAGGGGAGCTCAGGAATGGATCTCCCATAGATACGGGGCCCACTTGTACTATCTTTCACGTGTTTCCACCTTTATGTGTGTAACCTTTTTAAACACAGTTGCTTCACTCTTTTTCTTTGCAGACTTTCTACAAGTATACGAGAACTTCAGAATTTCAAAATTTTATTACAACAGACAAGTTAACGAAGGCTTTTGTATCTATTGGTAGATGCAAGCATTACCAGGCTGCACCAGGCAGAATGGAACCGGACTTCATGTGAACTATTTTTAAAAGATAAATAAAACCTAATATCAACTTGAATATTTAAAGTGGAAATGTTTGGTCTTTGGACAAGATATTTATGAAGGAGTACCTAATTTTAAACATGTAAATTATGCTAATCTTCCACTGTTTCTGTTTTCATTCTCATCGTTTCAATGAACTTTTTTATTTCTCTTCTGTTCAGAGACTGTTTTACAACAGATTGCAGTAACTTCATCGTGACTGCATTGTCCACCTGGAAAAATCTTGCAGTGTTGCCTAAGATACCTGCTAGTGGTGATATTTTAAACTTTTATATCGGTCTGAAGGTACCAGGAAGTACTTCAACCAATGATCTTGCTGTGTTTTGTAAGACAATGAATTGGCCTGTAAGGATTTTGCTAAAATAAGCTCCTTGGCCTCCAGGGGACATCAGCTTTCTCATGTCTACAATTTTCTGTGGTGCTTGCTTCTTTGCTCCTTCCAAATTTTCTGCCTCCTTTGTATCACAGCTGGAGACAGGATTAGCTCTCTTCCAGCGCTTCTCCTCATGTTAAGCATGACTGCTGAAGCAGCCTTCAGAGTTAAGTGCTGCTAGCTCAAAATGCTATGCTTGAGTCTCCTTTGGACTCTGCTCTTTACTGTGTTGCCAGTTTCTAAAGAAAATACAGAATTATGGAAATTTAAAATATCCCATTTGACAGTCTTTCAAGAATAGTGTCCATTTTCATGTTCTGTTGGTACATTCAAATGCTATATAGAGACGATACCTTTCACAAACTTTTAAAAATTGTCAGTTCTTGGAATTCAATACTGCATATCCTACCTATGCAATCCCTAATCATACTTTTAAAAAATACATCTTTAATAAAACGGGTACAATCTATGGAAATTGATCTTTAATTGTCTATAAATGCGAATCTAATTAATTCACCACAGCAGACAACAAATAGGTTTCTACATTTTGAAGCTGCAGTAGGAGGACTTCTGTAAATTTTGACAGAGCAGCTTACTTAGAAGCTGTGTGTCATGAATATTTGTATCTACTGAAAGATGTCTGAATACCGCATGAATGTCTACGTTGGTACAATATACAAATTTGTAAATATGTTTTGCTTTGATAAGTAAAACGGTCTTTACAAAAAATTAAAAGTGCTCTTAAACCTTCTAATCAAAGAAATTGTTCTGCTGTTGTCTATATGTACAGATGCCTTTATAGTGCTTGATTTAAAGCCACATTTGGTTCCATTATGGTTTTAAAATGTGCAAAGAAACAGTGAAAAATAAGTTGCCTTACTTTGAAAAACCAGTCACTTTATTTAAAAATACTTTAAAAAGACTCTCTGCGCATAATGGGTAGTGTCGCAAGCAAATTAGTCATGACTAAGCGCTGCTCAAGTCCACATGACAAGTTTCTTGCAGAGCTTTTATTGCTGTAGGAGGGTGCTAGCCAGCACCTGCTATCCAAAACTGGGATTTTATTTGAAACATCCCATTTCTGTGTAGATGTTATGCAGCTATTAACAGAATTTAGTTGAGTTACATGAAATTAGCCACAGGCAAATATTTGCAATATTTGTCAAGAATAGGAGCCTGTCAATTAGGAAGGCCCCTCCACTTCAGTTTGTGATGTCTGACAATTGCAGTCGCATTTTAAATATATGAACACAGGTTAAAAAACATGTGCAGACATGGCAGAGTAAAATGGAAACCACCTGCTTCAAGTACAGGTGCATAAAATGAATTCCTTTCTATGAGCAGTGGGCAGTTGTCAGGCATCTGGCCAGCTGCCATAATTGCTGTCGCGCTGTATTTTTTTCCATTGGCTGACAATTTTGTTGGCCAGGTATACACACAGGATCAAAGGAAGTGAGAAGAAACAATACCGTTCATTTGACAGGAGAGTCGAACTGGGAGAATAGTTTTTTTTTTCTTTTATTACTGTCCATTTGAAACAACTTCAGAAAACTTGGTGCAGTGTTTGTTGTCCCAAAGAGTGGGACTAGGTCTCATGGGTTTTAAGTTACAACAGAGTAGATTTCAGTAGAACAGGGGGACATTTTTTTTAATGGTAATTGCAGCTTGACAACAGAACCAGTTAGTGGAGGTGGGAGTTATCTGGAGGTCTTCAAGCAATGGGAAAGCTCTAGCTCTGTTTTTTCTGCATTGAGCCCGCCGCCCTCAAGCCGGCTAATTCGGAAGTGCTGTCTATTTTTCAGAGCTTAACCAAGCAAACCATTTTCACCCATTCATTTGCATGCTTCTCAACTGCATTGTTCATGAGGCTGCCTACCTGGCTGCATTCTAACTAGTCCACAAAATAGCAGATGAATCATAGTTGCAGCACCAAAAAAAGTAGTAAAATATATTTGACTCAAGCCTGCAGAAAGTCGAGGAACCTCTTTCCCATATTTGTTTGGCAATTTATTTATTAGCAAACCATTCTTCCACGTGAATTCCATTTGTCCATCTACAGTACCCATGCCAGGTGCCATCACAACATCCTGTGGTGTGGTGTTCCACAGATTACACATTAGTTAAAGAAATATTTCTTTTGTCTCTACTGATTCTCCTGGCAGTCAATTTTAGGAGATGTCTTCAGGTTCTGATGTTATGCAAAAGGGAGAAGAACCTCCCTCTAATTCTGGGGCTGCCAAACTCCAGCACCTCGGGCCAAGTCCAGTATGCCTGCAAAATGCTCTCAGGCATGGCGTGGCAGTTGTGAAGCCTTACTGTGATAGGAGCACTGCAGCCTCCTATGTGCTCTCTAGGAACTGCTTCCCACTGGAAATTGGGAAGAGCCTTCTGCGGTGATAGGCAGCAAAAGTGCGTGCCCAGTGTGACCCTCTAGAGAAGACAGGATACAGTGCAGCTAAGAGCATTTTGTAGGAGCACTGTGGGGGGGGGGTCTCTGCTCTAGCATGTTCATGAACAATTTTATGTCTTGGGGTCTAATACTATCCAGCACCAATGCAGCCCCAAGGTTAAGAAGCGAACATTCGCTTACCTTGAGGAAACTTCTTCCACCTCACATTACAGTCTGTCCACCCTGTCTGTCTGTCCACCCTGAACACAACAGCTGTTGGTTGCCTCTTTAAAACTAGTCATATGTTGTGTGCATTGTCAAACATATTTGATGAACTTCCAGCATTGACACCATTCTTCCACCGCCCCCTTAGTATGTTGAATTGAGGAGTCACAGTTCTGTCTCATTTACAGCTTCAGTGGAGTTAGGAAGTTTTGGTTTTTTTAAAAAAAAACTTTGCTGTTCAAAAACTAGTTTTTAAATTATTTTTATTTGTGAATCAATATTGGTCAAAATATTTTTGTGTAACTTGGACATCTTGTCTCACATCAGAAGTTAAAACTGTACAATGTAGTTTATAATGTAAATTGGCATTTTAAACAAAGCTACTTCTGTACACACGAAACAGTGACAATACAGTATAAGAAAAATCTCTATAAATGTATAGCAGTATCTTTCCAACATAAAAATAGGTAATCAAAATTACAGCATGCACCCCTTTTCTCTGAAGGCACAGTCTTGCAAAGATACTCCTATATTCAGTCTTCAGTATAAAAGGAGGCTCTCTGACCGCAGAAGAAATTCCCCTGTTAAGTACATGTGCAAATGTTGCGGGATCACAGCCTAAACACAACATCTCGAAATGTAAATGTAACTACAGCGTAGCTTCATAAAATAAGCCTTTCACTTCCCCCCATTAGTCCAGCGCACTTACCATATCAAATCAAAAGAATTCAAACGAAAGCCCTCTCAAC
>JAJKFI010000018.1:12387245-12410392 GCA_029204185.1 Lerista edwardsae | reverse complement strand
GTTGAGAGGGCTTTCGTTTGAATTCTTTTGATTTGATATGGTAAGTGTGCTGGTAAGGAACTGGACTACATACCTTTCCATGTGTAATGCTACATGCCTAAACCTTGTGTGCCATTGCTAATGCACAATAACAATGTCTCACAGTTCTGAAGAACACCAAAAACTTGCCATAGTTTGATGTTACTTCGGGCTTGGTCGTTCAGTGTCCGTCAAGGAATCATGCTGAAGGGATCCAATATGAGCCATAAAGCTGTTGCTCTGATATCCCCAGTCGTAGTAATCAGGGGAGAAACTAGAAAACAAAATTTGAAATTAAAGATTAACTTTAATCTTTAATTTAGACATGTTTCCTGAAATCCTAGAATGGTTCCTAGAATGAATTCTATTTACATCTGCCCAGGAATTTGCTATGGGGCCCTGGGATTGAAAGAAAACACAGAACCAAGAGTTCAATAAAACTAAATTTTATTGTAAACAGTTAAGCCAAGGCATTAGAAGCTTCACACTAAGAAGTCTCAATGGTACTATGAAACTAAATCAGCATATAATTTGTGTTGCCACACACGATGTGCCACATACAAGAAAGAAAATTGCAACAATCATTATTTGTGTTAAAATAACTATAACCTGTTTAACTGGTCCTCTTCCCAGCTCTCCCTAGGGTAAGGCACTGTAGGAAGTAAATCTGATGCCGCCTCCCAGCATTATACAATTTAATGATGCAGAATGAGAAAAGAAGTTCAAATTTCCCTGGAGTGTGTACAAAGTAAATGATAGACCTTCATGCAATTGAGTGAGGTGTGCTATTCGTAATCCATGGTTGGTGATGGACTAAGGAGAAAATTGTTTTTATGGGCAACTTGTCCTGGACTTTATATAAATATGTAAGAGAATGTATGTATGTGTGTTCCACATAAGCTCTGGAACGCCTGGAGCGATGTGCACCAAACTTGGTATGTGTATGCCTTACAGTCTGGCGACAACTACTGCAGGAGTAAGACCCCCCTAGCACCCCTAGGGGTGGGGGTGCGGGGGGTGCCATGTAAAAATGATCGAAAATGGCCGGTATTGGTGTCAAATCCATAGTTTTCGGGGTCACCGAGATGAACGGTGACACTCCCAATGCCGTTTAAGTCCGGGTTTGGGCCCCCTCGGCATGGGGGGTAAGAAGGGGTGCAAGATATAGCGCTTGGAACTAGAATATCCGCAGCACGCTGATGGTGGCATAGAGGACCCCATTTGACTTCAGATTTCACAACTAATCCCACTTCTAGAAATACTGTGGGGGTAAGACACCCCTAGCACCCCTAGGGGTGGGGGTGGGAAGGGGGTGACTTGTAAAAATAATCAAACGGCCAATATTGATGTCGAATCCATAGTTTTTGGGGTCGCTGAGATGAATGGTGATGCTCCCGATGCCGTTTAAGTCCACATTCGGCCCCCAACAGCATGGGGGGTGAGAAGGGGTGAACAATAAAATGTCCAAAATGACCGACATTAGTGTCAAATCCATAGTTTTCGGGGTTGCTAAGCTGATTGGTTACAGTCCCGATGACATTTAAGCCCAAGTGTTGCCGAACAGAACTCTGTAGAACCTTCTGGACATTTTTAGAAATCATTATGCCCCAATCAAATACTTGCCATGTTACCAGGCGTAGTCACTGAATACAAGTCTATTGATACCGTAGTAGATGCCTATGAGGTCATCAATTTCCCATCAGACTTCCTAAACTCACTTGATCTGGCTGGATGGCCACCACATCGTCTTTTACTTACAGTGGGATCTCAAATTATGTTACTACGGAATCTCGACCCGCCAAACCTTTGCAACGGCACAAGGCTGTGTGTCAAGAAGATGCTGGGTACTGTAATTGAAGCAACTATCTTGACAAGAAAGGGAGAGGGCGAAACAGTTTTTATCCCACTGATACCACTCATTCCGACAGTTCTCCCTTGTAACTTTATGAGATTGCAATTTCCAGTGAGACTTGCATTCTCGATCACGATCAACAAGTCACAGGGGCAGTCTATTAAGTACTGTGGAGTGGATTTGAGATTGCCATGTTTCTCCCACGGACAACTTTATGTTGCTTGCTCAAGGGTGGGTTCACCCAAGAATTTATGTATTCTTGCTCCTGGAGGTGAAACTGAAAATGTTGTTTATAATCAAGTTTTGAGTTAAATTAACATAGTGAATTTGTAAAATATTTTACTTTATAAATGTATACTGTACTTACACTTTTAATTACCTGTACATAAAATTACTTTGCTTTTACACTATAGATAGAATTCATTTCTTTTCCTGTCTAATAGAAGCTTGGGATAAATAAATACCCAGGCAACACAGGGTAAGGACAAGCTAGTGAATGAATAAATATCTGTAATATACCATCTTTCTCTCTTTTTTTTTAGACTGCATTCAAAGCAAGCTAGTCTAACCCACCATTTTTCAATGGGTTTTTACAAATAAATTCTGTGTTTCTCAGAATTTTCAGTTCCAGATGTTGCTTTGATAGTGCGGTTATCTCCTCTGGCTGCATGCCACCGATCATTAGCAGGCGTGAGTAATAAGAGTGTAGTTTACACTGATTGAAAAACAAATTGTATCTGCTTTTAATGGATCAGCACTATCCATTTACAATGTTATGTGGCACTCTCTAAATCAATGGTTCCCAAACCTTTTAGTACTGCGACCCATATGTGGCTATAATGGTGATTGGACAGCAATGTTCTCCATCCCCCAAGTAGCAGGTTGTTTAATACTTGATGCAAATAGCCTAATCTGCCTTGTCAGTTTCCAATTGTGGATCCTGGACCCAGTTTGGGAACTGATGCTCTAAATGCATATATGATCAGCTTACTCTTTTCAGCTTTTGGCACTGTTGTCTTCAGTTTCACCTGCTGTGTCCTTTCCTGCTAGCAACCCGCATACTCTGTATGCCTATCTCCTTTCTGTACTTTGCCAAAAGATTTAAGACTCATAAGAGGACAAGTTGCGCAGTGCTGGGAGGAACTGTTCTTTTCTTTCATGCACCTTCAATGTTCATCCATCTGCCTCACCTGCCGTGAATGCTGTGTGGTGATATGCTCCATGCCAAGTCGTCATCACTGTCATATCTCCGAGGATTATCGAAGAAATAAGACCTTGGACTGAATGCGTGAGTTGGTACTATTCCTGGATTAGTCTGGGTGAGAAAGAGGTGATTATTTGTATTGCAACCCTTTTCATTATGTAGGTTTGTGATGTGTGTTTTTTGGAGAGAAAAGCAGGAAATTCTTCTCATGCCACCGTACTGGAGTAGCGACCCTCATCCATTTTCTCCTTTTGTGTGTGTACTCATTTCCCCACAGAAAATGTCTGCCAATGAATATAGACATTCCCCCATAGCCACTGATTCAGTATCCACCGTTTCAGTTATCCATGGACACCGAGACACCTATTAAAAAGAACATTAAACAAATCTTTTTTCTTAACCTTGTTGCAGCAAAACCACTGAGGTTCCCTTATTTTTCAAAAGACGTCCCAAGTATCCACCGGGGGGGGGGGGGGGCGGTCTGGGATGGGGCATGCTTGTATAGCAATTGCTATCTTGACACTAAGCTCTCTACAGCTGCTGCTACGCTTTTTCCTTAGTGCCTTTACTAGGAGGATGGGAGTTAGGGGCCAGACAGTATGAAGATAAAGCTTTGCAAAATTATTGCAAAGCAGGCTGTGGAGTTGAGGCCCAAATCCTAACCAACTTTCCAGCACTGGTATAGCCGTGCCACTGGGGCATGTGCTGCATCCTGTAGTGGGGGGGGGGTGTCACGGAGGCCTCCTTAAGGTAAGGGAATGTCTGTTCCCTTCTCTTGGAGCTGCATATGCCCTTACCCCAGTGCTGGAACATTGGTTAGGAGGCTTAGCTCTATTCTGCAACCTTCTGAGTGTTCTGAAATCCCTCTTCCCTCCTCAAAGAGCATGCCCTGTCGTTTTTTTGAGGCATAGCAGCCTGCCAGGTCTTTAATAAATGTTCTATATTAGTCAGGGAGGATGGCGCATATCTGTGTACTGGCCTCTCTGACTCAGACAGTGATCCAAACATACTTTACAGTGTCCCTCGTGCTGGCCAAACTTTGCTGGCTTAGCTTATGCCGGCCTAACTCCGTTTAGGATTGCGCCCTTACTGTTCCAGGGACGGATGTTCAGTACCAGCGCTCCTTGCAATGCACCCTGGGTATGATTCCAAAACTAAGTGAAGTCACTGCCTGTTCAACCCACATTTTTAAAGACAGATTCATGGTTCTGCAAGAAGCAGGGGCGTAGCTAAAGAAGTGCAGGGGGTGCAATTGTACCGGGCAACAAGCTGAGCAAGCAACACTATACTAGTGGCCAAAATGGTGAGAACCATAATACATATGAATAATACCACCATGTTATATATCATCGGAAAGGAAATTGAATGTAGAATACAATGAAACAAACCAGAGTGTCATATCTTTATCAAATGTTATGGCCCAAAAAACAGAGAAAATGAAAATACAACTGTGACATTTCCTGTATCATTTTGCCCTCTGCACTGGGCTACGCTTTCATTGGCTACACCCTGGACAAGAAGTCTATGCAGCAAAGCATTTAGGAGGTAGATGAGTAAAAATCATAAATCAATCATTTCCTGTCCAGACCCAGGAAATCTTTGCCTTGCCTATATCTGACAGATGCCTTTTCAGATGCCTATATCTGACAGATGCCTATTCTTGAAACTTCTGCTCTTTCTATTATTGAACCGTTCTTACAATAATACATATTTTGATCAACCATTTGCAGGGCGGGAAAGCTGTGACACTGTTTTGTGTCCCACCTGCCAAAGGTACAGTCAAGAATAACTCTAATTTATTTTGTTTAATATTTTTCCCTTTTCTGCTTCAAAAGCTTATTTTTGAATTATAATGTTCCAAAGCTAACATGGCATGCCCAAAGAGTTCAGCCATGGTGAACACCACAAAGATCCGAAGTTTCTGTTCCTATATCCTAATATGAACACAGCATCATCCAGTATCTGCTCAATATGAACCCACATACACTGGGTTACCTTGGCATTATATTTTATTATTATTAATTATTATTATTATTATTATTATTATTAATTTTATTATTATTATTATATTTTATTATTATTATTATTTGTTTTATTTTTCTGCACTCGATCCAGGGGATAACAGTTGTACTTGTATATTGTATTTTTATATTGTTTTTAATCACTGTTTTTAAATTATGGTGTATTTATTCTGTTTTTAATTGTTTTTGTAATGCCGCCTTGAATGCCTTTTTAGGCAGAAAGGCGGGGTAAAAATCTTTAAAATAAATTAAATAAATAAATATATGGTATTTTTAGCCTTGGAAAAATGTATCTTCTATTTCAAATATTGCATCTAGAGTGCCTCGCTTATTGTGGTGACGCACAGTGCCTTCATGTAAAAGTTATATAAGTGGTGGGAACAGTGAACTTAGATAAGGAGATAGACATCCCAATACTCACTAAATTCCCATGTGGCAATGGAAAAGCACTGGCATTGCTACACTGCATCCTACAGGGGAATTTTGGCTACTGGAGGTTACTTACCTCTTCTAGGTAAGAGGACATTTTTTCCCTTTGTCCGTAGGTAAGCCCTAGCAATTGCTATGAGTTAACTCAGACCTCCACCAGCTATAGCACTAGCACTAGCACAAAGTGATCTGTATAGGTAGATCAGGTCCAAGAAGAGGGATAGGGTGTGGCACATACTACTGCTGCCAATCAAATCCCCTCCTGTGTCTTATCCTTACCTCCCTGCTCTCTCCCACCCCCTGCTGCATACTCACCTGGTCCAGCGGGCATCCTTCATTCTACCAGTGGGCACAGGAAGGATCCAACCTTCCTGTCGGCACACTGGCTTTCTGTGCTGTTGCAAAGCACTTTACAGAGCTTTTACAACAGTGCACGCTGGGAGAATACACATGTTCTGCTACTATTGCATAGGACTAGGCTGTTAGGCTGCAATCCTATATGAACGTTCTTGAGTGCAAGCCCCATTGAGTACAACAGGACTTACATCTGAGTAGGATGCAAGGATCAATGCATAGGATTGAGCTGTTAGATAATAAAAACTTGGACCAGAGAGCAAATGCTTGTATACAGAAAAAAATTGAATGATGTCACGAATTGTCATGGTTAATTTAAAAGATCCTGTTAGTTCTTGTTACATTCAGAGCGTACTGTATTGCTGTTCTCTTATGCAGTTTTGCCCTCTAGTGGCTAACTACCGGACCATTTAATATTGCTGTTTTATTAAAAAGTGTAAATGGAAATTCTTATTTGCCTTTTGGTATTTTGGTGTTATATTTCAAAGTTAATTTTAGAATGTTTTAAAGATGTACATTAAAGGAACTATCCCTCATTTTTCAGCATGGGGTATGACATCGTATGAAGATACTACGGTATATCAGTTATATTCAGAGTTACTGGAACACAGGTAAAATAAACAGTAGTTTCCAACAAAGCAGGACTGTCTATAATGAACACTAGTGTTTTCCAAAAATATATCCTGGTCGTAACTATTGCTTTCTTATAAGATTTGATATTTACTTTTTAAATGGCTTTTGAGTACATCCTAGCAATTTCTTAGAGCCAAACTCTCTGTCAAACTCTCCAGCTGTGTGCAGCTGTGTCAATGGGGCGTGTGCTGCATCCTGCAGTGGAGGGGCACTCATGGAGGCCTCCTCCAGTTAAGGGAACATTTGTTCCCCTCCCTAAGGGTTGCATTGTGGCTGCATCAGCACTGGAAAGTTGGATAGGATTGAGCCCTTAATCATTTCTCCTCCCCTATTATGCCTATAGTACGAGATATGTATTTACTGCTGAGCCCAAGTGTTCTGTAACATGGATCTATCTCCCCTCCTGGAAAATCTTCTTTTCACTGCTCTGTGTGTAACTGCAAAAGAAGGATTCTTCAATGATATCATCGCACATCACTGTAAATCCAGATTAAGGTGAAACATTTGATGCTCCCCAAGCATTCCCATGGGATGGCATCAGGGGTTGCCAAGTCGGAGACTGGCTGGTATGGGGGTCCCACCTGGCTGGGCTGATCCAGTAATGGTGGCAGTGGTACTACGCAATTTACGATCAAAGTGTGATCGGAAGGCACCATGGAAGGCTTTGACTTACGGCCACAGCAGCATGACACTGATCCCCACTCTAGCCCCAGTCACACTATGTAGTCTTTTGAGCCCAAAACATTGTACCAGCTCTCATCCATGAGCAACAACCATTACTTCAATGTGCCAATGTAAGAGCGCAATCCTGACCTGGAGTTAGGCCAGTAAAGTTTCGCCGGCACAAGGGCCACTGTAAAGTATGTTTCAACCACCCTTGGAGAGGCCAGCACACAGACGTGCGCCATCCCCTCTGACTCCGAGAGTGGTCCAAACAAGCTTTATGGTGGCCCGTGTGCCAACCTAACTGTTCTGGCCTAACTGTGCCAAGACTAACTCCAGGTTAGAATTATGCCCCGAGTTAGGATTATGGGTTCAGTGGGAGAATAACTATATCAAAGCAAAGTGTTAGTGTTGGATTCTTCAGACATGTTAATGCGCCTAGTAGTTCTTCAAACTTTAGAAAAGACTGGTTATACTTGCATGTGACTCAAAAACAGTTTAAAATGTGAAGAAGTAGACATGATGTATGACAAAAGGCAACTTACTAAGTCTTTTGTAGGGCTTCGAACACGGAAGAAGAACACAACTAGGGAAGTGGGCAAGAGCTCCCACACAAACAGTATTACGCCAAATACTACATATCCAGCATCACCCAGCTGGCATTTCAGGTCTGCCTGTTGCAAAATTAAAATGGAATCTGTTACACGTGAACAACTAGCTTTGATGTTTGCAAGCAATAACATCATACCCACCAGCTGCTGTAGAATGTAGGCAAAAGGTAAGAAAATAAAAATTCCTTTCATGCAGCCCTGAGCTCTTGTCCAATGTATATACAAAATCAATTGTGAACTAGATCTCTGTGGTTATTAGGGATAATCTGGATGGATCTGGAATCTTCTTAGTCTAAATAGATTGACAGTGCCTCTTCTTTCCCAGCTTTCACTGGGATCTCCTGGCCACCCAGCGTGTAATTAGTCTATGGAACTCCTTGCCACTGGATGTGGTGATGGTGTCTGGCCTAGATGCCTTTAAAAAGGGATTGGACAGATTACACTCCATCATAGGTTACAAGCCATGACGGGTATGTGCAAGCTCCTTATTTTAGAAGCAGAATGTCAGGTGCAAGGGAGTAGCCACAGGACGCAGACATCTTGTTGACTTGGGTGCTCCCTCAGGCATCTGGTGGGCCACTCTGAGATACAGGAAGCTGCACTAGATGGTCTTTTGTCCTGAAACAACAGGGCTCTTTTTTATGTTCTTTTGTTATTATGCAAACTATTCTTTTGGTTGTAGAATCCCTTGTAAAAGTGCAACTCTCCTGTTTAGAGAAAGGGCTTCCAGCTATGGAGCACTACAGCACGTAAGGTTGGGATTTATTTAATTATTTTACCTCTGGGGCAAAGCAGCTATATTCCCTATCTCCCCAAATTGCAACACTACAGTTAAATAAAACTACCAGACAAACATGACCCACTAAATGTCCTACAGATAAGATTTTCCAAAGATCTACTTCTTTTTAAAGGCTGGTAAAACTGATATCTAAAATCTTATGTACATCTTGCATAAGACACAGCTGCGCTTCCTATTCATGTTCTTTGTACAGCATTTACTGTAAAGTCTGAGCAGAACTTCTGGTGAAAACCTGCATTTGACTGCGAAGTGTTTGTTTATGCGTGTGGCTTCTATATAGCCAAGCATCAGAATTAAGGTTTTGTTGTCAGAGGAAAACAATATACTTGCCTGGTCTGATACATTGTACCAGTCATAATCAAAGGAATGTACTGTCTTGTTTTGAGAAAATGTTAAAATGCACAGATTGTAACAGGCTCTAGATGTATAGAGCAATATAACAGTCACTCCTATGGTTGTTAACTGACATACAGATGAACCCTAAAAGAGAGAGAGTGAGAATTGCATTAGCATATTTATATTTGGAGTCTGCAAGTGAGCACTGAAATGGTGCAGTTCTGGTTCTTGGAAGAAAGGCATAAAGAACACAGATGTAGCAATTTCAGTCCAACAAGGGCCAGTGGTTTTTTGGCTCATTTCTTCAGATGGACTAAATCTGCTTTGTGCACAGTGTGTTATCTAGTCCAGCAGTTCTCAAATGTTTTAGAACCAGGACCCATGTTTTAGAATGACAATCTGTCCAGGACCCACCGGAAGTGATGTCATGACCAGAAGCGCTGTCATTGTGATGCCAGAGCCTGCTGCTTTCCTGAAAATGCAGCAATAAGTTGGGTTCTCTCTCAGCCATTGTCCAATAGCAAAGTGAATCAGAAAGAAAAAGCCTGATTTACAACCTTGATACAAGCAAAACAACCACACAGCTCTCCCTCTTTCCAGTGTCCCATCTTCACATATTTTCAATATGGCTGCTATAGGTGCTTCGTGACTCACCTGAAATTGGCTCGCGACCCACTGGTGGGTCCCAACCCAGTTTGGGAACCACTGACTTAGTTCATAAAAGCACATGGCACAATATGGGACGAAAAGACCAACAACCGTTAACACAGAAGTCTTTCCTTAGCTACCCTCTGGAATTTGTTCAAACGCACCTGCCCCATACATTCACAATTTAAAGCCTAGCTCCTATTTTTGTCCACCTCTGGTGGCCCTGCCCCCTTCCAAGGCCAGGGCGGCCGAGCCAATGAGCTTCTTCCTGAGGTGCCAGCAAAGCCTCAGGAAGGAGTTCATTGGCTCTGTCGCACTTCCCTTGGCTGGGCCTGTTTGCCGCTGGGCCAGGGCGTGCTGCTGGGTGTGCTCCTGGCCCTGCGCCGAACATGCGGGTGCCCCACTCTTTGGGGGTGCCCAACATCGTGGGTGCTGAGCACCAATTGCAAATTATTATGGGTGCCGGCAGCATACCAGCACCCACGGAGTTGGCGCTATTGCTTTTGGCTAACAGTTACAACATGCAGCAATGAATCTTGTGCTTAAGTTCCTTTTTCTAGAGACACTAAACTCATTCTCAATGCAAATGCATTGATTCTCAAATGCAAATAGGCACCCATATTACATCAAGACATCAGGCTGTTCCCCTCAAAACCAGTCTTGAGGTCAAAATACTAAACTATATGGAACAGAATTCTGACTTCATAAAAGGCAGCATTATATAGTAAGGAATCTAGTTTCATTTTTTTTAATATTTATTCTCTCCAAAAGAATAAAAAAGGCATTACAATTTTAAATCCAGTTACTTGAACAAAGCAAATCACTTAGCAGGAAAACATAACCTCTGTATAAAATATTCTGTCAGCCTACTCTTTGTAAGAAAGCATTTTTACCATTTTTCTAAGAGATGAAATTTGGCAGGCCTCCATAGGGAATGAGGCAATGCCTACCCCACCAGATAATTCAGACTGAATACTGGGTGTGGGTGGGGGGAAGCAAACAGCAGAAGGAAAATTGGACAATATTGGAATCTGCAAAGTAACGCAGGGGAAAGAAAAACAAGGGGATCAATTACATTTTTGTCCATTATTGAGGAAAGAAAGGAAGAATAGGAAATAAAAAAGAGAGAGCTTCCCCCACCCACTCCATTCTTTTCACTGCAATGAACTGAGGAGTACTTGGCTCAGAAAATTTGTTGGAGCCCAATCCCACCCTCCCCCCACAGAAAGAGACAGCTTTCCCACCCACCAAGTAATGGTGGCGGCAATATGACTGAGCTCAGACTTTGCACACAAAGGGCACACTTTTTCAGAGCCACACTTCCCCCCCCCAACATTTCAGCCAGAAGAGAAACTTCCTTCATCGCAGAAATGGTAATGGGATGAAGGAACTGGGTTCAGAGAAAGCATGCCCTTTGTGCACTTGTTCAGAGCCCATGGATTTTCCTCCAGGTGTGGAACCAAGAATTGACCAGGTTGGGCACTGGTCAAGAACCCAGGCCCATCACAGCAACCACCTGGCTTGATTGACAGAGAGAGAGGGGGGGGGAGACTTCCCCGAATGTTTTCCCCTTGTGGTTCTTTGTGCTGGCTGAGGGGGAATGGGCTAAACTTCTCGCCCCTCAACCAAGACATTCCCACAGATCCAAGTTCAAAGCATGCCCCACTACTTGTTTCTGTGGATATTCCCTGTACTGATGGTATGAGGGAAGGTGCATGCAAAACCCTTGCTGTGTTTTTTTTAGGTAGCGGTTTTACAATCTAAGCTATTTTTCTGTAAGTGTGGGAGCTTTACCATTGTGATGTAAGTGTGGGAGCTTTGCCCTCACCTACTCCAGTTTGGCACCTTCAGTGTCCACACAGTGGACCTCTACTTTAGAGATAATACATATTCTTTATTTTCAATGGTTCATCATCAGTTTTCACAGGTTAAAACAACCCCGCATTAGAGTTGGAAAGGCAATACTTGGGGAAACAGGCAAAAAGCTCACAAAATGAGCATGAATTCATATAGGTTTAGAGCACAATCCTAACCTGGAGTTAGGCTGGCACAGCAAGGCCAGAAAAGTTTGGCAGGCACAAGGGACACCGTAAAGCGCGTTTGGACCACTCTCAGAGGCCAGCACATAGATGTGCTCCATCCTCCCTGACTCCAACAGTGGTCCAAACGCGCTTTACAGTGCCCCTTGTGCCTGCCAAACTTTTCTGGCCTAACTGTACTGGCCTAACTCCAGGCTAAGATTGTGCTCTTAATGAAATAATTACTTGGGCTAAACCATGAGCTGAAACTGCTTACTTTAATTTATGGTCAAGGAGAAAGAAAACAAACTTCAGATTTTAACTAACATCACACATTTCTACTGGGAATACCATGTCTCCAGATGTTTTTAAAATAATTCTAAGTTGTTCTTTACCTTGGATTCCAAGTAAATATTTGCTAAGGACATCTTGGAAATCTTGTAGAGACAGATGGAGAGTGAGATGGCGCACAGGACAAACAACGTGTCGTTAACAGCGACCCTGACCAACACAATCGTTTCCCGATCTGAATTCTCTTTTCTTACAAGCACAGCACACGTTAAATTCACCAACAGGAAAACAAGACTGACAAAGAACGACACAAGGTACAGAGGCAACCTAAAGGGAGGGGGGAAACACAACCAGAATATTTTAAAATGTGATAACTTATTACATTGTCAGCAAGTATTAATAAGTTGCTTAGTGTTCTCCAGGAGAAATACATCCTGTGTTCCATGGAAGAACAAGAGCTCTACTAGACTGGGCCACATGAAGTCTCCATCTATCCCAGAATCCTTTTTGCCACAGTGCCTAACCAGATGCTTCTGGAAAGCTCACAAGCAGAACATGTAAGTAAACAGCACTCTCAGTCTTTCCGTCACTCCCTTTCAGCTGTTATTTAGAGGTATACCACTGCTCAACTGGGCAGTAGTATATAGCCAAAATGACTCATAGCCAATTATATACGATGTATATTAATTTGTTTAACCCCCTTTTAAAGCCAACTTCTAAGTATTATTTTTTTAAAAACCTGTCTTTTATCTGGGATCTCAAGGCATTAATTAAAGCAATGGGTTGTATTCCAAGGCGCTTCTTCAGTTTATGGAAGAAGCTCTGGTTGGAAGCTTCCGGTGAGGGAAGATGACTTCATACCAGTTCCCCTCCCTCTGCAACTCTCAAGTATCTGTTCTTTTGGTACCTAACCCCAAATGCAAAGGGCAGAGGAGGCTGATACAAATCAAAACCCTCTCACTGCTACAAACAGGTTTTTCCATGAACGGAAAAAAAGCACTTAGGATACCATCCAATATTTACATTTTAAAAATACAGACTATGAAAACAAGAATGATCAAAGAAAAAGTTCTCTGTAGAGGAATAATCCACCCCCTATCTCTGAGAGTACCAAACTAGTTGTGTAGAAAAGACTGGAACTGGATCACAACAGATGTCAATAAAATATAACATCTGCTGATCCAACTCAGGGATTCCAGCTGGCATAATGGACAGCCTTTCCTAGGAGAATTGAGGAAACAGCTTGTATATTAGCATAGTGAATAATACTTTTCCCATGATAGCAGATTAGTAAAAGTACAGGCATGCTCTAGTATCTGCTGGGGTTCTGTTCCCCTGTGGACACCTGAAACTGGGGATACTGGGGATGCCTTTTGGAGGTAGGAGAACATCAGTGGTTTTTCGGCCACAAGGTAAAAAAAGAGATTTGCCTAATGTTCCCCTATCTTTTTAATAGGTGTCGGGCAGCCCGCTCCTAAGCGTCGCTGACATAGTATCAGGGCTGCATCCTAAGGCCATTAGGAAGCAGCAGCAGCACAGCTCACGGGAAGGGGAGGTTTCCGCCCTTGCACCCATGTAAGCCCCAGCCAGCGCTATGGGGCTGCTCGGATCTGCACCTGCAAAATAGCAGGCACAGGGCAACGTGCACAGCAGCAACCTGAATCGGGGCCAAGTGGCACAGTTGGACTTCGCTGTCAGCTTGGGAAGCACCTTCCGGTCACATCCAGAGATGTTGAAACGACACTTTCAGTTTCACAAAAACTAGAAGTGGCATTCCAACACCTGTTGGAGATGTTCAGGAGGCCTGTAGAGGCCACGTGCGACTATTCCAGGTCTCAGAAACCTTCCTAGACACAACCAGAAGAAACCAAGCTAGGCACAACCTTTTGGTCGCATGTGGACAGTCAGGTGAGGCCCTCCACCGCGGGATTCCGAACCCATGGATAGAAAAGGTGGACCTGTGTGCCTTCTTTTTTGCTTGTGGGCTTCCCAGAAGCAGCTTGTGTAAGTATCATTTCAATAGCAATAGGGTTTTAAATTGTTAAAATGCACTGTTTTCCCCCGTCTTTGTGATCACAGCAGCAATGTCCTTTTGCAGAAAATTAAATGCAGACTATTCCACCATCTGAAGCAGTGCTATTACCAGTCATTACTACAGCATTATGTAACTTCCACCTTTCTGCATCCAGCAAGGTGAACAGATTCACATTGGTATTCCTGGGCGGGGGGTGGATATTAAATGTTGCAAGAGCCAGAGAGCTCCTGTGTAATGTGGCCCCGCCCCCTTGCCTCCAGAGCAATTCGCAGCTCAGACAGCAAGGCCTCTGAGCTGTCTCTCCAAGCAGCAAATCGCTCTGGAGGCGAGGGGGAGGGCCACATTACACAGGAGCTTAGGCTCCTGCAACACTTATTAGTGTTTTGCCCCCATCCGCGGTAGAAACACCACTGCAGGTTCACATTATTGGGCTTTTAGCAACATTCATTAAAGGTGGTACCAGGATTCAAATGAGGTGGGGGTTCATTTGACCCTTAATTACATTTATTTATTTATTTATTTTGTTTCATGGAGCGCAGTCCTAACCTGGTGTTAGGCCAGCAAAGTTTGGCTGGCACAAGAGCTACTAATAAACTGCATTTGGACCACTTTCGGAGTCAGGGAGGGTGGTGCAAGTCTGTGTGCTGGCCTCTCTGATTCAGAGAAGGGTCCAAACATTCTTTTCAGTGTCCCTTGTGCCAGCCAAACTTTGCTGGCCTAACTGTGCCGGTCTAACTCCAGGTTAGGATTGTGCTTACAGTCATATACCACAGTTCCTTCAAGAAGCACAGTCTGGCACACATGGATGCTCCCCCTGCTTTTATCCTCACAGCAATCAATGTGTTAGACAGACCAATGCTTTTGACTGAAATGACCCAAATATGGTATGAGTACAATACCAAATTGTACTAGAAAGTGTTTTAATGAAAGACTTCACTGAGCTCTTACTTGAAGTATATGAAAATATGACCTAACAATTTAATGGTTGTTTTGCTCATTGCAGGACATGTACTTTTTACCTGTATTTAAGTAGTTCTGGTGAATATTTTGACTTAGCTTTGAAAATCACCTGCAATAAAATGAGAAACATATTACACTTAGTATAAAGATGACAAATGCAGTTTCATGCTCTTGTGTTCTAGACAAAAGTACTTATTTCAAATAAATTAGAAACACCACCATGAGTTTCTTGGACTTCTTCTGTTCACATAAAAACCACTGCATCGGGGCAAAAAGTCTTTCTGTATTGCTGATTTGCAAATACGGTATCCACTTTCTTAAATTCAACCCACAAGTTATATGATAGCAAAAACAGATTTGCTGTCAAGAATATACCCAAGAAAGTGTTGTAGCCAGTCTGGGTTCTGTGCCTGTATTTATTTATTAAAAATATTTATATCCCACTTTCCCCATCTAAACCAAGATTATCAAGGCATCATCACCACCACCAGGCATCATCATCATCATCATCATCATCATCACCACCACCACCACCACCACCACCACCACCACCACCACCACTGAATTAAAAGACATTCAAATGAAACAATTAGAAAACATGGTCAGCCAAAGAGCCAACACAGATCTACCTATAAAAGGGGAGGCAATTATACATATGCTTTTCAATATGTGCTTCTCATTCACAACTGACGTATTTATACATGCAGCTGAGAATGTAATATGTGAAGCAATCTCTAGACAAGTTAAGTAACTGAACTTCCTTGTTTGGTGGCTGTGAGGTGAGGTCCATCAGGGACATTTTTTCCCTCTTCAGGAGACTTAAGTTGATTCACCACTCTTGCTGCCTGCATGGACCTTTTCCAATGAACTAGAGCGGGATTCTAGTTGAGGGCATGTAGGTGAACAAAGGACACGTTGCATCATGCAGCAACTTCCTCCTTTCCGAATGTCTTGCAATGAATGCTGTCAACAGTTGGCTTGCAAGGAGGCCAGAGATCCAAGGCAAAGCTAACCACCTGCTGCAAGGAAACCTTTGTGATGTGCAACTCATCGCTGCAAGCCGAAAACCATTCTTTTCTAACCTGGAAATGTGGGTAGAAGGGTTTGGACAGGAATGCGATTGGTAACGAAGTAAAGTTGCTGGGTTATTGCTATTTCATAATAAAAGGGCAGCAAGATTAATTGGACTAAAAACAAAACCCACATAATAATCTAGTTTTATTAAACTCCAACAGCAGTGACATGTGGTACAGGCATGGCAGGTGTAGCAGAACCACCTTACCTTACCTGAGTTCTTTGAAAAGGGCCGCTATCTGTGTGATGAGGCAAACACTTACAACCCACTGTCTCTGAACAGCTGGAGCCTGCAGGCAGGCGCGTACAGAGGCCCGTGCGCGCCCCCAGCAGCACTGGAACCGCGTGCCCCCAACGTCACCCTGCCCCCACGTGTCGCTAGACACGCCTCCCTTACCCCAGGGACTGGGGTGGGCAGGGGGCCCGAAAGCCGTGCGGTCCCACCTGGACCGCGCGCAATGGCGGCCTGCCGCTGCCCGGTGCCCCAGGGCTCGTGCCCCCCCCGCGCCATAGGGTAGAATCACCTCTGCCTGTAGGTTGTCAGTGTTCGCAGGATCACAGCCACCACAGCAACAATGACTGCATTTTTTAAAGAATAGTCCCGCCTCATCTGCCACACCTGCACAGCACGTCTGTGTTCAATAGACAGATGCTTTCTGATTCTAACGGCAATTTATGGGCAGCCCAATCCTGAACTGCCCAGCACCCGTGGCTCCAGCAGCACCGGCAAAAGGTCCACCGCTGGATCCTGTGGGCTTTGGGATAACACTGGAAATCTTCTGGGGAAAGGGAGCATTTGCTCCCTTACTCTGGCTGCAGTTCAGAAAATTATTAAAGGCCCTTGAATCTCACAGAATTGAATGAAATTTAATGTTCACCCTGAATCGTGAATACTGTGCTCTTTATAGGAAAACTAGCCTTTTGTTACCCGGCGTTGCCCGGGTAACAAATTATCCCAAGCTTCTAGGCGACCCTAGAAACTATGGATTTGACACTAATGTCGGCCGTTTTCGAGTATTTTTACATGGCACCCTCTTCGCACCCCCACCCCTAGGGGTGCTAGGGGTGTCGTACCCCCCGCAGTGTTTGTCACCAGACAGCAAGGCATATGCACGCCGAGTTTGGTGTGCGTCGCTCCAGGCGTTCCGGAGCCTATGCGGCGCACACACACACACACACACACACACACGTTCTCATTTTTATATATAGATAACTAGCTTTTTGTTACCCGGGACTGTCATTGGGACTGTCACCAATCAGCTTAGTGACCCCGAAAACTGTGGATTTAACACTAATGTCGGTCATTTCAGACATTTTATTTTTTGCCCCTTCTCACCCCCCATGCCGATGGGGGCCGAACGTGGACTCAAATGGCATCAGGAGCGTCACCATTCGTCTCGGCGATCCCGGAAACTATGGATTCCACACCAATATTGGGCATTTTTGATCGTTCTTACATGGCACCCCCTTCCCACCCCCACCCCTAGGGGTGCTAGGGGTGTCGTACCTCCACGGTGTTTCTTTCCAGATCGTAAGGCATACGTGTACCAGGTTTGGTGCACGTCGCTCCAGGCGTTCCAGCAGGCCATGGTGGAAGTTTTGTTTTGCATCCCTTCTTGCCCCCCACACTGATGGGGGGCCAAACCCGGACTCAAACAGCATCGGGAGCGTTGCCGCTGGTCTCGGCGACCTAGGAAACTGTGGATTTGACACTGATATTGGCCATTTTTGATCGCTTTTACATGGCACCCCCTGCGCACCCCCACCCCTGGGGGTGCTGGGGGGTGTCTGACCCCGCAGTGTTTGTTGCCAGACGGCAAGGCATACGCGTGCCAAGTTTGGTGTCAATCGCTCCAAGCATTCCAGCAGGGCATGGCGGACGTTTTGTTTTGCACCGCTTCACACCCCTCATGCTAAGGGGGGGCCAAACCCGGACTCAAACAGCATCAGGAGTGTTGCCGCTCGTCTCAGCAACCCCGGAAACTACAGATTTGACGCCAATTTTGGCCATTTTTGACCATTTTCAAGTGGGGGCCCCTGCGCACCCCCACCCTGGGGGTGCTAGGAGGGGCTGACCCCCACAGTATTTATCGCCAGGCCTCAAGGCATGCGCCTGCCGAGTTTGGTGCCAATCGCTCCAGGCGTTGCAGCAGGACATGGCGGACGTTTTCTTTCGCACCCCTTCTCGCCCCCCCACACCAAGTGGGGGCTGAACCCGGACTCCAATGGCATCGGGAGCATTGCTGCTCGTCTCGGCGACCCCAGAAACTACGGATTCGATGCCGATTTCTGCCATTTTTGACCATTTTCACGTGGGGCCCCCTGCGTACCCCCACCCCCGGGGGCACTAGGGGGGCCTCACCCCACAGTGTTTGTCGCCGGGCCGCAAGGCATGTGCATGCCGAGTTTGGTGCGCGTTGCTCCTAGCATTGCGGAGCCTATGCGGCACATATGCGCACGCGCGCGCGCACACACACACGATTTTATAGAAGATTCAAAGAAATTGATACAAAATTTCAAAGAGCCAGAACAAAAAAACCTATGTGCTTCTCTTCTTTTAAAAAGCAAGGAATCAGTCATTTTCCAATAGCAAAGGGAATCAGAAAGGAAAAAGCCTATTTTCAACCTTGACACAAGCAAAACAACCACACAGCCCTCCCCCTTTCCAGCATCCCATCTTCCCATATTTTCAATATGGCTGCTCTAAGTGCTTCACAACCCACCTGAAATTGGCTCATGACCCACTGGTAGGTCCTGACCCACAGTTTGGGAACCACTGACATAGCACATTCTTTACTGCTATTGCACTGCAACAGGCAGCAAAATCAAAGACCACAAATGCAAAACAAGGTAAATAATTTTGGACAGAGTGAATGTCAGAAATAGACTTACTGTAATGCGGTAAGAAACAAATTAACGAAGATAAAAAGAAAAGAAAAGAGCAGCATTAGGTACATTTCTGATTCTTTTCATAGTGGAACCCTTGCTTCTGTATTCTGCAGCTGACTAACTGAAACAGACCTGCTAAATACATGATTATGCAAGGCAATGATAATTAACAGCTTAATCCACTGGGGCTGCGGCACCAGTCTCTAACACAAGGCCCTGGCAATAGTTGTCGTGAAAGTGCCAGAAAGCACTTTGCGCTGGTTGAGCAGAGGCAGGCGCCGGCACGGAGACCAGCACAGATGGGATAAGCCCTTTCCAGGCCACTGGGTCTACTTAGACCTGCACCAGCTCTATAGCTTCATGTGGACTCGGGTGGGGGATTGAGGGTCCAATCCTATCCAACTTTCCAGCACTGATGCAGCCACACCAACAGGGCATGCACTACATCCTGCAATGAGGATGGCCTCCTCAAGGTAAAGGAATATTTGTTCCCTTAGATAAGGGCTGCATTGCGGCTGCATCAGCACTGGAAAGTTGGATAGGAATGGGCCCTGAGACCGGGAAGGGATTAGGGTATCAGTGTGCACTGCCACTGCTGATACAAGGTTAACAGTATTTGCTCACGTTCACCAGTTGCCACTTCCTGTCCTCCTTGCATTCCTTGGTTTCATTACCCTGCCTGCCAGCTCCCTTGTTGTCTTTCACAACCACTGTGGAATTTCAGATTGTAAAATCTGTGAGTCAGGACCTGTCTTGTATTTTCTTTGCTTATCTTTACCTATAAAATACCACAAACACACACAGCTGGAACTGTATAAATAAGTAAGAAGCTAGGCTAGTCCCATCCCTTGTAGTTGAAAGTCTCTACACACACACACACACACACACACACACACACAGTGCAATCATAGGTATCACTCCTCTAATGTACTGTAAGTCCTGCTGTTTAATGAGCTATAGTCCCTCCAGGTAAGTGTGTAGAGCAGTACTATTCAAACTTTTTAGACCAGGACCCACTTTTTAGAATGGCACTCATGTCGGGACCCACCAGAAGTGATGCTGTGGCATCATTAAGCAGGAAGTGCCGTCACTGTAACATAATCAAATGACACTCCTGAAATGCAAACTGGCATTCTTGGACTGTAGCAATTGTACAACCATGAAGCACCCCTGACAGAACGCAAAATTAGGACAAAATATGATGTAAAAGCACTGAACTAAAAACAAAATTTAAAAAACCCACTTGAAAATTCAAACCGTTAACACTCACAAAACAGCAAGCATAAGGTCTGCCATTTCCAAAATGGCTGCTCCAGCTTTCCATGACCCACCTAACATCAGGTCGCAACCCACCAAGTGGGTCCCAATCCACAGTTTGAATAACACTGGTGTAGAGTATTGCAGCCTGAATCTATGATTTGTGCTCATCCTTTCTGGCATGTGTGTGTTGGAAGAGCTTCTGTAACATCCCAGAGCAGCTAATGGTTTGATTGCTCAGCTGCTTTAGCAGTAAGGCAGATTTCCTGATATCATACATATGTACCTATATAAATATAATAAATAAATAGAAGAATTCTTCTCCTAAAACCCATTACTACTTGTCCTTTTTCTCAGTTGCTTCGCATATTACTGTTAGAAGCGGTAATAAATATTTTAAATATTAAGCAGTGGCGTTCCTAGAGGGGGACAAAATGCTAAGTGGGGGAGAAGCCTGAGCTCCTATGTAAAGCGCCCCTCCACCTCCAGAGCCATTTGCGACTCATGGACCCAGCTCAGATGTTTTGCTCTCCAAACCGCAAATGTCTCTGAAGGCAAAGGGAAGGGACCATGTTAACACGGGAGCTCAGGTGCCTGCAAAACTTAGTATATGGGGAAGGTGGGATATAAATTCTTCAAATAAATAATGCCCATTGCTACCCTATAACTAGAGGTGTTCAGAAATGGTGTTATTTATTTTCCTCAGAAGCCCGCCCAATGCCGTGGGTCATAATGCCTGAGGTATGTGCATACCGCCAGCTCCTAATGTGGCATAAACCACGTCTACAGCACCCGGAGAGTAGGTGCTGCCCATGCTGGATCAAAGCAATACAGACAAATGGTGCTCCAGCAGCACTGGCCAGTGGCAGTGTCTGCCAGGGTGGGGGGAGGCGGGGAAGGGGCAGAACTGGGCGGGGGTGGGCCTGGCCTGGGAGGTGGGACTAGCAGTGTTAGTGGTTTTCATCACTCAACCCCCACTTTGGGCAACCCACCTCCAGAAGCCACTCTCGTGTCATGCCAGACCTGGGACAACCTTGAAAGCCCCTGGAAGTGACTTCTGAGTCACTTCTGGTTTTGCAGACATTACTTCCAGTTGCATCTGGAGGCCTGTTTCAGGTTGTGATGGCCATGAGGTCAAGGTGGGTCGTGGTTCCAGTAAGTTAGAATTGCTGGCCTATAACTTATGAAATGATTGCCTATGATTTGTGTATACAGAAATGCATTGGAGAAGCTGGATCACTGCAGTTCCCCACAGTGTGTTTCCATACCGTCTCAAAGTGTGCTTCCATGGTGGAAAAGATATTTGTAGTGTATTGAGGCTTGAATCTGGTATCTATTAAATACTTAATATTCAATATGGAGCAGAACTAGGCAGGTAGTAAAGACTAAATTTGCATGCGTCAATTTTTGCCATCATATGTGAGTAGCTCTAAAATGGTATTGATATTAGATAGATAGATAGATAGATAGATACTCCACACCTGCCACCCATTTGGGGCATCAAAAGAGTTAAAAATGAACAACTAAAAACAAAAATAATAAACAAGTGAGCCTCAATACCCAGAAACAGAATAATAAAAAACTACACAGCAGCAAAAACATTAATGCGAAAATGAGTGCACAAGGTCATTTTTTGTTACCTCTCAAATGTGCACAGTGAAGTAGACAGTGAATGCCTCTCCTTCCACAATTGAGGGCACAATCCTATACATGTCCACTTGGAAGGAAGTCCCATTCTGTTCAGCGGGGTTTACTCCCAGGAAAGTGTGTATAGGATTGCAGCCAAAGTCACATAGCCCTAGTTCAAAGAATTTGTTCTAAATGGAAGCCTTTTAAATGCTGACATATTCCCCCTTCTTTTCCTCTGGGCTAAATATATTTTGTTCCATTTCCCCTTCATCTTTGCCTCATGTGTCATGTTTTCCAAACTTTTTAATCATATTTGTTGCAGTCCTCTAAAACTTCCCCATTTTGTTTCCATGATTAAAATGGGTCCACGAGAGCTGTAAAGGAAGGGGAGTTGGCTGCTCTGCTCAAAGATTGAGGGTGAGCAGATATCCACTCCCTGTGGGTCTTCGTTGGAGGGCAGGGGAAAAAAATACATACTTGGGGAGAGCAGGCATATGTTCTCTTGCATCCATGCCATGAATCAGACAACATAAATCTCCTTAGTATATTTCCATAGTAGAGAGAGAATGCTTTGCACTCAGAAGTTTCCAGATCCAAAACACTCATGCTATTGCCAGTCAGAGTACACAGGGCTGAACTGATGGGCCCATGGTCTGACTCAGCAGAAGGCAGCTTCCTGCATGCATATAATCTGCTTTGCTTCCCACAATTGCCCCGTTTGCAGTTTGAACATACAATCTAGGGGCAGGCATGGGCTAAAGGACCTGATTCATGTGCCAAATGAATTCACCCATGAATTCACTGAAAATGTTTCTACTTGCCTGGCCTACCCAACACTCTGCCTTACTTCTCACAAGCTACAAAACTCAATGGTGGTACCATCTTCTTTGGATGGGAAGCAGAAAGCAAGCCTCACAACTTCAGAAAGCTCTTCAAGCTGAAATGAAAAGCAGAACATGCTGCTGTCCCCATAAAGTAGCTTAAACCTGGCTTGCGTAACCACTCAGTCGAACACTGTAAAGATGTTCAGCTATTTCAGGAAGAGAGTATCTTAACAAACCTTTTGAGTATCAAAGATCTGTCCGCCACAGTACAAACAACCCGAAATCTGATGCAGATTTCACAGAACTCAAGGTTATTCCTTCCTGAATCGAACAAACTTCTGTATGCTTTTGCCCAGTCACGTCTCTTAAAGACTTTGTTCGATTTGGGGCAAGGACTAAAAGGTCAGTGACGCAGTGAGCACTGTGAAGTCCTTATGACTGAATCAGCGCATGCACAGCTTGTGACATTGATGAGCAGAATGCTACTCTGAGCTTGTCAAGAACACTTTTCTTTTGTGTTCCAGCTTATATTTGGAATTCAGGGCCTTACAGCACGTCCAGATGGTGAAGATGGCTTGACACATTGCAGGGTTTGTGCGACA
>JAJKFI010000018.1:12367432-12382245 GCA_029204185.1 Lerista edwardsae | reverse complement strand
AGGGCTTTCGTTTGAATTCTTTTGATTTGATATGGTAAGTGCGCTGGACTAACCAGTTTTTTTCTCTGCTAGAAATAATGAAATTAGTTTATTAATTCCAACATGCCATGTCTTCTTCCCCATGGAACAGCATTCTGAAATTCAGCTTGACAGAAGAAACAACTCCTGCATCAAAACAAATGGCTGTACGGAGGTTGGCAGCATCTCCTTAACTTGCAATCCTAATCTGAATTAGGCCGGCTAAACTAAGCCAGCAAGGTAAAGTATGTTTGGACCACTCTTGGAGTCAGAGAGGTCAGCACACAGACGTAAGCCATCCTTCCTGACTCTGAGAATAGTCCAAAAATGCTTTATGGTGGCCGTTGTGCTGGTTTAGCTTATGCTCTCAGAATCTCTGATCAACAGTCACGGGTGAATTGCAAAGCCGTATTTTGCATTGTTGCTTTTTAAAAAAGTAGCTGGCCTGCTGAATGTGCTGAGCAAAGTGATTTTCACATCATGGCTTGGAGGATCAGGACTAACCATTTCATCTGTGGTTTTTAAGGGAGGGGTGGTAGTTCAGGGGTAGTGCATACATGCTTTGCATGTGGAAGGATCCAAGGCGCAATCCCTGGCATCCTCAGGCAGCCCTGGAAAAGCCCCTTTAAGAAACTCTGGAGTGCTAATTAGTGCAGACAATACTGAGCTAGATGGATCAATGGTCTTGACTCATGTAAAAGGTGTAAAAGTAAAAGGTGGCAGCTTCCTGGGCATAAGGTCCCTTCCACATTTCCAGTAATGAGGATTCCATTCCACTAATAGTTCAACAGTTTTGTCCAATAAACAGTGAACCAGATACGTTAGACACTGTGCCTTTCAATCTTTTCCAAAGACACAGATACAGAAACATGGAATTCCCTACCAAACCCCACCAAAAACAACTCTGCCCCAATCCCATCAACCCAAGTGCAGACCTGCCCATTCCCTTACCTGAGTGAAGTAAAGGTTCATCAGCGTCAGGGTGAAAAACTGGAGGCACACGGGGAAGCAATAAAGAAGCCAGAAGACAAAGGGACCGAGGGAATTGGCAGTGACAAAGTCTTTGAAGTAAAAGGAGAAAAGCACCGTCCTCAGGGAGGCCCAGAGCAGGCACAGAAATAAAAAGACTGTTTGATAACTCAGCCTCTTGTGTCTGTAGTGGAGGACCAGCCAGAGCTGGATGTAGATGAACACAAACAGCAGTGAATAAAAGACAGTGTAGGCGATTGTCAGACCCAGCTTGACATACGGAGGCACAGCCGGGCTCAGAGTTGGTGGAAAGGTGTCATTGGCCAGCAAGTCCCATTCCAGGGCCTCCATCAGACCTCTGGAAGCAGGCAGGCTCCCCGTTAGCTCTGCCCGTCGTTGCTCCTGCCTCCTTCGTCTTTCATCTTCCCACAGCCGAGGAACCAAGAAAAAGAAAACAAGCTGCACTTCCTCTTTGGCAGTTCACTGACGGCTTGTAGCACATGATCACAATCCAGAATGATTCATTAGGACTGCCTCCGTCAGCAGTTGGCAAGGAACAACTCCGAAAAGCTGCTCTGTATGTTCACTCCTCTGCTGGCCCTTTAAAATGAAACCATTCTCTTCCACTTTTCGGCTGAATTTTTTTTCCTTAAATGTAATTATGATTTTAATTTTTTTTAAAGTAACAGACACAAATATGATAGCCGATCAGGCCAGACTGCTGTAGATTTTTTTATATATTTCTTATAAACATTACACTTGATGCTTCTACTTAATATTGCTATTCTGAACACTAGCTAAGCTGGTGAAAGCTGGAGGATTTAGCATCATTCATGGACTGCTGAGAGGGAGATTTAGGGGAAAAGAGGGCAAATCAGCACGCCTCATTTGTTCCTCCCTAAGTAGCTGTCTGGATCTTTTAGAGAGGCCTGACTCACACTGTGAGAAACGTGGATGTTCCAGATGAATGCCTCAATGACGTTCATCTATGAAAAAACGGAAACTATGAAAAACTGGAAATCTATGAAAAATTGGACAACTATGAAAATTCTGCACAAAATGTATGAAAATTTTTCACATAGAACTGATGATGGGGAAATACAGTGGGCAATCTGACCATCATCTAAAGCAGTGATTTTCAGCTGGTGTGCCATGGCACATTGGTGTGCAGTGAAAGATCCTCAGGTGTGCAACGGGAGCTGGGAGCACTGTAGTTGAAAACTGCTGAACATTTTTTTCTAAGTTCTGCGCTCTGTTTTTAGGGCTGTTTTTATTGTCTGTAGTAACGAATTGTCTGCCCCTCTTCCTCCACTGGCTCTAAGGAGGTAGCTGCTTCTCTTTTCTTGGTGCATCAAGTTATCCAAACATATGTATATGTTGGTCTTAAACAGGATGATATAGAAAAAAATCTATCTATATACAATTGGATGTGTGCGTGTGCGTGCCTATGTATGTTCCAGCATAACTCTGGAATGCCTGGAGCGATTTACACCAAACATGGTACACATATGCCTTACAATCTGGAAAGAAATACTGCAGGGGTAAGACACCCCTAGTGCCCCTAGGTTGCGAAGGGAGTGACATATAAAAATGATCGAAAATGACCAATATTAGTGTCGAATCCATAGTTTTCGGGGTCGCTGAGATGAATAGTGACACGCCCGATGCTGTTTAAGTCCATGTTCAGCATGGGGGGTGAGAAGGGGTGAAAAATAAAATGCACAAAATGACCAACTTTTGTGTCAAATCCATAGTTTTCAGGGTCGTTAAGATGATTGGTGACAGTCCTGATGACATTTAAGCCCAAGTGTAGTCGAATAGAACGAATAGAACTCTGTAGAACCTTCTGGAAATTTTTAGAAATCATTATGCCCCAGTCTTGGACTGCAATCAAATGTTATCAGGCGTAGTAACTGAATACAAGTCTATCGATACCATAGTAGATGCCTATGAGGTCATCAGTTTCCCATCAGACTTCCTAAACTCACTTGATTGGCTGGATTGCCACCACATTGTCCTTTACTTACTGTGGGATCTCCAATTATTTTACTATGAAACCTCGACCTGCCAAAAGTTTGCAATGGCACAAGGCTGTATATCAAGAAGATGCTGGGTAATGTAATTGAAGTGACTATCTTAACAAGAAAGGGAGAGGGTGAAACAGTTTTTACCCCACGGATACCACTCATTCCGACGGATCTCCCTTTTAACTTTAAGAGATTGCAATTTCCAGTGAGACTTGCACTCTTGATCACGATCAGTAAGTCACAGGGGCATTCTATTAAGTACTGTGGAGTGGATTTGAGCTTGCCATGTTTCTCCCACGGACAACTTTATGTTGCTTGCTCAAGGGTGGGTTCACCCAAGAATTTATGTATTCTTGCTCTTGGAGGTGAAACTAAAAATGTTGTTTATAATCTAGTTTTGAGTTAAATTAATATTATAGTGAATTTGTAAAAGATTTCACTTTGTAATTTTTATACTGTACTTATACTTTTAATTACCTGTACATAAAATTACTTCGCTTTTACACTATAGATATAATTCATTCCTTTTCCTGTCTAGTAGAAGCTTGGGATAAATAAATACCCGGGCAACGCCGGGTAAGGACCAGCTAGTACAATTATAAAGTATCCTCCACACATTCACAGTGTTCATAGAATCAAGACTTTCCAGTTCTTAGTTGGCTGTATTGATATACCAATATTTAAAGGTGCCCTTGATAATCATCTCTCTATATATTAGCATCTTATTGCCAGTGACTCTCACGTATTGTTTGCCCATGTGTGTCTAAGGCTACAATCCCATATTACTTACCTTGGAGTAAGTCCCATTGAACTGAATGGGGCTTACTTCTGAGTAGACATGCATAGGATTGTGCTGCAAATGGATGAGAGACAGTGAAACCCAATGGTGGTTTTTACTTTTGCCCTCTGAAAGCAGCAAAACTGTTTTCATATCCACTTCCTGTGTAAATAAAAAGTCACAAAATACACATTCTAGACATGAGAATTACAGCACTACGTGCTGATGCAATCTGTAGGGTTGATTTCCTTTTAGTAATAAAAAGAGTATTGTACTTTGTCAAATAAACCATTCAAATTGAGTGGCTGCCATTGAAAAACTGGGAAATAATGAGTGCAGTGCCATTGGTTTTGTGCTGCCTCCATTTCAGTGCTTGGTGGACTACCACCATTTTTCCTTCCTATTTAAGAAAGGACTGTTTACTGGCTGCAACTTTCCTCAGAGGTCATTTGTCATTTGTAAAAGTAATCTGCAGATTGGGAGGCCACTCTTAAGAAAATCAGTCAGTTTCTTGCAAACCCATTAAATCATAACAATAAAAAAGCAATAAAAAAAACTAATTGAACAAAAACACCCCACACATAATAATGAGTAATTATGACTGTTCTGAAAAGGTACAATTCAGTAGATCAACCGTAAGACATAAATCATCAGTACAAATCACAATCCACATGTCACATCAGATTATCTTCGCGTCACACCTGCAGCCAGCTTGCAGGCCAGCACTGGCAGGTAGGTAGATAGATAGGTAGTACACTGGCCAGAGGGCCATTTTGTATGTTTAGTGAGATATCCAGAAAGTCGGTGCCTGATCCTGCTGAGCTTGAAAGCTGCAATACAGGGGCGGAGGAAGCGTGTAGCCAGGGGTGTGGAATGCATGGGCGTCGGCAGCGGGGGGGGCACCGGCAGCGGTGAGGCAGCATTGCATGGAGACGCCAGCGTGCTTTTCGGCCCTCCCTCCCTCCCTGGCGCTCGTTTCACTCCAAAATGGAGCTATTCCGTGCGCAGAGAGGCATGGCAGGCTGATGCACGGGGGCGGGGCGATATGCCGGGGGCACAGTTTTGTTGACCTGCCATGGGTGCGATCCTGGCCCCGCTCAGCACTGCTGCAATACAATGCCTATACATAGGGTTACAGAGACCAAGCTGGCAGTTTCCTGGACATCAAGTTGCCCAGCTGGCATGGAAGGAGGGTGCCAGAACCCCATTGGCAGCATCTTTCCTTTCTTACCTTTGTTGACTTACTCTTCCTCGATTCCAGCTATAACATATGCAAATCTTGTCATTGCATTGGTCATAAATTTATCAGACATTTTTAATAAGTGCCCCTCCTATGCAAAACAGAATGTTAATATTTATTTTAGGAGATTACGTAACATCATATGCATATGATATCTGTCTATCAAGTGCCAAGTGTGGAGGATAGCTTTGGAGGCCTAGCATTTGTGTTCACTCATTCATCATCCCTATGAATTCATGAATGTTTGAAGACCATGTCTGATTCTCCCCAATGTCAGTGTACCCACTGGGGATGTCCCCGAATGTCCTTACATTCCATGTTACTGTGCAAGGGTGCTCTCTCTCTCTCTCTCTCTCTCTCTCTCTCTCTCTCATATTTCCTGTTCTAAATGTGGGTCAAGTTATTGTATACAGAAGGCATAGATTGATATACGACTACAGCCATACACAAATAAAGGCCCGATCCTATCCAACCTTCTGGGGCAACTGCAATTTAGCTCTGAGGTAAGTGAGCAGATGTTCCCTTAACTGTAGGAGGTCTTCATGACTCCCCCACCACCACAGAATGCAGCACACACCCCATTGGGACAGCTACGCCAGGGCTGGAAAATTGGATAGGATTTGACCTTAAGTTTAATATGATGTTCATCTATTTTGGAAGAAAGGAATTGCCCAGCATATGTAGTTGAATTGACACCAGTCAACTGTGCCTAAAAAGAGGGCTGATGAGGGTACTTCAGGGTTAGGATTAAGGGATTATGGATAAAGTTTTGGTCTCAGAACTGGATGGATGGTGATAAACCATAACCTAGTATTCAAGCCTAAAAGCCAGCCCAAGACCTCCTGACGCCTGAGGTGCCATGCCAAATGCTGGCCTTCCTTACCCCTGAATGGAGACCACTTCATTTGGCCTCGAGCATTGGCTGGCCCTGATTGCCCCTGTCTTTTTTCATCTTTTAATGTTGCCTTTTCAGTTTTTATTAATCGGCCCAGATACTATCTGGACCCAGTTACCAAAAGAGCTGTAATGCATATTCCATAAAGATTTTCTTTCAGAGGGATCATGCCTTCTCACTTAAAGAAAATACTTCAAGAAAATAATTGCACTCCCTTTTTGACCTTGGTGTCCACATCTCCAGAACAAAGTCTGATTTTGAAGTCTGGCTTTCAAGATTTCTTTTCACCTTACCTCTAGGAAGTGTTATTTGATTTATTTACATGGTGTGAGCCATGCACATGATGCTGGTGCTTCACAGGGTGAAAAAAAGTTCTAAGTTCTGTACTAGAAGCGCTTTGTGCTTTGCGTTTCAGCTTTGAGCATCCAGGGAAAAGGGAAGTGAATCCTTCAGATGTATGATTACAAGTAGGTTGCTAGGTTACTCTCAGATATTTCTGCTCACGGTTCCAGAGGCAGATCTAAGGGAGGGCAAAGCTCTAAGTGTTGCAAGAAGCCTTACCTTGCAGTGGAAATCACTCCTCTCCTGCACCGTTTTAGCCAATCCTCACAGGGAAAAGTAACATCTTGGTGTTGCTTACTGGCTACAGCAGCAAGGGAGAGGAGGGATTTACATGACAGGGTAAGGCTTCTTGCAACACTTAGAGCTTTGCCCTCCCTGTAGATCCGCCTCTGCACGGTTCTCTCAGCCAGTTTACAATAGTCCACCCATAAAATAAGAATGCAGAAGAAAATGTAAAGTCAATGTGAGTGCTATAATAGCAAAGACCGGTAGGTGTCCCCATTATTTGTAGATTGTAGGCTGGGAGGAAGTTTCACATTTTAGATAGGGTGTGTTTGTAATAAATCTGTCTGTACAGTATATTCAATATAAATTCACAAATGAATAAAACTTATTTCCTGCACATTTTTTCACATTCTCAGAGCGCAATCCTAACCTGGAGTTAGGCCAGCACAGTTAGGCCAGCAAAGTTTGGCCGGCACAAGGGACACCGTAAAGCGCGTTTGGACCACTCTTGGAGAGTCTATTGCTGAAACAGGATCATCACTGGAGGCAGGAACAGACTATGGCTCTCTAGCATCCCAGGAAAAGTTGTCTGCTTCAGACAGTGTTCTTTCCAGCTCTACCTGGAGATGCTAGGAATTGAACTGAGGATCCTCTGCCTAAAGAGCATGTTCTTGATCACTGAGCTGTGGCCCCTTTCTGAAACTTGCCCTACCGTATCTTTCAAATGCACATTTGGAGACTGGCAGCCCAATTCTAACTTAATTCAATTAATTCCTGTCCGGCCATGCAATGGCGCCAGCACTATTGCTTCCTACAGGGGAATTTGGCTGCTGGAGGTCTCCTCACATTTCTGAGACCCAGTAGGCACAATGGGTCAGAACTGAACCAGTTATATTGCTAGTGCATGTCCAAATTGATCTGTGAGGCAGATCACAGTGGGGAAGGGGGATAGGATGTGGAAAGGGGGATAGGATGCGGTGTACGTCAGCACCAACCATCCTGCCCCCTCCTAGGTCCAATCCACCCACCTGTCACTTCCTTCCCCTGCTCCATTCCAACTCTTTCCCGCCCTTCCACACCCCTGCCCTAGATTTACCTGCTTTGGAGACATCCGTACAAGAACATAAGAACATAAGAAGAGCCCTACTTAATCAGGCCATGGACCCATCTAGTCCAGTTTCCTGTATCTCACAGTGGCCCACCAGATGCCTCAGGGAGCATGCAAGACAACCAGATACTTGTATCTCGCTGCCACTCCCCTGCATCTGGCATTCTAAGGTAGCCTATTACCCTTGCACCAGCCCCAAGGAAGAGACTAGACTGAGGTTGGGGTTTAACTTTATTAAGATATGTACAAGCACTGATACGCACAGGAAGACAGCCTTCTTACCTGTGCACCAGCTAGGTGCTAGAACCCCAAAGTGCTTTAAGCTACTTTTGTGTCAGCATACAGCAACAGAGCACATGCTCCACTGGTACAGCTAGGCATAGGATTGGGCCCAAAGAAACCTTAACTGCTAACGACTTAAATGTAAAATGCAGGCTGCCAGGCTGCCAGGCTGCCTTGTTATGTTCTTTACCTAATGGTGAGGTATAAATACAGTAAGTAAGAAAATAAATGTACTGTAGTGAGAATGCCAAATGACTATAATGCAAGAAAGCATCCACAACATAATGCTGCCCCTGCCTTATGGCAATATGAACCTCTCGGTCTCCTGATGTTCTGGCAATGCATCCATGCTGTCTCCTGCTTTGGAGTGTGGCCTTGGCCTGTAGCCACTGAATTCATCAGAGGGATTGGAATGCTACTAGCGCTGCTGTGTGTAGTAAGCAGCAGGATCTGTGCAGCGAGCACAATTCCCCTTTCAAGGAGCTGGTGCCCAGTTCCACAGGAGCTCTTTCCACTTGGCAAAGCAGCTGAATTTCATTCAAGTAAATCAGAATCAGGCCAATTTCTTTGTAACAGAATCCTTTTTTGTAGCATTTCCTGCATATTTTTCACTCTGCTCTGAAATGAATACATTTCCATCCTCAGAATAACTGTAAATAATGAAGGTTGAGTATTGACTGGCAGAGCCCGCTTGATGAGAGTTGCAAATGTACTTAGCAATTGTTAAGTAATACAATACCAGTAAGTAATTAAGGCTGCAGTTTATGTTATTTGTTTAGAAAATTTGTATCCTGCCTTTTTCCCCACTGAAGGAGATTCAAAGCGGCTTACATAATTTGACAAAACAACACTAAAAACCAACACTTACCAAACACACACACACACACACACTTTCTTGAGAGTAAGATCAATTGAATACAATGGGACTTACTTCTGAGTAGACATGCACAGGATTGCGCTCTAAGTATTACGATACTGCCATTATCCTTGAACCCATTGTCCTTTTTTAGTCTGGCAATACCTTCAAATACCTTTGAAATACCTTCAAAACATGTCAGTTTTACTTTAAAGCAGCAATTTTCCACCAGTGTGCCGCAAATGGTCCACAGGTGTGCTGCAGAAGTTTGGGGAGTGTTAGTGATGAGTAGGGCCACTGGGGGGGGATGTGAGCCCCAGTCCAGCAGGGCTGTATGTTTTGTGAATTGTCTAAAAACTGGTGGTGTGCCTTGACCGTTTTAGTGCCATTTTAGTGCTGCGAAATGAAAAAGGTTGGAAAACACTACTTTAAAAAGACGTCTAAATATCTTGGAGGCAGCTTAAAGACAGGATATCCCAGAAAGAGTGCAGTTTATTTACATCAGTTTATGACATCAAACTCCTGTACAGAGGTGAAGTGGTATAGTATAGGGGGAAAGGGGGTGGATGGAGGTCATCTGATTGAATTAAAAGGACATGAGTATTTGGCAGACAGACTTCTGTCCTCTGGGAATATCTGATAAACAGCAAACTGGGGCCAAAGCAGAATGCAAAAGTCAATAGATAAGATTTAACCCTTAACAGCAGAATGCATGTTTATATCTAACAACTTCTAGATCAAAGCTCCTCCTTACTCCTCCTAGTAAGTCAGAGACGGGCAGCCCAATCCTATGCATTACTCAGAAGTCCCATTGGGTGCAGTCAGGCTTACTCCCAGGAAAATTTGCATAGGATTGCAGTCAGAATTAAGTGTATATTCCCATGTACCTCATTTTTTGGAGTAATGATACTGGATCTTAGTTTTAAACCATGATTTGTAGCTAAAGACACGTTGCAAGCATACTCTGTAGTTAGCAACCCCATGATCTCCCTAAGTGACATCTGCTTCTGTATGGGAGCAAGTGGTTTTAAAGGGAAATGTATAAGGATAGCCCATCCATGGAGGTGGGCAGCCAGATCCAATCAAGTGCTAGGTGAGAGATGTCCTAGGGATAAGGGAATATGTGTTCCCGTATCCCATTTCAAGCCCCAGCCTGCTCAGTGAGGCTACGCTGATTTGAGCCAGTGAAATTTGCTGGATTAGAAGGATGATGGGAGCAAAGAGTTTCTGTTCCCGGGAAGTAGCAGCAGTAGAGGAGGTGAAACAGCACCGATGATGGTGAAGGGGGTGTGCAAGCACATGCTGGCAGTGGGTGGTGGAGTAGAATCTGGTCAGTGGTGTCATCTAAATGATTTAAGAACAGGTACTCACTTTTGATTGGCACATGTTGGGACCTGCCCACCGGAAGTGACGTCATAAGCCAGAAGTGATGTCGTGGCAGGAAGTGACATGAAAAAAGCCCTTTTTGAGGCCTCAGATGATTTTAAACTGATCCAACAGTTGCAACAGTATTCCACAGCACCCCCAGAACATGTTAAGGAGGCCTGGCATCATGTTAAAACCCCAGAGCAACTCATTTTTCAGTGGCAAGGAAAGGAAAGGCTCCACTCGCTGCCTGCCTGCCTGCCTGGCTCTGAGAACATGCAGGAAATTCAAACGTTGCAGAGGGCGGAGTTGACGAGTGGGCGGGCGAATGGGCGGGGCCAGCTGTAATCCTAGAAACAGGTACTCGTGTACCCCTGCATACCCCCTGCACGACATCACTGAATCTGGTGCTGCTGCAGATGCCAGATTGACTTGGATAAGAAGTTGTTTAGGGCTTTAGAACTAGCCCCTTGAAATTATCAGAGGAACAAATAGGCAACCAGTAGCAATCCTACAAGATTGGTGTAATACAGTGTTATTCAAACTGTGGATCGGGACCCACTTGGTGGGTTGGGACTTGATGTCAGGTGGGTCGCGGAAATCTGGGAGCAGCCATCTTGGAAACTGCAGACCTTACTCTTTCTATATTTCTTTTGTGAGTGTTAACAGTTTGAATTTTCAAGTGACGTTTTTTTAATTGTTTTTAGTTCAGTGCTTTTACATAATATTTTATCCTAATTTTGCTTTCTGTCAAAGATGTTTCATGGTTGTGCATTTGCTTCAGTCCAAGAATGCCAGTTAGCAATCTAGGAGTGTCATTTGATTACATCACACTGACAGCACTTTTTGCTTGATGATGGCACTTCCAGCTATGATATCACTTCCAGATTAACTATATCACTTCCGGTGGGTCCCAACACATTCTTGGGACCCACTTCCAGTGGGTCCCAAGGGCCATTTTAAGAGGTGTGTAATCTAGAGGACCACTGGAGTAATATGTTCTAATCTACCACTGCTATTCAATAATATGATGGCAGCTTTTTCTATCAACTGAAGTCTCTGAATGGTTTTGAAGGGCAATATTATGTGAAATGCAATTCAGTAGTCAATTCTGGATATTATTGAAGTATTTGTTTGGCTTGGTTTAATTTTTTAGGCAGTGTCACAAGGGCATGCCCTCTAAAGCTTGTTTAGAATAATATACTACAAATCATAGTGCTATCAAGATCACAAGTTGGCTCATTGTATTGTCACTGAGTCATACAGCTATCTGTCATACTATACTATAGTCACCAGTCCTTCTTAGCAACACTGCCCTGTAATCTTATCATTAGAAGCCTTTCCAGAACTTCCCATCCCCCTATTCCTGGACTTGCCATATAAGTCAACCATGCACTGTGAATCTTAGATAAAGCGGGAGAGAATCTTGCATACCGCCCTGAACTCCCTGGAGAAATGGCAGGATATAAATGCAACAAATGAATAATGTTGGCATGCCAGCTCTATATACTGACCAAAGGATATAAGCTGTTAATGGAAAAGCCAAGTTCCAGCATGATCAATGCAAGAATAAAGTGTACAGATTCCTTGTTCCTTTTATTTTAAGGAATTGTTACCTACTTGCCTCTAATTTTGCTGCCTGCCATACGTCCAGTGAAATGACCTCCAGTCTTGGAAGGGGAGCGGTTCCCTTTGAACTGGATGGCTGCAAGAGAACTGCAAGCATGGAAGTCCCTCCATGAAGTGGACTTGCATTAAGTCCAGAGGCTGCACAAGACATAAGTAATTCACACAATATTCACTACCACAATGTGGGAATACTTATTAGATTAGATGACCTTCTGAAAAGACTGCAGAAATTAATGGAGGAAAGGGGAAGATATTTCTGAATACCAGATGCTTGGACAAGCAGTTGGCCGAGCATCATCGGGCTTCAGGCTGGGGGTGCTGTTTGTTTAGACTAGATGGATTTTGCTGTGATGATCTCGCAAGGCAATTTCTGTATTTTTAAGTGGCATACCACGCATTGCCAATACAGATCTTGCCTTGTTTCTACATATGTTTACATGCACAAACCACCCCGGGGGTGGGGGGGAGAGTACGCTTCTCAAAGAATGTGAGTGTGGGTAACGTGTCTCCCAGTTGTGCTCATGGGGGAGGGCGGGAAACGTCTCTGGTTGCGCTCAGAGGGAGATTATTGGGTAAGCAAAAATCCTTCACTTGTTGGGATTTGGTTCTGATGGATTTGGGATACAGAAAGAGGGAGGCAGTCCCCTAATTGTGATAGGGTGGCTTTATTTGAACTCTCTGTTGATTGGTTGGCTTCCCACCCGAGCGAGCGTCTCCCCTCCTCTCCTTCCACCGCCGCCCTGGCGAGGTTTAAAACTTGGAGGTTTCCCCGGCTGAGGCGCCGCTGCCGCCTCACCCTGGAGCTGAAGCAGAGCAGGCGCTTCTTCTCGGAGACGCAGGCAGGAAGGCGCGAGAGCATGGGCAGCCTGAGGGGCTTGAGCTTGTGGGCGCTGCTGGCGCTGGCGCTGCCCGGGGGCTGCTCACCTCCCAGGGGGCGCCTTTTCCCCTTCGGTTTAGAGCGAGGAGACGCTGAGCTGGAGCCCGGGGATGACGTGAGCTCCCCGCCGCTGGAGCTGAGCACCCCGCTGCGCTTCTACGGCTCCCGCATCAACTCCCTCTACGTAAGTGCGCGCCGGGCGGTGGGACGCGGGCTGGGGCTGAACTGGAGGAGGAGGGGCGAGTCCCGACAGGGGAACCCAGGCGGCGCCCCAGCGAGTGAGGGGCAAGCGCGGCCCCCCCGCACAAGCAACGCGCCTCCCCCCCCCCCGCCTCCGCTCCCGGTTTCTGGACCCCTGTGATAGTGTAAAGGAAAGAGCGCTTCTTTGCATGGTCTGCATATGGATCCGTTATTCTTTCAGCAACCCAACCTGCGGGACAACGTTTGCTCCCCCACCTCGCGCACTTTGCCTCATCTCTAGGCCGCCTCCACAAGATCAAGGGCGCAAGGGAGGGGGCTTTTCGGGGGAAGGGGACAGTCTATCAGGGAACCCATCAGGGAATGTCCATCAGGGAACCCCATGGAGCCCATTTCTCCTCAGTAAGGAGGAGAGCGAGGTTTCTGACACTGCTCTGGAAAACGGAGAGGGGGGTGGAAGGTCTGCTGCTGCTGCCCCCCCACTGGGGCCAAACTCGGGGCAGAGGAAAGGCCTTGTGGGGTTGGTGGAGGGTTGGCGGCTTAATTCCTAAAAGTGAGGAGTGCTGTGCTCGAGCCTGTTTGGAATTCCTGCCCTTTGATCCTTTTGAGAACTTTATGTGAGGGAGGGGGAATGGGAGCTGGTTCTATTTCCCTCTTGGTTTGACAGCAGGGGCTTTCTGCCCATGCTCAGAAGTACTCTTGTTTCTCTCTATATATATCTTTTCAATCATATGTCTCAGGGTGAAGCCCTATGATAGAAAACAGATTTCTGGGATATGACCAGGCTCAGATTAAGCCCTGGTATATAAGTTTCTACATAAACATTCTTAAAACAAGACACCCTGCTGTGCTTGTAATTCTCTGCAGCAGGATGTTCTATTCGGAACAGGACCACTTGTAACTGTGAAGTTGGCCTGTTCTGTCATTATGTCTAACATAAGCAAAGTTCATCCCATAGAACAAGGGAGCATCTGGCTGCTCCTGACAGATTGCATTGCTTATTGTGAGAAGCAAGAGCTGTGCAGCAGTAAGTCGAGGAGATGGTTGGTGGGTGGGAAGGGGAGGAACTGTCCAGAAGGCTTTGGCATGTAGAATAGATTTTTGCTAATTCCAAACAAAATAGAAAGCAGATGGGCGTCGTCCTTTCCAGAACTTGCAACTGGAAAAGGCATTGTTGCTGTCATTTCAGCAATTTACTCCACTGCACTGTAGGTCAAGCAAAAAGAGAAATTACGACTGTATGTTTGAGTACAAAGGGTCAGAGCCTGTTCGGATGTAAATAATTGGCATTCCTCTGTGGAACTACAGCAGCTAAGTATTTAATCTGTGACTCTTCTTTTAGGCTGAACTCTGAATTCATTTGTTTGTTTGCTGATTCTGTAGTCTTTCCCACTACAGTTGCAGGTTGGAGCTGAACTAAGTTTGATTATCTGGCTGCTCTTTTGGATCTAGGGCAGGTGAGGCAGGACTGGCCACCAAAGTTCTTTAAAAAGCTGCTGCTGCTGCTGCTGCTGCTGAAAGTTGTGAGTGTGCAAACATTCCCAATCCACGCCCTCCAAACAGTGGCTGGAGTGCATGGGTTATGGGTGTTTGCACACTCACAGCTTCAGCAGAGGTAGTGGCACTTTTTGAAGAACTCTTGTGGGGCAGTCCTGCCACACCTGCACTGCACACTGCTGGTAGACATGTGAACGTCTGTTTTTTGCGTGACTGAGGGCACAATCCTAACCTGCGCTGGAACAGGCCGGCTGGCTTGCGCTGTATCCAAGGCAGGTTGGGAACACGCTGGAACTTCCACAGGGCAAAAGCATGTTTGTCCCCTTATCGTGGGGTATGCGCTAGCAGCCCTGTTGGGGTGGCTTGGATTTGCATCTGCTGTTTAGCAGGCACAAGTTGGACCTGAATTGGGGCCATGCAGCCTGGGGACAGGGGGTACAGCCAATGGCCTCATCAAGACTCCACCTCCTCCCTGGGCCACCCCACCTGCAGGAATGACCTCTCCCT